>CM070628.1:27020737-27757656 GCA_036346255.1 Ampelocalamus luodianensis | reverse complement strand
TTTCACTCGCGAGGGACCGCTGAATTTTGAGTTCCCTCCTTTTCGGCCGAAAACTCGGGTCTTCGTCCTCATCACGGTGAGTTGGTCCTTTGGTCGATTGCTTGCTTCAAACACCGTCGGTGCACTTACCCGAGCTATCTACATCTTCGTCCCCTCCCCGTCTTTGCTCGGGTTGCTTCCCCCTCGGTGTCGCCTTGACCGTCTCGGTTCATCGTCGCGACTCATCTCCGCAATCTCCTCTCCTCGCATCATCCTAGTAAGTTCTTGGGACCTTAGTATAGCTTTAGCGCACGCTAGTTCGTTAAGTATCGCTAGCTTGTCGTTGCCTTTGCCGTGAGCATGAACTCCGCCTCGCCGTCGCGCCTCGTCACAAGTCACTCGAGACTTGGCCGCGGTGTCGTCTGGTGCGCAATAGCATCGGATCCCATTTTGGCCTTTGCCGCATCGCGGGCTTAGCTCGCCGCGGCGCTTGTGGGCAAGTTCGAGCTCTGCCGCTCTGTTGTCCGGATGAGCTAAGCGATTTTCAGTCTGTTGAAGCCCAAGGCGTATTCTTTGAACCTCGTCGACGTCGCCGCCTCGGCGGGTGAGTCAAATCTCCAGTGGCGCGCCTCGTCGGCGGTCCCGCTTTGTCGAGACCGTGGGCTATTATTTGTCGGTAGAATAAGTATTAAATGCTTTTGATTTACGAAATGCTTTTACGGTTTCTTTGATAATTCATTTAAACTTAGAAAATTCATATCTATTTCAATTTTTCTCCAAATTGCATGAAACCAGTGCTGTTAATTTTCATTTTAAATGTGCTATTTACTAAAATTAGTTTCATCCTTATATCTGTAGCAAGAATCTGTTAATTAATTTAATGTTGTAGAATGTAATCTCCAAATTAGAAAATGCATATCTCTTTCAATATTTGTCCAAATTCAATGAACCCAATTCTGTAAGATTCTATTTTCAGTATGCTAATTGTTAGGAAAGGTTTTACATACTGGTTCTGTTCATGAAAATTTGTTAAGTAATTAACTAGTGTCTTGTTGTGTTTTTAGCTTAGAAAATTCATAGAAAATTGCTAATAACTTAAAATGATTTGTTCCCTGTTTTTAAAATTTTGTTATTTGATGCTTAGGCTGCTGTGTGAGTTTTGGCTTGTTTGTGTGAGGACCCCGGTTTATTCGGCTTGTACTGTTTAACCATCCACTAGGTCCTAACAGTACAACTCAAATAAACCAAGCCTCGAGATATGTATACTTCCCAGAAATGCAGTATACACACCCGCTACAAAATCATGCATCAATTCCATTCATACACATAGAGTCAAGCAAAAGCAACAACTGAACGACATAGATAATATAAAGAGAGTTATTACAAAAGAGAGGCCGAATCGCCAAAATTCATAAAGACAAGTAAATACACAATGAAGCAAAATGGCCATAAGATGGCGATAAACAAAAGCCAATCGGTGTGCCTTTACCCACAAGGCAACCAACCGGACCGCCAAGCTAATCGTCCCAAACAGTAGCGCAACACAGCTCACAAAAAGTGAGGCCCTTGGGGCTCACCTTCTTCCTCTGCAACAATTAATATTAAGCAAAGCGGATGAGTACAAAACTTGTTTTTGTACTGCAAGACTCGACGTGTGAGATAACGAACTATAATTAACTACATGCAAGCTTTATTTAAGTGGATGAGGCTTTGGACTTATTTTCACATAAAGCAAGTTTTCATTTACAATAAGGTAATAGATTCAAAGCAAGTTTGCAATTAACTTTTATTGTTCAAATAAAAGAGAGACAATAATAACATAGATAGAGACAACACCAACCTAGAAGTGACTAACCCATAGTCACCACAACAATAGCATGAAGTACCCCTTCATACCACCCATGTCAAGTTTAAGTTTTTTTTAAAAGGTTGTAGTCTAGTTCTTGTGGGAAATAACCAAGCGTGTCCATAACCTAGGACGAGGCTATTCGAATAGTTTAAACCATAGGTGTACCAATGTACCCACACGATAGACCGCCTTTCCACCGACCACGGTTAGCATACTTCCTTTGGTATGCGAGCACGCTAAGTCTACAAGACGCTTTCCAATGGACGATGCTAATTAAGAGTCGCAACCCACGGAGAAGGATACATTAGACACCAACCGGATCGCTAATGCTCCCTCGCACACCACAAACACACACACGCACACACCCACCGACCGGCTCATAATTATGGCTCCCAAAGTACTTAGTCAAGAGAGGTCCTATATCCCCTCGTGGTTAGCACGCAACAATTGCTTGGATCAATGGCACAAGTAACTCGGTCCTTAGGGACTTAGGCACCATTCCAATCACACCTGTAAGATCACACCAACATACCATTGTGCCCAAATCAAGATATAATTTTTGTTTTGAGTTTTTGATTTGTAAATTGGTAAAACACAAGGTTGGACATAATGGAATAATAATAACATTTTGTGATCGAGATCACCGACTAAGTCGATGATCGCCCAATACTACCGACAACTAAGCATTGCTAAGCATCATATCGTAAAACAAATAAAAGGCCCTAAATCATTCACGGGCTCTAATTCACGGTGAGGATAATATTCTAAGGCGTGGCAGGGGTGAACAATTTAAGGGAAACAATGCAATAGGATTAGCTACCTCTATTCGCAAAATTAATCATTGACACAAAAGCATGCATACATACAAGTTAAACAAAATATTAGACTTTGAAAGTAATGGGATCAAGTGGGAAATGATCAAACCGCTTGCTCGGCTTTGTTGCTCACTATGCTCAGAGGATCACTCTGGAATGGCACAATCGCTTGAACCTACCGAAAGAGCGAAAAAGAACCGATAAGAACAAAGAAAATGAAAAGAATCTAAAACCAAAATACTCCAAATGCTCTGAAAATTCCACAGAAGAAGAGCATGATTTAAAAAGAATTTAGAAACAAGAACCAATTGATTTGGACTTTTAATGCAAAAGATATGATCAAAACAATTTGGTCCTACTAAAAAAATTGCAATTTGTTATTTGTTCACATAATTAAATTATTTGGTGAAAATTTCTAGAAGGGTGGTGTAGCTGAAATTTTTATGGTAGGTAGCTACTTACATTTTAAGGCTAACACAAGTGGTTTTATCTTAATTGGAGTTAAAATGATTTAGTTATGATTTTTCTAAGTTATAAATCTAAGGCATGTTTAATTTCTCGGATTAAAGACTATCAGAAACCTATATTATGCTAAAGTACTTTAACAGATGCAATTATAGAACTTTAGTTTGTTAAATTTGGAACTACAGAGAAAAAATATGCATTTTTGAAGTTTAAAACAATTAATAAGTGCAAATAAAAGCTCTCGGGAACTAAATCTGAAAAACCAACGAAAACTGGGGAGGTCGTAGGCCGTTGATCAAAGACCGCACGGCTCACGAGCTCAGATGCCAAAACCCACACGAGCACCTGGGCGCAAAGACCTCATCGCGCTTAGGGGAGGTCTTAGCCGTTAGATCTAGACTCGACGGTCTGGATCTAACGAGGAGGTCCTAGACGGCAAGATCTAGCGAGGAGGTCTAAGCCGTAGATCTTGAACCCAACGGCTACGACCAGTGCACGCACAGCGCACACGGAGGAGGTCCTCGCGCCTAAAGGTGGTCGGGATCGTTAGATCAAGATCTGACGGTCCTGACCTCCTTAAGAGGTCCTAGGGTTAAATCTACGGAGGGAGGTCTTAGCCGTTAGATCTAGATCTAACGGTTTAGACCAGAGGAGGAGGTCCTAAAGCTACAGAGCTAAAGGAGGTCCTAGACGGTCACGATTTCCAGGGGGAGGTCGTGAACGGCTAAGATGAAAGCGAGGGAGGTCGGGACGGCTATGTAACATCCCAATTTTAGGCTTGTGTTTCAAATGTAAGAAAATGAGTAGAAATTAAAACTTTTTCTTACATCCTGTATTTCCTATGGTACCAAGCAAGTATTGTACAAGAAGTTATGGAAATACGAAGTCACAAGTCTTTTGATCCAAATCTTGAACTTTCAAAAACAATCTTGCCTAATCTTATGATCATCTCCTGGAAATATTTTTCCTAAGTTCTTGGGATGGTTTGTGACCCCTCTGAAAAATTTCACAATTTTTAGAAATTGTTTGAATATTTTGGAGGTCATCAAACTGCTCAAAATCTGGTCAAGCTGTGGACCAGCACCTTGTTGAATTTTTGAGGAAAATGTATAGCACAAAACCTCTGCAAAATTATACAAGGTCAATAACTCAGCTAGCAAGCTCCTGTAAAAGTTTCATAATTTTGGAGTGAGTTTGCTACTTCAATTTAAATCCCCAAACTTCAGATCCGCTTGAAACCCAAAGTTAGGGTGAGTGGACTCGACTCAGTCGGACTGAGTCCGACCGACCAATTGACTCGCTCGAGTCGAGTCACTAGGCCGCACCGAAGCTTGGCCCTGGTCTCGTGTGTGAGCCGTTGATTTGAAATCCAACGCTCACGCACCACCCCGACCTCCTCTTTCTTCTTCTTCTTCCTCTTTCCGCCATGCGCGGCGTGCGCAGGCGCAGGAGCGTGGCGTGTCGATCGCCACTTCGTGGGGCCCTACAGCGGCTCGGAGCCCTCTGCTGTCAACCGTGTCGACTTTGCTCGACCTTACCCGCCTCGCCTCGTTTTCTCGCAAAGCAACCTCTCTTTGTCCCATCGCCATTAAGCCTCGTCCTCGAGCTCGATCGGCTCACGAGCTACTTGAGCACCTCCGAGGCTTTCCTCTAGTCCCCTTCTACCTCGGTCGCGCTCCCAAACCTTTCTCTATAAGGTTGAGCGCCAAATCTCACCTTGAGCTCATTTCCGCCATTTCGGCGCGTGAGCTCCATTGGTGAACTTGGGTCCTCGGTGGTCCTCTTGCCTAATCTTGTTTCTGAAGGCCCCCGGTCATCACAAAGTCGTCCCTAACTCGGTTTGGGTTGTTTTCACAGAGCAACTCGACCGAGACTTCGCTGAGTTGCGCCGTGAAGGGCTCCTTCGTCCCCACCTCGGTGAGGTTCCTCCACTCGATTCCTGGTTCGAAGCCACCTAAGGTCATCGCGAAGTGTTCCTCATCACCCTTTTTCTCTATAATTGCTCGTGAGCCACTATCGTCGTTATCTTCCTCATCTCCGGTGAATCGCTCATCCGGCACTCCTCTCCGACCTCCTCTGGACCACCCACGTGTCCCGGTGAGTTCATTTTAGTCCCTTAGAGCTTAAGGTCTAGCTAGGATAGCTCGTGGCGCTCCCTTTTCGTGTTTTCGGTTTTTGGCGAAAACCAGTCCTCCGCCTCGCTCCGGCTCGCCGGCGTTCAAGGCCATCGCCGCCGTCGAAAGCACCTCCGTTGGGTTCGCAATACTATTAGCTTCATTTTGGTGGCTTTGGTTCCCGCCGCCGTGGCCCTGGTCGTCGGCGACGTGCCGGCGAGCTCACCGTCGAGCTCTGTACCTTGTCGTGTTTTTGTCAAGCCATTGGACCTCTTCGGGTTCATCGTGACCGTCTAAGACCACCCCTGTTAGATCTTAGCCGCATAGGACCACCTCGTTTAATCTCGGCCATTAAGACCACCCGGTTAGATCTGCATCAGCATATGGGTTTCGCGCAAATTTCTAAGTCCTGTGACCTCCTTAGTTCTATCTCGGCCTTTAAAGACCTCACGGGATTAGCTCTCAGCCGTTAGATCGGCTTTGTGTAAAATCTTCACGCGCTAGGACCTCCCCGGTTAGATCCTAGCCGTTTAAGACCTCTTGGAACTCCATCCGAGTCACTAGGACCACTCTGCGCAAAAAGACCTCCTCGAGGTCATTTTTGTAAAACCACCTCGACCTCCACCGAGGTCCTCTTTCAAAAAGACCTCCCCTTGGTCATTCGCAAAAACCACCCTAGGCTACCATCGGGGTCCTCTTTGTCAAAGCCACCCACGGTCTTTTACAAGGAAAACCCGCTCGGACCTCTTTAGCTCCATCCTAGCCGCCCATGACCTCCCGCTTTAGATCCGAGCGTTAGGTTTTATTTGTAAATCTTTAGTCTCGGGACCTCCTCCGTTGTTCTGGACCGCTCAAGACCTCCTAGGTCTAACTCAACCGCCGTCGCATCTCTCTCTCAAAACGCTATCACTTAGGACCTCCCAGAAGATCTTGGTCATCCAAGACCTCCTCGTGTCAATCGGCCGATCAAGACCTCCTCCGGAAGATCTTGACCGCTCTAGGACCTCCTCCTTGGATCGGTAGCATTAAGACCTCCTCCTCTGGTCTAAACTGTTAGATTTAGATCTAACGGGTTAGACCTCCTTCTGTGGATTTAGCCGTAGGACCTCTCTCCGGAGATCTAGACCGTTGGGACCTCCTCTGTGAGATTCTGACCGTCCCGACCTCTTTCCTTGGATTTCAAGCCTTAAGACCTCCTCCCTAGTGTTCGGGACCGCGGATCTTGATCCGACGGTCCACGACCTCGATTAGGCGCGTAGACCTCCTTGCGCTGTTGTGCACGCGACCGGTCGTAATCGTTGGATCAGATCTCAACGATCGGACCTCCCAGTCAAAGGGAGGAGGTCTTGTGCTTGTGGTATGCGTCGAGCTCGTGAGCCGTCCGACCTTGATCTAACGCCCACCGACCTCTCCTTGTCTTCCATTCGTTTGGACCTCCGAGAGCTCAAAGTTTCCTAAGTCTTTTCTTTGTTTCAAATTTCAAAAGTGCATAACTTTGTCATTTTAACTCCTTTTGAATGATTCGATTCTGTGTAGCTTTGTTATAGTATGAACTTTAATCGAGAATGAAATTAGGCCCTGTGTTGTAGCAGAAAATGAATTAAATAGCATGAGCTTGTTTAATGAAAAATGAGGTCTAGAAATTCATGAAAATTTGTAAACCACATAACTTCCTCTCAGAGTTGCAAAGTGAGCAAACTCAACCTGGTAAATTTGGCCTATAGTCATGCTTTAAATTGATCTAGGCTTTGTCTTTATCCATGTTCCTGAGAAATGATATGTGCTATTTGTAGAACTTAGAAAATCATAACTAAATCATCTTAACTCCAAATGACCTAAAATTTTATATGGGTTACCACTACACCAGTAGGTAGCTACCATAAAATTTCAGGTTCAAAATCTTTCTAGAAAATATTTTTGCTACAGTGCTAATTATGGTAGAAAATGAGTTTTAAGTAATATCTTTTGCACCACAAATCCAAATTAGGTTTTTCCAGTTTCTATGTCTTGGTATATTTGTATTCTACCTTGTGTATAAATTTCGTTGTATTTGGATAATTTTGCTTGCTCTTTTGTTTAAGTGTTGCTAGTCTTATTGGTTGTTCTTGGTTCTTTTGCCTTTCGCTTAGGATTCGACATTTGCGGTAACCCCGAGAACGACTCCGCAACAAATTGAACAACAGCAGCGAACAAGCAGTTTGATCATGTTAATCCCAGTATTTTAAGTATTTATGTTGATTACAAATTCTATGTATGCATTGCTACTTTGTTTTAATAGTTGGCCTAGTAGATGCATTTCCTTAGCAAATGATTATCCTCTACTACCATGAGCCTAGGTTACTTGCTGTGATTTAGAGTTCGTGGATGGGCTCTTGTCACTTAGTAGTTGCGAATTAATTGCTTAGCCATGCTTAGCTTCGGTAGAAATGGGCGGTTATCGACTTGTCGATAACCTTGATCACACAAAACTTATTATGATTTATGATTTCCACCTTGTGCCATGTCTACTTATGAAAACTAAAACTAAAAACAAAATGATTTAGACTTGGGCACAATGGTAAGATGGTGTGATTGTGGGTGTGATCGAATGGTGCCCGGTCAACAAGGACCGAACATCTTGTTACACTAAACCAAGCATTTTAGCGTGCTAACCACATTAGAGGGTATGGGACCTCTCTTGACTTAGTACTTTGGCGTGTATTGGCTCCGAGTCGCAGGGAGTCGCAGGAGGGATGGAGGTGGGAGCATTGTAGTGTCCGAAAGGTTTCCCCCCCGTAACGGGTGGTTGTCTTTCGGCTTGCAATGTAAGCGTATGGTGTTTCTACCCATACGAGCGGCTCGTAGTTAATACACAAGATTGGAAATGTCTCAGAGGACTTAGCTGTGCTTGGCATACCTTGAGAGTGTGCTTGTGGCTTGAAGGCGATGTCTCAAGTGTGGGTACATTGGTACACCCCAGTGGTTAAAACTATTCGAATAGCCTCGTCCCAGGTTATGGACACGCTTGGCAAGGTCTTTCAAGAGTTAGACTACAACCTTTTAAATTAAAACTTGATGGGTGGTACGAATCGGGATTAGTGCTATGTTGTGGTGGCTATTGGGATAGTCACTTCTGTGTGGTTACTTGTATGTATCTTTATTATCAGTACTTTGATAACAAAACAGGTTTGCAAACTTGCTTTTGAAATACATTACATTATTGCAAATAAAGTTGGCTTCATGCAAAATGAGACATACAACCTCCACCTAAATAAGCTTGCATGTAGTTTATGAATAGGTCGCTATTCCACACGCTCGATCTTGCGGGTACAAAGACAATCTTTGTACTCGGTTGCTATGCTTAATTGTTTTGTTGCAGAGGAGGAAGGTGAGCCGAAGGGCCTCACTTTGAAGTGTGTTGTGGTAGCTTATGGGCGACTAGCTTAGCGGCTTGGTCGGTTGCCTTGTGGGTTATGTTGGCTAACCGGCCGACTTTTGTTCTAGCCATCTTATGGCACATTTGCTTCCACTGTCATTCTTGTATATTATTCTATTTGGCCGGTGGCTCTCTTTGTAATAACTTTACTTTATGTCGTTGTTGAACTTAGTGATGTATGTGTATGGAATTGATGTGTAATTTTGTGATGAAGTGCATATCTGCAGCTTGGGAAGCATATGTCCATCGAGGCTTAGAATGTTTAATTAGTAACGCTTAGAACCAATTGGAGGTTAAGTGTTACTAGTTAAATATTCCGGTCCTCACAGCTAGTTAGCAGAGAGACATGTGGATGGTCGGGATTCACCGAGGAGGTCATGGATGGCCATGATCTTCGCGGGAGGTCCTACGCGATGTGTTAACAGAGAGAGGTGCGAGGCAAGTTCAGATCTCCATGGGAGGTCCCGAACGGCCCGGATCCGAGTGGAGGGAGGTCGGGACGGCTAGGATCTCACCGGGGAGGTCCTAACGGTCCAGATCTAAGGCCGGGAGGTCCTGTGGCTACTTTACAAGGACCAGAGGTGGTCTTTTGCAAAGAGGACCTCGGGGGTGGCTCCGGGGTGGTTTTTAGAAAACGACTCAGGAGGTCTTTTGCAAAGAGGACCCCAAGGAGGTCTTTTGCAAAGAGGACCCCAAGGCGAGGGTGATCCTAACGGCTAGGATTTAACTTACGGAGGTCCTTAACGGCCAGATTTGTGAGGAGGTCTGGCAGCTAGAGACTTATATAAGGAGATCTAACGGTCAAGATCAATTTGAAGAGCTCAAGAACGGCTACGACCACAACAAGGAGGTTCTAGGACTTAGGTTTAAACAGAAAAAGGGATCAACGGTTAGATCTAATCACGAAGAGATCAATAAGGGCTAGGATTAAACTGAAGAGGTCATGGGCTTGAGTTTTCGCAGACCAGATCCTACGGACAGGATCTAACACCAGGGTGGTCTTGGACGGTCACGATGAACCCGAGGAGGTCCAAAGACTTGACAAAAACGCGACAACGACCCAGACACGGCTTTGTTCATCGTCGCGTGTGGCCACGGCCACGGCGGCGCGGGTGAACGGGGGCAAAACATTTGCAATACCATTGCGAACATTTGGAGGGTAGTTTTGTCGCCGGAGACGACTCAAATCGCCGGCGAGCCGGAACGAGGCGGGGACTAGGGTACGGGAACAACGAAAACAGAGAAAAACTTCACCGCGACCTAAACTACCTGGAGCTTAAGCTTTGGGAGGGAATCGCGAGCTCACCTGGGCCAGAGGAGGTCCAAGGGAGGTCGCAGGCGTTCTGGTGACGAAGGCCTATGCCGGAGCCGAGGAAGACGATGCAGAGGAAAAGCTCCTGCGCAAAAGAGGGCCAGAGAGTGGTGCGGTTAGCTCCTGAGGGATTCACCGAAGGTCCAAGAGCGCTGAATTGGAGGAGGGCAACCCACCGAGAGGAGGACGGCGGCGATTTTCGGTGAAACAGGTCTGCACCTTGATTCACTGCCTCCCTGCGAGCATAAGCCAAACCAAGTTAGGGGACCGCATCAGAGGTCGAAGGAATGTTGCGATGCTAGAAGAGGGGCTGGGGACCTCGGAGCACCGCCGGCGATGAGGAGCTCTGCGCCAACAATGGCGGAAGGTGACTCGGTGCTATACGATTTGGTTCCCGAGTGAGAGCTTAGGACTTGCAAAGGTGCGAAATGAGGCCAAGGGGAGCTCTGGGCTACTAAAAGTCGAGGCGAAGAGGAGCACGGCAACTTCCCTCGGCTGGAGCTCGGTCGGTGAGGTCAAAAGGCACCGAGAGGATGGGAGCAGCTGAGGAGCGACTTAGAGGGCAAGCTCTGCACCCAATTAATGCGTGAGTTGTTGTGAGGCGACAAGACCTCGCTCTCCGCCGACCTCACCGCACGCACGCACGTGGGCGAGAGGAGGAAGACGACCGATGGCGATGTCCGCCCACCCGCCGGCGAAAGAGCAAAGAGGTACGAGCCCAACAGTTGAGTGGGTTGAGCCCAACCTCAAAGATGTTGGTCGTCGGATTAGACTTGAACGGCGCGCGCGATCGTTATTCGAAAACGACCGGCGTGAAATGGCACGGCTCCACGGCGTTGGATCGGATCCACGGTACCGAGAACCGAGAGGGGCACCGGGGTGCCAAGGTCTCACGAACAAGGACCGCTTGATGGAGATCCAACGGTCCACGATGCATGCGCGATTGATCGGTTTAGGGCGGCGCCGAGTTGGCTGAGTCGGACCACGAAGTAGAACAGGCTCGAGTCTGACTTGAGCCCGAGGAACAGTGCACCTGGTTTGAGTTTGAATTGCAGCTGAGACTTTGAGGTTTTAATTGAGGTAGCAATTCAACTCCACATATTAGGAAATTTTAGTTGGAGGTTGCTGATCCAAGTATAAACCTGGCATAAATTTTTCCAGAGATTTTCATGCACTGCATTTTTCTCAAGAAATTCCAGAAGGTTGGTTCTAGGATTTGACCAAGCTTTTGACTGGTTTGACCTGCCTCCAAAATTACCAAATAATTTTTGAGAATCATGAGGTAATTCAGAGGTGTCACCAAGCAACCTAGAACCAAGGAAAATTATTTCAAGGGTTTACAAGATTTCACCAAGGAGGTTTTGACTTGAAAGAAATGAGGATTTTTCATTTTGAATTTCCCAAAATTCCTTTGCAAGAATTTCAGAAAAGTTCATCAACGTAGGGTGAAAGAAAAGTTTTAATTTCTACTCATTTTCTTACATTGAAACACTAGTTGAAAATGAGGATGTTACAAACCTCCCCCTTACAAAAATCTCGTCCGAGATTTGTTTTACTCGAAAAGAGAGAGGGGTAGTTCAGACGGAGACGATCTTCTGCTCCCATGTAGCTTCTTGCAAGCTATGCCGAGCCGAAGTGAAGATGGAACCACGATCGAGATGATCGTCTTCGCACCCCATGCAAGCTCATGATCCTCGGCGATATAGAGCTCCGCTAGGTGACCGGTATGAACCTTGGTTCGATGGTAGGAAACGTGCCACTTTAGTCGTTACGAGGAAACTTACCAGTCGGATATAACAAGGATTGACAGATTGAGAGATCTCTCTTGATTCTAAGGGTGGTGGTGCAGGTCGTTGTTAGTGGTGGAGCGATTTGTCCGTTAATTCCACTAACAATGGAATTCGACCGCTAACTAGCTATACTGAGTCATCCCTCCGCAATAGCTATCTTAGAGTGACTATGGTCATCCTTAGTTGGTGAAGCAAATTGTCTCGGTTACTTCACTAACGAACAAGACCACGGTCGGTTAACTAGCTATACGGAGTCATCCTCCGGAGCTAGTTGATTAGAGGAGCCGCCCTTTGGGGTCGCAGGATTTGAGGCAAAACGGCATGCGATGCCCTAGGATATAAAGGGAAGGAAGATTACCGCTTAGTCAAACAAATGACGACATCCGGAAGGTATATTGGGGTTTGAGATAGATTAGCATGACCTTTCAAACCAGGAGGTACCGAGCACTAGATAAAAAGCGAAACAAATGCCACAAAAGCAAAGAAAAGATGGGAATACAAGGGAATGAAATGCCCGGAATTGAATACAATAGTATTAGGTAAGGGCTACGAAGTGTACCTTACACGACGCCGTACCTCCCGAGCTTTCCCAAGAGATAGGATTGACTTGAGCACTGACGACCCTCCGATCCACGATGTTTCGCAGTGCATGCGATCGAATCACAGCCGCGAAAAGAATCGAGAGGTTGCTGCAAGCTCCTTAGGACAATTAAAAGCATGATGACCCCGAGTTTGCAGCGGAAACAAGTGACTTCGCTAGGTTACGGAGGCGCTCACGACTCGCAGTGCACAAGATCGAGACACCTTGGAGGACAAGGGGTGGCTGCACTCTTTAGGACAATTAAGCGCATAGTGACCCTTGTTGTTGCAAAAGAAACAAGTGACATCAGCTATTTGTCGACGCTGCGACGATCCTTTAGCTTTCTTCTTTTCGGCCCTAGCAACAACGGATCTTCGACCACAATCTGAAAGTTAGGAAGGTATGGATGGTAATTTGTCCCCCGCCCGTCAGACAAATCATCCAGAACTTTTGGTTTGGAGGCATTGGCGGTTCTTGTGGCTACAGACGATCAAGAAATCGTTGAAGTTCTAACGACTTGAGATTACCTTGTTCAAACTACACTCTTTGGGATAGTGATTGCTTTCCTCGCAGAGGAAACAAGTGATTCGGGCGGCCTGACAATTTCCGGCAAGTGGTCTTAAATCACAGTTTGGGCGGTCAGAGTACACTCGTTGTCGTAGTGTCCTTCCTCACCACAACACATGCGCACCTTGACCTTCCCAGATTGCAACCTTCAACGTGGCTCTCATCACCACAGCCTAAACAAAAGGGAGGTAACCGCTGTTCCTCGGGCCACGTGACCAAAATCCGCCACCGCTGGTCCTGTCCCAACATCCTCACATTTAAGGGATGGGTTAGCAACGCAACCCGAAACTAGAAGTGAAGGTGCAAAGAAAAGCCAAGGACTAGGGAGTTCGGCAGAAAGTTGGAGTGGGGATAGATCCTAAGACGGACAAGGATTAAACCCGAAAGCTCAAGGCAAAGAAACAATAATTCATTAGGAGATGAACTCTAAAGGCCCAAAAACAACCACAAAATCAGCACAAAGTTTCAATCACAAGAGCAACTTCCCGGTACGACTAACTCGTATGGAAAGAACGAGCAATCGGTTTAGGAATGCAAATTTCAGCACACCACTTAAGTCTTATCATAACTAAATAACAGGGTAAAATCACTAATAAGGGGTGTTAGATACTTAGCCAACTAATATCACATCTTACCCTTTTATTCCCACAAGTTTTAGTTGATTATCCTCTCATTTTCTACCCTATTTAGAAACCTTTGAGCTTGCTGTCCTGAACCGAATGATCGCTGTCCGATTTTGCATCCAAGCCTCCTAGCCAAAACCTTCAACTTGGAAGCTTCAAAATCTTGTAGAGGGCGGCTAACATTTCAATTTGCCAAACTCATTGGTTCCCAAAACCCAATTTAAACGATAACACTATCTTTTTAGAAGAGGATGAGAGGAAAACAATTTTTAAAACTCAATTAGAGCAAGATGAGATAGAAAGCTAAGATGGATAAGGAATAAAATCTGAGAACTTACTTAAGCTTTCATAAATCATTTGATACTTTGAAATTAAGTTTTCCAAAATATCCTAAAGACGATCAAGCTTAAGTTACTTGGTCGGAATGGCTCGATACCAACTTTTGAGGACCGGTTTATTCGGCTTGTTTAACCATCCACTAGGTCCTAACAAGACAACTCAAATAAACTAAGCCTCGAGATATGTATACTTCCTAAATGCAGATATACACCCCGCTACAAAATCATGCATCAATTCCATTCATACACATAGAGCCAAGCAAAAGCAACAATGAACGATATAGATAATATAAAGAGAGTTATTACAAAGAGAGGCCGACTGCCAAAATTCATAAAGACAAGTAAATACACAATGAAGCAAAATGGCCATAAGATGGCGATAAACAAAGCCAATCGGTGTGCCTTACCCACAAGGCAACCAACCGGACCGCCAAGCTAATCGTCCCAAACAACACAAGAACACACTCACAAAAGTGAGGCCCTTGGGGCTCACCTTCTTCCTCTCGCAACAATTAATATTAAGCAAAGCGGATGAGTACAAAACTTGTTTTTGTACTGCAAGACTGACGTGTGAGATAACAGAACTATAATTAACTACATGCAAGCTTTATTTAAGTGGATGAGGCTTTGGACTTATTTTCAGCATAAAGCAAGTTTTCATTTACAATAAGGTAATAGATTCAAAGCAAGTTTGCAATTAACTTTATTGTTCAAATAAAGAGAGACAATAATAACATAGATAGAGACAACACCAACCTAGAAGTGACTAACCCATAGTCACCACAACAATAGCATGAAGTACCCTTCATACCACCCATGTCAAGTTTAAGTTTTTAAAAGGTTGTAGTCTAGTTCTTGTGGGAAATAACCAAGCGTGTCCATAACCTAGGACGAGGCTATTCGAGTAGTTTAAACCCGCAGGTGTACCAATGTACCCACACGATAGACCGCTTTCCACCACCACAGTTAGCATACTTCCTTTGGTATGCAGCACGGCTAAGTCTACAAGACGCTTTCCAATGGACGATGCTAATTAAGAGCCGCAACCCACGGAGAAGGATACATTAGACACCCTAACTGCATCGCTAATGCCCTCGCACACCACAAACACACACACGCACACACCCACCGACCAGCTCATAATTAACACCTCCCAAAGTACTTAGTCAAGAGAGGTCCCATATCCTCCTCGTGTGGTTAGCACGCAACAATTGCTTGGATCAATGGCACAAGTAACTCGGTCCTTAGGGACTTAGGCACCATTCCAATCACACCAGTAAGATCACACCAACATACCATTGTGCCCAAATCAAGATATAATTTTTGTTTTGAGTTTTGATTTGTAAATTGGTAAAACACAAGGTTGGACATAATGGAATAATAATAACATTTGTGTGATCGAGATCACCGACTAAGTCGATGATCGCCAATACTACCGACAACTAAGCATTGCTAAGCATCATATCGTAAAAACAAATAAAAGGCCCTAAATCATTCACGGGCTCTAATTCACGGTGAGGATAATATTCCTAAGGCAAGTGCAGGGTGAACAATTTAAGGAAACAATGCAATAGGATTAGCTACCTCTATTCGCAAAATTAATCATTGACACAAAAGCATGCATACATACAAGTTAAACAAAATATTAGACTTTGAAAGTAATGGGATCAAGTGGGAAATGATCAAACTGCTTGCTCGCTCTGCTGCTCACTATGCTATAGAGGATCACTCTCAGAATGGCACAATCGTCGGAACCTACCGAAAGAGCTAAAAGAACCGATAAGAACAAAGAAAATGAAAAAGAATCTAAAACCAAAATACTCCAAATGCTCTGAAAATTCCACACAGCAAGAGCATGATTTAAAAGAATTTAGAAACAAGAACCAATTGATTTGGACTTTTAATGCAAAAGATATGATCAAAACAATTTGGTCAATTACTAAAAAAATTGCAATTTGTTCTGTTCACATAATTAAATTATTTGGTGAAAATTTCTAGAAGGGTGGTGTAGCTGAAATTTTTATGGTAGGTAGCTACTTACATTTTAAGGCTAACACAAGTGGTTTTATCTTAATTGGAGTTAAAATGATTTAGTTATGATTTTTCTAAGTTATAAATCTAAGGCATGTTTAATTTCGGATTAAAGACTCTTCAGAAACCTATATTATGCTAAAGTACTTTAATGAGATGCAATTATAGAACTTTAGTTTGTTAAATTTGGAACTACAGAGAAAAAATATGCATTTTTGAAGTTTAAAACAATTAATAAGTGCAAATAAAAGCTCTCGAACTAAATCAAAACCAACGAAATCGGGGAGGTCGAGGTCGTTGATCAAAGACCGCACGGCCACGAGCTCGGATGCCAAAACCCACACGAGCACTGGCGCAAAGACCTCATCGCGCTTAGGGAGGTCTTAGGCGTTAGATCTAGACTCGACGGTCCGGATCTAACGAGGAGGTCCTAGACGGCAAGATCTAGCGAGGGTCTAAGCCGTAGATCTTGAACCCAACGGCTACGCCGGTGCACGCACAAAGCGCACCGGAGGAGGTCCTCGCGCCTAAAGGTGGTGGGATCGTTAGATCAAGATCTCGACGGTCCCGACCTCCTTAAGAGGTCCTAGGGTTAAATCTACGGAGGAGGTCTTAGCCGTTAGATCTAGATCTAACGGTTTAGACCGAAGGAGGAGGTCCTAAAGCTCTGAGCTAAAGGAGGTCCCGGCGGTCACGATTTCCGTGGGGAGGTCGTGAACGGCTAAGATGAAAGCGAGGAGGTCTGGACGGCTAGTTAGCAGAGAGACATGAGGATGGTGGGATTCTCACCGAGGAGGTCATGGATGGCCATGATCTTCGCGGGAGGTCCTACGCGACAGTGTTAACAGAGAGAGGAACCGACAGTTCTCAGATCTCCATGGGAGGTCCCGAACGGCCCGGATCCGAGTGGAGGAGGTCGGGACGGCTAGGATCTCACCGGGAGGTCCTAACGGTCCAGATCTAAAGCGAGGAGGTCCTGTGGCTACTTTACAAGGACCGAGGTGGTCTTTTGCAAAGAGGACCTCGGGGTGGCTCCGGGTGGTTTTTAGAAAAGCGACCAAGGAGGTCTTTTGCAAAGAGGACCCCAAGGAGGTCTTTTTGCAAAGAGGACCCCAAGCGGAGGGTGATCCTAACGGCTAGGATTTAACTTACGGAGGTCCTTAACGGCCAGGATTTCAGCGGGGAGGTCCTGGCAGCTAGAGACTTATATAAGGAGATCTAACGGTCAAGATCAATTTGAAGAGCTCAAGAACGGCTACGACCACAACAAGGAGGTTCTAGGACTTAGGTTTAAGCGTAAAAGGATCAACGGTTAGATCTAATCACGAAGAGATCAATAAGGGCTAGGATTAAACTGAAGAGGTCATGGGCTTGAGTTTTCGCAGACCAGATCCTACGGACAGGATCTAACACCAGGGTGGTCTTGGACGGTCACGATGAACCCGAGGAGGTCCAAAGACTTGACAAAAACGCGACAACAGTCCAGGACACCGGCTTTGTTCACCGGCTCGTCGCCGGTGGCCACGGCCCCACGGCGGCGCGGGTGAACGGGGGCAAAACATTTGCAATACCATTGCGAACATTTGAGGGTAGTTTTGTCGCGGAGACGACTCAAATCGCGTGGCCGAACAGGCGAGGACTAGGTGCGGAACAACGAAAAACAGAGAAAAACTTCACCGCGACCTAAACTACCTGGAGCTTAAGCTTTGGGAGGGAATCGCGAGCTCACCTAGGCCAGAGGAGGTCCAAGGGAGGTCGCAGGCGTTCTGGTGACGAAGGCCTATGCCGGAGCCGAGGAAGACGATGGAGGAAAAGCTCTGCGCAAAGAGGGCAGAGTGAGTGCGGTTAGCTCTGAGGATTCAGAAGGTCCAAGAGCGCTGAATTGGAGGAGGGGCAACCTTCGAGAGGAGGACGAAGGCGGCGATTTTCGGTGAAACAGGCCCGTACCTTGATTCACCGCTCTCGCGAGCATAAGCCAAACCAAGTTAGGGGACGCACCAGAGGTCGAAGGAACGTTGCGATGCTAGAAGAGGGCTGGGACTCGGAGCACCGCCGGCGATGAGGAGCTCTGCGCCAACAATGGCGGAAGGTGACTCAGCGCTATACGATTTGGTTCCCAGTGAGAGCTTAGGACTTGCAAAGGTGCGAAATGAGGCCAAGGGGAGCCTGGGCTACTAAAAGTCGAGGCGAAGAGGAACAACGGCAACTTCCCTGTTGGAGCTCGGGTCGGGTGAGGTCAAAAGGCACCGAGAGGATGGGAGCGATTGGAGGAGCGACTTAGAGGGCAAGCTCGGCACCCACCACGGTGAGTTGTTGTGAGGCGACAAGACCTCGCTCTCTCCGCCGACCACACCGAGCACGCACGCACGCGTGGCGAGAGGAGGAAGACGACCGATGGCGATGTCGGGCCCACCCGTCGAAAGAGCAAAGAGGTACGAGCCCAACAGCTGAGTGGGTTGAGCCCAACCTCAAAAGATGTTGGTCGTCGGATTAGACTTGAACGGCGCGATGCGATCGTTATTCAAAACGACCGACGGAAACGGCAGACGGCTCCACGGCGGTTGGATCGAGATCCAACTACGAGAACCGCAGGGGCAACGGGGGTGCGAAGGTCTCCACCAACAAGGACCGTTTGATGGAGATCCAACGGTCCACGATGCATGCGCGATTGATCGGTTTAGGCGGCCGAGTTGGTGAGTCGGACCACGAAGTAGAAACGAGCTCGAGTCCGACTTGAGCCCGAGGAACAAGCACTGGTTTGAGTTTGAATTGCATTGAGACTTTGAGGTTTTAATTGAGGTAGCAATTCAACTCCACATATTAGGAAATTTTAGCTCGAGGTTGCTGATCCAAGTATAAACCTGGCATAAATTTTTCCAGAGATTTTCATGCACTGCATTTTTCTCAAGAAATTCCAGAAGGTTGGTTCTAGGATTTGACCAAGCTTTTGACTGGTTTGACCTGCCTCCAAAATTACCAAATAATTTTTGAGAATCATGAGGTAATTCAGAGGTGTCACCAAGCAACCTAGAACCAAGGAAAATTATTTCCAAGGGTTTGCCACAAGATTTCACCAAGGAGGTTTTGACTTGAAAGAAATGAGGATTTTTCATTTTGAATTTCCCAAAATTCCTTTGCAAGAATTTCAGAAAAGTTCATCAACAGAAGGGTGAAAGAAAAAGTTTTAATTTCTACTCATTTTCTTACATTGAAACACAAGTTGAAAATGAGGATGTTACAGTTTGATGTTGTTGAATGTTTGAGTTTTGTCGGTGTTATTCGTTCTTATTTGCTGTTATGTTCGATCGTTAGGCTTCGATATTTGCGGCAACCCTGAGGACGATCCTCCGCAACATATTGAGCAACAGCAGCCAGGCAAGCAGTTTGATCATGTTAAATCCCAGTATTTTAAAGTCTAATATTTTGTTTCAGCTGTATGTATGCATTGCTTAATTTGTGTTAAATTGATTAGTTAAATCCGTAGCTGCATATCCGGTAGACAAAATATTGATCTCTACTACCTGAGCCTAGGTTATTTGCTGTGATTAGAGATCGTTGGATGATCTCTTGTCACTTAGTAGATACGATTTCAACTGCTTAGACATGCTTAGCTATCGGTAGAACTGGGCGGTTATCGACTTTAGTCGGTAACCTTGATCACATAAAATCTACTATAACTTTATGTTTCAGCATTTTTGCTATGTTTAATTGCAAAACTAAAACTGAAAATAAAAATGATTTAGACTTGGGCACAACGGTATGATTGGTGTGATCTGTTGGGTGTGACTGGAATGGTGCCCGAGTCAACAAGGACCGAACATCTTGTTACACTGAACCAAGCATTTCGCGTGCTAACCACACTAGAGTATATGGGACCTCTCTTGACCTAGTACTTTGGCGTGTATTGGCTCCGGGTCGCAGGGGGTCGCAGGAGGGATGGAGGTGGGAGCATGGTAGTTGTCCAAAAGCTTTATCCCGAGTGGGTAGTTGTCTTTCGGCTTTACCATGTAAGCGTATGGATTTCTATCCATACGAGCGGCTCGTGAGTTAATACACAATATTGGAAAAAGTCTCGTAGGACTTAGTTTGTGCAAGATACCTTCGGTAGTGTGCTTTGGCTTAAAGCGATGCAGTGTGGGTGCAGTGGTACACCTGCAGGTTTAAAACTATTCGAATAGCCTCGCCCTAGGTTATGGACACGCTTGGCAAAGTCTTCCAAGAGTTAGACTACAACATTTAAATTAAAACTTGATGGGTGGTACGAATCTGGGATTCGTGCTATTGTGGTGACTATTGGGGTAGTCACCTCTAGGTGGTTACTTGTATCTATCTTTATTTCGCAGTTATTTCAACAGTAAAAATGAATTGCAAACTTGCCTTTAAACTGTATTACATTATTGCAAATAAAGTTGGCTTTATGCAAATGAGACATATGACTTCCACCAAATAAGCCTGCATGTAGCATATGAACAGGTCTGCTAGTTCACACGTCGATCTTGCGGGTACAAAGACAATCTTTGTACTGTGTGCTTTGCTTAATGTTTTGTTGCAGAGGAAGAAGGTGAGCCTCGGGGCCTCACTTCGTGAGTCGTGTTGTCGTTTCGTGGACTGACTAGACTTGGTGGTCCGGTCAGATGCCTTGTGGGTTGGAGGCACACTGATTGGTTTTGTTTATAGCCATCTTATGGCACTTTTGCTTCCGCTGTCGTTCTTGTTATTTGTGTATCTTGGCCTGTCGGCCTTTGTCTGTAATAACTATACTATTTGTTTATCTTCCGTTTGGTAGTGTGGTGTTTGGACTCTATGTTTGGAATGGAGTTGATGTCTAATTTTGTACCGAGTGTGTATATCGCTCGGGAAGTATACATATCTCGAGGATCAGTTTATTTGATTTGTGATGCTAGGACCAGGTGGTTGGTTAAGCATTACAAGCCAAATAAATTGGGGTCCTCACAGCTGCCTCGGCCCACACCCGCCCGCCTTGCTCTCCCTTTCGCTGACACGCTGAGCCCGCGCGTCAGACGCCTTCTTCCTGTTGGTGATATGCCGTAAAGATAATCATAGAGATGATTGTACCATGTCTATGTTTATGAGTGAACACTTGGTGAATGGGATATTCACTTGGTGGTTTGGTTGGGAAGTGAACGGGAGGTTCACTAGTTATTTCAATGCAATTGTTTATCTATTTATTATTCTATTCAATTACGTATTTCAATCTATTTACTGTCAATACTGCTTTCTGCAAACGAACCATACAGTTATTCCTTTGTTCAAGCCTTGCATGAATATTAATTGTATATTGTTTCCTGCGACTTACTGAGTACTTTATGTACTCACGGTTTTAAACTTTGTTGCTCAGTTGAAAAATATCAAGTTGCTGAAAAGTTCTACGAAGAGGGGTTCTTTGAAGGCTTTGCGAATTAGGATATGTTCTCCACTCGATTGCCCGTGGGCATGTTGATTAACCTTTCTAAGTTTTCTCTTCCATTGCAAGAGTTTATTTGTTTCTTTAGCCCTACGTGCCAAGTTAAGTAAATGTTGACCATAAGGTCCAGTTATTATTATTTGTTACTTCGAGGTCTTTTTAGTTAAATTGATAAATAGATGGTATTTCATTGATGTTTCCTGTGTGAGCTAACTACTGATCTGGGATTAGTTCAGAATACACAGGGGGTTTCGGATGTGTAAATCCGGGTCCCGATAATATATCATGGCAATTTAATTGTAATGACAAGTGACAAACAAACTGTGTCTATCGCTCTACCATGTGCTTGCCTTTTAGCCATGGAAACCGGAATGATTCAAAGGTGGCAACAAACTCGAAACAACACTCCCTAGACAAGCCAATAATCCATCTCAAAAACATGCAACAAGAATACAAGAACATAAAACAAATCAAAATCGCTCCTATGCGTGATCCCAACAAAATTAACACCTCTTCACCGGACAACCCATCCGTTGTCCCAGTTATCAAACAGCCATAACTTTTAGTCCTAGAATCCAAACATATCAAACCCCATATTTTATGGAATCTACACAAAATTTATTACACTTTCCTAGTTATGCAAATTCTTTGATTAATTCAACTAAACCCTTGTTTCTAACCCAGAAGGTCAACCAAAACATTCTTTGAATAGCAGGCTTAATAATTTTATATCTATTTTCTACCATATAAAAAGTAGCAAACCTTACCACTTCTGTAAACTATGAAAAATTACCTAACTATTCCTAGTTTTGACCATAATTTAATTCGACCATCTACTATATGTAATAAATCAAACCACATGACTTCTACCAACGGTGATGGAATTATCGACAACAACGCTCCAAAAGATGTAGCTTTTACACCATTTGACCAAATCCAGTGATCTTACACTTTATGGAAATCGTAAACAATAACCTACAACTTTCATAATATGGCAAAGCTATGAAAAAGGACGTAGATACCCCAAACTTCCCTTGCAAAGCTCAGAAGTACTCTGAAACGAAACAGGGCATAACCAAAACACGAATTCCCGCTATTGATCTACACTCAACTATGATTAAATGTTAATATAATAATGTAGCAATGGGAAGAATTGGGAGTGCTTCGCTCTTTAAGTTTCTAGACTCTTACCCCTCGAAAATGGATGACGAAGACGATTGGATCACGAAACCCTAGCTTTCCCTCTTGTTTCTCTTCTCCTTCTTCTCTTTCTTTCCTTCCTCCTTGCTCTTCCTCTGCAGCACAGGCAGTAGAAACTGCAGTAGTTGCAGCATGTGGGGAGCGAAATTTACATCCAGACCCTCTGTGTATTCCAAGCTAGTCCCATGATCAGTAGCTAGCCCACACAATATATATATCGATGAATATATATCACATCCATACAACACAAACATAACAACACTTAAATATTATTACAGAACATGGTAAATGGGCCTTAGAGCTATTGTTTACATAATAGGCCGACAGGCCAAATAGTCCAAAAGTTCAGAGTAGCAGTGGAAAGTAAACAAGATAGCAGCGGAAAGTCTTCAAAAGAGTGTGGCCTCCATGATTTGCCACAGGCAACCGACTGGGTCTAGGACCTAGTTAACACCGTCTCCATCATCTCATAGCTGGATGCACAGAAATAACAATACACCAGGTCTTCAACTTCATAGTTTGAATCCACATGTCTGAGCAACCATGAGTACAAAAAGTAATCAACAAGTCCCTACCACAAATGCAATTATATAGATGCAGGGTTTTCCAAGGGATGGGTTGTATGTTTGTTTTTAGCACAAAGCTAGTTTGCTCAAACATTATAGTTATATACCAAACCTATGACTTAGCATATTAACCTGAAACCAAAGGTTATTTTTTATAATCGATTAGTATCATAGCCATGCTTAAACTAGCATGACCACGTCCCGACGACCACTTACCCCAGTGTATCACAACCTTAACGGCCATGCTTACACCTGCATGTCGCAAATTCATCCAATAAATCCCAATTTACTAGCGACTATGCTTACACCAGCATATCGCATTTCGGGCGACCATGCTTAAACCAATACATCGCAACCACAAAGACTATGCTTACACTAGCATGTCCCAACACCGGCGACCATGCTTACACCAGCATGTCCCGTCCATAGTGACCGTGCTTAAACCAGCATGTCACAACCACAACCATCATGTTTACCCCCAACATGTTTTTAGTTCACAATTTTAAGTTATTAAAACTAAACAGTGGTGGCAAACTTCACATATTTGCCCATAACCGGGGGCACAGCTATTCGAATAGGTTAAAAATACTCTGCAGAGGTTGTACAACTTAACCCACAAGATATGATCAATCTCATAATATCGACCATGACAAACTTCCTTAGGCGTGCGATGGAGACGATCATAACAAAGCTTTTCCCCTACCTAGCTTCAAAATTAGGCCCACTCTAGTGGGTCTACCCTAAACGCTGGTACGTGCCTTACACAAGGTCGCACCCAGAATGATTCCTTACAATAGTTCACATTTTCAATGAGGGACCCTCTGTTGTTAGGGAGTCTACGGCCCTTGTTTTATTCATCGTAACCAGGGGCATAGGGTTTCATGCTAAGAGGTTAATTGGCCAGGTTTTTCCCATACTAGACATGTGATTGTACGGCTTAGTAGGTGTGAATGAACACATGATTCGGTACTTAATCGACTCATGTGAGACAAATCACCAATTCACTACGTACACCTAGCACTAGTCTCAATCACTACTCGCCCAAGTCTCAACCATTTATAAATACATTTTCCTATTTCTAGGGGTAACCCATGTCACCACGCTACAGTTATGTAACATCCCAATCTTGAGCTTGTGTTTCAAATATAAGAAAATGAGTAGAAATTAAAACTTTTTCTTGTATCATGTATTTCCTGTTGAACCAAACAATTCTTGCACAAGGGATTATGGGAATACAAAGTCACAAGTCCTTTTGATCCAAATTTTGATCTTCCAAAATTAAAATCATGTCAAACATTGTGATCATCCTCTGGAAATATTTTTCCTAAGTTCTAAGGATGGTTTGTGACCCCTCTGAAAAATTTCACAATTTTTAGAAATTGTTTGAATACATTTGGAGGTCAGTCAACCCTGTTTCATTTTAGTCAAACTACGCTCAGCACCTTGTAGAATTTTTGGAGGAAAATTTACAGCACCAAAACCTCTGAAAATTTTACACAAGGTTAATACCTTAGTTAGCAAGCTCCTGTAAAAATTTCAGAATTTTTAGAGTTGCTTTGATACCTCACCAAAGTCCAGCTCTCTTTAAAACCTAAAATTCAAAACACGGTCTCGAGTCGACTTGGGCTCGAGTCAAACCGAGCCTAATGTTATTTGGCTCTGGTAGACCAAGCCACTCAAATCGAGCCGTTGGATTAATATCCAACGCCACGACCTTCCCGCCTTCTCCACTTTGTTCCTCTGTCGTCTTCTTCTCGCCGCGCACCTCTATAGTGTGCGGCATGGCTCGCCCTGTCGCGGCGCATCAACGCCCACTGTCGGGGGTAGGTCCACGACCAAGCTTTCGCAAAGCCGTGCTCCACGCCGCTCTGCTCCCTAGCTCCCGGCTTTAGCTGCGTTTGAGCTGCAGAGCTCATCTTGGGCCCCCTTCTTTGTGTCGTTGCTCACCGATCTCTTAATGCCCCCAGGACCTCCTTTGGACCTCTTCCACTCACAATCACCTCCAACTCACTCTGTGCGTTCGGCGCAAGCCACCGAGCATTTGTTGTCGCCATTGCTGGACCTTGGGGCCTCGTCAACAGAGCTCGGTGGTTCTTTTGGCCCCTTGATGCGCTTTCTTTTGGACCTCTGGTCATCGCAAGTCCGGTCCCTAACTCGTTTTTGGGTTGCTTTCACAGGAGCAGCTCGAATTGAAGTTCCCGCAGTTGGCGGCCAAAAGGGGACTTCATCGTTCCCAGCTCCGGTGAGTGCCCTCTGTTCAATTCTTTGCTACTGGGCCACCCCGTGGTCATCGCGAAGGAATACTGATCATTCTTTTGCATCTGGCGGCCAGGCGCTGGTCGCGCCATCTTCTTCATCTCCGGCGTGGGCTTCCGCCACCAGCTTTTCTTCGACCTCCCCTGGACCTCTCCTGTGCCCTGGTAAGTTCCTTTTAGCCCTATAGAGCTTAATCACTAGCTAGGTTAGCTCGTAGTGCCCCCTTTTCGCGTTTTCGGATTTTGCCGAAAACACTCCTCCGCCCCTCTCCGGCTCGTCGGCGTTACAGGCCCGCTCCGCCGTTGAGAGTGGTTCCAATATGTGCGCAATTGTATTAGGAACATTTTCGTACAGTTGGTTAGCGCCGCCGTGGTCTTGGTCGTCGGCGACGTGCCGGCGAGCTCAACGCGGTGCTCTGTACTTTGTCGGATTTTCGACAAGTCCTCGGACCTCCTCGGGTTGTTCTTGGCCGTCAATGACCTCCCCGGGATTAGATTTGGGCCTTAGATTCATTTCTGGGAAAACTCTAGTCTCGGACCTCCCCATCATTTGATCTCGGCCGTTAAGAGCACCCGAGTTAGATGCGTGCGGTAGAACTTTCTCATGAAAACCTTAAGTCTCCGGACCTCCTAGAGTTAATCTTGACCGAGAAAGACCACTCTGGATTAGCTCTTAGCCGTTAGATCCTCCCTCTGTAAGGTCTTTAGCCGCAGGACCTCCCCTTAGTTTTAATCCAAGCCGTTGAGACCTCCCTAGGCCTTATCTCAGCCGTTAAGACCACCTCTATGTTTCCGCAAAGGACCACCATAGTCATTTTACGAAAACCACCTCAGGACCACCTCAAGACCTCCCACTGGTCCTTGTTCGGAGAAGCTAAGTCACAGGACCTCTTTTGGGCAGATCTGGACCATTGAAGACCTCCCCGTGGAGATCTTAGCCGTCCAGACCTCCCTCTGTAAAATCTTATCGCTTTAGACCTCCCTATGCCTCGATCTGGACCGTTCAGGACCTCCCCAGATCCATCCGAGCCGTCCAGACCTCCTCCCGCTAAAACACTGTCGCATCGGACCTCCCTTGATTAAATCTGGATCGTTCAAGACCTCCCCAGTAGATCTTGACCATTCCGACCTCCCCATCCTTAGATCTTACCGTTCAGACCTCCTTCGCTCGCGTGTGTGACTCACAGTCACTGACATGCGGCCCCACATGTCAGCGCTTCATTTTGAACTTCGATCTAAGTCCACCGTCCATTCTGCGATCTGCGGTCCAGATCAATTGGGCTGATCGGGTCACCCGATCCTCCCATCCTTGTGTGCCGTTCATCTCATGATCAATGGCTGTGGTTCGTATGCTGTTCGGGTAGCCCGAACCGCACTCATTATGGACCCTCCGATTCTTGATCGACGGTCATGATGGATTGGGCCGTTCGGGTCGCTCTCGCGCACCCCTCGCGTGCACCGTTAGATTCCAAATCAAGGGCCCATAGTTGTCCATGTCGATTCCTTTCTGATAAGTGTTGTTTTATTTCGGTAAATAGTTATTTGTCATCTGAAAAACTGTATAAAAAAACTTTAGAAATTCATATCTAATTCAAAATAGATCCTTTTTAAATGAATCCAACTGTAATAAATTTTTAATTCACTAAAGTTTAATATAAAAATGCTTTTAGCTATGCTTCTGTGGTAGAAAAGTATGTAATCTTTAATAGCTTGTTTTCAGCCATTTTTGTATATTCCAGAATTGAATTAAAACTTGGAAAATGTATATCTCTTTCGGTATATCTGTAAATTGAATGGTTTTAACTTTATTAATTTTGTTATTTACTCAACTTTAATCTAAAAATGGTTGTAGGCCTAAATCAGCACGAGAAAAATATGTTAATAGATTTAACCTTATTGGTATGATTTAAAATTCATTTAATGTTGTAAAGACACAAGTAATTCCTGTAAATCCTAAATATATAAAATTGATGCTAGAAAATCCCTCTGTTAGCATATTTTAATATGAAATAGGTTTTGCACATGTTTATATTTAGGAAGTGCGATTGTGCTAGTTTTGCAACTTAGAAAAATCGTAAGTAAATCATTATAACTCCAAATTTAGTAAACTCAACTTTGCTGTGATTAGAATGACATAAACTACCTACCATAAAAATTTTGGGTTCTAGATCATTATAGAAATTTTTGCCATGAACAGTAATCGAAATTAATTTAATTAGGTGTTTTCCTGGCTGAGAGATCTGGTTTCGGCCATAACTTTTTCATACTAAGTCCAAATGAAGTAATTCTTGTTCCTAAAATTGTCTAAAATCAACCTCTTACTGCTGTATAAATTTCATGGGATTTGGATGTCTTTTGCTGTTGCGTTTTGTTTGGTGTTCTTCGTTCTTATTGGTTTTATCGCCTTTTCGCGTTAGGTTCCGAAGATTATATTTAACCTGAGGATCCTCCTCTGCAGCAAGAACAATTGCAGAAAGGCAAGCGGTTTGATCATGTTAATCCCTGTATTTTTAAGTATTTATGTTGTTTGCAAATTCTATGTATGCATTGCTAGTTTGTGTTAAACTATTGTCGTTAGTTGACCTAGTAGATGCATTTCCTTAGGCAAATGATTATCCTTTACTACCATGAGCCTAGGTTATTGCTGTGACTTAGAGTTCGTGGATGAGCTCTTGTCACTTAGTAGTTTTTGGATTAATTGCTTAGCCATGCTTAGCTTAGGTAGAAATGGCGGTTATCGACTTGTCGATAACCTTGATCTATAAAACTTATTATCACTTATGATTTCAGCCTTGTGCCATGTTTACTTGTGAAAATTAAAAGTGAAAACAAAATGATTTAGACTTGGGCACAATGGTATGTTGGTGTGCTTGTGGTGTGGATGGAATGGTGCGGGTCATTGGAGACCGAGTTACTTGCGCCACCGTCTTGAGCATTTTGCGTGCTAACCACACTAGAGGGTATGGGACCTCTCTTGACTTTGTACTTTGGCGTGTATTGGCTTCGGTCGCAGAGAGTCGCGGGAGGGATGGTCTTTGAGCATTGTAGTGTCAAGGCTTCCCGTGATGGCTGGTTGTCTTTCGGCTTGCAATGTAGCGTATGGGTTTCTATCCATACGGCGGCTCGTAGTTAATGCACAAGATTGGAAGCGTCTCGTAGGACTTAGCCGTCTTGGCATACCGGAAGTGTGCTTTGTGTCTTAAAGCGGTCTAAAGTGTGGGTACATTGGTACACCCTGCGGGTTAAAACTATTGAATAGCCTCGTCCTAGGTTATGGACACGCTCGGATACGCCCCGTGAGAACTAGACTACAACCTTTTAATTAAAATTTGATGGGTGGTTCGAATCGGGGATTCCTGCTATGTTGTGGTGGCTATTGGGTTAGTCACTTCCAGGTGGTTACTTGTATTTATTATTAATTCGCTGTTATATTCAACATGAAAACAGATTTGCAAACTTACTTTTAAACGTATTACATCATTGCAAATAAAGTTGGCTTTGTGCAAAATGAGACATATAACCCCCACTTAAATAAGACTGCATGTAGCATATGAATAGGTTTGCTATTCCACACGTCAGTCTTGCGAGTACCTTGTGTACTCATTGTTCTTGCTTAAATGTAAATTGTTGCAGAGGAAGAAGGTGAGCTTGAAGGGCCCCACTTTTGTGAGCTGTGTTGTGGTAGTCTTCGTGGCGACTAGCTTGGCGGCCCGGTCGGTTGCCTTGTGGGTTGTGTGGCTAACCGGTCGACTTTTGTTCTAGCCATCTTATGGCACCTTTTGCTTCCGCTGTCATTCTTGTTTATTGCGTTATTTGGCCGGTCGGCTCTTTTGTAATAACTTACTTTATGTATGTCCTTTACTAGACTTGTTAATGTATGTTGTATGGAAATAATGTGTAATTTTGTGATGATGTGCATGTCTTTGCAGTGCAGGAAGCATATGTCCATCGAGGCTTAGAATGTTTAATTAGTAATGCTAGAACCATGTGGAGGTTAAGTGTTACTAGTTAAATATTCAGTCCTCACAAAGTTGATATCGAGCCATCTTGACCGTAGAAACCCTAGCTTGAGTCGCCTTTAGGATATTTTGAAAGCTTACTTTCAAATGGTTCATGAAGATTAAGTAAGTTCTCAGATTTTACTTCTTATCTATCTAGCTTGCTCATCTCACCTTATTCTTGGTTAAATTTGGAAAATTGTTTTCCCTCTCATCTTCTTTTCAAAGATAGTTGTTTAATCGATTAAATTGGTTTTGGGAGAACCATGAGAGCTTTAAATTGAGTCTTGGCTGTTTTGGAGCGAAGATTAGGAGGTGCTGGAAGTGAAGATTTCGGCCAAGAGCTTGGAGCAAGAAATCTGGACAGCTAGCTCTTAATTAGTAAATAGTGTTAAAAATGAGAGGTTAATTCAACTAAAACTTGTGGGAATAAAAGGGTAAGAAGTGATATGAAATTAGCTAAATGCCTATACTCTATTAGGTGGCTGTACCTTGAATTTTTGGGCTGTTTAGGGCTGGAGATGATTTCTGAAATTTGGGCCTTCTCCAACGATTACTCGTTCTTTCCATACGGGTTAGTCGTTTCGGGAAGTTGATTTGGTGACTTATAGTCTTATGCTCTTTTGTGGTTATTCTTGAGCCCTTTTAATTGAGTTTGGAATTCAGTGCTTTGGGTCTTGTAACATCCCAATTTTGGGCTTGTGTTTCAAATGTAAGAAAATGAGTAGAAATTAAAACTTTTTCTTACATCATGTATTTCCTAATTGTGCTGAACAATTATTGTACAAGAAGTTATGGAAATACATAGTCACAAGTCTTTTGATGTTAAATCTTTATCATTCAAAAACAATCTTGTCAAACCTCTTAATCATCTCCTGGAAATATTTTTCCTGAGTTCTTGGGTTGGTATGTGACCCCTCTGAAAAATTTCACAATTATTAGAAATTGTTTGAATATTTTGGAGGTCAGTCAAACCTATTCAAATTCTGGTCAAATTGTGGACCAGCACCTTGTGGAATTTTTGGAGGAAAAAGTATAGCACAAAACCTCTGCAAAATTTACACAAGGTCAATAGCTCACTAGCAAGCTCTGTAAAAATTTCATAATTGTTGGAGTAAGTTTGCTACCTCAAAAAATCCCCAAACCTCAGGTTAGTTTAAAACTCAAATTCAGTGAGTCGACTCGGACTGAGTCGAACCAGTGGTGGCTCGGTCGAAGTCAAGTTCGGCCGAGCTAGGGCTCGGTCTTGTGCGCGCTTGTTCAGGCCGTCAGATTGAAATCGTGGGGCTCTCAACCTCCCGAGCTCCTCTTACATTCTTCTTCCTCCTCCCGCGTGCGTGCGCGTGCGTGGGTGGCGAAGCGAGCTCAGGTCACCTCGTGGGGCCTGCGGCTCGAGCCTTTCTTTTGTCAAGCGTGTCGACTTTTCCCGACCTTACGCCTCCTCGCCTCGTTTTCTCGCGCGGCAACCTCCCTTTGTCCCATCGCCATTAAACCAGCGTCCTCGTGCTCGGTGAGGCCTCGGACTACATGAGCGCTCCTCCGAGTCCTCCTTTGAACCCTTCCTTCCACTCTCTCGCCCCCCACTCACTTCCTATGTGTGGAACTCAAAGCTTCGAGATTCCCAAATCCACGGTGTTGGGAGCTTCGGCGGTGGTCTTGGAGCTCTAGTGGTTTTAATTGCAACTTGGAATGCCACTTGTTCAATTAACCACCCGAGCCTTTTCCTAACTTTTGTGGTTGATTTCACGGAGGAAGTCCACGGGAGAAGCTGTTCTTGAGGCTTCTTACATCTTCCTCCTCGACTCCGTGAACTACTCCACCGCGGGTCTCCTCCGCCTTCCCCTGGACCTTCCCTACACTCGGGTGAGTTCATTTTAGTCCCTTAGAGCTCTAGGTCTAGTAGTTAGCTGGTTGCGCTCGTTTTCGTTGTTTTCGGTTTTTGCCGAAAACTTGCCCTCCACCATTCTCCGACTCATGGCGTTCGGGCCTGCTCGCCATGGAGAATACCTCAGTTAGGTTCGCATAATATTGCGCTCGTTTGGTAACTTTAGTTAGCTCCGCCTTGGCCGTGGTCGTCGGCGGCGTGCCGGCGAGCAAATCGCGGTGCTCTGGACGTTGTCGGATTTTCGACAAGTCCTCGGACCTCCTCGGGCTGTTCTTGGCCGTCTAAGACCACTGTAGGTTAAATCCCAGCCGTTAGGATCACCCTCCGCCTTGGGGGGTCCTCTTTGCAAAAGACCTCCTTGAGGTCCTCTTTGTTAAAGACCACCCTTAGACCACCCTCGGGGTCCTCTTGGTAAAAAGCCACCCCTGGTCTTTTACAAAGAAAACCCCGCTCAGGACCTCTTAGGCTCAATCCTAGCCGTTCACGACCTCCTCGGATTTAGATCTGGGCGTTAGATCTCCTTTGTAAAATCCTTAGTCTCGGGACCTCCCCTCGCGTCGTCTGGACCATTCGGGACCTCCCTAGGTCTGTCTGAGCCGTCGGATCTCCTCCCGTTAAAACCCTATCGCATAGGATCTCCCGAGTAGATCTTGGCCATCCAAGACCTCCTCGTGTAAATCTGACCGATCAAGACCTCCCCCTGGAGATCTTGACCGTCTAGGACCTCCTCCTTTAGATCCTTAGCTTTAGGACCTCCTCCTCGGTCTCAACCGTTAGATTTAGATCTAACAGGTGGACCTCCTCGCTGATCGTGTCAGTTAAAGATCTCCCTGCGGAGATCTAGACCGTTGAAGACCTCCTCGTGAGATCTTAGCCGTCCGGACCTCCTCCGTAGGTTTAACCTTAGGACCTCCCCTAGTGCTTGGGACCGCGGATCTTGATCGGCGGTCCACGACCTCCGTTAGGCGCCGGGACCTCCTTTGCGTCGTTGTGCATGCTTTGGTGCGTGGCCGTTGAATCCAATCTCAACGCCCGGACCTCCCGATCGGGAGGAGGTCTTTTGTGCGCTGTGCCGAGTCCGTGGCCTTGCGATGCAAGATCATTGGCCCACGACCTCTCCTTTTTCCTTGATTTATTTGGACCTCCGAGAGCTCAAATTTTCTAAATCTTTTGATGTTCCAAATTTCAAAAGTGCATAACTTTGTTATTTTAACTCCTTTTTTAATGATTCGATTCTTGTAGCTCTGTTGAGTATGAACTTTAATATGAGAATGGAGTTAGGCCTTTGTGTATGTGAGAAAATGATAGAAGCTGCATGATCTTGTTTAACATGAAATGGTTGTTTAGAAATTCATTGAAAATTTGTAAAATGCATAACTTATTCTCTGTAATTCCAAACTGAGCAAACTAAGTTTCGTTAAAACCCCCTAGGAATGTACTGTAATATAGAATAGGTCTTCATTTGATCCTTGTCACTGAAATTAATGATTCACTAGTGTTAGAACTTAGAAAAATCATAACTAATTCATTTCAACTCCAATTTGTACAAACTCAGTTTTGCTGTTGTTAGGATAACCATATCTACCTACCATCAAAATTTCAGGTTCCAGATCATTATAGAAATTTTTGCCATGAACAGTAGCCGTAATTAATTTAATTAGGATTTTTCAGGCTGAGAGAACTTAGTTTAGCCATAACTTTTTTGTGCTTAGTCCAAATGAAGTATTTCTTGTTTCTAAAATTATCTAAAATCAACCTCTAGCTATTGTATAAATTTCATGGGATTTGGTTGTTCTTTGCTGGTGAGTTCCTTTTGGTGTTCTTCGTTCTTATCGGTTTTTATCGCCTTTTAGCGTTAGGTTCGAAGAAAACTTTGAACTGAGCACTCCCTCTGCAGCAAGACCAATCCCAGCAAGGCAAGCGGTTTGATCATGATAATCCCAGTATTTTAAGTATTTATGTTGTTTACAAATTCTATGTATGCATTGCTATTTGTGTTAAACTACTCATCGTTAGTTGACCTAGTAGATGCATTTCCTTAGGCAAATGTTTATACTCTACTACCGTTAGCCTAGGTTATTGCTGTGATTAGAGTTCATGGATGAGCTCTTGTCACTTAGTAGTTCTGAATTAATTGCTTAGCCATGCTTAGCTTAGGTAGAAATGGGCGGTTATCGACTTGTCGATAACCACGATCTATAAAACTTATTATGATTATGATTTCCACCTTGTGCCATGTCTACTTATGAAAACTAAAACTAAAAACAAAATGATTTAGACTTGGGCACAATGGTATGATTGGTGTGCTTTTGGGTGTGGTGGAATGGTGCCGGATCAATTAAGGACCGAACATCTTCCTGAGTACACATTTATCCGAGCAATTTGTGCGTGCTAACCACACTAAAGGGTATGGGACCTCTCTTGACTTAGTACTTTGGCGTGTATTGGCTTGGTCGCGGGGGTCGCGGGAGGGATGGTGTTGGGAGCATTGTAGTGTCGAAAGACTTCACAGTGATGGGATTTGTTGTCTTTCAGCTTGCAATGTAAGCGTATGGGTTTCTATCTGTAACATCCTAAAAATTTGGTCTGTTTTGAAGTTTTAAAAGAAAAATAACCATTTGGATTTTTTCTGCTAAAGTTAAAAGCTTAATATGAATTTCGAGTTCAAAAACAATTTAACATGATTAATGTCAACATCAACTATATTCAAAATTATTTTATTTGGGTTCTATGTGCTTGGATATATTTTTTAGAATTTTTCCGAGTGCATTTGCTATTTTCTAATTGCCTTTTGAATTTTCTGTTAATTTCTAAAAGAAAAACTATATAAAATCTCGAAAATCCTTGCCGAATCTTAGCTCGGCCGTTTCTTTCCCATGCGCCCCTCATCTTCTTGGCCGCTTCCATCTTCTTCGCATAAAGTCAGCCCAACCGAACTCCTCTCCTTTCCTTTTTTTTCAGTCACTGCCTTGTGGCCCCGGGCTGTCAGCTCTTTCTTCCCCGTTTGCTTGGACTCCTGAGTCCGGGTTGAAAACGAGCAGCGCCGCCGGCTCCCTCCGGACTCCTCCTCTCGGCGCCTATTTAAAGAGCCGCACCAGCATCAAAACCTCCGCGCCGCCATCCTCTTCCAAAACCCTAACATCTCCTCACGGGTTCCTCCTCATTGCGCAATCTGCGAGAAGAACCGAGCCGGCCACCGAAGCCTTCGCCGTCGAAGTTCGTCGCCGTCGGAGCACCTTTGCTTGAGCTTCCACCGCCGTCGTGATCGCATAATCGAGGGCTACGCCGTGCTTCCTCCATCTTCGGCCGAGAGTCATCGGAATGCCGTTTTCGTTTTCGTCATCAAACGACCGCCGCCGCCCTTGACCGATCTACACCGCCGGTGAGTCCTTGGCCTAATCAAGCGCGTCATCTTGTGCGCAATGATATTCTCATCTAATCCCTGCCCTTGTTCTTTTCTACTAGCTGCTGAGTTGTCCTTGCCGGTCATCTTCTCGTTCTCCGACCATCTTGCTCTCGCCACCGTTCTAGCTTGCCTCCGGTCGGCCCGAGCCTTTCTTTGTGTTCCTGGTATCGTCACCGACCCCATGCTCCTCTTGTTTTTCCTCAGGCGCCACTCCTTTGCCAATTCCATCTTGAGCCGAGCTCCTCCGCCGCCAAAGTCGCCGCCACCTCATCGCCGGCATTGATGCGCCTCCACCTCTCAGAGCATCACCAAGTCGCCGGGAACTCATTTTTGTCTTCGGCCGGACTTGAATCGCCTCCGGTTGCCTTCACCGTAGTCCCCTTCACCGCCGGCCATGGCTGCCCCGCTGCTTCTCCTTGTTTGTTCCGAGCCACGTCACCTTCCACCGGGCGCCATCTCATCTATGGTGCATGTGTGTCGCCTATGTGGCATCCTAATCAGCTGCCAGTCAACAGCCACATGGCACACCCGCAAATTCCACCCGAGCCAAAGGCCATGAACCCAGTCTACGGTGAGCCATCCCTATGACAGTGGGGCCCAGCTGTCAGATGAGTTTTCATCCTGTCCGAACCACTGCGCTGACGTCAGCTGACGTCATAATCCTCTTTTCCTTCAGAAAAACAATTCCCGTAAATCCATAAATTCTGATTTTCAGCATTTTATGAGATTTCAATCTTCCAGAGCTCATATCTTTTGCATCCAAACTCCGATTGAGTCCATTCAAATTCCTAAATCTGTATAAATTCAAGATCTATTTATCTGAGATTTTTATTTAATTTTTGGAGTTTGTTTTCTCTCTGTTATTTATTTATTTGTGTTATTTTCTTGTTTTTGCAGTAGAGCGTCGATACTTGGAAGCTTGAGCAAGGAGTAGCATACCAAGATCAAGATCAATCACTGGATTTATTCCAAGGCAAGTCGTGGTCCTTTGATCATATTGAACCCATGATTTCAAAAAGTATATTGTTTTATACAATTGCATGCTATACTTATATAAATTGTTACGGGATTAGTTATTACCTGTTGTCATTATGCCTCCATTGAATATTTTAATGCCATGAATCCTTTGTCACCTTAGCATGGGTAATTTTAGTTGGACATATTTGTATTTCCAACATGGGTATCGATACTTATGCTTAGTCTTGCTTGAATTCTGATTTGGTTTGTCATCACATCTGTCTTAATAATCAATTTTGACTTAATGATTTATGGAATCGTGGTGGTGAGCCACTCTTGTTAAAATTTGTGTACCATGACAGGGTATGTCATTGGTCTTGGTTAAACAAAATGGTTTCGCTTGGCGATTGGTTGGTGGATAGGAGGATGTGGATGGAACATGTTGTGGGTTTGTGGAAAGATCGCTGAGTAACTTGTCAAGGACTTAATCTTGTGCGCCATTAAAGCGGGCCTTAACCGTACAACCACATATGCGGTATGGGACGGACTGGTGATTAATTAGCAATGTCTTAATTTCGGTTCTGTCATGTGAAGCGTGGTTACGGAAAGCGTATTCTCACGGTGGCGCAAGAGGGGCCCATGCAGTGGAAAAACATTGATGTTGAATCCTTAGCGGGCGGCGGGTTAAGAAGGAGCTTTGTAAAAGCCTTGTGATGATCACTTAGTCACACGCCCTACGGGCGTGAAATGCACGACATTATAAGTTGATCTATCTCTTGTCGTCAAGGTGTACAACCTCTGCGAGTGTAAAACTATTGAATAGCCGTGTCGCGGTTATGGGCGTGCTGAGGATTTCACACGGGAGATAGAGTTTCTTCAAAAAAATGTGTGAGTGTGGATGGGAAGTTCACTTGATGAATATAATGTTCGTTTGGTGAATAGGTCATTCACTTGGTGGTTTGTGTCGATCGGTGAATGAGGAATTCACTTATCTTTGGTTTGGTTGGGAAGTGGATGGGAAGTTCACTAGTTGTTTCAAAGAAATTGTTTATTTACTTGTTATTATTTTCAATTACGCATTTCAATCTATTTATTGTATTTATCGTAAATCTTTGTTTCTGCAAAAGAGCCATCTGACTAATCTTTGTTCAAGCCTTGCATAAATACTATTTGCATACATTTCCCATGGCTTCTTGAGTACATTCAAAGTACTCATGGCTTTGCGCCCTCTGTTTGATCAGCGATAGAGGAGAATATCAAAGTGCCCAAGAGTTCTTGCCGGAGGACCATGAAGGTTTTGCGGATTAGGATCGTTTATCCACTCGATTGCTGTGGGCATGTTGATTGGCCTTTTGAAGAGTTTCGTTCATTGCAAGAGTTCATTTGTTTCTTTAGCCTGCGTATAAGTTAATAAGCGTTGACCATAAGGTCCAGTTATTATCATTATTTGTTACTCTGAGATCTTTTTAGTTAAATTGAATAAATGGATGGTATTTCATCACTTTGTTTTCTGTGTGAGCTAGCTGCGATCGGGACTAGTTCGAATACACAGAGGTTCACGAGATGTATTTTGGGTCCAGACACTATCCATCTGAGCGGCTCGTAGTCAATGCACAATATTGGAAAGCGTCTCGTAGGACTTAGCGTCTTGAAGCATACCTTCGGAAGTGTGCTTTGTGGCTTAAAGGTGGTGCAAGTGTGGGTACATTGGTACACCTGCAGGTTAAAACTATTCGATTAGCCTCGTCCTAGGTTATGGACACGCTTGGGTAAGCTTTCAAGAGTTAGACTACAACCTTTTAATTAAAACTTGATGGATGGTGCGAATCGGGATTAGTGCTATGTTGTGGTGGCTATTGGGATAGTCACTTCCAGTGGTTACTTGTATGTATCTTTATTTATTGTTATTTTGACAACAAAACAGATTTGCAAACTTGCTCTTAAATGTATTACATTATTGCAAATAAAGTTGGCTTTGTGCAAAATGAGACATACAACCTCCACCTAAATAAGCTTGCATGTAGTTACGAATAGGTCCGCTATTCCACACGTCGATCTTGCAGTACCTTTGTGTACTCGGTTATCTTGCTTAAATGTATTTGTGCGGAGGAAGAAGGTGGTGGAGGGCCTCACTTACGTGAGTTGTCTTGTGGTAGCCTTAGAGGCGTCTAGCTTAGCGGCCGGTCGGTTGCCTTGTGGGTTGTGTGGCTAACCGGTCGACTTTGGTTCTAGCCATCTTATGACACCTTTTGCTTCTGCTGTTATTCTTGTATATTGTTCTATTTGGCCGGTCGGCTCTCTTTTGTAATAACTTACTTTATCTATGTCCTTTACTAGACTTGTTAATGTATGTTGTATGGAAATGATGTGTAATTTTGTGATGATGTGCATTGTGAGACCCCGGTTTATTAAGCTTGTAATACTTAACCTCCCACTGGTTCTAGCATCACAAACAGAATAACCCGTGCCTCGATGAACATGTGCTTCCCAGAAAATGCAACACACATACATCTTTCCAAAGCATGCATCAATTCCATACAACATAATATAACAAGTCTACCAAAAGACATACATAATATAAGTTATTACAACACAACCGACCGGCCAAATGATAAGAGTATCAAAAGTAACAGTGAAGCAAAAGTTGCCATAAGATGGCTCAAACAAAACGACCGGTTAGCCACATAACACCACTGTGGCAACCGGGGCAGAGCATCACTAATCGCCCACACTTTGCACGGCACAACTCACGAAATGAGTCCATCGGACTCACTTCCTTCCTCTGCACAATACAAGCAATGCGGTGAGTACAAAAATGTACTCGCAAGACTTACGAGTAACAAACCTATACATAGCTACATGAAAGTCTGTATCAAAGGAGTTTGGTTATATGGTTCTTTGGGCGCATAAAGCAAGTTTCATTTGCAATAATGTAATAGATTGAAAGCAATTTAACAAATCGGTTTTACTTATTGAAATAACGAGTAACAATATTTAAAGGTAACCACAGGAAGTGACTAACCCATTAGCCACCACAAATAGCATGAATCCTGATTCATACCACCCATCAAGTTTTAATTTTAAAGGTTGTAGTCTAACTCTTGAAAAGCTTATCCAAGCGTGTCCATAACCTAGGGCGAGCCTATTCGAATAGTTTGTAATCCTGCGGTGTACCAATGTATCCACACTTGGACCGCCTTTTTGCCAAGCTATTAAGCACACTTCCTTTGGTATGCCGCACGGCTAAGTCCTACAAACCCTTTCCAATGGAATATGCTAATCAAGAGACGCATACGTATGGGGTTAATCCTTAGTGATCTGCTGGCGAAATATGGATCACAAGGACCCATCGTGGAGCGAGATACACCGGCCTCGGCGGTGCTCTCTCCCTAAGCGTGTCCATGTTGCATATAATGAAATATGCAACCCATCACGCAACTCATTAATTAACACACCCCAAAGTACTCATTTAGAGAGGTCCCATATCCTCTAGTGTGGTTAGCACGCATGCAATTCTCGGATATGAGATACTCACAAGTAGTTCGGTCCTTAATTGACGGGGCACCATTCCATTCACACCCAAAGATCACACCATCTTACCATTGTGCCCAAGTCTAAATTGTTTTCATTTTCAGTTTTAGTTTTGCAATTTAGACATAGCACAAGGCTGAAATATCTGATTATAACGGTTTATGTGATCAAGGTTATCGACAAGTCGATAACGCCCATTTCTAACGACTAAGCATGGCTAAGCATAATGACACGTAACTACTAAGTGACAAGGGTCCATCCAGCGAACCCAAAATCACGACAAGTAACCTAGGCTTGATGGTAGAGGAATAAACATTTCCTCACGATAATGCGACTCTTGGGCCAACTATCGACAATAGTTTAAAACAACATAGCAATGCATACATAGAATTTGCAAACATATTAGAATTTGAAAATAGTAGGAACAATATGATCAAATGATGCTACATCCGCTTGCCTTGCTAGAGTGCAGGATCGATGGGCGTGGCTCAGAATCAATAACAATATTATCTTGAACCTAACACCAAAAGGCGATAAACGATAAGGCGAAGAACACCAAATAAACTCCAACGACAAAGACATCCAAATCTAAGGAAATTTATACAGCAGCTAGAGAATGATTTTAGATAATTTTAGGAACAAAAATCATACAATTTGGACTTAACATGCAAAAGATATGGACAAAATACTATCTCTCAGCCTAAAAATCAACCTAATTAATTACTGGTACTGTTCATGGCGAAATTTTCCAGAATGATCTAAGGTCTGAAATTTTTATAGCAAGTAGATTATGACATCCTAATAACAGCAAAGTTGATTTTACTTACAATTTTCTACTACTGAAATATGCCTAATTCCATTTTTATAATAAACTTAAGTGATAACAGAATTTATTACAGTTGGAATTACCTAAAAAGGGTTTAAAATGAATTTGTTATGAATTTCTAAAGTTTTTATACCATTTTGATTGTGAAATAATTACTTACCAAATACAGACAAACCTAATCCACGAGAATAAGGCGTGGACACTTATCAACCTCGATCTAAAATCCTCGACTCACGCGCGAGAATAGTGCACGCGCGCAACACCTAACGGAAGCTCATCGTTGGATCAAGATCCAACGGCTCACGCAGGAAAGCATCCGGACGGTGCGGTTGCTTGGGCCAATCACGGCCGCAGGTCTGCGGATGGGCGGTCGAGCACACCTTACGTCGGATGGTCGAATGCACGCGGGATCTCGGTAGTGGATCACAAGATCGATGGTCAAGAATGATTGAGGCAACCGGAGGGTCCGAATGCACTCTAGATCTGGGCCGTTGATCACGGGATCGACGGTCCACGATCAACAAAGTGCTACGCATGGGATTTAAGTGCGCGGGGAGAATTTTAATGAGGACCCACATGTCAGAGAGACAGAGGGACAATTAAGACAGCGATTAATTACCAGGAACCAATGATTAGTAATTAACTAGTAATTAATGCGTCCTAATGACAAGCACAGATGTGATTTAAGAGACTGGAGGGCCCGCATGTCGGAGACCCAAGAGTGAATTTCCGACAGCGAACACCCCGACTCATTAATTAACCAATAATTAGCCATTAATGATGTCGGAACAGCACGGAGTTGTGCCAGAGGGTGGTTTAAGGATGTTGGGCCCACTGGTCAGTGACTCAACGATAAAGACTAAGACACCATTAATGAACTAATGATTATCAATCACCGGTAATTAATGTGCCTTAACCAAATAGCGGCAGGAGCTTCTCGGCAAACTCGAGTGACTTCAACGGCTTATCGCCGGTGACAACGCATGTGGCGCCAACTAAGAACTAAAATGGAATCGCAATAGTACTACGAACCTAATGGTGGCATTCTCGCGCGGTGAGAGACCATAACGCCAGCTAGCGGAAAAACGAAAATAGAGCTCTCTTGCTAAACACGAAAATAGCAAAAGCTCATTGCGGTCAAAGAAGCGGGTGCAGAGCCTCTAGGGACTAATAAGAAGCTACCTTGATGAAAGAAGCTTCAAAGATGGCGGAGAAGCTGGTCCACGGTGGAGGCTCACGGACTTGGAGAAGAAAGGTTGAAAATGGCACCCGAGCCAAATGAGTGATTCCAAAGCATCAATATAGCTTCATTATAGTCCACAGAAGCTACATGAGCAAGTAATTTGAAAATGGAGCACTCACCTGAGCTGAGAAAGAAGATGACCAATTTCAGCCGAATTTGAACAAACCCCAAATTGGACAATTCCTGAGAATCAAATCCAACATAAAGTGAGGGGAAATGTTCAAGATAATAAGGAGATAAGAATAGGGTAAAGAAACGTGAAGGAGAACCACTGGAACACCAAGAACACCAATGGAGCTCTTCGAGTCAATAATGGCGACTTGCCATTTTTGAGGTGTTAAGCTCCCCAATTGAAATGAGAGCTTGAGGGTGGTGTAAAGAGAGACCAGGAAGTGAAAAGGGTGCTTAAAAAGCTTTGAAGGCATTAGGGTTTGGACATAAAGCTTTTCGGGCGGCAAAGCACAAAGCACCAGACGCGGCCGACAAGGAAAAAGTTAGTAGATGCGCATTAGGGCACGGCACGGCCGAATGTGTCTCCCACGACCCTTACTATTGACTAGGGCGGCCGTAGGAAGCACGATTTGACACTGCCATCACTACCCTACTGTTCATGCGGCTAGAGGTTGAAGATGACCGAGGAGAAGCTCGGGCGATCACAGCCCTACGATCTAAATTGGGACGGTGAGATTACGCCACGCCTCGAGGTTTAAAACACAACGAAGGAGATCACAAGCCTAGGATTAGAAATGAGCGGCTCGGATTGCCCCACGTCGCGAGCGTGGTTTACAAGCGAGGACAAGCGGCGTTGGATTTTAATCCAACGGCTCGATTCAAACCAACAACCGGAGGGTCCGAACATCTCTGTGAATGCGGGCGGTTAGATGGGAATCCAACGGTTCAAATTTAACAGCGCAGCCGGAAGGTCCGAGCGTGTATAACGCGAAGCGCACGATAAGGATCCAACGGTTGAGATTAGACGCGTGTTTTAAAGGGAGGCTCGGTGCGATTAGTTGATGGACCGAATCGATTAACTCGAGCCAGTCGACTCGAACCCAAAGCCACAGTGAATTTAGGTTTTGACTTACAATAAGACGAGAGACTTTGGAGGATTTATTTGAGATAGCAAAACAACTCCAAAAATTAAGAAATTTTTACAGGAGCTTGCTAACTCGGATATTAACCTTGTGTAAAATTTTCAGAGGTTTTATCTGTGAATAAATCTCCAAACATTCTGCAAGGCTCGATTTGAGTTTGGTGAAAGTCAAACAAGTTTGATTGCCCCTAAAAATATTCAAACAATTTCTAAAAATTGTGAAATTTTCAGAGGGCCACATACCATCACAAAAACTTAGGAAAAATATTTCCCAATGATGATCACAATATTTGACAAGATTGTTTTGGAATATCAAAGTTTGGATAAAAAGACTTGTGACATCGTATTTCCATAATCCCTTGTACAAGAAATTTTTGGTACAACGGAAATACACGATGTAAGAAAAAGTTTTAATTCTTAGCCATTTTCTTACATTTGAAACACAAGTCCAATAATGGGATGTTACATGCATGTGCTGCAATTCTGGGAAGCATATGTCCATCGAGGCTTAGAATGTTTAATTAGTAATGCTAGAACCATTTGGAGGTTAAGTGTTACTAGTTAAATATTCAGGTCCTCACAAAGTTGGTATCGAGCCATCTTGTGTAGAAACCCTAGCTTAGTCGCTTTAGGATATTTTGAAAACCTATGTTCAAGTGTCAAAAGGTTTGTAAAAATTTAAATAAGTTTTCAGATTTTACTCCTTACCTATCTTAGCTTGCTCATCTCACCTTACTCTCACTTAAGTTTTGAACAAGTTGTTCCTCTCTTCCTTTCAAAAATTAGCCACTATCGATTAAATTGGTTTGAGAGAACCATGAGAGCTTGGAGAAAGAAACTGGACAGCTAGCTAGTGGTTAGTGAATAAGGTAGGAAATGAGAGGTTAATTCAATTAAAACTTGTGGGAATAAAAGGGTAAGAAGTGATATGAGTTAGCTAAGTACCTCATGCTCTATTAGGTAATTATACCTCGGTTTTTGGGCTGTTTAGAGTAGGGTTAAGTTCTGAAATTTTGCCTTCCTAAGCGGTTACTCGTTCTTTCCATACGGGTTATTCGTTTCGGGAAGTTGATTTGGTGACTTATGATCTTATGTCTTCTTATGGTTGTTCCTTGGTCATTTTAATTGAGCTTGGATCTCTTTGCCTTTTGATCTCGGGCTTGTAGCTAACTTGTCTTAGTGAAACAGGATGGCTGGAGGGACACGTAGTGGTCGGAACCAGCCGGGTAGTCCCGATGAGTAGCTTCCCCCTCCTCCGACCATGGCGGAAGTCCTCATGCAGATCGAACGCAATCGTTCGGAGGACTGCAAAGTGTTGGAGGTTATCGCGAGGAAAACCTCCACTCCCTCTGGTGCCTCTGGATCCGGAGGAGGTGGCCATCAGTCTCGTGGGGGACTTGCGGAGTTCCTTCGCACGCAGCCTCCCACCTTCTCCCGGTCCGAGGATCCCTTGGACGCAGACGACTGGCTGCGTCTGGTTGAGCGGAAGCTCAATGTTTCTCAGTGCCAGGAGCAAGAGCGGGCACTTTTCGCATCCCATCAGTTGGAGGGTGCGGCACTCTCATGGTGGGAGAACTTCCTCGCCATGCAGCCCGCGGGACACGTGGTCTCATGGGAGGAGTTCCAGGCAGCTTTCCGTCGGGCCCATGTTCCCGGCACGATGAAGTCAAGAAGAAGGAGTTCCTGCGCTCAAATAGGGGCGCAAATCTATGTTGAGTACCTTCACGAGTTCAACCATCTCGCGAGTGCGCTCTGCCGAGGTGGCCCGGTGAGGCCAAGCGGAGAAGTTCATGGAGGGCTTGTCGAGAGCTTGAGACAAGCTCTCTGTGTGGACTTCCCGACTTCGGACCTTGGTGGACAAGGCCATCATCGCCGAGCACAAGGCGAGAGCGCTGGCGAGTCCGCAAGCGCAAGTGGGAGGCCCGGTGATGCCGCAGGCCGGCCTCGTCCGTCCTCGAGTTGGGCTGCACGCCGGTGGCGTTATTTGGTTTCACCACCGCGAGGCCCGGCACCGGCTCCACGTCCTCGCGGAGCCGTGACTCGATCACGCGTCGCTGCGATCAGCGAGAAGAGTTGCTCACGCGCAACCCGCGACCGGCGTCACCAGCTTTCGCCACAACAAGGGTCACTACGCGGTGTAGTTGCCCTAAGAAAGCCGGAGCAGCCCCTCGTCCTTTAATGGAGGATGCGGGCAAGGAGTGGTCACCCACGACCGAGAAGACCCGGGCTTGGGAGCGGCGAGTCAACCATATCTCGGTGAGGAGGCACAGAGGCGCCCGGCGTGGTGTTGGGTGCGCTTCTTGTCAATTTACGTCCCTGCTCTGATTTTATTTGACTCTGGAGCCAGTATTCTTTTATTTCGAGTCGTTTCTTTGTTGATAGTGGTCTCCCTTTGTGTTCCTTTGGGGTTCCACGCTTATTCGCTCTCGGGTTCGAAATGAGAGGCGACCAAGTATCTTGGGATGTTCCTATCAACATCGAAGGAGTGGGATTCTTGGCGAATATTATCCTACTCGACTCGGGCGCTGGATGTGATTCTTGGCATGGATTGGTTGTCCCAACACTTGGGGCAAATCGATTGTCTTGGGAAGATTGTCTACCTCACCACCCTTGGTGAGCAGGTTGGGTTTTCACCGCAGATTGCGAGAACCCCATCTTTATGCCCTTGAAGCAAAGCCGGCATTGGAGATTCGTGATGTCCCCACTGTGTGACTTCGCGGATGTCTTTCTGAAGTCTTGCACGGGATGCCTCCGTTCAAGACCTGGAGTTCGTGATAGAGTTCTTTGCTCGGTACCGCCCTATTTCAAAGAAGCCGTATCGCATGCCTCCTAATGAGTTGGAGGAGTTGAAGAAGCAACTAGGTGAGCTGCAAGAGAACGGTTTCATTCGTCCTAGCTCATCTCCTTGGGGCTGTCCAGTTATTTTTGTGAAGAAGAAGGACAAGACCTTGCGCATGTGTGTTAATTAATCAAGCTTAATGAGGTGACGGTGAAGAACAAGTATCCTTTGCCCGTATTGATGATATTTTTATCGGTTATGCAGAGCACGGTGTTCTCCAAGATTGACTTGAGATTGGTGTCATCAAGTCAGGATCAGGGCCGAGGATATTTCAAAGACGGCCTTTGCTACTCGTTATGGCCTTTACGAGTACACCGTCATGTCTTTTGGTTTGACTAATGCTCCTGCTTTATTCATGAACCTTATGAACTCGGTATTCATGGAGTATTTGGATAGGTTCGTGGTGGTTTTCATTGATGATATCCTTATCTACTCCAAGAGCGAAGAAGAGCATGCTGAGCATCTTAAGCTTGTGTTGGGCAAGCTGCGCAAGCACCAGCTGTATGCCAAATTCAGCAAGTGTGAGTTCTAGTTGAAGGAAGTGGCATTCTTGGGCCATGTTCTTTCAGCAGGAGGTGTGGCTGTGGATCCTAGCAAGGTCAGTGATGTGCTATCTTGGGGTCAGCCCAAGTCGGTCACCGATGTGCGGAGTTTTCTTGGTTTGGTGGCTACTATCGCGCTTTATCGAGAATTTCTCCAAGATTGCAAAGCCTATGGTGAAGCGCTCAAGAAAGATAAGAAGTTTGAGTGGTCTGCTGCTTGTAATGTGAGTTTTCAGAACTCAAGAAGCGGTTGACCTCACCAGTGCTTGTTCTCACGATATTCGCAAGAGTTTTGATATCTATTGTGATGCTTCTCGTCGGGGTCTTGGTTGTGTTCTTATGCGGGAAGGCAAGGTAGTGGCCTATGCATCGCGGCGATTGAGGCCTCATGAACTCAACTATCCTACTCATGACTTGGAGTTAGGCTGCGTGGTTCATGCACTCAAGATTTGGCGGCATTATCGATTGGTAACCGTTGTGAGGTGTATTCGACCACAAGAGCTTGAAGTACTTGTTCACCTAGCGTGTCCGAACCTCGGGCAAAGAAGATGGTTGGAATTGATCAAGGACTATGATATGGGCATTGGTATCATCTGGGCAAGGCCAATGTCGTTGCGGATGCACTCAGTCGTAAGGTGTATTGCAACATGTTGATGCTCCAAGAGCAGCAGCCTACCCTTGTCGCGGAATTTCAGTGCCTCAATTTGGGTTTGGTCGAGCACGGTTCTCTTGCTACCTTGGTTGTGCAGCCAACCTTCGTGGACCAAATCAAGGCCGCATAGCAGACCGATGATGGCGTGGGTCAAATCAAGCAGAACATCAAGGATGGGATAGCCAAGTGCTTTTCAGAGGATGAGCATGGCGTTGTGTGGTTTGGGCAGCGCCTTGTAGTTCCTAAGGTCATGGAATTGTGGGATTTGATTCTCCGCGAAGCCCATGATTCTCCTTTGTCTATCCACCCCGGGGCTACCAAGATGTATCAGGACCTTCGTCAGAGATTCTGGTGGACCCGTATGAATCGCAAGATTGCCAAGTTCATTGCCGAGTGCGATGTGTGCTGTCGTGTGAAGGCCGAGTATCGCGTCCAATGAGCCTTCTTGACCTTTGCGGTGCTAGAGTGGAAGTGGGATTCGTTGGCATGAACTTCATTACGGGTTGCCCGTGCATTTATACGGGAAGGATGCCATCTGGGTTGTCATTGATCGATTGACAAAGGTAGCGCATTTTCTGTCGATGCGTACCAACCTCAGTGTCAGTGAGTTGGCGGATCTTTACGTATCGCGCATTGTGTGCCTGCATGGTGCGCCACGAACAATTGTGTCAGATCGTGGTTCTCTTTTTACCTCTCGGTTTTGGCATCAGTTGCAAGAGGCCATGGGGACACGTCTTTCTTTCAGTTCAGCTTACAATCCCCAGACTGATGGTCAAACGGAGAGAGTCAACCAAGTGTTGGAAGATATGCTCCGTGCTTGTGTTCTTTCCTATGGAAAGAAGTGGGAGAAATGCTTGCCATTTGCTGAGTTCTCCTACAACAACAGCTTTCAGGCCAGTCTTGGCATGACACCATTTGAGGCCTTGTATGGGAGAAGGTGCAGAACCCCTTTGAACTGGTCGAGGCGGTGGCGGTAGTTTCGGCCCGAGTCGATTAATGAGGCGAAGGCGAGTCCGATTGATTCGCGAGCATCTGCGCGCGGCGATCGAGCGGAAGAGCTATGCAGATCGTCGTCGTCGTGAGTTGAGCTTTGAGCCCAATGACTTTGTGTATCTCAAAGTCTCACCCTTGAAGGGCCATCAGCGTTTTGGCATCAAGGGCAAGTTGGCTCCTCGCTATGTTGGGCCTTATCGCATCGTCGAGGAGTTGGGGCTGTTGCATACAGATTGGAGCTACCAGCTGCACTTGAGGGTGTGCATGATGTATTCCATGTATCCCACCTGAAGAAGTGCCTCCGTGTCCCAGCGAGGAAACTCCGTTGGAGGTTCTCGATGCGCTGGGAGAATTTGACCTATCGCGAGCATCCTATTCGTATTCTTGAGGAATCTGAACGGAGAACAAGGAACCGTATCATCAAGTTCCTTAAGGTTCAATGGTCAAACCATTCTGAAGATGAGGCAACTTGGGAGCGGGAAGATCGCCTTCGTGCAGATTACCCATCCTTCTTCTCCGAGTAAACGGAATCTCGGGTCGAGATTCTTGTAAGGGGGGAGAGCTGTAACATCCCAATTTTGGGCTTGTGTTTCAAATGTAAGAAAATGAGTAGAAATTAAAACTTTTTCTTACATCATGTATTTCCTAATTGTGCTGAACAATTATTGTACAAGAAGTTATGGAAATACATAGTCACAAGTCTTTTGATGTTAAATCTTTATCCTTCAAAAACAATCTTGTCAAACCTCTTAATCATCTCCTGGAAATATTTTTCCTGAGTTCTTGGGTTGGTATGTGACCCCTCTGAAAAATTTCACAATTATTAGAAATTGTTTAAATATTTTGGAGGTCAGTCAAACCTATTCAAATTCAGGTCAAATTGTGGACCAGCAACTTGTGGAATTTTTGGAGGAAAAAGTATAGCACAAAAACCTCTGCAAAATTTACACAAGGTCAATAGCTCAGCTAGCAAGCTCCTGTAAAAATTTCATAATTTTTGGAGTAAGTTTGCTACCTCAAACAAATCCCCAAACCTCAGGTTAGTTTAAAACTCAAATTCAGTGCAGTCGACTCGGACTCGAGTCGCACTTTCCAGTATCGCGGCTCGGTCGAGTCAAGTTCAGCCAAGCTAGGCTCGGTCTTGTGCGCGCTTGTTGAGGCCGTCGGATTGAAATCGTGGGGCTCTCAACCTCCCCGAGCTCCTCTTCTTCTTCTTCCTCCTCCCGCGTGCGCGTCGTAGGTGGCGGTGCGAGCTCCGATCACCTCGTGGGGCCTGCAGCGGCTCGGAGCCTTTCTTTTGTCAAGCGTGTGTCGACTTTGCCCGACCTTACCCGCCTCCTTGCCTCGTTTTCTCGCGCGGCAACCTCCCTTTTGTCCGTCGCCATTAAACCGGCGTCCTCATGCTCGGTGAGGCCTCCGGACTACATGGCGCTCCTCGAGGTCCTCCTTTGAACCCTTCCTTCCACTCTCGGCCGCCCTCGCGACTCACTTCTTGTGTGTGGAACTCAAAGCTTCGAGATTCCCAAATCCACGGTGTTGTCAAGAGCTCCGCCGGTGGTCTTGGAGCTCAGTGGTTTTAATTGCAACTTGGAATGCCGACGTTCAATTAACCACCGGAGCCTTTTCCTAACTTTGTGGTTGATTTCACTGAGGAAGTCCACGGGAGAAGCGTTCTTGAGGCTTCTTCTGTCTTCCTCCTCGACTCGCGAATCGCTTCCACCGCGGGGTCTCCTCCGCCTTCCCCTGGACCTTCCCTACACTCGGGTGAGTTCATTTTAGTCCCTTAGAGCTCTAGGTCTAGTAGTTAGCTGGTTGCGCTCGTTTTCGTTGTTTTCGGTTTTTGCCGAAAACTTGCCCTCCACCATTCTCCGACTCGCCGGCGTTCTAGGCCTGCTCTGCCATCGAGGATACCTCCGTTAGGTTCGCAATAATATTGCGCTCGTTTTGGTACCTTTAGTTAGCTCCGCCTTGGCCGTGGTCGTCGGCGGCGTGCCGGCGAGCAAATCGCGGTGCTCTGGACGTTGTCGGATTTTTGACAAGTCCTCGGACCTCCTCGGGCTGTTCTTGGCCGTCTAAGACCACTGTAGGTTAAATCCCAGCCGTTAGGATCACCCTCCGCCTTGGGGTCCTCTTTGCAAAAGACCTCCTTGAGGTCCTCTTTGTTAAAGACCACCCTTAGACCACCCTCGGGGTCCTCTTGGTAAAAAGCCACCCCTGGTCTTTTACAAAGAAAACCCCGCTCAGGACCTCTTAGGCTCAATCCTAGCCGTTCACGACCTCCTCGGATTTAGATCTGAGCGTAAGATCTCCTTTGTAAAATCCTTAGTCTCAGGACCTCCCTCCGCGTCGATCTGGACCATTCAGGACCTCCTAGGTCTGTCTGAGCCATCGGATCTCCTCCCGTTAAAACCCTATCGCATAGGATCTCCCCGAGTAGATCTTGGCCATCCAAGACCTCCTCGTGTAAATCCCAGCCGATCAAGACCTCCCCCTGGAGATCTTGACCGTCTAGGACCTCCTCCTTTAGATCCTTAGCTTTAGGACCTCCTCCTCAGGTCTCAACCGTTAGATTCAGATCTAACGGGCTGGACCTCCCTCGCTTGATCGTGTCCGTTAAAGACCTCCCTTTGGAGATCTAGACCATTGAAGACCTCCTCCGTGAGATCTTAGCCGTCCAGACCTCCCTCCGTAGGTTTAACCTTAGGACCTCCCCTAGTGCTCGGGACCGGCAGATCTTGATCTGACGGTCACGACCTCCGTTAGGCACTAGGACCTCCTTTGCGTCTTGCTGTGCATGCACCGGTCGTGGCCGTTGAATCCAATCTCAACGGCCCGGACCTCCAGTCAAAGGCGGGAGGAGGTCTTTTGTGCGCGTGCCAGTGTCGTGGCCTTGCGATGCAAGATCATTGGCCCACGACCTCTCCTTTTCCTTGATTCATTTGGACCTCCGAGAGCTCAAATTTTCTAAGTCTTTTGATGTTCCAAATTTCAAAAGTGCATAACTTTGTCATTTTAACTCCTTTACAGAATGATTCCGGTTGTTGTAGCTCTGTTAGAGTATGAACTTTAATCTGAGAATGGAGTTAGACAACTATGCGTGTGAAAATGATAGAAGCTGCATGATCTTGTTTAACATGAAATGGTTGTTTAGAAATTCATTGAAAATTTGTAAAATGCATAACTTATTCTCTGTAATTCCAAATGAGCAAACTAAGTTTCGTTAAAACCCCTAGGAATGTCTTGTAATATAGAATAGGTCTTCATTTGATCCTTGCCACTGAAATTAATGATTCACTAGTGTTAGAACTTAGAAAAATCATAACTAATTCATTTCAACTCCAATTTGTGCAAACTCAGTTTTGCTGTTGTTAGGATAACCATATATACCTACCATAAAAATTTCAGGTTCGGATCATTCTAGAAATTTTCGCCATGAACGATGTTGTAATTAATTTAATTAGGATTTTTCAGGCTGAGAGAACTTAGTTTAGCCATAACTTTTTCGTGCTTAGTCCAAATGAAGTGTTTCTTGTTTCTAAAATTGTCTAAAATCAACATCTAGCTACTGTATAAATTTCATGGGATTTGGTTGTTCTTTGCTGTTGAGTTCCTTTTGGTGTTCTTCGTTTTTATCGGTTTTTATCGCCTTTTCACGTTAGATTCCGAAGAAAACTTTGAACCTGAGCACTCCCCTCTGCAGCAAGACCAATCCCAACAAGGCAAGCAGTTTGATCATGATAATCCCAGTATTTGAAGTATTTATGTTGTTTACAAATTCTATGTATGCATTGCTATTTGTGTTAAACTACTGTCGTTAGTTGACCTAGTAGATGCATTTCTTTAGGCAAATGTTTATACTCTACTACCGTGAGCCTAGGTTATTGCTGTGATTAGAGTTCGTGGATGAGCTCTTGTCGCTTAGTAGTTTACTGAATTAATTGCTTAGCCATGCTTAGCTTAGGTAGAAATAGGCGGTTATCGACTTGTCGATAACCCGATCTATAAAACTTAATATGATTATGATTTCCACCTTGTGCCATGTCTACTTATGAAAACTAAAACTAAAAACAAAATGATTTAGACTTGAGCACAATGGTATGATCGGTGTGCTTTTGGGTGTGACTGGAATGGTGCCCGGGTCAATTAAGAACCGAACATCTTGTGAGTACCTGTTATCCGAGCAATTTGTGCATGCTAACCACACTAGAGGGTATGGGACCTCTCTTGACTTAGTACTTTGGCGTGTATTGGCTTGGGGTCGCAGGGGGTCGCAGGAGGGATGGTGTTGGGAGCATTGTAGTGTCCGAAAGACTTCACCCATGATGGGATTTGTTGTCTTTCGGCTTGCAATGTAAGCGTATGGGTTTCTATCCATACGAGCGGCTCGTAGTCAATGCATAATATTGGAAAGTGTCTCGTAGGACTTAGCCGTGCCGGCATACCTTCGAAAGTGTGCTTTGTGGCTTAAAGGTGGTCTGAAGTGTGGGTACATTGGTACACCCCTGCAGGGTTAAAACTATTCGAATAGTCTCGTCCTAGGTTATGGACACGCTTGGGTAAGCTTTCAAGAGTTAGACTACAACCTTTTAATTAAAACTTGATGGGTGAGTGCAGAATCGGGATTCGTGCTATGTTGTGGTGGCTATTGGGATAGTCACTTCAGTGGTTACTTGTATGTATCTTTATTTCATTTGTTATTTTGACAACAAAACAGATTTGCAAACTTGCTCTTAAATGTATTACATTATTGCAAATAAAGTTGGCTTTGTGCAAAATGAGACATACAACCTCCACCTCAATAAGCTTGCATGTAGTTATGAATAGGTCCGCTATTCCACACGTCGATCTTGCGAGTACCTTTGTGTACTCGTTATCTTGCTTAAATGTATTTGTTGCGAGAGGAAGAAGGTGAGTGGAGGGCCTCACTACGTGAGTTGTCTTTGTGTAGCCTTAGAGGCGTCTAGCTTGGCGGCCGGTCGGTTGCCTTGTGGGTTGTGTGGCTAACTGAGTCGACTTTGGTTCTACCCATCTTATGGCACCTTTTGCTTCCATTTGTTATTCTTGTATATTGTTCTATTTGGCAGTCGGCTCTCTTTGTAATAACTTACTTTATCTATATCCTTTACTAGACTTGTTAATGTATGTTGTATGGAAATGATGTGTAATTTTGTGATGATGTGCATGTCTGCAGTGCAGGAAGCATATGTCCATCGAGGCTTAGAATGTTTAATTAGTAATGCTAGAACCATTTGGAGGTTAAGTGTTACTAGTTAAATATTCCGGTCCTCACAGTCTCGAGTTGTAGCTAACTTGTCTTAGTGAAGCAGGATGGCGGGAGGAACACGTAGTGGTCGGAATCACCAGTAGTCCCGATGAGGAGCTTCCACCTCCTCAGACCATGGTGAGGTCCTTATGCGCATCGAGCGCAACCGTTCGGAGGACCATGAGTGTTGGAGGTCATCGCAAGAACACCTCCACTCCCTTTGGTGCCTCGGATGCGGAGGTGGTGGACATCGATCTCGTGGGGGCTTGCGGAGTTTCTCCGTGCTCGGCCTCCTACCTTCTCCTGTCAGAGATCCACGGGCGCGACGACTAGCTGCGCTCGGTTGAGCGGAAGCTCAACGTTGCTCGATGCCGGGAGCGAGGCGGGCGCACCGCTTCCCATCGGTTGGAGGGTGCGGCCTTTGTCATGGTGGGAGAACTTCCCGCCATGCGGCCCGCGGGACACGTGGTCTCGTGGGAGGAGTTCAGGCGACTTTCCGTCGGGCCCATGTTCCCCGGCTGATGAAGCGAAGAAGGAGTTCCTTGCACCAAAAGCAGGGCGCAAATCTGTGGTCAGTACCTCCATGAGTTCAACCATCTTGCAGTGCGCTCCTGCTGAGGTGGCCACTGATGAGGCCAAGCAGGAGAAGTTCATGGAGGGCTTGTCTGAGGAGCTTCAGGAAAAGCTCTCCATTGTTGACTTTGCATACTTCCAGACCTTGGTGGACAAGGCCATCGTCGCCAAGCACAAGGCGAGGGCGCTGGGCGAGTCCCGCAAGCGCAAGTGGGAGGCCCATCAGTCGACTCGGGACAGCCTTGTTCGTCCTCGTGTTGGGCCAGCACCGGTGGCCCGCCCTCAGGCTTCCCTACCACCAAGGCCTTGGCACAGCTCCACGTCCTCCGCAGTCGTGATTGACCACGTGCTCTCGCGATCCGGCAACAGGTGTTCCCGCAGCCTGCGCCGGCGTCACTGTTTCTCTTTGCCACAACAAGGGCCACTACGCGAGTAGTTGCCCTAAGAAGATTGGGCGGCCCTCGTCCTAATGGAGGCGCGTGCAAGGGAGTGGTCACCCACCGACCGAAGACCCGGGGCATGGGGGCGGTCGAGTCAACCACATCTCGGTGAGGAGGCATAGGGGCGCGGCGAGTGTTGGATGCGCTTCTTGTCAATTTACGTCCTGCTGCAGTTTTATTTGACTCGGGAGCTTCGCATTCTTTTATTTCGAGATCGTTTGCTGTTGATAGTGGTCTCCACTGTGTTCCTTTGGGGGTTCCACTACTTATTCGCTCTCCGGGTTCGGAAATGCGAGCTGACCAAGGATGACGGGACGTTCCTATCCACATCGAAGGGGTGGGATTCTTGGCGAATCTTATCCTACTCGACTCGGCAGTTGGACAGGTTGGGTTTTCACCGCAGTTGCGGGGGCCCCTTCTTTGTGCACTTGAAGTGAAGCCACCTTGAGATCCGGGATGTTCCCACGATATGTGATTTTGTGGATGTTTTCTCGAAGACTTGCAGAGATGCCTCCCGTTCGGGACCTGGAGTTCGTTATTGAGTTGCTGCCGCATCGCCCTATTTCAAAGAGGCGTATCGCATGCCTCCTAATGAGTTGGAGGAGCTGAAGAAGCAACTAGGTGAGCTGCAAGAGAAGGGTTTTATCCGTCCTAGCTCATCTCCTTGGGGCTGTCCAGTCATTTTTGTGAAGAAGAAGGACAAGACCTTGCGCATGTGTGTTGATTACCGTCCGCTTAATGAAGTGACGGTGAAGAACAAGTATCCTTTGCCCCGTATTGATGATCTTTTCGATCAGCTGACCGGAGCGCGGGTGTTCTCTAAGATTGACTTGAGATTGGGCTATCATCAAGTCAGGATCAGGGCCGAGCATATTCCAAAGACGGCCTTTGCTACTCGTTATGGTCTTTACGAGTACACCGTCATGTCGTTTGGTTTGACCAATGCTCCTGCTTTATTCATGAACCTTATGAACTCGGTATTCATGGAGTATTTGGATAGGTTCGTGGTGGTATTCATCGATGATATCCTTATCTACTCCAAGAGTGATGAAGAGCATGCTGAGCATCGTAAGCTTGTGTTGGGCAAGCTGTGTGAGCACCAGCTGTATGCAAAATTCAGCAAGTGTGAGTTTTGGTTGAAGGAAGTGGCATTTTTAGGCCATGTTCTTTCAGCAGGAGGTGTGGCTGTGGATCCTAGCAAGGTCAGTGATGTGCTATCTTGGGGTCAGCCCAAGCCGGTCACCGATGTGCGGCGTTTTCTTGGTTTGGCCGGCTACTATCGTCGCTTTAACGAGAATTTCTCCAAGATTGCAAAGCCTATGACCGAATTGCTCAAGAAAGATAAGAAGTTTCAGTGGTCTGCTGCTTGTGATGTGAGTTTTCAAGAACTCAAGAAGCGGTTGACCTCCGCCCCAGTGCTTGTTCTCCCTGATATTCACAAGAGTTTTGATATCTTTTGTGATGCGTCTCGTCAGGGTCTGGGTTGTGTTCTTATGCAGGAGGGCAAGGTAGTGGCCTATGCATCAAGGCAGTTGAGGTCTCATGAACTCAACTATCCTACACATGACCTAGAGTTGGCTGCAGTGGTTCATGCACTCAAAATTTGGCGGCATTACCTGATCGGTAACCATTGTGAGGTGTATTCTGACCACAAGAGCTTGAAGTACTTGTTCACCCAGCCAGATCTGAACCTCAGGCAAAGAAGATGGTTGGAATTGATCAAGGACTATGACATGGGTATCCAGTATCATCCGGGCAAGGCCAATGTAGTTGCGGATGCACTCAGTCGGAAGTTGTATTGCAACATGTTAATGCTTCAAGAGCAGCAACCTACCCTTGTTGCAGAATTTCAGCGTCTCAATTTGAGTTTGATTGAACACGGTTCTCTTGCTACCTTGGTTGTGCAGCCAACCTTGGTGGACCGAATCAAGGCTGCTCGGCGGACAGATGTTGGTGTGAGCAATATCTAAGCACAACCAATAGTCATTTTCATTTAATCAAATGGAGAGTTTACTTTAGGTAATATATATCCTTAGGGTGACAAGGTATCAGGTGGACTCAATGAACAAGGAAGGGATTCATAGTGATAATCAACCTTAGAATAGCTAAGCATCATCAATTAACATAGTCTTTCATAAATAATAATAAGCATGCAAGTAATAATTTAAATCGAAATACTTTGCATTTGAAATCTAGGTTCAACATGATCAATTGTAGGGACTTGCCTTTCTCAAATGTGGATGGGTCTTGGTCTTAACATGAAGTAATGACCAGGTCTTCGGTGACATTCGAATCTATTTAATGCAAAAATGATAACTTCCAATAATTACCCATAACACAAATAAATTCCAAAAAAATAAAATCCAAAAATTATAATTTTGGTATTACTGAAAACATCTTGAATTAATATCAATTTAGAAACAAAAAATAACTTGATTTTGATTTAAAATGAGGGAGAACGAGATCTCCAAAGATTGACCTGAGAGAAATTCCAGAAATTCTAAAATTTGTGACATGTGGGTCCCACTGGGATTTTTTTATTTTTAATTTGTTTTATTTAATAAAATCTACTGTGACTAATACGTAGGGTCCACCGGGGTTTTTCTTTTCTTTTCTTTTTAAACAGGAAAATCCTGAGAGACTAACATGTCGGGCCTCGGTCCATTGGACCGAGTCCACTCAACAATGCACCGAGCCGAGGGTCCACTGGTTAGAGACCATGGTCCACAAACTCAATATACGAACTAATTACTTATCCTTTACCATTTTAACTTGACGTTTAAATACTAGGGCCCACATGTCTTACTTGTATTAATTACTACTTAACGTTAACTATACCTGAGAACACTAATGACTCCTACGCAGCATCCACGTGGCGACCACCTGGCATCCACATCGGATCCACATTGTAACAGCCCCAAGTTCATAAACAGTAATAACCTGCTTTACGAACAGTAATGGAATACTGTTCATAGCATTACTGTTCACATTTAGTAATTTGGGTTGTTGTTACAGATTAAAACTTTCCTTTTCTAGCCAAAATCCAAAACCTATTCAAAGTTTCTAAGAAAATACAAGTTAATACTTGTATCTTGACTGGGAAGTGTTTTCATTAAAGCATAGATAAATTATTTTGGTTAAAACTATTTTTTGTTGAATTTTTAGAAGATTATTTGACCTTGGAGAAAAATAGTTGATTTTAAATACACCTATTCGGGCTAGGTAGTTATTTATGTATTTTACAAAGTGAAACAGTGGATTTTAAATTTTATTTGGGAAATATATCATCCCAGTAGCCTCCTGGCAAAATTTTACGATTTTACAAATTTATTTGTTATTTTTAAAAGCCCAGTCAAACTTTTGAACATTTGAATAGGGCTTGGTCAACTAATCTGGTCTAAACCCAAACCCTACCCTGTAGCGACTCGATCACATGCGGTTGAGTCCAACCCAATCATCTTGGTCCGGCTCAGTCACGCTCGGGCGCGAGCCCAAACCCATCGCGTACTATGAGCCGTCGATCCTCAATCGAACGGGCGGGGTCGCGGTATCACGCGAGCTGTCCACGTATGCGCCTCAATCCCTACCGTTGGATTTAGATCCGACGATCGGGGGAGGTGTATGCATTCGGATGACTCCGGATGCCCTCTCGATCTCAACCGTCCATTCTCGATCCAACCGTGCCGCCCTTTTCTTTTTTAATTTAAAGGCGCGCATCCATCGTGGGCCTTTGGATCTAAATCCCACGGCGTTCCTTTTTGACTGCGGGCTTTTAGGGCCCAAAATAAACGGACCGTTGGATTTCAATCGTAGGGCCTATATCGTGTATGCATTCGGACCATCCGGATCCCCCGTTAATCCCGAGCGTAGAAATTCAATCGGACGGTGCCGCGTCATCGCGTTTAAGGGTGACGTGTATCCTTTGAGATTGATCGTTGGATTTCAATCCAACGTCCAGTTTTGAAAATAAAACCCGAGATCCCTTTTGGGCTTCGCTTAAATCTCGATCGACCGATTGAGATCGCACGGCCCATATTAATTGTATCGGTTGAACTCTTTTAAAACCCTGGGGGCATCATAGCCGCCCATTCCTAATCGGACGGCTGATGTTCTTTTGAGTTTTAGGAGACGCGCGCGACTGCGGCTGCCAGCGGGACCCGCATGTCAGATAATTCTTATCTCCTTCCTTGCCTCTGTGCGTCGCCGCCATTTTTGCAAACAGAGGAGAAGATTTATCCAAAGATTTTGCAACTATTTTTTGGATGTTTAGCCCTAAATGGACACCTCATCAACTCTAGACCCTTCTCCTTTGCCCTGTAGCTCAACCTCTATATATAAACCCTAGCTTTTGAGCTGCTGCCATTGTTGACCACTGGAGCTCATCATCTTCCTTGTTGTCCAGTGGAGTTCTTTGTTCCTCCTATTTGTTCATCCATCTTAAACACTGGTTTCACCTAGTAATAAAGATTTGATATCTTTTGTAGGTTAAACCAGAGTTTATTTCTCTGTTGAGCAGGATTGGTTTTCAAAAACCTTCGGTGTTTATCTCATCCTGGTAAGCTAAAACCTTATCTTTTGTTATCTTGAACACCTTAAGGACCTTAGAAGCTCATTTGGATCATTCACTTGTACATCAGTAACTCCAACTTGCTGCAAACTGAAAAGTTGTTTTTATAACTTTTCGCTCTTTCATATCGTTTTCGAGGATTAGGGTTTCTCCTGTCAAGTTATCATCCTACATAGGTCTAAACTAAACCCCAGTAGCATAATAAGTTGTTCTTTTAATTCTTGTTATCATCCATTTATCTTGAGCGAGAGATCTGCCTCTGTCTTCTTTTGTCGGTCTAACAGACAACATGAGCTTTTCTTTAGTTTCGTGTCGACCTATTAGGGTTAGGTTAGGTTTAGGCTGGGGTATTATTTACCCTAACAATTATTCTAAGATTCCATTTAGAATCTTTTGAATATTCTATTTTCAGTTAACTTAAAATCTGTTATCTGTCCTGTTTCTATTCTTTTCAAAATCTGAAAAACTGAAACTTGGATCTAGACTATAGTTCTTGTTATTTAAAAGTTGTATATGATAATATGGGTTATTATCACTATTAGGGTAGTTATGACTTAAGCATCTTTATTAAACATGCATTTCCATATTGATCATACATCCTTCTTTCAATCTGTACTTATTATCGATTTTGGTATTTATTGGATTTTATTGCCTCTTTTAGAATGCAGTTCTGTGAAGCATTTGAATCTCTTTCTCGAGCAACTTTGAACACCTGCAATGAAGTGTATTATTATCAAGGCAAGCATCCTCTTTGCACCATGTTGATCCCAAATTTTCTACAATAGCTTTTCTAAATCTGATGACATACATTTGCATGCTATTTTTCTGGAAATACAAATATGAAATGTATTAGTTAGTTATGACCTGATTAACATTGTGGATTACCTTAATTATGACCATACACTCAACCCTAGAGTAGTACTGTATACTATAATGCATATTTTCAGATTTTGCTTAGACATGCAGTCTAGCTAAGATTTAGTGTTTGACAAGATTAACTTGTCAAACAGGAGAGCAACAAATGAGTTTTAGTTACTTTAACTCTTTGTCCAGTTTCTTTAAATCAGAATTGCATTTTACATTTAAATTGATCTAGACAAGAGGATGCTAGTGATGGTGCTTTTGTGCACGAGATTGGGAATTGTGGTGGACTTGTCCGGGTTAATTAAGGACTGAACTCTGATTGTTCAATTCAAGTTCCCCACGTACTTCCACGCGCAATGTATGGGCGTTGTTTGGTTAAGTAAAGGGTTAAGACTATTGGGTTGGAAACAGGGGAGTAAGGATATGTGTATTGATCTTGTATGGCATAGATGCTTTGGTCAATAGACTGCGTTTTATGCCATGTGAGCTTGTATGTCAATATCAGATGTTCTTAGAAGGGTGAGGGCATATATGTGCTCCGTCGCATGTACGTACCTTAAAGGTGCCGATTGCAATCTATTATGGGTAGCGAACCCAGTTTGCATTACTTCTTATGGTTGGATCGGCATTCTGACGCAACATGTGTGCCGGTTGGCGGATGCTATCGATCGTTGTTTAAGCGAGATCGGTTCACACATGGGTATCCAACTCGATAGTGTTAGATTGTTGAAAAATACCAAATCTTAGTTTCCCGTCGGCATACCAAAGGAAGTATGTCATCATTCGGAGGCATCCAAGGCAACGAAATTTGGCTAAGTCGTGTGGGTAAAAATGTACACCTGCGCAGGTATCAAAGCGTTCGAATAGCCGTGTCCACGGTCATGGGCGATGACTTGAATTGATGTCACTGTATAGAGCTTTGATTTACAAATGTGGGTTCGGTTTTGGTTTAGCATGAGAGAACTCATGCATTGTATGGTTTATCCTTATTCTTATTTACTTCTGTTTTAATCCAACTTTGGTTTATGAAATTGCTTTATCAAAATTTAGTAATTGTAGGTTAAGATGTATTGCTTTGTGCAAACTTTAACCATTAAACCTTCTGTTGTAACCTTATGCATGTACCAACTCTATTCCATTGTATAGGTTCTATTATACACTTTCTTTTATTAGTTTGTGTAAGTCTTCTTTGAGTACCTACGTACTCAAGGTGCTATAACCTATTGTTGCGGTGAGGATGGTTACCTTTACGAAGTGCCGTTAGCGTCGATCGGTGGCGCTAACGAGTAAAGCTACTTCTTTCCTCCACGCAATCGCTGCGAGTGAATGGGGCCATTGGTGGATTTTGACTTTTAATTTGCTTCATTTGTTAAACTTTTGAAGTGACCAAGTCCTTTGGATAATGTAGTACTAAACCGAAAGTTGTAAACATATGTTTAATTATGTAAATGTATGCCTTGTATGTGTATGATGCAATGTTGTTGAAGGATATATGTGCAATGGTCGTTGATCACGGGAACCATTGTGAGACATATATCAGGAAACTGAGTATTGGATCATTATTTATTAAACTTATGCTTCTAGCATGATTCTTAAAGAAAGCGCGACCTTTGTTCCTTAATTAAGAATTGTGCTACAGTATAATTTTAATTAATCACTTTTCCAATACACCGGGTGCCCAAAGCGTTGGTATCAGAGCATACGTTGCCTGTAGGTTAGAGGTAGCATGGCCGAAGTAATTAGAGAGTCTTCTAAGAAAATTATTTTCAATCAGTAATATAATTTCGAAAGTTTAAGTGTGACATCTTTTATTTCTTATCCTCCTTAATATCAATTCTTGTCCCAACTTTCTGTTGGCTATTCCAAAGTGAATTGTTTCCTTATCTTTTCTTTTTGTCTATAGATGAGCGCGTGGTATTTGGTTAAAGAGACCCGAGCAGAAGAGGTGGATGGATTTCCGTCTTTACTGCGAGACATGATGTGGCGAGCCAACTTCATTTACCAGCCGGAGTATGCCATTTATCGACGGGACCGAGGACCAGGGATGGAGGAGTACCGCGCTATCATCAACGTCATCGCTAGGCATGTAGCCGGCAGTGTTCCCTACTGTGTCCAAGCACTTGCCACTTCCGAGTCTATGGCGGTTCAGGAAGCTGCTAGTAGGATGCTGAGCCTTCTTCGTCATGATTTGACGGAATTGTCTCAACCACCCTATGATCACTTCCCGAAGCAAGGTCCTACTGCAGAAGCAAGTGTGTTTGATGAGTTACAGTTTGTAGAAGACCCTCAGGTGCGACAGTTGGCGAGGATGGTCCGCATCATGGACCAGATCCATCGCTACCTTGTGAGGGAGTTGTGGGAAACTCGGCATCGTCTTAATGAAGCCCAGGAGTACCTGCTGCTTGGAGTCAACATGAATCGCGTTCCTCGTGCGTGCTTTATGGTGACAACGAGATCTCCCCGCTGCCTTTGCACCACCACTTTACCGACTTCGAGTAGCGGGTGCGTGCTGTTTATGGACAAGTGCGCCAGCCGGATGATCGCAGCTTTCCTCGCACTATGCGGATGCACCTCCCGAGGTCATCGGCCACTACAGGTTCTCGAGGCGTCTCATCAGTCCCTTGGATCCTATTGACACAGTTCCCTGGAGCTCATCTTCTGAATGAGTTTCAGATGAACTTTAACCGTGATCTTAATGCTAGCACCTCGACGATGAACCCTCGTGGATAGGTGTCTTTTAGTTTAGTGGTTGCCCTTAAATAAATAAATGTAGTAGGGCAGTGGTATTTTGTAAAGAATATGTAAGTCTGACTTTTGGTTTGTAATATGCTCTTTAGGGCCGACTATTATGTGCGGCTAGAACAGAATGTCTTTTGCTGTATCTATAAAGTTTATGGTTTGGTGTTGTTTTGAATGCATGGCATAACATAATGCATTATAAGAAGTAGTGTTTATTTCTTTCCCAAATTTTTATCTTGTTTGTGTTTGTCCGAGTATATCCTTGTTATGTTGTTAACCCTTGTGTGGTGCAGGATGACAGACCCACTACTCGTAATGAGACACAACAAGGGAAGGGTCTTTCAACCGGTGCCCCATTCTCGGGAGGCGGTGAACCTTCGATTCTCATGGCCCACAAGGTGGTCCCCAAGAAGAGGAGCTACCTCCACCACCCTCCATGGCCGATGTGCTCATGCAAATTGAGCGCAACAGAATGGACCAGACGCGCATTTTGGAGCAAATTGCACGCAATACTTCTTCCCCTACTATCCCCGCTGTCAGAGCAGGAGGCCATCATGTGCAGGGGAGTCTTGCTGAATTTCAGCGGACTAACCCGCCGGTGTTCTCCAGCTCTCAAGATCCCATGGAAGCTGAGGACTAGCTTCGGACCATTGAGAAGAAGCTGCTAATTGCTCAATGTTCCGAGAGGGAGAAGGTCCTTTTTGCCAGTTACCAGCTGGATGGGGCGGCTAGCATATGGTGGGATAATCTTCTTGCCATTCAACCTGCTGGACATGTCCCTACTTGGGATGAGTTCCTGGAGGCCTTTCGTGAAGCCCATATTCTGAGGAGTTATGATGATCAAACAACGAGAATTTCTCGCTCTCAAGCAAGGGTGAAAGTCGATCGTGAGTATCTGCATGAGTTCAACTTCCTTGCGGATATGCCCTCGATGATGTTTCGTGACCTTCGTCGGGGGCGATTCTTGAATGGGCTATCGAAGAATTGCGAGATGGTGTAGCTTTGCATGACTTGAAACTTTTCCCATCTTGTCAACAAAGCTATTGTGGCGAAGGCAAGAACAAAGCTTTGGAGGAGTCATAGCAAGCAGAGGACTTCTCGGTTTGTTCCTAGTGGTAGTTCGCCAAGGCCTCGCATGTGGGTGCCTAGACCTCGCGAGCACCAGCTCCATTTTCACCAAGGCGGCGGTGTTGCCTCGTCCCTCTTCTTCCACTAATCAACCAAGGCCCGGTGGAAACCGCCACGGTTGTTATTCTTGTCGGGGAGTCATATGCTATCATTGTAGGCGCCGGGCATTTCGCCAATCGGTGTTATGCCAAGGCGCAAGGGATACCACCTATTCAACCTTCTCCGGCTATTGTCGTCCCACACCACCTTCCCGACCGTGGTCAAGCCCGACTCGTTCCGTTCGAGGTCGCGTGAATCGACATCGCGAGAAGCGGTGTCACTCTGAAGTCGTTCTTGGTATGCTCCTAGTTAATTTAAGCACGGCCGCTATTTTATTTGATTCTGGAGCATCCCATTCATTTGTTAGTAGACAGTTTGCTGTCCAACATCAGTTAGTTGTGCATCATCTTTATCCACCCCATGTCATCCACTCACCTGGATCAGTCCTTCTGACTGATCAAGTCTGCCGTAATGTCAACATAAATGTAACATCCCAATTTTGGGCTTGTGTTTCAAATGTAAGAAAATCAGTAGAAATTAAAACTTTTTCTTACATCATGTAATTCCTGTGGTGCCAAGAAATTCTTGTACAAGGAATTATGGAAATACATTGTCACAAGTCTTGTTGATCCAAATCTTGTTATTCCAAAAACAATCTTGTCAAATCTTATGATCATCCTCTGGAAATATTTTTCCTAAGTCTCTGTGATGGTATGTGACCCCTCTGAAAAATCTCACAATTTTTAGAAATTGTTTGAAAATTTTAGAGGCGATCAAACTGTTTGACTCTCAGTCAAACATTAAAACAGAGCCTTGCAGAATTTTGGAGATTTATTCGCAGCATAAAAATCTCTGAAAATTTTACACAAGGTTAATATCTGAGTTAGCAAGCTCTGTAAAATTTTCATAATTTTTGGAGTTATTTTGCTACCTCAAATAAATCTTCGAGTCTCTTCTTTTTCAAAGTCAAACTTGGTTTCTTGTTGCTTGGGTTGAGTCGGACTGGGCTCGAGCCACTTGATTCGGTCGATCAACTAAGCGCACCGAGCCACTCTTTAAAAGCGCATGTCGATCTCGTCCGTTAGATCTAAATCGCACGCCGCGCGCGTGTATCGCCGGACCTTCGGTTGCAAGTCTGAATGTCAGCCGATAGATCCCCATCCAACCGTTGAGATTTCCCGAAGCCTTCGGACCCTCCGGTTGCATTTTTGAATCTGAGCCGTTGGATTAAGATCCAACGCTCGCGTACCCCTTCGTTGTAAATAGAGTTTGCGACGTGGGGCAATCTGAGCCGTCCGTTTCTAATCGTAGGGCTCGCAATCTCCCCGTTGTGTTTTGAAGCCGCAGGCGTGGCGCTATCTCGGCCGTCCGTGTCTAATCCAACGGCTGAAAATCCTCCTAGTACATTCCGCATCGTCTCCTACCTCCGGATCCATGCATGCACAAAGGTGAGAGGGATGGAGGTGTCAAGTCTTGCTCCCTAACAGTCATCCTAGTTAACATTTAGGGGTATGGGAGACATATGCGGCCAAGCCATACCCTATGCCATCATCTCCACCTTTTTCACTTTCGGCCATGCCTTGTGCTTTGCACCATGTCTCCCGAAAAGCATTATTGTCAAACCCTAATGCTTTCAAAGCCTTATAAGCACCCCAACACACTCTGGTGTTCCTTTACCTTGCCATTGAGCTCCATTTTCAATTTTGGAGCTTAACACCTCAAAACCGACAATCCACCATTGTTGAACCGTGGAGCTCCATTGGTGTTCTTGGTGTTCAGTGGTCCTCCTTCATGTTTCTTTTCCTAACCTCATCTATTTATCACCTTGAACATTTCTCACTTAATCTTGGATTTGATTCTCGTGAATTGTCAATTTGGGGTTTGTTCAAATTCGGTCGAATTTGGTCATCTTCTTCCTCAGCTCAGGTGAGTGCTCCATTTTCCAATTCTTTGCTCATATAGCTTCTGTGAACCTTATAGAAGCTCTGTTGGTGTTTTGGTGCCACTCATTTTGCTTAGGGCGCCAATTTGCACCTTTCTTCTTCAAGTCCGGCAAGCCTCCACCGTGGGCAAGCATCTCCGGCCATCTTTTGAAGCTCCTCCCCATTAAGGTAGCTCCTTATTAGTCCCTAGAGGCTCCTGGCACCCGCTTCGGGTGCGGTGAGCTTCGCTATTTTCGTACTTAGCGATAAAGGCTCCGTTTTCATTTTCCGGCTAGGCGGCGTTCAGTCCTCACCGCGGCGTGATTGCCACCACTAGGTCCGTAAGGTTATTGCGATTCCATTTCACTACTTGGTTGACGCCGCCGCGACCGGTGTCGCGGCGATAAGCGTGGAAGTAGCTCGGGATTTTTGGGAGGAACTCCGTTTCGTCATTTGTTTAGGCACGAGAATTGCCTAATCATTGGTGATCATTGGATGTCATTATTGTGTCTTAATCCGCAATTGTGTCAGCGACTTGTGGGCGTGAGGCAGATTTGAAATCCATAAGTCATTAGTGTCTCTTTTACATCCTTTTATTGCTAATCATTATTAGCAATAATTTTGTCCTAAGCCGCCACCTTGTGTCACTGCTAGGTGGGCCCTTAAACCGCTTAAACCACTTCTGTGCCAATCATTAGGACACATTAAACTGCTAATCATTAGTTTCGGTAATTAATGTCATTGTCCTAAAACTCCTGTCGACCACCGACGGGTGGGCCAGCGCATCCTGTGCTCGTGTGCTGAAAGTCCACGTGTGTGACTCAAGGTCACTGACATGCGTGTCCCACGTGTCAGCATCCCTTTTGAACTTCAATCAATAGCCACCGTCGATCCCTTGATCAACGGCCTAGATCTTGTATGCGTTCGGACCCTCCGGTTCCCCTCATCATCCTGGACCGTCCATCTCGCGATCTGCGGCTGAGATCATGTGTGCAATCGGACCTTCCGGTTAGATGTGGGTTCTAAGCCGTTCATCTTTAGATCTGCGGTCGTGGTTCACCGAGGCAACCGCATCGTCCGGTTGCATGCACTCGTTTGGGCCGTTGGATCTTGATCCAACGGTGGACCCCGATTAGGTTTGGCGCGCGTGCGCTATTTCCAGCGTGCGTGGGCTGTTGGATTTTAAATCTACGGCCCACAAGGCGTCACGTCGTTTTCTTTGTTTTGGGTTGTTACGTATTTGGTAAGTATTTATTTAACGACTGAAAATGATGTAAAAACTTTAGAAACTCATAACTAATTCATTTTAGCTACTTTTTAGTTAATTCCAACTGTAATAAATTATGTTATCACTTTAGCTTATTATAAAAATGGATTTAAGCATGTTCCAGTAGCAGAAAATTGTATAACTAGGAATAGCTTGATTTCTGTCATTTTGAATATTCCAGAAAGTGAATAAAACTTTAGAAAATGCATATCTTGCTCTGTGTATGTCCAAAATGAATGATTCCAACCTTGATAAATTTGTTATTAACCCAATGTTAATATAAAAATGATGGTAGGTCCAAGATTGTAACAGAAACCTTGATTAATGAGTTAGTACCTATTTTTAGCATTTAGAAAATTCTGGAAGACTTATAAAATGCACAAGTAATTCTCTGTAAATGCAAAATATATTTGATAAATTCTAGAAAACCCCTCTGTTGGTATACTTCTCTGTAAAATTAGTTTTGAACATATTTATGCTCCTGGAAAGTGCATTATGCCAATTTTGCATCTTAGAAAAATCATAACTAAATCACTTTAACTCCAAATGACCTGAAATTTTATATGGGTTACCTCTATACCAGTAGGTAGCTACCATAAAAATTCCAGCTTCAAAATCTCTCTAGAAAATTTTTTGCTACAGTGCTAATTATGGCCGAAAATGTATTTTTATGCATTATCTTTTGCACCACAAATCCAAATTAGGTTTTTCCAGTTCCTATGTCTTGGTATATTCGTATTTCACCTTGTGTATAAGTTTCATCGCATTGGATAATTTTTGCTTACTCTTTTGTTTAAGTGTTGCTCGTCTTATTGGTTGTTCTTGGTTCTTTTTGGCCTTTCGCTTAGGATTCGACATTTGCGGTAATCCCGAGAGCGATCCTCCGCAACCAATTGAGCAACAGCAAGAAGGCAAGCAGTTTGATCATGTTAATCCCAGTATTTTAAGTATTTATGTTGATTACAAATTCTATGTATGCATTGCTACTTTGTTTTAATAGTTGGCCTAGTAGATGCATTTCCTTAGCAAATGATTATCCTCTACTACCATGAGCCTAGGTTACTTGCTGTGATTTAGAGTTCGTGGATGGGCTCTTGTCACTTAGTAGTTGCGAATTAATTGCTTAGCCATGCTTAGCTTCGGTAGAAATGGGCGGTTATCGACTTGTCGATAACCTTGATCACACAAAACTTATTATGATTTATGATTTCCACCTTGTGCCATGTCTACTTGTGAAAACTAAAACTAAAAGCAAAATGATTTAGACTTGGGCACAATGGTATGTTGGTGTGATTCTCGGGTGTGACTGGAATGGTACCTAAGTCAACAAGGACCGAACATCTTGTTACACTAAACCAAGCATTTTAGCGTGCTAACCACACTAGAGGGTATGGGACCTCTCTTGACTTAGTACTTTGGCGTGTATTGGCTTCGGTCGCAGGAGGTCGCGGGAGGATGGTGTTGGGAGCATTGTAGTGTCCGAAAGACTTCACCGGGATGGGATTTGTTGTCTTCGACTTGCAATGTAAGCGTATGGTGTTTCTACCCATACGAGCGGCTCGTAGTTAATACACAATATTGGAAAGCGTCTCGTAGGACTTAGCCGTGTTGCATACCTACGAAGTGTGCTTTTGGCTTAAAGGCGATGCAAGTGTGGGTACATTGGTACACCCTGCAGGGTATTAAAACTATTCGAATAGCCTCGTCCTAGGTTATGGACACGCTTGGGGAGGTCTTTCAAGAGTTAGACTACAACCTTTTAAATTAAAACTTGATGGGTGGTACGAATCGGGGATTCGTGCTATGTTGTGGTGACTATTGGGATAGTCACTTCCAGGTGGTTACTTGTATGTATCTGTACTTACTGTTACTTTGATAACTAAACAGATTTGCAAACTTGCTTTTAAAATGTATTACATTATTGCAAATAAAATCGCTTCATGCAAAATGAGACATACAACCTCCACCTAAATGAGCTCGCATGTAGTTTATGAATAGGTCTCGCTAATCCACACGTCTGTCTTGCGGGTACAAAGACAATCTTTGTACTCGGTTGCTATGCTTAATTGTTTTGTTGCAGAGGGGAAGGTGAGCCGAAGGGCCTCACTTTGTGAGTCTGTGTTGTGGTAGCTTATGGGCGACTAGCTTAGCGGCCGATCGGTTGCCTTGTGGGTGTGTGGCTAACCGGTCGACTTTTGTTCTAGCCATCTTATGGCACATTTTGCTTCATTGTCATTCTTGTATTTTATTCTATTTGGCGGTCGGCTCTCTTTTGTAATAACTTTACTTTATGTCGTTGTTGAACTTAGTGATGTATGTGTATGGAATTGATGTATAATTTTGTGATGATGTGCATATGCTGCAGTGCAGGAGCATATGTCCATCGAGGCTTAGAATGTTTAATTAGTAATGCTAGAACCATTTGGAGGTTAAGTGTTACTAGTTAAATATTCCGGGTCCTCACAAAGTTGGTATCAGAGCCATACTGACCGTAGAAACCCCTAGCTTGGTCGCCTTTAGGATATTTTGAAAACTTACTTTTAAATAGTTTATGAAAACTTAAGTAAGTTCTCTAATTTTACTCCTTACCTATCTTAGCTTGTTCATCTCACCTTATTCTTGGTTAGATTTGGAAAACTTTTTCCCTCTCATTTTCTTTTCAAAAGGTAAGTGTTTAATCGATTAACTTGGTTTTGGGAGCACCATGAGAGCCTTAAACTGAGTCTTGGCTGTTTGGAGTATGAAATAGGCGCCCCTGGAACTTCAAATTTCGGCTAAGGGATTGAAGGAGAAATTCTGGACAGCTAGTGCATATACTGGACAGCTAGCTAGTGGTGAGTAATTAAGGTAGGAAATGAGAGGTAAATACAACTAAAAACTTGAAGGGTTAACAGGGTAAGAAGTGATATGAGTTAGCTTAGTGTCCGACCCTCCTTTAGTACGATTTTCACCCTGTTCCTAGCTGTCTCGAACAGAAGTTAGTGCTCTGAAATTTGTCTTCCTGAAAAATTGATTACTCGTTTTTCCATACGAGTTAGTCATAACAGGAAGGTGGTTGTTATCTTTATGACCTTGCTGCAATTTTATGTTGATACTTGAGCCTTTAAAGAGTGTTTTGTTAAGAGGTTAGTAGTTTCTTTGTCTCCTGTTCCGGAGTTGAGTTTTAACCTATTTTTGTGGAACAGGATGACAAGAACCACCCGCAACAGTCAGCCGGCTGGTTCTGATGAGGAGCTTCCCCCTCCTCCGACCATGGCTGAGGTTCTGGCTCAGATCGAGCGGAATCGCATGGACCAGACCCGTATCTTGGAGGTCATTGCGAGGAACACCTCCGCTCCCGCTGCTGCTTCGGGATCTGGAGGTGGTGGCCACCAGTCTCGTGGTGGGCTTGCGGAGTTTCTCCGTACGCAGCCACCCACTTTCTCTCGATCGGAGGATCCACTCGACGCGGATGATTGGCTGCGTCTTGTTGAGCGAAAGCTCAATATCGCTCAGTGCCAGGAGCAGGAGCGGGCACTCTTTGCATCCCATCAGCTTGAGGGTGCAGCACTATCTTGGTGGGAGAACTTTCTCGCCATGCAGCCCGCAGGACACGTTGTCTCGTGGGATGAGTTTCGATCTGCTTCCGTCGGGCCCACATTCCCGATGGCCCGATGAAGCTCAAGAAGAAGGAGTTTCTTGCGCTTAGCGGGCGCAAGTCTGTCTCGGAGTATCTTTACGAGTTTAACCACTTGGCTCGTTATGCTCGGAGAGGTGGCCTCGATGAGGCTAAGCAGAGAAGTTCATGGATGGGTTGTGCGAGGAGCTGCAGGACAAGCTATCTATAGTGGACTTTTCGACTTCCGTGCCTGGTTGACAAGGCCATCGCCACCGAGCACAAGGCGAAGGCGCTGGGTGAGTCCGCAGCGCAAGTGGGAGGCACATCGGTGCTCGCACAGTGGCCTCACTCGTCCCGTGTTGGGCCCACACCGGGCTCGTGCTTTGGCTTCACCACCGCCAAGGTCGTCGGCACGATTGCTGCTCGTCCCCGCAGCCGTGTTTGACCATGTGCACTGCGACCAAAGAAGAGTTGCGCTCCGCAACCCACCGCCGATGTTACTGTTCGCTGCAACAAGAAGGGCCATTATGCTAGCGATTGCCCTCAGAGGATGGAGCAGCCCTCGTCCTAATGGAGGACGCGGGAATGGTCACACACCGACCGTAAGGTGATCCGAAGACCCGTGGTGTCGGGAGTGGTCGAGTCAACCACATCTGGTGAGGAGGCACGAGGCGCGACGTTGTGTTGATGCGCTCCTTGTTAATTTACATCCTGCTACGATTTTATTTGACTCGAGCTTGCATTCTTTTATTTCGAGGTCTTTGCCGTTGATTGTGGACTTCATTGTGTTCCTTTGGGGATTCCACCGCTGATTCGCTCCGGTTGGAATTGAGAGTGACCAAGTATTGGGATGTTCCTATCCACATCGAAGGAGTGGGATTCTTGGCGAATCTTATCCTACTCGACTCGCACGCTTGGATGTGATTCTTGGTGTGAGGACCCCGAAATCGGATCCGTATCAAGCTAAGTAATTCGTGAAACGCAATACTTAACTTGAGACGCACACGATTCCGAAGTGACCCGGATATGTGTCACATGCTAGCTCCCAAGGATCAGTGGCTAACATGCACATATCCTAGTACACAACATTGCAATCACATTCATACACAAGGTACAAGAATAAAAGAATTAATTACAACATCATTTAAATAGCACCTTAAGTACAAAGGTTGCAAAAGAGGGCCGCTCGGCCAAATCTAATTAACACAAATAAATTGCAGCGGAAGATAAACTTAAAATAAAAGGGATAACCGAGTTGGTATGCCCACAATCCCACAAGCAACCAACTGGAGTTAAAACCGTTGCACCCGTCGTTCTCACCTGGAACAAATAGACATTGTTAGAGTACAAAGTTGTACTGCGAGACTTTCAAAAGAAATAAGGATGCATGTAAGTATCAAAGGAAGGCTACTACACTAGTCAATTTTAGCATAAAGCAAGTTTTGCATATAGATAAACAATAAAGATTCTAACTAGCCATTTGTAAAACATTTAGAAAACATATTATAACAGTAAGTAATGATCATCAATGGTATAATCTCCAAATATAACCAACACACGAACGTCTCATTCGTGGCACAATTCATTCCTCAGCAAATATCGCGCGAACAACGCGTTCATGAAAACATCTCAACTCTGAACAAACTAACATAGAGACATAATATTACCAACCATAACCCACACTTAGTTTTCCAAAAGACTAACTGTGCCTGCTTTCCCACAAGTGTTGTCCATAACCTAGGACGAGGCTATTCGAATAGATTTAGTTACTCTGCAGAGTTGTGCGACTTTACCCACACGATATGCATTCCTCTTAATGTCGGTCAATGCACTCTTCCATAGGAGTGTGACTGAGGTAGCATAACGAGGCCGTTACAATGTCATGTCCTAACTATCAACCCACCCGAGGACGGTCCTATGGCGAGCAAGATGCGGTGCTTTGAACCACGTGAGTAAACCCGTTACGTAAGTAAGTCCCTATCCAACAAGAGACCCTTAAGGGCAAGTAAGGCGACCCTTAACATGCCCCGCGAGATTGACAAAAGAACAATTAAATACATAACAATAACAATTGTCAACCCCATTGTGTTTTGATAGCTAACACACAACAAATTATTAAGCCAAGCCTTCGCCATTATCCCGCGTGTGGTTGCACGTAAGACTTGGTTCATCACACCACAGATCGGTCCTTAAACACTCAGACGGGCTACAATTCCATAACAACAAGCAACAATAGTAATTCATCATCAACCTACACCCGTCCAAGTTAAGAACATAAAACCCATGCCCAACATGTCCACAAACCCGGATGCGAAGATCTGGATATAATCCTCAAGTTCAACATAATCCAATCCATAAAATCCTCAAATTTCATTAAGATTCAATTGATTCACCGCCGATGGACTAGCTCCATCAACCACTCTCGCTATGACTACTAGCATGGCTAAGCATCGTTCTACAAACTAGCAAACAACCCATATAACATATATCCTTAATCGTTCAAGGTAAAAAGGGTAATCAACATTCAAAGGAGGGCTAATGCAGCAATTAGGAGATTAACTACTTCTACCCATAAACATATATTTCAAAATAGCATGCAATTGCGATAATAAAACTCACACAAAACATTTAAAAACCACTGGGAGCAATATGATCAAGAGGAGGGTGCTCGCACCTTTGCTGTATCACTTGTTCATTCTCAGGTCAATATCATAATACTCTCACGAATACATTGTTATCGCCGAAAACCTAATCGAAAGACGATATTGCAATAAATACCAAATAAAGCCAGAAATTCAACATGCTCAAAAATTTATGAAATTTATACAGTAGGTAGGTCATGATTTTATATGAATTTAGGTGAAAGATTCATTCCATTTGGATTTAGTGTGTGAAAGTTATGGTGGTTTGAATTTCAGATTTTAATACTCCTTCATTTGTATAATTTAATTATGAGATGAAAATTTGTAGAGTAGTGGTGGGAACATGGATTACATGGATAAATAGGTGATATTATTATAAGTTCAACACAGTCGAGTTTGCTTCAATTGGAGTTTTCATGATTTAGTTATGAATTTCCAAAGTTATCAGCATTTTATAGAGTAAAAATAATTCATTTTGGGATCACTCTCCGCAAAATATAGCTTCTGTAACAGAGGTAAGTTTGAAACTATTTTTATAAATAAGTTCATTTTAAATATAAATTATCAAAACTTATTTCACTATTTTGAGTTTCAAGAATTACTTATGAATATTTAAAGTTATCAGCCTTTTTCTAATCTAAAAAGAATAGTGTTAAAGGGTCAATTTCCAAAATAATACTCTCTGCTATAGAGACAAGGTTGAAACAAATTTTAACATAAAGTTTATTAAAAATAAAAATTACCAGAAGTGGTTTCACTGTTTTTGGAGTTAAAATGAAATAGTTATGTATTTTTGAAGTTAACAGCATTTTTCTATTGTGAAAATAATAGAGTTATAGATCATTTTCTTAAATCTATACTCTCTGCTTCTGAGATATATTTGAAACCTATTTTAAAATAAAATTCACTTAGTATGAAAAATATCAGAACTGGTTTCATAAATTTTGGAGTCGATTTGAATTAGATATGGAATTTTGAAGTTACAACAATTTTCGATGTGCAAATAAATGGATTTCTGATTTTATAACGCATATAATACTTTTTCTACCGGGTGAGCCTAGCCTAGTCATCGACAAGCGGGACCGGGTCAAAGGTTTTGACCACCAACATGGACTGTCGTGAAAAATGGATCAAGCGTATTCTCAAGAATACGTCTTAAAAACAAGAACACGTAAAATTCGTCTAAGCATTCTAAGAAACGTTTTGCTCGAAGAGAAAACGTATTTCGGAGTTTTACACAATCACTAAGCCACCATATGGCCCACATGTCGAGACTCATTAGCCTTTTAACTCAACCATTACTCAAACTAAACAACAATTAGATTACACTAATCGCTCTCATTTCGGTCGGACCTTTCCGACAACAGAGCCGCATGGTCGCGGCATTGCGCGCTTCGTCGGCGAGGAGGCCGGAGGTGCACGAGCAAGGGCAAAACGGAAGTACCATATGGGGCTACCTTCCGGTGGTGTCGTCGCCGGTGAGGGCATCGCGGCGCGCCGCGGCGGGTGGAGCGGAGAAGGTCCGCTCGGGTGTGAAGCGCACAAAGTAGAGGCCACTCCAGAGAAAACCGACACCAAAGATAGGCTCACGGGATCCTCGTGAGGCTTAAAGAGGTGAAAAGGAGGCGGAGGAGCACTAGAGGCTCCTTGTCGCCGCATGGCGGCGGTGGCGCCGGAGTTCACGAGGGAGACCATCTGCGCCATGAACACGAAAGGTACAGATTGAGATAGCTTGAATGAGGCCGGGAGATGGTCACTATGCGCAAGCGAGGAACAACTCACCTGCCAGAGGCAGAACGGCTAGAGCTTTTGGCCGACAATAAGAAACTTCAAAATTCTCGGGTTCTGTGAATGATTCGACAAACGAGTTGAGGAAACGATGATAATACCAAGAGGCTTAAAGTGACGCGTTAACCCAGGAGAAAACTCACCGGAGGAGGGAAATGGAGTGAGGGTGGCATTCGGTGCATGTCACGGAGGCGGTGGGAGCACGAGATTGCCCGGCTCCTACAAGAAATGACAAAGGTTGATTGAGCGAAAATGGAATTAACGAGGAACGAGGAAGATCCAGGACCTTGTGTCAAGGGTTTTACCGAAAATAGGAGCTTCAGGAGCTTCCTTCTCCTCGGCCAGAGGAGAAGTGGTGAGGAGAGACCAAGCAGGTATTATTCTCGGGTAAAGACGGATAAGGGGCGGCGCAGCGAGGAGCCCCGATAGGTCAACGAGGGGTGCCGCAACGGGGTGACGGAGCGGGCGGGGCTCGCGCGCGCGTGGCATTGAGCCTGCGCAAGCCAACGGGAGGAAGAAGATGGTTCGACGGCGGGGCCCAATTGGCGATGGATCGCGAAGAAAGGCGGCTCAGCTTCTTTGGTTAGGTCGAACCAAGATGAGTCGGGCTCGGTCGGAGATCCGACCGCACGATTTGAATGGACGGCTGGATCAAAAAGGGTGTTCGGATGGTCAATCAAGCGCCAAGATTCGAACCGTTGAATCCCAATCGGACGGTCAATCTAAGTTGGGTTCGGCGCAGTGCATTTAGGCGGTTAGGTTCGACCGCGTGGGTTTGGATCCGTGCGGTCGGTTCAACAGTGCTAAGCCTGAGGTTTAATTTCAGTTTGACCAACTAGCAGCAGCTTTGACCAAGGCTTTAAATATAGAAATAAAATTCTAAAAATTCTGAAATTAATTAGAGGGGTTCCTGGGATGACCTAGTATTTATAAAAATTATTGAACTCACTGTTCATAATATAATTTGTGTAAACTAAATTCAAACTTAGTCTAGGTCTATTAATGGTGTTTGAATTTTCTGAGGGTGCAATTGAGTTCCAAAAATTTTGGAAAAATTATATTTATTCAGGATAATTATTGTAGTTTTTGAATAAATTATTTCCAGATGATGATCAAAGGTTTTCGTTCCTTTTTTTTTATTTAGAGTTTGAATTCGAAGTGTATGTTTGATTTTTGATTTAAATTTTCCAAATGCAATAATTTATGCAAATGCCTCCAAAATGACAAGCATGCTGATAAGATGCATACTAAATCCCATAATTAATTTGGGGATGTTACAAACCTCCCCCCCTTACAAAAGATCTCGACCCCGAGATCGATAGGGTGGAAGTTGGATAGAAATGTGCTAAAAGAAAACATAACATCCGTTGTCTTTATTTCCTTCAAAGATAGTGCTAAGATATCTTTTAAAGGTAGAACTAAGATATCTTTTAAAGGTAGAACAAAGTTACAAAAAAAAATTCTATTACATTTTCCTCCCCATTGCTTTGTTTAACCTTACCTTTCTTGATCCGAAGACACTTCATGCAGAAGGAAAAAGTTCTGGATACTCGGCTCGCATCCGGTCTTCACGCTCCCATGTTGCTTCATCTTCAGTGTGGTTGCTCCATTGAACCTTCAAGAATTTGATGTTGCGATTCCTGGTCTTGCGCTCCATTTCTTCAAGAATGCGAATTGGGCGCTCCTGATAAGAGAGATCAGGCTGCAAATTGAGTTCTTCCAACTCGGTTGTTTCAGTTGGGACGCGAAGGCACTTCTTGAGTTGTGAGACATGGAAGACATTATGCACGTCTGAAAGTGATGGTGGTAGCTCCAACTGATAGGCTACCGATCCAATCTTGGCTAGAATTCGGAAAGGTCCAATGTAGCGAGGCGCCAATTTGCCTTTGACATTGAAGCGATGTATTCCTTTCATAGGAGAGACCTTAAGATAGACATGATCATCTACTCGAAACTCAACTCGCGACGACGACGGTCGGCATAAGATTTCCCGACGGGATTGCGCCGTCCGGTCGCCACGAATGACACGAACTGTGTTCTTCAAGATCCTTCACTGTGGTTGGACCATAAAATGGTCTCTCCCGCTTGCACCGATTTAAAGGCGTCCTACAAGCTCTTCCGTACAATGCTTCGAATGGTGACATCTGGAAACTGGATTGGAAGCTATTGTTGTAAGAGAATTCAGCAAACGGTAAACATTTTTCCCAATTCTTGCTATAAGACAATACGCATGCTCGGAGAAGATCTTCCAAGACTGATTTACACGCCGGTTTGTCCATCCGCTTGCGGGTGATAAGCGGAGCTAAAGGATAGGTTAGTACCCATGGCTTGATGTAAGCACTTCCGAAGTGAGATGTGAACCGGGACCTCTATCGAAATGATTACCTTCGGTACACCGTGAAGGCAAATGATCCTTGCAATGTATAGCTCGCTAACTTGACCCGGTGTAGGTGGTCTTGACAGAATGAAATGGGCAACCTTGGTCGACGATCCACGATCACCCAAATAGAATCGGATCAGCATTGTGTTCTAGGGAGGCGGTGATAAAATCCATGCCAACTTCTTCCCATTTCCACTCGGGAATGGGCGGGGATCTAGAGTACCGGCTGGTTTTAGATGCTCAGCCTTGACTCTTTGACATACATCACACTCGGCCCTTCAGGTGAACAGGTTGGGTTTTCACCGCAGCAAGTAGAACCCCATCTTTATGTCCTTGAAGCGGCCGGCATTGGAGATTCGCGACGTCTCCACGGTGTGTGACTTCGCGGATGTCTTTCCGAAGATTTGCCAGGATGCCTCTGCTCGAGATCCGGAGTTTGTGATCGAGTTGCTGCCCTGCATCGCCCCTATTTCTAAGAGGCCGACGCATGCCTCCTAATGAGTTGGAGGAGTGAAGAAGCAATCGGGTGAGCTGCAAGAGAAGGGTTTTATCCGCCCTAGCTCATCTCCTTGGGGTTGTCGATTATCTTTGTGAAGAAGAAGGACAAGACCTTGCGCATGTGTGTTGATTACCGTCCGCTTAATGAGGTGTCGGTAAAGAACAAGTATCCTTTGCCCGTATTGATGATCTTTTCGATCAATTGACCGAGCACGAGTCTTCTCAAGATTGACTTGAGATTGGGCTATCATCAAGTCGATCAGACCGAGGATATTCCTAAGACGGCCTTTGCTACTCGTTATGGTCTTTACGAGTACACGTCATGTCTTTTAGTTTGACTAATGCTCTGCTTTATTCATGAATCTTATGAACTCATTATTCATGGAGTATTTGGATAGGTTTGTGGTGGTATTCATCGATGATATCCTTATCTACTCCAAGAGTGAAGAAGAGCATGTTGAGCATCTTCAGCTTGTGTTGGGCAAGCTGCGCGAACACCAGCTGTATGCCAAATTCAGCAAGTGCGAGTTCTGGTTGAAGGAAGTGGCGTTCTTGGGCCATGTTCTTCAGCAGAGGTGTGGTGTGGATCTAGCAAGGTCGGTGATGTGCTATCTTGGGGTCAGCCCAAGTCGGTCACCGATGTGCGGAGTTTCCTTGGTTTGGCTGGCTACTATCGCCGCTTCATCGAGAATTTCTCCAAGATTGCGAAGCCTATGACCGAATTGCTTAAGAAGGACAAGAAGTTTGAGTGGTCCGCTGCTTGTGATGTGAGTTTTCAGAACTCAAGCGGTTGACCTCGGCCCGATCTTTGGTTCTCCCGATATTCACAAGAGTTTCGATATCTATTGTGATGCTTCGTCGTGGTCTTGGTTGTGTTCTTATGCAGAGGGCAAGGTTGTGGCCTATGCATCGCGGCAGTTAAGGCCTCATGAACTCAACTATCCTACTCATGACTTGGAGTTGGCTGCTGTGGTCCATGCACTCAAGATTTGGCGGCATTACCTGATTGGTAACCGTTGTGAGGTGTATTCCGACCACAAGAGCTTGAAGTACTTGTTCACCCAGCCAGATCTGAACCTCAGGCAAAGAAGATGGTTGGAATTGATCAGGACTATGACATGGGCATTCAGTACCATCGGGCAAGGCCAATGTCGTTGCGGATGCACTCGATCGGAAGGTGTATTGCAACATGTTGATGCTCCAAGAGCGGCACTGCTCTCATTTTAATTTCAGCGCCTTAATTTGGGTTTGACCGAGCACGGTTCTCTTGCTACATTGGTTGTGCAACCAACCTTGGTGGACCAAATCAAGGCGCACAACAGCATGATGTTGGTGTGAGCGATCAAGCGAACATCAAGGATGGGATAGCCAAGTGCTTTTCGAGGATGAGCATGGCGTTGTGTGGTTTGGGCGGTGTCTTGTGGTCCCTAAGGTCATGGAATTGCGGATTTGATTCTCCGCAAGCCCATGATTCTCCTTTGTCTATTCACCCGGGGCTACCAAGATGTATCAGATCTTCGCCGAGATTCGTGGACCCGAATGAAGCGCGAGATTGCCGTGTTCGCGTCGAGTGCGGCGTGTCTTCGTCGTGTGAAGGCCGAACATCGGCGTCAGCAGTCTTCTTGACCTTTGCCGCTGAATGGAAGTGGATTCAGCTTGGCATGGACTTCATCACCGGATTGCCCCGCTCGTCCAAAGGGAATGATGCTATTTGGGTCGTGATCGGCGGGTTGACTAAAGTGGCACATTTCCTTCCGTCAAGACTTCGGCCGTGTGGGGCCTTTGGCGAACTTTATGTCTCGAGGATTGTGAGTCTTCACGGTGTCAAGAGCGATTATTTCGATCGTGGTGCGCTTTTCACCTCGCGGTTTTGGCATAGTGCGCAAGAGGCTATGGGGACCCGCCTTCATTTCAAGATGACCTTTCATCCTCGGTGATCGATGGTCGACGGAGCGAGTCAACCAAGTGTTGGAAGATATGCTCGTGCTTGTGTTCTTTCCTATGGGAAGAAGTGGGAGAAGTGCCTACCATTTGCCGAGTTCTCCTACAACAACGATTTGAGCCGATCTTGGCATGGCACCATTTGAGGCTTTGTATGGGAGGAGATGCAGAACCCGTTGAACGGGTCGAGGTGGTGGCGGCAATTTTTCGCTCAGATTCGATCAATGAGGCCGAAAGTCAAGTTCGATTGATCCGCGAGCACCGCAAGACGGCCCGATCGAGCGGAAGAGCTATGCGATCGTCGTCGCCGTGAGTTGAGCTTTGAGCCCAATGACTTTGTGTATCTCAAAGTCTCACCCTTGAAGGGCCATCGGCGTTTTGGCATCAAGGGCAAGTTGGCTCCTCGATATGTTGGGCCTACCGTATCATCGAGAAAGTTGGAGCGATCGCGTGCATGATTGGAGCTACCACCGCACTTGAGGGTGTGCATGATGTGTTCCATGTTTCACACGAAGAAGTGCCTCCGTGTCCCGACCGAGGAAGCTCCATTGGAGGTTCTCGATGTACTGTGAGAATTTGACCTACCGCGAGCATCCTGCTCGTATTCTTGAGGAATCTGAACGGAGGACGAGGAACCGTGTCATCAAGTTCCTTAGGTTCGGTGGTCAAACCATTCGAAGATGAAACAACTTGGGAGCGAAGATCGCCTTCGTGCAGATTTTCCTTCTTTCTTCTCGAGTAAATGTAATCTCGGGCCGAGATTCTTGTAAGGGGGAGAGTTGTAACATCCCAATTTTGGGCTTGTGTTTCAAATGTAAGAAAATCAGTAGAAATTAAAACTTTTCTTACATCATGTAATTCTGTGGTGCCAAGAAATTCTTGTACAAGGAATTATGGAAATACATAGTCACAAGTCTTGTTGATCCAAATCTTGTTATTCCAAAACAATCTTGTCAAATCTTATGATCATCCTCTGGAAATATTTTTCCTAAGTCTCGTGATGGTATGTGACCCCTCTGAAAAATCTCACAATTTTTAGAAATTGTTTGAAAATTTTTAGAGGCGGTCAAACATTAAAACAGAGCCTTGCAGAATTTTTGGAGATTTATTCGCAGCATAAAAATCTCTGAAAATTTTACACAAGGTTAATATCTGAGTTAGCAAGCTCTGTAAAATTTTCATAATTTTTGGAGTTATTTTGCTACCTCAAATAAATCTTCGAGTCTCTGTTTTTTCAAAGTCAAACTTGGTTTATTGTTGCTTGGGTTCGAGTCGGACTGGGCTCGAGCCACTTGATTCGTCGATCAACTAAACGCACCGAGCCACTCTTTAAAACGCGCAATCGATCTCGTCCATTAGATCTAAATCGCACGCCGCGTGTATCACCGGACCTTCGGTTGCAAGTCCAATGTCACCGATAGATCCCCATCCAACCGCTGAGATTTCCGAAGCCGGACCCTCCGATTGCATTTTTGAATCGAGCCGTTGGATTAAGATCCAACGCTCGCGTCTTCGTTGTAAATAGAGTTTGCGACGTGGGGCAATCTGAGCCGTCCGTTTCTAATCGTAGGGCTCGCAATCTCCCGTTGTGTTTTGAAGCCGCAGCGTGGCGCTATCTCGGCCGTCCGTGTCTAATCCAACGGTGAAAAATCCTCCTAGTACATTCGCATCGTCTCCTACCTCCGGATCCATGCATGCACAAGTGCGAGAGGATGGAGGTGTCAAATCTTGCTCTCTGGTCATCCTAGTTAACATTTAGGGTATGGGAGACATATGCGGCCAAGCCATACCCTATGCCATCATCTCCACCTTTTTCACTTTCTGGTCATGCCTTGTGCTTTGCACCATGTCTCCCGAAAAGCATTATTGTCAAACCTAATGCTTTCAAAGCCTTATAAGCACCCCAACACACTCGGTGTTCCTTTACACGCCATTGAGCTCCATTTTCAATTTTGGAGCTTAACACCTCAAACCGACAATCCACCATTGTTGAACCGTGGAGCTCCATTGGTGTTCTTGGTGTTCCAGTGGTCCTCCTTCATGTTTCTTTGCCCTAACCTCATCTATTTATCACCTTGAACATTTCCCCTCACTTAATCTTGGATTTGATTCTCGTGAATTGTCCAATTTGGGGTTTGTTCAAATTCGGTCAATTTGGTCATCTTCTTCCTCATTTCTGTGAGTGCTCCATTTTCCAATTCTTTGCTCATATAGCTTCGTGAACCTTATAGAAGCTCTGTTGGTGTTTTGGTGCCACTCATTTTGCTTAGGGCACCAATTTGCACCTTTCTTCTTCAAGTCGGCAAGCCTCCACCGTGGGCAAGCATCTCAGGCCATCTTTTGAAGCTCCTCCCCATTAAGGTAGCTCCTTATTAGTCCCTAGAGGCTCGGCACCAGCTTCTCGGATCGCGGTGAGCTTCGCTATTTTCGTACTTAGCGATGAAGGCTCCCATTTTCATTTTCAGGCTGGCGGCGTTCTAGTCCTCTCACGCGGCGTGATTGCCACCACTAGGTCCGTAAGGTTATTGCGATTCCATTTCACTACTTGGTTGACGCGCGCGACGAGGTGTCGCCGCGATAAGCCGTGAAGTAGCTCGGGATTTTGCCGGAGGGAACTCCGTTGGCGTCATTTGTTTAGAACACGATAATTGCCTAATCATTGGTGATCATTGGATGTCATTATTGTGTCTTAATCCAGCAATTGTGTCAGCGACTTGTGGCCCGTGAGGCTTAGATTTGAAATCCGAAGTCATTAGTGTCTCTTTTACATCCTTTTATTGCTAATCATTATTAGCAATAATTTTGTCCTAAGCCGCCACCTTGTGTCACGCTAGGTGGGCCCTTAAACCGCTTAAACCACTACGTGCCAATCATTAGGACACATTAAACGCTAATCATTAGTTTGGTAATTAAATCGTCCTAAAAACTCCTGTCGATCACCGACGGGTGGGCGGCGCATCTGTGCTCGTGTCTGTGAAAGTCCGTGTGTGACTCAAGGTCAGCGACATGCGTGTCCCACGTGTCGACATCCCTTTGAACTTCAATCAATAGCCACCGTCGATCCCTTGATCAACGGCCTAGATCTTGTATGCGTTCGACCCTCGGTTCCCCTCATCATCTGGACCGTCCATCTCGCGACTGCGCCGAGATCATGTGTGCAATCGGACCTTCCGGTTAGATGTGGGTTCTAAGCCGTTCATCTTTAGATCTGCTGGTCGTAGTTCACCGAGGCAACCGCATCGTCAGGTTGCATGCACTCGTTTGGGCCGTTGGATCTTGATCCAACGGTGGACCCCGATTAGGTTTGGCGGCGTGCGCTATTTCCAGCGTCGTGGGCTGTTGGATTTTAAATCTACGGCCCCGGGCGCCCACGTCGTTTTCTTTGTTTTGGGTTGTTCTGTATTTGGTAAGTATTTATTTAACGATGAAAATGATGTAAAACTTTAGAAACTCATAACTAATTCATTTTAGCTACTTTTAGTTAATTCCAACTGTAATAAATTATGTTATCACTTTAGCTTATTATAAAAATGGATTTAAGCATGTTCGAAGTGAGAAAATTGTATAACTAGGAATAGCTTGATTTACATCATTTTGAATATTCAGAAAGTGAATAAAACTTTAGAAAATGCATATCTTGCTCGTGTATGTCCAAAATGAATGATTCCAACCTTGATAAATTTGTTATTAACCCAATGTTAATATAAAAATGATGGTAGGTCCAAGATTGTATATGAAACCTTGATTAATGAGTTAGTACCTATTTTTAGCATTTAGAAAATTCGGAAGACTTATAAAATGCACAAGTAATTCTCTGTAAATGCAAAATATATTTGATAAATTCTAGAAAACCCCTCTGTTGGTATACTTCTCTGTAAAATTAGTTTTGAACATATTTATGCTCTGGAAAGTGCATTATGCCAATTTTGCATCTTAGAAAAATCATAACTAAATCACTTTAACTCCAAATGACCTGAAATTTTATATGGGTTACCTCTATACCAGTAGGTAGCTACCATAAAATTCCAGCTTCAAAATCTCTCTAGAAAATATTTTTGCTCAGTGCTAATTATGGCGAAAATGTATTTTTATGCATTATCTTTTGCACCACAAATCCAAATTAGGTTTTTCCAGTTCCTATGTCTTGGTATATTCGTATTTCACCTTGTGTATAAGTTTCATCGCATTGGATAATTTTTGCTTACTCTTTTGTTTAAGTGTTGCTCGTCTTATTGGTTGTTCTTGGTTCTTTTGGCCTTTCGCTTAGGATTCGACATTTGCGGTAATCCCGAGAGCGATCCTCGCAACCAATTGAGCAACAGCAAGAAGGCAAGCAGTTTGATCATGTTAATCCCAGTATTTTAAGTATTTATGTTGATTACAAATTCTATGTATGCATTGCTACTTTGTTTTAATAGTTGGCCTAGTAGATGTATTTCCTTAGCAAATGATTATCCTCTACTACCATGAGCCTAGGTTACTTGCTCGTGATTTAGAGTTCGTGGATGGGCTCTTGTCACTTAGTAGTTGCGAATTAATTGCTTAGCCATGCTTAGCCGGTAGAAATGGGCGGTTATCGACTTGTCGATAACCTTGATCACACAAAACTTATTATGATTTATGATTTCCACCTTGTGCCATGTCTACTTGTGAAAACTAAAACTAAAAGCAAAATGATTTAGACTTGGGCACAATGGTATGTTGGTGTGATTCTCGGGTGTGATGGAATGGTGCCTAAGTCAACAAGGACCGAACATCTTGTTACACTAAACCAAGCATTTTAGCGTGCTAACCACACTAGAGGGTATGGGACCTCTCTTGACTTAGTACTTTGGCGTGTATTGGCTCGGGTCGCAGGAGGTCGCGGGAGGGATGGTGTTGGGAGCATTGTAGTGTCCGAAAGACTTCACCCGGGATGGGATTTGTTGTCTTTCGCTTGCAATGTAAGCGTATGGTGTTTCTACCCATACGAGCGGCTCGTAGTTAATACACAATATTGGAAAGCGTCTCGTAGGACTTAGCCGTGCTTGCATACCTACGGAAGTGTGCTTTGGCTTAAAGGCGATGCAAGTGTGGGTACATTGGTACACCTGCAGGTTAAAACTATTCGAATAGCCTCGCCCTAGGTTATGGACATGCTTGGGGAGGTCTTTCAAGAGTTAGACTACAACCTTTTAAATTAAAACTTGATGGGTGGTGCGAATCGGGATTCGTGCTATGTTGTGGTGACTATTGGGATAGTCACTTCTGTGTGGTTACTTGTATGTATCTGTCAGATTTCATGTTACTTTGATAACTAAACAGATTTGCAAACTTGCTTTTAAAATGTATTACATTATTGCAAATAAAATCGGCTTCATGCAAAATGAGACATACAACCTCCACCTAAATGAGCCTGCATGTAGTTTATGAATAGGTCCGCTAATCCACACGTCGGTCTTGCGGTACAAAGACAATCTTTGTACTCGGTTGCTATGCTTAATTGTTTTGTTGCAGAGGGGAAGGTGAGCGAAGGGCCTCACTTTGTGAGTGTGTTGTGGTAGCTTATGGCGACTAGCTTATGCCCTGGTCGGTTGCCTTGTGGGTGTGTGGCTAACTGGTCGACTTTTGTTCTAGCCATCTTATGGCACATTTTGCTTCATTTGTCATTCTTGTATTTTATTCTATTTGGCGGTCGGCTCTCTTTTGTAATAACTTTACTTTATGTCGTTGTTGAACTTAGTGATGTATGTGTATGGAATTGATGTATAATTTTGTGATGATGTGCATATGCTGCAATTCTGAGGAGCATATGTCCATCGAGGCTTAGAATGTTTAATTAGTAATGCTAGAACCATTTGGAGGTTAAGTGTTACTAGTTAAATATTCCGGGTCCTCACAATAAATATTGAAGGGGTAGACTTTTGGGCGGATTTGATTGTGATAGATTCTAAAGGGTTGGATGTTATTCTGGGAATGGATTGGTTATCCAAGAATCTTGGGCAAATTAATTGTGCTCACAAATCCATTCCTTTAACTAATGAGAGCGGTACCTCAGTTATTTTTCAATCCAGGAACGTGAGTTCTCACCTTTGTGCTCACCAAGTTGATACCACTCCCTCCTTGGAGTCGGTACCAATTGTTTGTGAGTATGTTGATGTCTTCCCTGAAGACCTTCCCGGTTTGCTACCAGATCGGGAAGTGGAATTCGTAATTGACCTAGTTCCTGGAACTGCTCCTATATCCAGAAGTCCTTATTGAATGCCTGTCAACGAGTTGGTTGAATTAAAGACACAACTCGGAGAATTGCTTGACAAAAGATTTATTCGACCGAGTTCCTCACCTTGGGGATGCCCGGCTTTATTTGTCAAGAAGAAAGACAATACTTTGCGGATGTGTGTGGACTACCGTCCGTTAAATGAGGTCACCATCAAAAACAAGTATCCTTTGCCTCGAATTGATGATCTTTTGATTAATTTGGATGGTGCGAGTCTTTTCAAAAATTGATTTGCGATCGGGCTATCATCAAATCAAGGTTAGAGCCGAGACATTCCAAAATAGCTTTCTCTACTCGTTACGGTTTATGCGAGTATCTTGTCATGTCCTTTGGTCTGACCAATGCTCCAGCCTATTTCATGAATCTTATGAATTCGGTGTTCATGGATTTCTTGGATAAGTTCGTTGTTGTGTTCATTGACGACATCCTTATTTATTCCAAGTCTGATAAGGACCATGAACAACATTTGAGACTTGTGCTGGAAACACTTCGTAAGCACTGGTTATATGCTAAGTTTAGCAAGTGTGCTTTCTGGCTCAAACAAGTTGCATTTTTGGGACATGTGTTATCCGAAGGAGGTATTGCTGTCGATCCAAGTAAGGTACAAGATGTACTAAATTGGAAACAGCCCAAGAATGTTACCGATATTCGAAGTTTTCTTGGACTTGCGGGTTATTACCGTAGGTTCATTGAAAATTTCTCCAAAATTGCAAGACCTCTAACTTAGCTTTTGAGAACTCTCTTGACTAAAGCTCCAGTTCTCACTCTTCCGGATATTCATAAGAACTTCGATATTTATTGCGATGCATCTCGCCATGGACTTGGCTGTGTGCTTATGCAAGAAGGCCGAGTTGTGGCATATGCATCTCGCGATTGCGACCTCATGAAGTTAATTATCCTACTCATGATTTGGAATTGGTGCGTAGTCCATGCATTGAAGATTTGGCGACATTACCTTCTCAGTAATCGTTGTGAGATCTATACGGATCATAAAAGCCTTAAGTACATATTCACTCAAGCTGATCTGAATATGAGGCAAAGAAGATGGCTTGAATTGATCAAGGACTATGATATGGGTATTCATTATCACCCTGGCAAAGCCAATGTTGTGGCGGACGCTTTAAGCAGAAAGTCACAGTGCAACTGCATATCCTCTCTACCGGCGGCCAAGGACTTGTGTGCTGATTTTCAGCGCCTAAGTCTTGAAATGGTGAAAGAAGGTTTTCTCGCTGCATTGCAAGTGGAGCCTACACTAGAAACTCAGATTCTAGAGGCCCAGAAAACTGATACCGAAGTAGCCGAGGTCGGGAAAATTTGAAGCGTGCAAAGCCAATGAATTTTCTGAAGATGATCGCGGTATGATTCGATATCGCAATCGTTTGGTAGTACCTGCAAATTCTCGACTAAAGAGTATAATTCTCAAAGAGGCTCATAATTCCAAGTTTTCTTTGCATCTTGGAAGTACCAAGATGTACCAGGATTTGAAGAAAACATTTTGGTGGAGCCAAATGAAAAGGCAGATTGCTCAATATGTTGTTGAATGTGATATTTGCCAAAGGGTTAAAGCTGAACACCTGAAGCCAGTTGGTACCCTTCAACCTTTGCCTATTCCACAGTGGAAGTGGGAAGAGATCGGTATGGATTTTGTTACCGGTATTCCAAGAACTCCGAAAGGATCCGATGCCATTTGGGTAATCATTGACCGTTTAACGAAGGTGGCTCATTTTATCCCTGTCAAAACCACCTTCGATGGCAAGCAACTAGCGAGCTTTATATTGCTAGGATTGTTTGTCTCACGGTGTTCCCAAGGTTATTGTTTCGACCGTGGCCCTCGGTTTACTTCCCATTTTTGAATTGTCTCTTCATGAGCTATGGAACTCGAACTCTCTTTCAAGATCGCTTATCATCCTCAAACTAGTGGTCAAAGCGAGAGGGTGAATCAAGTAATGGAAGATCTTCTTCGAGCCTGTGTACTATCCTATAGCAAGGACTGGGAGAAATCTTTGCCATATGTAGAGTTTTCCTACAATAATAGCTACCAAGCAAGTATTCAAATGTCACCTTTTGAAGCCTTGTATGGAAGAGCTTGTAGGACTCCTTTGAATTAGTCCGAGTCTGGTGAAGGATCCTTCTATGGTCCAGACTTGGTGATAGAAGCAGAAGAGCAGGTTCGTCTGATTTGAGATTGTTTGAAAGTTGCACAGTCTCGTCAGAAGAGCTATGTTGACCATCGTCGTCGTGAATTAAACTTTGAGGTAGATGATCACGTCTATCTTAAAGTGTCACCAATGAAGGGCACTCATCGTTTTCAGGTAAAAGGAAAGCTAGCACCTCGTTATATCGGACCATTCCGAATTATTGCAAAGCGAGGGGCTGTAGCTTATCAGTTGGAACTACCTGAATCCCTCTCTGCAGTGCATGATACTTTTCATGTGTCTCAATTGAAGAAATGCCTTCATATTCCTATTGAGGCAACTGCTTATGAGCATCTTAATCTTCAACCTGACCTTTCTTATCAAGAGCAACGGTCGTATCCTCGACATAATGGAGCGCAGACAAGGAATCGTCTTTATCAAGTTCTTGAAAATTCAATGGGCTAATCATTCGAGGATGAAGCCACTTGGGAGCGCCAAGATCCGATGCATTGAGCACCCCATCTTTTGTTGTTTAGAATTTTCCTTTGAATCAAGAAAGGAAAGTTTAAACAAAGCAATGTAAGCAACGATGTAATAATAACACTATGTTATTATGTAAAATCTTTCTTTACTATCTTTGAAGGAAATCAAGACAATGGGTGTTGAATTTCCATTAAAATCATTTCAATTTCACTTTGTTCCCTCTTCCATCTTTTCTGAAATCTCGGGGATGAGATTTTCTTAAGGGGGGTAGGTTTGTAACAGCCCCAAGTTCATAAACAGTAATAACCTGCTTTATGAATAGTAATGGAATACTGTTCATAGCATTACTGTTCACATTTAGTAATTTGGGTTGTTGTTACAGATTAAAACTTTCCTTTTCTAGCCAAAATCCAAAACCTATTCAAAGTTTCTAAGAAATTACAAGTTAATACTTGTATCTTGAGTGGGAAGTGTTTTCATTAAAGCATAGATAAATTATTTTGGTTAAAACTATTTTTGTTGAATTTTTAGAAGATTATTTGACCTTGGAGAAAAATAGTTGATTTTAAATACACCTATTCGGGCTAGGTAATTATTTATGTATTTTACAAAGTGAAACAGTGGATTTTAAATTTTATTTGGGAAATATATCATCCCAGTAGCCTCCTGGTAAAATTTTACGATTTTACAAATTTATTTGTTATTTTTAAAAGCCCAGTCAAACTTTTGAACATTTGAATAGGGCTTGGTCAACTAATCTGGTCTAAACCCAAACCCTACACTGTAGCGACTCGATCCCATGTGGTTGAGTCCAACCCAATCATCTTGGTCCGGCTCAGTCATGCTCGGGCGCGAGCCTAAACCCATCGCGTACTGTGAGCCGTCGATCCTCAATCGAACGGGCGGGGTCGCGGTATCACGCGAGCTGTCCACGTATGCGCCTCAATCCCTACTGTTGGATCTAGATCCAACGATCGGGGGAGGTGTATGCATTCGGATGACTCCGGATGCCCTCTCGATCTCAACCATCCATTCTCGATCCAACCGTGCCGCCCTTTTCTTTTTGAATTTAAAGGCGCGCATCCATCGTGGGCCTTTGGATCTAAATCCCACGGCGTTCCTTTTTGATCATGGCTTTTAGGGCCCAAAATCAACGATCGCTGGATTTCAATCGTAGGGCCTATATCGTGTATGCATTCGGACCATCCGGATCCCGCGTTAATCCCGACTTTAGAAATTCAATCGGACGGTGCCGCGTCATCGCGTTTAAGGGTGACGTGTATCCTTTGAGATTGATCGTTGGATTTCAATCCAACGTCCAGTTTTGAAAATAAAACCCGAGATCCCTTTTGGGCTTCGCTTAAATCTCGATCGACCGATTGAGATCGCACGACCCATATTAATTGTATCGGTTGAACTCTTTTAAAACCCTGGGGGCATCATAGCCGCCCATTCCTAATCGGACGGCTGATGTTCTTTTGAGTTTTAGGAGACGCGCGCGACTGCGGCTGCCAGCGGGCCCCGCATGTCAGATAATTCTTATCTCCTTCCTTGTCTCCGTGCGTCGCCGCCATTTTTGCAAACAGAGGAGAAGATTTATCCAAAGATTTTGCAACTAATTTTTGGATGTTTAGCCCTAAATGGACACCTCATCAACTCTAGACCCTTGTTCTTTGCCCTGTAGCTCAACCTCTATATATAAACCCTAGCTTTTGAGCTGCTGCCATTGTTGACCACTGGAGCTCATCATCTTCCTTGTTGTCCAGTGGAGTTCTTTGTTCCTCCTATTTGTTCATCCATCTTAAACACTGGTTTCACCTAGTAATAAAGATTTGATATCTTTTGTAGGTTAAACCAGAGTTTATTTCTCTGTTGAGCAGGATTGGTTTTCAAAAACCTTCGGTGTTTATCTCATCCTGGTAAGCTAAAACCTTAGCTTTTGTTATCTTGAACACCTTAAGGACCTTAGAAGCTCATTTGGATCATTCACTTGTACATCAGTAGACTCCAACTTGCATAAACTGAAAAGTTGTTTTTATAACTTTTCGGTCTTTCATATCGTTTTCGAGGATTAGGGTTTCTCCTGTCAAGTTATCATCCTACATAGGTCTAAACTAAACCCCAGTAGCATAATAAGTTGTTCTTTTAATTCTTGTTATCATCCATTTATCTTGAGAGCAGAGATCTGCCTCTGTCTTCTTTTGTCGGTCTAACCGACAACATGAGCTTTTCTTTAGTTTCTGTAATCTGACCTATTAGGGTTAGGTTAGGTTTAGACTGGGGTATTATTTACCCTAACAATTATTCTAAGATTCCATTTAGAATCTTTTGAATATTCTATTTTCAGTTAACTTAAAATCTGCTATCTGTCCTGTTTCTATTCTTTTCAAAATCTGAAAAACTGAAACTTGGATCTAGACTATAGTTCTTGTTATTTAAAAGTTGTATATGATAATATGGGTTATTATCACTATTAGGGTAGTTATGACTTAAGCATGCTGTTAAACATGCATTTCCATATTGATCATACATCCTTCTTTCAATCTGTACTTATTGTCGATTTTGGTATTTATTGGATTTTATTGCCTCTTTTAGAATCTGGTTCTGCTGAAGCATTTGAATCTCTTTCTGAGCAACCTGAACCTGCAACAGAAGTGTATTATTATCAAGGCAAGCATCCTCTTTGCACCATGTTGATCCCAAATTTTCTACAATAGCTTTTCTAAATACAGTGACATCTGTTGCATGCTATTTTTCTGGAAATACAAATATGAACTCTATTAGTTAGTTATGACCTGATTAACATTGTGGATTACCTTAATTATGACCATACACTCAACCCTAGAGTAGTACTGTATACTATAATGCATATTTTCAGATTTTGCTTAGACATGCAGTCTAGCTAACATTTAGTGTTTGACAAGATTAACTTGTCAAACAGGAGAGCAACAAATGAGTTTCAGTTACTTTAACTCTTTGTCCAGTTTCTTTAAATCAGAATTGCATTTTACATTTAAATTGATCTAGACAAGAGGATGCTAGTGATGGTGCTTTTGTGCACGAGATTGGGAATTGTGGTGGACTTGTCCGGGTTAATTAAGGACTGAACTCTGATTGTTCAATTGAAGATCCCCACGTACTTCCATGCGCAGTGTATGGGCGCTGTTTGGTTAAGTAAAGGGTTAAGACTATTGGGTTGGAAACAGGGGAATAAGGATATGTGTATTGATCTTGTATGGCATAGATGCTTTGGTCAATAGACTGCGTTTTATGCCATGTGAGCTTGTATGTCAATATCAGATGTTCTTAGAAGGGTGAGGGCATATATGTGCTCCGTCGCATGTACGTACCTTAAAGGTGCCGATTGCAATCTATTATGGGTAGCGAACCCAGTTTGCATTACTTCTTATGGTTGGATCGGCATTCCTGACGCAACATGTGTGCCCCGGTTAGGCAGATGCTATCAGTCGTTGTTTAAGCGAGATCAGTTCACACATGGGTATCCAACTCGATAGTGTTAGATTGTTGAAAAATACCAAATCTTAGTTTCCCCGGTCGGCATACCAAAGGAAGTATGTCATCATTCGGAGGCATCCGAAGGCAACGGGCTGGCTAAGTCGTGTGGGTAAAGATGTACACCCCTGCAGGGTATCAAACTGTTCGAATAGCCGTGTCCATGGTCATGGACGATGACTTGAATTGATGTCACCTGTATAGAGCTTTGATTTACAAATGTGGGTTCGGTTTTTGGTTTAGCATGAGAGAACTCATGCATTGTATGGTTTATCCTTATTCTTATTTACTTACTGTTTTAATCCAACTTTGGTTTATGAAATTGCTTTATCAAAATTTAGTAATTGTAGGTTAAGATGTATTGCTTTGTGCAAACTTTAACCATTAAACCTTCCTGTTGTAACCTTATGCATGTACCAACTCTATTCCATTGTATAGGTTCTATTATACACTTTCTTTTATTAGTTTGTGTAAGTCTTGCTGAGTACCTTCTGTACTCAAGGTGCTATAACCTATTGTTGCAGGTGAGGATGGTTACCTTTACGAAGTGCCCGTTAGCGTCGATCAGGGTGACGCTAACGAGTAAAGCTACTTCTTTCCTCCACGCAATCGCTTGCGGGTGAATGGGGCCATTGGTGGATTTTGACTTTTTAATTTGCTTCCGCTGTTAAACTTTTGAAGTGACCAAGTCACTGGATAATGTAGTACTAAACCGAAAGTTGTAAACATATGTTTAATTATGTAAATGTATGCCTTGTATGTGTATGATGCAATGTTGTTGAAGGATATATGTGCAATGGTCGTTGATCCTGGGAACCATTGTGAGACATATATCCGGGAAACCTGAGTATTGGATCTGTTATTTATTAAACTTATGCTTCTAGCATGATTCTTAAAGAAGGCGCAGCACTGTTCCTTAATTAAGAATTGTGCTACAGTATAATTTTAATTAATCACTTTTCCAATACACCGGGTGCCCACACACATCAACACCATGTTAGCCTCACCTTAGAATAGAGAAGGGCACGAGGCATGCCATGGGTGCTCAGTGGGGAGCACACCGCCGGCGAGGTGTGGCTCGACGGGTTCCCGAGACCAACAAAATGGAACGTAGTGGCTCGGGCAAAGCTAAGGGTGGCGGCAATGCATCGGGTGGTGGCCTGAGGTGGCGGTGCATGACGAGGCCGAGGCGGTGCTACTGTTGCTACGGGGCAACTACACTACGAGGCGATTGGCTACTAAACTATGCGCGGTAGAGCTTGCTGAAGCTTTAGCGATGCTATTCGCGGTGGTGGCGTGCATAGAGCCTCACCGGAGTGCTCTGGAAGTTGCGGTCGGCAGCGAAGAAGATGACAAATGAGGCGGTGACGCTAAAGAGGGATAATGGGTGCATTGTCTAGTCTAGAGGGTCCACGGGTGCTAAGCAAACAAGATGGCACGAAGAAGAGAGGAAGGGACTCACAGTAGTTGAAATGAGGAAAAAAGGGGGTGGCGGTGCTATGCCGACGGCGAGGGCGAAGAGGCTCCAGCGTCCTGGTGCTCCAACTAAGAAAGGAAGCATGGGCGGACCCTCTTGAGGTCATGGGTGTTCAGCCGAACACCCATATTTTTCTTCAAAATATCTGGTATATAATAGGTATATTAGATGTATATGTTATTAGTTAGGCTAAAACTATATATTTTATGTTCGCAAATGAATTCAGTTCGTACTCCCCACACCTCGCGTGTGACCCATGTAACATATTAGGCTCACTTTCCTTCCTACTTCAGCCCACCAAACCCTGGGCTCCGACCTCCAAGTGGTGAACGAGCAGAGGTGCGGGCTACGAAGGCGAGCGATGATCAGTGGACATGGCGCTACGACGCGACAACAAGCAGGCGTGAAACGGCGCAGGGCGAGCTTGCGGCAGCGCACCTGCGTGAGCGAATAGAGATGCGACGCGACCAAGTGGGTGGTAGCGCGACAAACAGGGAAGAACGGAGTGGGCGGCACCAAGGGGGCAACGCGGTGGCCGGGAGGGAGTGTGGCGGCACGAAGGGAGCAGCATATCCAACTCACCGTTATCGTCCTTTCTCCAGATCTAGGTGTGTTTTGCGCACTCCACTTCTTCTCTCTGGCTCTGTTTTTTTCTAGAGTCTAGCCTTTTCCTCTGCTTTTTCTTGGTTCTTTCTAATGGATGTTGTAAAAAAAATACAATCTTTACCTTGGGCAATGAACAGATAGTTATGCCCTTGTTACATATGTTTACATGCTAATTTTTTATCTATGAAAGGAACATTCTTAGATTGGGTACTTGCTGATGGGAAAAGAGCAAAAGAGAGCAGGATCAGCAAGGTATGCATCTGTAAACAATTAAAAAAGAAGGCAGGAGCTCTACCGATCACTATTAGAGGAAGAAAATAAGTTTTAGCAGTCTAGCTGCTATAACCTGGAACAAAAAAAGTGAGAAAACAACAACGACCAAGACCAAGCACAAGTTTTTTTTTTTAAAAAAAAAAAAGAAGACATGACCTCTACCAAGACCAAGCACAAGTTATTTTTGTATTTTATTATATATACGCGTATCATCGTATTAGTGTTTTGAGGGAAAATGACATCTCACGGTATCAACGTATTAGTATCGGTATACCTGGACAACATAGCTCCGCAGTCCGAACACCCATCCTAAGAATCCTGGGTCCTTCACTAAAAGGAAGGGGAGCATCAGAGAGAACACAGAGAGGCGAAGCCAATATGCAAGATCATGGAGCTCGAGACTCCCCGTGGTGGCGAGGAACTAGCAGTGACAGTGATGGCCGAGGTGGATCCAGCGCTCGGTTCTCTGTGTCTCCCGGTGATTGTGCAGGAGAAAGAGAGGGAGAGAGTGAGGGTGGTTGCAATATGATGTTGAGGCAGCCATGCTGACGTGCTTGGGGGGCTTTATAGCTGTGGGAACTGGCGAGACGACAACGGCAATGTCATGGCTAGGGCTAGATCTCATGAGAGAGCAGGATTTAAGGTCTGCATGATGGCGTTTTGATGTGACAAGGTTGCAGTGGAGGAGAGGCACTCGTGGTTGTCGCGTAGAGGAGGCACTCGAGTGCTGGGTGTAATGGTGGTAGAGAAGGGAGAGAGAGAGAGAGAGAGAGAGAGAGCATTGCGTTGGTGCAGGCGAGAGGAGGAAGACAGTGAATAGGGTCGGCTAACCGGTGGGCCTCAGGGCCACTATTAGCAGACACGCGAGTGAGTGAGAGTGAGCGGGTGCGCATGAGGCTGATGGGTGGGGCATGGGCCACCGAGTAGTAAGGGAGCGCGCAAGTGCTAGGTTAGCGTGTGGGCAAGCGAGCGCACTACATTGGGCGAAGGGTAGTGGGTCGCATGAGGGAGGAAGGAGAGAGGAGGAGCGAGCGCGAGCCGGCCGGGGGCGCATGCGGGCCAGGCGTGGGGAAGGAAGGAAGTGGGCCGGGGCACTAGATTCGGCCCAAGGAGAGGAGGGAAAGAAAGGTTTGGTATTTATTTTAATTAGTTTAGGAATGAATTTGAATTGTAATTCAAATTTAGAGGGATTTTTGGGAATTAAAGTTTCTTGTAAATTTTTCTTAATTCCAATTTATGCTAGGATTTGGTTTTGACTTTTGAAATGCAGCACAATGTTTGTAATTTCACACAATGCAACAAAAGTTTTTGAAAATCCAACAAAACTTCATTTGATCCCAAATTTGGGTTGTTACATAGCAGCAGCAACAATAGAAGGAGATGGCATGACCGGCTAGATGCAGTAAGGCAGTAAGAGTGGCAGTAGGCTAGCAGCACGGCAGCAAAGGCTGGCACAACAGCTGGAGGCACGGGCCTGGTAGCCGATAGCGACAACACGGAAACAACAGTAGCAGGGAAGCAACAAAGGTAGGGGACGGCATAGGCAGGAGGCTAGGGCAAGGGGTGGTGTGGCTGGCAGCTAGGGTAGCAAGGCGATAGAGCTAGGGTTTGGCTCGACGACCCCTCACCTCCCTTATATGTGGCGCACAGGGCCCCCTCGCCAAGTCCAACTTGGACTCGGTTGGGCCCTGGCCAACCCACTCCTCCCTCCCCTCCTCCTTTTCGTTTCTTTTTCTCGCTTTAATCCTTTTCTAGGCTTATGAAGAAATGGGATATTATATTTGTCAACAACGGCTACCCATTCCAATTCCTGTTTTGTCATCCCCTTTCCTAGAAATATCAGAAAATCCATCTTTTGCCTGACTTCATATTGAGTAAACTGGTGAGCTTCTACCCTATGGATGAGAATACATATACAATGAATTCCTACATGAACAACTTGTATCAACCAATTTTCCATTTTAGCCCCACGCAGAATAAACAAGACCAATTCTTTTACTCAAAATCAAATAAGACTATGTTAATAGCATAAATAAGGTCATTTATCCCTAAGAACTCGTTCATAAATAAGACCACCTCATGAACCCAAAGGTCCGATTGTTGGCCTGATCTTTCGATGAGAACGATAAGTTCGGTAGGCATCGCTCAACTCTCACGATCCTGGCTACGAACACGCAAGGCCCGAAACCACGCAATCGCTGAACTGCTCGACAAGTCGTTATCAACCGTGCACGAATACCCGGTTGACCTGATCACGAAGATCGATTCCTGCATACACCGAAGAAGCACGCAAGAACAAGATAAATAAGCAATCTGAAATTGCGAATATGAATGAAATACTTGATAAATTGGGATTCCGAAGCGGTATTATGGTTGGTCTAGTTGACACAAGCCAATACACAAAGTTGCATAGAAACTAACTTTTAACTAAACAAAATCCAAGGAAAACTAGAGTGGTGCGGCCTCCTTATATAGGGGAGGGGGAGCCGCACATATCCAAGAGCTAAGGGGGCAATACTATTTATGATATTGTTCATGTGAATAGTATGGCCATGAATAGTGTGGCCCAAGGGGGTGGCCAAGGAGGTGGTCGCCCCAAACAGGTTACAAAGCCCAATTTGGCCCAAATAGGTGATGCAGCACGTTCTTTCGATGATTACGGCACACACAGAAGGAATTTGGAGGTGAGACTAGATCCGTTTGAAAGAGGACGAGATAAGCTTTCAATCAAGTACTCGTGGACCTCAAACGGAGTTCGTATACGAAAGTTATGCCTGTTTGAAGTCAGGGCTGTCTCCGGAGGCCGAACTGGATTCCAGAACGTGTCCAACTTGAACTCTTGCTTTGCATGGACACAAAGTGACATGGAAACCTTCCTTGTACCATGGCATAGAGTAGCGCTCGTATCCAGAGGGTTGATGTCCTCATTGTAACAGCCCTAACTTAGGGTTTGTATTTCCAATGTAAAATTTTGAGGAGGAATAAAAACTTTTGTTGCCTCTTCAAATCATTTGGAAGTTTTCCAAATTTTCCCTAGCAATTTCCATTTTCTAGAATTAAATTCTTGTGAATGGAAATTGTTGTCAGCAAATTCTTAGCTTTCAAACTTGTGATCATCCTCTGAAATTATTTTCCTATCATCTTGATCATCCTATCTACCTCCCTGAATTATTTCACAATTTTTAGATTTTATTTGCTATTTCAAATGGCCAAGTCAAACTAGTTGAAAATCTGGTCAAACCCTAGGTCAGCATGCTTGTGAATTTTCTGCAGAACTTTTCATTGCGTAAAAAGTTCTGGAAAATTTATGCAATGTTGTTCTCTGTCTCAAGTAGCTACCATAAAAATTTCGAAATTTTTGGAGCTCAGGAGCTACCTCTAAAAATTCCCCAAACCTTCTCTGTCTTTTAAATCAAATTCTAAAAGCACTGTTCCTCGGGCCCGAACCCAACTCAGGCTCGAGTCCGACTCGTACCACTTGACTCGGTCGCGTCAACTAAACGCACCGCGCGCGAGTCCAATCGATCGTGGCCGTCCGATGCAGATCGAACGATCCACGTGCGCGCATGCAACCGACCTGTCCGAATGCATACATCAATCTCGACCGTCCATCTCAGATCCAACGGTCGGAGTGAAAATGGTCGAGTCAAACCACCGTTTGCGCCAAGATTTGACTCGGCTCGCGCCATTTTATTTACATCATTTGCGCGGCGGGCCCTCTTGTCGTCGCCACCTACCTCTCGTTCGAGTGCTGAGTGCCGGCGGCAGCATGCATGCGCGCCACCTCGCCTCGCCGTCCATTCTCGGTTTCCTCGCGCGCTTCACCTCGGCCGCATCACCCGCTGCTAGCCCATGCCCCGTGCAGCGTGTCGCCGTCATCTACCTCTTTGTCTCGCGCTTTTCTTCCTTGCATCTCGGTGCCGAAGCTCCGCCTCTTGTTTCTCCGCCTCGTCCCTACTTAAGCTCACCCAAAGCTCCCTCTTCCTTCTTTAGACACCATTGAGCGATCCCCTATCACTCATTGCTCCTTCGAGCTCAATTCATAGTTGTGCTCGAGCTGCAGTTCACACGTGCGCCACCGCCGTGTCAACACCACAACCGTGAAGCTCATCTTCTCCTTTCGCGTCGATCGTGTTCGGACTCCTATCATGTCTTTCCCTCAACTAATTTGAAGTTTTATTCTCAGGAGCCGTTGAATTTTGGTGTCCCCCTTCTTCGGCCGAAAGTTGGGTTTTTCGTCCCCATCTCCGGTGAGTTAGTTCCTAGAGCAATTGCTCGCGCTAGCACCATCTAGTGCACTCACTCGAGCTACCTCCATCTCTCTTTTCCTCTATTTTTGCTCAGGTTGTTCCTTCGTCGTTAACCACCTTTGCGCCAGTGGGCTCGTCGCGGGCCATCTCCGGGACCACTTGAGCTCAGCGTCATTCCGGTGAGTTCCTGGTAACTCACTGATGCCCATGCGCGCGCTAAATTTCATTGTCTTCCTCTCTGGTGCAGCCGCACCTTATCACCTCCATCGCCGGCGCCGTGCTCGTCGCGCGCCACCTCGATCATCTCGGTGCCCCGCGACCACCCTTGGCCCGGCAACCTCTGGCGACCCATTTTGGCGTCGCCGCCGCGCCGCCACTCCTTCATCGGCGTCGAATCCAGGTCCAGAGCCTCTGTTCTTCCTTGTGTTCCCTGTGCTGTTGTGGCTGACAGTGGGACCCACCTCCCTGAGGGTTTGCAGTTAGCTGCTTATCATGTTTATGATTGTTCATTAGTTCACTCTCATGCATGATCAAAGTTAGTAATTGAGGTTTGAAGGTATTTTAGTGCAAGTTTCCTGTAGCTTTTCTCTCTTGTCGGATTTTAGTCGTTGTCGATGGCGAAAATTGGTTCATACTTGCTAATTAGGTCTTGTTAGACTTGAAGATTTCCTTAGGAAGTAGCGTTTGGCAAGGGATTATGTTAGTTAGTAATTCTAGATTTCAAAACTCCTGTTGCCATGTTTGATCATAAGGGATAGTTAGCTGTTCATTTTATTGTCTCTGTACTTTTGCTTTATCAGTACATTAAAATTTGGAGTAGTAGCATGCTGAATTTTGATAACCTTACAATATGTTGGTATGTTGCTTAGGTGTGTTAGTAGCTGAAATTTTATTAAAGCCCATCCTTAATTAGAAAATTGTTAGCATCCAATAGTTGGCTAATTATCTAGTTAGTGTTTTTAATACCTTCTTGTAGGTTATGTGCTCTCAACTAATAATGGTTGTTTTGGAGTAGCTAGTTGTTTTTGATGTGTTAACTTGATGATTAAATAATAGATGTGCACACAATCACCTTCAAGTCTGTCCATAGTTTAAATCATGCTAGAGGTTTGATTTTGTGATTAACCTAGCAAATAAGTGAGTGGGTCTTTGTAGCAGTTAATTGTCATTCTTTTTGTGATGGTTTAGCCTCTGTGTATAAAATGGTGTTTGTATTTGATCTTTGAGTCTTGCCGGTGTTATTCGTTCTTATTCGCTGTTTTGTTCAATCGTTAGGATTCGATATTTGCGGCAACCCTGAGGACGATCCTCCGCACCATATTGAGCAACAGCAGCCAGGCAAGCAGTTTGATCATGTTAAATCCCAATATTTTAAAGTCTAATATTTTGTTTCAACTGTATGTATGCATCGCTTAATTTGTGTTAAATTGAGTAGTTAAATCAGAGTGCATATCCTGTAGACAAAATATTGATCTCTACTACCGAGCCTAGGTTATTTCTTTGTGATTAGAGGTTGTTGGATGATCTCTTGTCACTTAGTAGATCCGGGTCAACTTGCTTAGACATGCTTAGCTATCGGTAGAACTGGGCGGTTATCGACTTTAGTCGGTAACCTTGATCACATAAGATCTACTATAACTTTATGTTTCAGCATCTTTGCTGTGTTTAATTGCAAAACTAAAAATGAAAACAAAAATGATTTAGACGCGGGCACAATGGTAAGATTGGTGTGATCTTTTGGGTGTGACTGGAAAGGTGCCCGGGTCAATTAAGGACCGAACATCTTGTGAGTGAATTTTTATCCAGGCATTTCGGCGTGCTAACCACACTAGAGGGTATGGGACCTCTCTTGACCTAGTACTTTGGCGTGTATTGGTCCCGGGTCGCAGGAGGTCGCAGGAGGGATGGAGGTGGGAGCATGGTAGTTGTCCGAAAAGCTTTATCCTGAGTGGGTAGTTGTCTTTTCGGCTTTACCATGTAAGCGTATGGGTTTCTATCCATACGAGCGGCTCGGGGTTGATACACAATATTGGAAAGCATCTCAGAGGACTTAGTGTGGCTGGCATACCTTGAAGTGTGCTTTGGCTTAAAGGCGATCCGAGGTGTGGGTGCAGATGGTACACCCTGCAGGGTTAAAACTATTCGAATAGCCTCGTCCTAGGTGATGGACACGCTTGGGTAAGCTTTTCAAGAGTTAGACTACAACATTTAAATTAAAACTTGATGGGTGGTACGAATCTGGGATTCGTGCTATTGTTGTGGTGACTATTGGGATAGTCACTTCTAGGTTGTTTTATCTTTCGCTTTTGTTATTAATATCCGTACTGTTATTTCAATCTTAAAAATGAATTGCAAACTTGCCTTCAAACTGTATTACACTATTGCAAATAAAGTTGGCTTTATGCAAATAAAACATATGGCCTCCACTAAACAAGCCTGCATGTAGCATATGAGCAGTGCGCTAGTTCACACGTCGATCTTGCGGGTACAAAGACAATCTTTGTACTCGTGCTTTGCTTGATGTTTTGGTTGCAGAGGAGGAAGGTGAGCCTCGGGGCCTCACTTACGTGGTGTCTTTGCCGCCGTGGGTGACGACTAGTCTTGGCGGTCCGGTCAGATGCCTTGTGGGTTAAAGGCACACTGATTGGCTTTGTTTATAGCCATCTTATGGCACTTTTGCTTCCGCTGTCGTTCTTGTCTATTTGTGTATCTTGTGGCCTGTCGGCCTATGTCTGTAATATTGTTACTATTTGTTTATCTTCCGTTTGTAGTGTAATGTTTGGACTCTATGTTTTGAATGGAGTTGATGTCTAATTTTGTAACGAGGTGCGTATATCGCTTTGGGAAGTATACATATCTGAGGATCGATTTATTTGATTTGTGATGCTAGGACCGGTGGTTGGTTAAGCATTACAAGCCAAATAAACTGGGGTCCTCACACTCATCATCCTCCCCTTCTTGCATTTGAGTCGTCCTCGACTCAAGCTCATCCTCCAATTCCAAGAAAAGCTTCAAAACTTGTAGCAATGAATGTTCATCTTTCTGCAAAATGTTAGCAACAACAAGTGGCAAAGAAATAGAGAAAGCTTTGGAAATTACAGGTGATTGTGCATGCATCAAATCAGCAAAGGTATATTTTCTCATAACAGTCAGTTTGCAACTCAATTTGCAAGTATAAGTGAAGTATATGGTGAAGTTATTCATTGCTCTGTGAAAGGGCAGCACAATAATTGAATTCAAAGAGCACAAGTCATTCATATAATCATATTTCAATTGAGAAATAGAAAATTCTTCTAACAAGGGTGAAAAGATTTGTAAGTTCTTCCATAATTCAACACCTTTATTCAGATTGTCCATACTAGATGGTGCAATAAAAGGTAAACACATAGGCATTGGATGAGTATTAAATTTTATTTTTCTCTCATATTGAACAGGATTCAGCACACAAGAATTATTGTCTAAAACAGCAAGCTTCAAATCCTCCATGTGATCACAAGTTATGCATATTCGATATACCAGAAATTGACTGCATACACCATAATCTCCAATTAATTTAAAATAGTAGGTGTAGGTGCTAGAAAGAGAATTTAGCGATGAAAGTTCAGAAACTTTCTCCATAGCACATTCCAAACTAATTGGATCTTTAAGCATGATATAGCACAAAGCATAAGTAGGGGATATTCTATCTAGTACTTCCTTATGTGTAATTAATTCGACATGTGCAAAATTATGTGAGTTCAGATTAGAACATGGTTCGTTCAAGTCAACACAAGGAATATCAAAAGATTGTACTACTACAGTAGGTATATACTCACAAGGTTGCTATATGTCTTGCTGTAGCATTAAATCAGTACCTTTGTCATTATCGTCCTCATCAGCTAATGTAGGTACCTCAAGCTTCTCCTCTAATAGCATAAGATGCGCCAGATCATCATTCATCTCTTCAAGCGTCTCGGCGGTATCTAGAGATGGAGTAGGAGCCAAAACAATGTTAGTATTTTCAGTTACCTTAGGTCGCACCTCGCTTGTGACTGTGGTTGGTGGAGGTACAAATCGACGTTGCAATTTCTTCTTCATCTGCTCCCATGTGTACATGAAGTGGTACTCCAGATTCGACCACCAATGTTGAACATCACCGATTAGTGCCGTCCTTGCCATGGTCATCTTCTCATAAGGATCAAGGTCCTATCTTTCAAAATAGCTTTCTAACATAGTAACCCATAGAAAGTAGTCCAATGACATACTCTCGGCAGTGAGTGGCAATATGTATGCAGGTAGTTGTTTTCCTTTGAGCTCAAATCTGCCTACGATGACATCGTAATCTACCAAATTCAACCAACCTATCATTGTTAGTAGAAAACAAAGAACAAATCACAAGTATATGTTCCTATCAACTACTAGGATCTGGAGGCTCAAATCAAGTCACTCACACTTAAGCTTATACCAAGTTCTTACCAATACCGCAAGGAAGTGGTACAACCGGTGGCTGGTTCCTGATACTCTCACTTGCGATTAGCCCAACGATTGCGAGGAACGACACCTGCTGAGTTAGTAGGAAGTGGAGCTTAGAAGGCTTCAATACGGTAGCAAGGATCAGCAATAATCAAATCAGTTAATGCAAGTTGAAAGATTGTTCAAAGTACTAGCCAATGTTGCTGATCCTAGCCTAATCAAAGCTAGCTAATCAAAGCCCTATGTAGAGAAGTGTATGTACGCACACGCAACGATCAATGTGACTTGATGCAAGCAAGGGAAAGCCTCACAACAAGTGCTAGGAGAGACGCTAGCCAACTACTCAAACTTCTATAAAGGGCACAAGATTGTTCGTACGACGTAGAGCACAAAAGATAGCAATATCGGTGGAATGCAAACAACCCTCTAGATTAAGTAGAAACAATAGCTAGTCTCAAACGATGAAAAAGCAGAGTTTTATATGGCTTATATATGCTCTTCTGAAAGGTTTCGACGAGATCTACAACTTTCCAGTTGAGGAAAACTCCAAATTCTGAAAGGAAGATCGAAGGAAACGGCAAAAACAGAAACCAAAAACTTGCGACGCGAATTCGGGGTTGAAGATGATGAGGACATCAACCCTAAGGATGCATCCATTGCTTCGAGTGCATCCCCTGCTTCGACTGCACCCACTACTTCGACTCGCTACGTTACATCCACATCTTCGATCGGACTTTCGGCGACTACATTGCCATATTTTCCAGTTGGACCGAGCTGCCTCTACACATATATGTCGGGCTACATCTACTGCTCCTACTCATACGTGTCGAGCTACGTTTACATGCCATGGTGCTGCGTCACCAATTGTTGGCCCATAGGTTATGTAACGAATGGGCTGTGTTGGCCACATTGGCCCATATGGCCCATATAGCTGCCCCCTAGGGTTTTGTGGTACTGTTCATATAGCACTATTCATACATGAATAGTACCACCACCCCCTCCCTCTTCCTCCTATAGATAGTGGCCGCCGCCCCTTTTGTTCGGCGGGTTTTGTTGATTAAAGTTTAGCTTTGCTACTTTCTACTTTGTTCTCTTGGTCGGTGAGATCAACAATGATATTGTTCTTCGGAACCCCACCTATCAATACATTCAATTCCTATTCGCAATTTCAGATTGCTTATTTACCTTGTTCTTGCGTGCTTCTTCGGTGTATGCAGGAATCGATCTTCGTGATCAGGTCAACTGGGTAATCTTGCACGGTTGATAACGACTTGTCGAGCAGTTCAGCGATTGCGTGGTTTCGAGCCTTGCGTGTTCGTAGCCAGGATCGTGAGAGTTGAGCGACGCCTACCGAATTTATCGTTCTCATCGAAAGAAGGGGCCAACAATAGGACCTTCGGGTTCATCAAGTGGTATCAAAGCTACAGTTCATCGGTGACATTTTTTTTCCTACAGTCCAGTACACAGCCACGAAAAATCACACAATTTTTTTTTAAGGGTTAGTTCATATCGTCCAAACCAATTTGTGCCTCGCATTGTTCTTTTCAGTTTTTGCATCCTTGAATTGTAGATTGCATCATCGAGTCGTTGTGCTGGTTTTTGTCTAGATTGGTTTAGTTTAGAATCTCTTGCTAGTCGTCCAGTGCTACTTTCCTCCCTACCGTAGGCCATCATCCCCTACCGCACCTTGCCACAGCTACCATTGTGCTGCCATGGCAGCCCCACCAAACAAAACCCCATCATCCCCTACCGCAGCCACCAAGGATTTCTGTCGAGCCCTAAACTGCCACCGCTTCCTCTGCAGCACCGCGCTAACCACTCGCTGTCGCGGCCACCCAATTGTCCCTGCCGTCGCTTGCACTTGCTTCCACGGCAACCCAAGTCTCCCTACCACAACCACCGACTTCACCACCACCACCCTACCGCAGCCCTTCCCTCCTAGCGCAGCCCTTCCCCCTGCCGCAGCCCCCAACCTCACCGCCACCCCCTGCCGCAGCCCCAACATCCAGTGCTTCTGCCGCTTGCTCTTTCCCCTGCCGCAGGCCCCAACTTCACCACCACCAAGCCTGCCGCCTCCACCAATTCACTGCGCGACCATCAGTTAACTGCCGTGGTCACCAAAGCCCCTGCCGCTGCTATTTTTCTCCTACCGCGACATCTCCCGCTCGCTCCTTGCCGCGGCTGCCCACAGATCCTTGCCGCTACCAATAGCTGCCGCGACAACCCACCCCGCCAATCTTCCCTGCCGCGGCCACCCAATTGTCCCTACCGTCGCTTGCACTTGCTGTCGCGGGCACTGCTTGTTTTTGGGGAGCATCCAGTATGAAGGAAACCCTAGTTGGTTTTCGGTAGTCAAGAGATCGATGAGAATCAGTTTTGGGTTTCGGTAGAAAAGGGTAAGGGGAAGCACAAGACTTGTGTTTGTTTTCCAGAGAAGGTTTGGTTTCGGCTTCCATACCAGTTGAATTCGGTTTGTATAAGAAAATTTCAGTTTGCCAAAGGAACTAGGGCTTGCCGAAGTAAAAAAAAATCGGTTACTGTAGCAACCCAAAAAATTTCATATTTTCAGTTCCTAGTGGCTTCCTGAGGTAGAAAAAAAGAACAAAAAAAAGAAAAGGAAAATAAAGAGAATAAAAGAAAAGAACGAGAAGAAAAAGAAGAAAAGAAAAAGAGAAGAGAAGAAAGAAAAAAAAAGGATAAGAAGAAGAAAAAAAAAATCAGAGCTGCCCCTTTTCTTGACATTATTTCCTTGTTCAGTTTGGTATAGCTCATCCATTGCTCGCTTGCTTTGTTAGTGCGTGCTAGCCTTCCATTATTGCTACTAGTCGTTCTTGTGAGTTGTTCTAGCTAGGCTTGTTTTAAACTAGGACCAGCACTTGTGACTAATACTTTGAACTGCTTTTCAACTTTGCATACTGAATTGAACAATTGCTACTCCTTTGCTACATACTAGCCTTCCGAGCTCCACTTCCTACTAACTCAGTAGGTGCCGTCCCTCGCAATCGTTGCACTAATCGCAAGTGAGAGTATCACGAACCAGCCACCGATTGTACCAGTTTCTTTGCTACATTGGTAAGAACTTGTAAGAACTTGGTAAAAGGCTTGAGCGAGAGTGACTTGTGAAACTCCAGATCCTCGTAGTTGATAGGAACATATACACTGTGTTTTGTTCTTTATTTTCTACTAACAATGGCAGGTTCACACGGGTCTACACATGGTGAGAACAATGACGGACACTCGTTGGAGCATGCTGGTGAAGGGTCTTTCACACCTCGCACGCGAGAGCTCGTGCGGCACATGGAGCACTCGCTCGGAGAGAGCGTTCGCAATGCTTTGGATAAGATCAATGACAGCCTCGCGGCGCTCCACACACGCGTTGCGCTCCTCGAACGTTAGCCACTTGCTGAAAACACGGCCCAGGATTAGCCAAGGGTGCGCGACCCTCCTGCTCGTCGCGCACCACCTCCTGCTCGCCATACACCACCTCCTGCTCACTCTTGGGCCGATAAGGTGGAAGAAGAAGAAGAAGAAATGAACAACTACACTGCTGATACAGAAACCGATGGATTCAATGTTCACAATGATCATAACCATCGTCGGCTTTGTCAGAATCGTCAAGGTATGGGAAGAAATCAACGTCAGGTACGTGACCATAATGATGTAATTGGTAAAATTAAATTCACTATACCATCTTTTGCTGGAAAATATGATCCCGATGCTTATCTCACATGGGAGTTAGCTGTAGAACAAAAATTTGCTTGTCATGAATTTCCTGAAGATAAGAAAGTTAGGGCTACTACTAGTGAGTTTACTGATTTTGCATCTATTTGGTGGAGTGAATATGGTCGTAATCATCAGGACATACCTAGAACCTGGAATGCTTTGAAAAGAGCAATGAGATATAGATTTGTACCTTCATATTATTCTCGTGATTTGCTTAATAAATTGCAACGCTTAAGACAAGTTAGTAGTTCTGTAGAGGATTATTATCAAGAATTGCAAACTAGTTTATTGCGTTGTGGTTTAGATGAAACAGAAGATGCTAAGATGGCTAGATTTTTAGGTGGTTTAAACCGCGAAATTCAGGACATACTTGATTATAAAGAATACAATTCTATCACTCGTTTGTTTTATCTTGCTTGCAAAGCTGAAAGAGAAGTGCAGGGTCGACAATCTCGCTCTAGGGGCAATTTTGGAGGATCATTTGCAGGTCGGCCAAGTCAGCAACAACACGCGGCACCCTCCTCAAGCCGTGCGCATCCTGTTGCTCCTTCCACTCCTGTGCATGTCCCTGATGCAAGCAAATCAGCAAAGGTACAAATTCCTACAAAAAGTGCTTCTTCCATTGCTTCTACAGGGCGATCCAGAGATGTACAATGTCACCGTTGCAAAGGATTTGGGCACTTGATGCGTGATTGCCTAAGTCAGCGAGCTTTACTTATCAAGGACAATGGTGAGTACACTTCAGCTAGTGATATTGAGGAAGAGCATGTTTTGCTGGCAACTAACAATGGAGGTGATGAAACTGATGAAGAACATATAAGCCATGAGGCATCTGACATGTACCAAAGCTTAGTTGTCCAGCGGGTGCTAAGTGCTCAAATGGAGCGTGATGAACAAAATCAATGTCATACCTTATTCCAATCGAAGTTTGTCATCAAGGAATGTTCCTGTAAAGTCATCATCGATAGCGGAAGTTGCAACAATCTTGCTAGCACAGATATGGTCGAGAAACTTGGCTTGACCACAACTCAACACCCTCATCCTTACTACATTCAATGGTTGAATTCTTGTGGTAAGTTGAAGGTAACTAAACTTGTGCGTGTGCATTTTTCTATTGGATCATATCATGATTATGTTGATTGCGATGTCGTACCTATGCAAGCATACTCATTATTGTTAGGTAGACCTTGGCAATATGATAGATATACTAAACATCATGGTAGATCTAATCATTATACTTTCACATATAAAGAAAAGAAAATCACTTTGCTTCCAATGTCTCCATCAGCTATATTAAAAGATGAATTAGAAAGAACTGAGAGAACAAGTAAGGAGAAGATCAAAGATGATCATCAGATTAAAGCTCCAAGTGAAATTAAATTGAAATCTCATGTTATGTTAGCAACAAAATCTGATTGCATTGACATAGAAAAACATGAATCTGAATGCTATACTATGATTTGCAAAGAATCTTTATGTCCATTAGAAGAACTGTGTGTTTCTTTGCCTCCTATTGCTACTAACCATTTACAGGAAACTAATGATTTCAAGAATCCGATTGAGTCGAGGACGACTCAAATTCAAGAAAGGGAGGATGATGAGGACATCAACCCTAAGGATGCATCCATTGCTTCGACTGCATCCCCTGCTTCGAGTGCACCCACTGTTTCGACTCGCTACGCTACATCCACATCTTCGATAGGACTTTCGGCGACTACATTGCCATATTTTCAAGTTGGACCGAGCTGCCTCTACACATATATGTCGGGCTACATCTACTGCTCCTACTCATACGTGTCGGGCTACGTTTACATGCTATGGTGCTGCGTCACCAATTGTTGGCCCATAGGTTATGTAACGAATGGGTTGTTTTGGCCACATTGGCCCATATGGCCCATATAGCTGCCCCCTAGGGTTTTGTGGTACTGTTCATGTGGCACTATTTATGCATGAACAGTACCACCGCCCCCTCCCTCTTCCTCCTATATATAGTGGCCGCTGCCCCTTTTGTTCGGCGGGTTTTGTTGATTAAAGTTTAGCTTTGCTACTTTCTAATTTGTTCTCTTGGTGTGAGATCCATGGTGACATTTTCTTGAACCCCACCTATCAATACATTCAATTCCTATTCACAATTTCAGATTGCTTATTTACCTTGTTCTTGCGTGCTTCTTGGTGTATGCAAGAATCGATCTTTGTGATCAGTCAAACTGGGTAATCTTACGGTTGATAACGACTTGTCGAGCAGTTCAGCGATTGCGTGGTTTCGAGCCTTGCGTGTTCGTAGCCAGGATCGTGAGAGTTGAGCGACGCCTACCGAATTTATCGTTCTCATCGAAAGATCGGGCCAACAATCGGACCTTCGGGTTCATCAGAAGATGGCCGATTTTGGGGCACCTGGAGGGCAACTAGAGGCTTAGGTAGAAAATATGTGCCTCGTCATTAGCTTCGAAACGAGCACAAGAAAGTCAAAAACGGACACCGTATGCAAAAGTTATACCCATTTTACTGAAGGTGTCTCGGAAATGGAATCCTACTCGGACTCGAAACCGACTCGTGTTCAATCTTGAAACTACTATATCTTTTGATTCCGTTGGCTAAACTTGCTGAATTTTTTTATGGAAGCTTGTGGCTATATGTAGAAGATCTCCACTAATTTTTATGCACTTTTCTTTTCATTTTATTTTTCTTCCTTTTTTTTCTCTACCCGGCTTTTGTTTTTGCGGTTGCCTCTTTCTCCTTCTACTATTTGGCCGAGCCTAGGATTTGCCGCAAGTCGCAAATAACATCAACTCTCCCAAAGGATCACATCAATCCCCTCTTTTTTTGGATTAACAACAATACGAATTTTCTATTTTTGGTGCGGATTAGAGGAGCTCTAACCCACGAATTTCTGTTTTAGATGCAAAAACTAAGAACCCTGAAAGAGCGATCAAGCGACGCGAAGGAAAACATGAAATGCAAACTAGACAACGACGAACTAGACTCTAACTAAACTAGCAATCAGCAACTCGAACACGACAATGCAACCAATGATTCAACGAACAAAAACTGAAAGAAAAATTGCAATGGCTCAGATTGGTTCGGTGTGGATGATAGATCTGAAATTTTTGGGGCAATTATGCGGACTCTAGGTATGAAAAACAAATCTACTACTAAAGTGCTGATTTCTCACCGAAGAACTGTAGCTCTGATACCACTTGATGAACCCGAAGGTCCGATTGTTGGCCCGATCTTTCGATGAGAACGATAAGTTTGGTAGGCGTCGCTCAACTCTCACGATCTTGGCTATGAACACGCAAGACCCGAAACCACACAATCGCTGAACTTCTCGACAAGTCGTTATCAACCGTGCACGAATACCCGGTTGACCTGATCACGAAGATCGATTCCTACATACACCGAAGAAGCACGCAAGAATAAGATAAATAAGCAATCTGAAATTGCGAATATGAATGAAATACTTGATAAATTGGGATTCCGATGTGGTATTATGGTTGGTCTAGTCGACACAAGACAATACACAAAGTTGCATAGAAGCTAACTTTTAACTAAACAAAATCTAAGGAAACTAGAGTGGTGCGGCCTCCTTATATAGGGGAGGGGGAGCCGCACATATCCAAGAGCTAAGGGGGTGGTACTATTTATGGTACTGTTCATGTGAACAGTATGGCCATGAATAGTGTGGCCCAAGGGGGTGGCCGGCCCAAATAGGTTACAAAGCCTAATTTGGCCCAAACAGGTGATGCAGCACCTTCTTTCGATGATTGCGGCGTGCACAGAAGGAATTTGGAGGTGAGACCAGATCCATTTGAAAGAGGACGAGATAAGCTTTCAATCAAGTACTCGTGGACCTCAAACGGAGTTCGTATGCGAAAGTTATGCCTGTTTGAAGTCAAAGCTATCTCTGGAGGCCGAACTGGATTCCAGAACGTGTCCAACTTGAACTCTTGCTTTGCTTGGACACAAAGTGACATGGAAAGCTTCCTTGTACTATGGCATGGAGTAGCACTCGTATTCAGAGGGTTGATGTCCTCATCACCACCTCCTAATAGCAAGATCTAAATTTGTCTCAGAGATACTATTATTGTATTAAAAAAATAGCAACATGGTCTAATTATTGCATACAACCCCTAGTCATCAAAAGAATAATTTAAATAGTTTAGAAATAATAGATGTCAATAGTTTAAGTATTAACCAAACACGTTTGTCAAAAAAGGAGAGAGGTTAAGCAAACAACAAGTATGAGCAAAGAGGCAAGCCCAACTGAGTATCTGACCTAACTTAAATCAAGTTAGCCAACTATATGCTCTGCCCTACAAGGTGGGCAAAGTGGCGAGGCACAAGATACCAAGTCTGAAACTAAAGAAACCTGTGAGTACCTAATTGAGCCTAGCATCTGTATCAAATCTCAACCAAGCTGAACTCTTATAAATAACATATTGTGGACATATCCTTCACCGAGAACAATTACGTAGCTCATGGATAACTCATGGAAACAAATCAATTATTGAGAAAAAAAAAATCAAAAACTGAATTCTTAGGAGCAAGAAACAAACTCAATTCATTCCAAGCAAATCAAGAACAGGGAGAAGGGAGCCTTGACATGTTGGCATCCTACACCTATTTCCCTGACAAAGGGTATGATGGGCGGATGCGCCTCCGGCACAGCCAAAGTGCTCATTACAGCCATCAACAGTGAGGTCTCTCAGGAGATCCACGGTGATGAGCAACAACTCTTCAACAGCCCGTATCTCTTTGGTCTAGTGATCTCGACCTCCTCTTGTGTTCCTCCTAAACACTCCTCTCCCCTGAACCCCTAGCAACCTGGCCCTCATGACTCTTCTCCCAATCACCTTGAGGCCTCAGCCTACGAGAGCAGTGCTAGGCAACCCTGGTGTCTAGATGGAGGTGGTGCGGTGGTGGAGCATGGTGGTGCGAGTGGGGGAGCCGATGAGATGATGGGACATGGGATGAGGAGGTGTAGGAGTAGCATGGTGGCGCATGGAAGGCAGGAGAAGTTGAGTCTCCAAGTGTCCACATTGTTTCCCTTTATTCTCTTGGAGGGAGATAAACAAATTGAAGGTAGTTGCTGGCTTGCTGCCTCGTTGTGTGAATCGTGAGAGAAGTGGGGATCGGGAATGGGCGGCGGTTGGCGAGAACAAGTGGTAGCGGTTTGAGAGCCGACAACACGAACTGTGTGTCGGTGCAAAGATGAAGGGAAGCGAGCGGTTTCTATTGAAGAGGAGGTTGTAGATCGTCTCGAGTGCGGGGTAAACTTTGTTATTTATATTAGTATACTAGTCAAGTGTAGTGCATTGCAACGGAAATATAAAATAATGCACAACAAAGATAGAGCCAAATAAAATCATGGACAACAAAATTAAATTTCGGCTTAAAAAATAGAGAAACCTAGTCCGAATGCAAGCCTAAAACAAATTTGTGACATGATTGTTTAGATTGAAAGATTTTGTTCATGTACGTGACCCATAGCTTACTTGTTACTTGAATTGGATTGAACCAAACAAAGACAACATCATCATTTGTTTTACTTCAAAAACATTAGTGAATACACTCAGCATGAATACTTTGGATTTTGGACTATCTCGTACTGATTTTTTTATCTTTACCATTGGAACAACGACAAATAGAGGTTGCATGTACAAATCAATTTGATGTCATGTGCCACTTACATCTGTTTGTTGATGCCCCTGTCACCAAAGATATAAGCAGAGTAGCAGATGTTTTCCATTCATCCAAGGGTCAAAGACTCAATCAACCCTTCCCCTCAGCATCTTGAATCTACATACTGAATTTGAGAAAGCAAATCTAATTATAGGCTACAAAATGTTTAGGAAATAAGTAAGAGAGCCAGACAATATAATATGAAATTTTATCACACCGATGAAAAAGGTTGAAAAACAAAACAACTCGTCAATTCCGCGAGGCATTAGTCCTTGATGGTAGTCTTTTCTTAAAGGAAAGTTGCAACTCTTGGCAGAAGCATTGTGAACTTGAAATCATTTTGTTGAGACAATCTCAAAAAGCTATGAAATTTCAAAGAAGTGACCAGTATAGTGACACTTTACAGATAGGATTATGCATACTGAAAACTTAAGCCATTTTCAGTTCTCAAGGAAAAATAAAATTTGAAGGCAAAACAAAAGCATTCCAACAAGTTCAAACTGCCCACTAGACTACTATTTATTAACTGCCCTCACAACATGAGCTCACCGCCCTATGGTGTTAAAAAAACTAAAATTTTAGCATCGAAACTAAGTTTTAACACGGTTTCAGAAAAAAAAAACTAAGTTTTAACATAACTTTGAGATAAAGGTGTATCCTTTGCTTCCTTAACATAAACATGCCATGGAAAGAAGTGAAGATAATGGAGAGCTGCATCTCTATTCCATAACTGAGATAGGAGTTATAACTACTTTCTATTAGCAATTCTATAGAAAACTAAACTAACAAACTCAGATACTGAACTGACAATGTGGTTTTGATATTAATTAGAAACTACCTAACACATAATCATTAGAAAGCATGTTTAGCAACAAAATTAGTGTAGAGAGTAATAATGAAATAATTTTCGTTCTTGAAAGAACATCTTAACAGCTCTTGTGAAATAATAGTCATTAACCAGTTGTTAATTAGGAGGTTTCAACGACATTTGCATCAAATATGATATAACTACAGTTCATTAAAAATTGACCAACATTGTGATTTGGGTACCAGTCACATGTCCATTCATTCCATCACAATGACAAACACAAGAGGCTCTATAATGTTGATAGCAATCATACATCAACATAATATAAAGTGTGACTCTACATAATAGTCGATGGCTGGCAACACTTGTTTAGCGAGGTGCTAGTGGTGGTTATAGCTGGTGATAGGGTTTAAGTATTGGTTTAAGCCAAGATGTGTGCATGTACAATTTGTCTGGTTTATCTAGATATAAACTGCAAATGCAGCTGCATGTTTATGGTTTACCATGATCTAATTGCACAAAGAATTACTCGGCATCCAAACTTCTAGCTGCAAAGTTTGAGGCTTTGAACGGCCAAGACATTCTTCTATCCTAATAATCTGTACTCCAAAATTTTGGTTTCTAAATGCACTAAGATAAAATAACCTACAAGTGGAGGCACCAACGGTTGTTGAAAAGGAGGCATACGTGGTGTCATGAACGAGGTCACCGGAGAGGGGGATGGAGACAAAGAGGAATCAACCTATCTAGGGCTTCTTTAGCCTGGTGGTCACCCTCCAGGACTCTAGCATATTTCATTCTTCTTAAACCACCTCAAATGAAACAAGTAAGGAAAAAATAAAACTTGTGTACACTACTTTGGTTCATAACTTAGTAAAATTAGTTGTTTCATCATTTTTCGTAGAAAAAGAATAAAAAAAACAACCATATTAGCACAAAAACATGCTTCAGAACCCTCAAGAGTATTTTTAGACATTTCAACATTCATCCACGGCTGAAGCAGCTAGTCAGCCAAACAAAAAGCGAGACTACCAAACTGTCTCTAGGTAAAAGCTACAATTGCTTTTCGCTAGAAAGCCAAAAAGTAGCTTTTGACAAAAGCTGCAGCTCCCCAAATAGGGCCTAAATTAGTCCCTGTTTGGGGGAGCTTTAAGCTAGCTTCGGCTTTAGAAAAGCGAAGCCCCCAACGAGCAAGCCGAGGAGCTTAATGCTTAAGCCACACCAAGCCCACATAAAACCAAAGCACCTCCCCACTAGCTTTTCTTGCTCATGGCAGGAGGGGTATAGCTATCTCACTGGAACTTAAAAAAATCACCAAAAGGCCCTTCCCATTTGATCCCCTCCCACCCTGTACCCATTTGCTCCCACTTGTCCTGTTCGCCCCTAGGTCAAGCAGGCACCATCGCCCCAAACTCTCTCCCTGCTACCTCTCAATCTCCCCCAACTCCGACACGATGCCTCCCCCTCCATCACTCGCCAGCACTACCGCCAGGTACCTCCAGTCCCTAGCGTTGCCGCTAGGGATGGCAATGGGGGCCCATTCCCCGTTCCTCGACGGGGAATTCATCTATTAGGGGTCGGGTTTGGGGCTATTTCTTCCCCCACGGGGATGCTAATAGGAGAATACCATTCCCCATCGGGTGGAGCGGGGTCGAGGATATTCCCCTACTCCCCATCCCCGCTACCCGCATGGCCCCCGATAACCAATGACATATGGGCCACTGCACACTGCCCACTCCCGCTACCGGCCTACAACATAAGGCCCGTAAGCACGTAGTACTCGTAAGTCCCTTAAGGGCATAACCCTAACAGCAGCATCCTACATCCCATTCTCAACTGTCGCACCCCCAATCCCCAATTCCCCTTCGTTCATTTTGTTGCTCTTGCTCCCGCTGGCGGCTGGCCTCTGCTCCTCCGGCTCCAATCGATTGGTCCTCCCTTGCTCCCGCAGTCCCCTTACTTCCTCCCTCAGTCCTGCTACTCCTCTGATCTCTTGCCTTGCTCCCGCAGTCCCCTCACTTCCTCCCTCAGTCCCGCTCACAGGTGCTGCTTGCGGCCGCTGGCGCCATCTTCGTCTGGTCCTCAGGAGCCGACATTGGCTTCATCTGGTACTCTGTTTCTCCCTTGCTCCTGTAGTCCCCTTAGAGCCGACGTTGACCTCCTCCCCATCAGCCAGCACCGGCCTCCTCCTCCATGACGCGACAACGGTCTCTTATACTGGTATGTGTAATAGATGTGCCTACTTCAGTATATGACCTTAGATCCTACTTATGTTATGTGCCTCTTATACTGATGTGTACCAGTATATGCTACTTCAATATATCCAGATTTATATGAGCTTTGATCCAACTTCTGGTAGGTTGTATATCAGTATATGAGCTTAGATCATACTTCTGGTATATGAGCTTAGATCCCACTTCTGGTAGATTGATGGCTTGTGGTTGATCATACATATATAGATCTATAAGGTTGACTAATGCTTAATCTCCTAACATATCCAGATTTATAATGTCGATCCCTCGTACTGAAAGTAATAACCAATGCCTAGCTCTAGCACTATCATCCTCAAGAGCCACACCCTCTTCACAGCGAGAGTTTGCTCCTGACTCTGTTAATGACTCAGAAGCACCAGTGGATGTGGATAAGAATGAGGAGGAGATTAAAATTTTAGATGATGATGAAAACGAAGATGGCACTGTTGGCTCAAAGAGAAAGTTGACTTCGGTTGTTTGGAAAGAGTGAAAGTCATGGGTCGAATCAAAGCGAAATGTAATCATTGTTTCAAGAAGCTTGGAGGAGAACCAAAAAATGGAACTAAGCATCTTCACGACCATTTGAAGGTATGCCCATATAGGAAGAGCAAAATGGCAGCAAACAAGAAGTCATTTTCTCAATCTTCTTTGAGGTTTAGTTCTAAAGAGCAAGGGAAAGTGTCAGTGGAGAACTACACATTTGATCAAGAGGTTGCTAGAAAAGAGCTTGCGGCCATGATGGTGTTGCTAGAAGATTTGTTACCGCACTTCAGCCCCTATTCAAGATGGTGTCAAGAAACACTATTAGGTATGAAATGTTTAAATTATTATTTGCCAATTGTGATTTCTCAATTTGCTATGTATCCTAATGTCTAGTTGTCATTTATCAATTGCTAGGAAGGACATTGTGGACCAATACAAAGAAGAAAGGAAGAAGGCTATTGAGTTCATGGCAGGAAATAGATCAAGAGTTGCTATAACTAGTGATATGTGGACATCTGACAACCAAAAGAAAGGATACATGGCTATCACTGCCCATTTTATCGACGACTTATGGATGCTTAGGAGTATTGTCATGAGGTAATTTCTTGTTGTTGTAGTGATGTCCAACATTCGTTCCTGTTGCTCATGAACTTTAATTCTTATTGTTCTAACTTTTACACTTTCTGTAACTTTCTGTAGGTTCATTTATGTCCCAGCTTCACATACTGCTGTAACACCCTGGCTATCCGGAAGCCAAGATGTCACCTAAAACATCTAACATACATCCATAATGCGGAAGAGCTTGAAACAAGTATATCAACTAAAACAGACATTAAGATAAGCAGGACATGGTGAAGGTATCCTTCCTTCACCTTCTAAGTTATTTAATCTTGAACATCAATAAAGAAGGTTCACACGCAGTAATAAATCAACATCCGGTGGAGAAGGTATCCTTCCTTCTCAATTATAATTAATTATTACAGTTCATCGTTAACGAATGAAATATGGAACTAAAATTTAGACTTGAACATGAATTTGATGTTGTGAACAAGTAGTGCGTGTCTACTCCTCCCAAGAGCCAACATCGGGGTTACCTAAAAAAACAAACAACGCAAGTGTGAGTCCATGACTCGGCAAATGCGATTATCAATAAGATAATTATTCAATATGAATAAGACAAACTCATCATCGAGTTCGATCACATCACAAGCGATTACAAATGAAAACATGATATGAATGCTCAAAATCAAAGGAATGGACTGCACACATGCATATACGGTATAGCGGTGAAACACCCGTCGGTGTTCACTCAAGCCCGCATCTTAACAAAAATGCGGGATCCACTTCCGTATGAAGAACGTTTCATACGGGTGTCCAACATTGCCCATCTTGGAGTTAATGGGTCTTACATGCCCATTCGGAATTAATGGGTCTTTCAAATCCACTCCGTGGGCGGACATGACAATGTCCAACACGCCCACATTGGAATGGTGGGACTTGCAATCCACTTTCGTGGAATGAAACATGCATAATGAATGCATAGAATGAAATCTGAATATTGAAAGACATGATAACAAAACATGGATTCAACACATATGAAAGAACATAAACAATCCATCTTCTCTCGTATCATACCAAATCACGCATGACCATATAAACATTCATCAATCACAATCATTAAGGGTGACAATGTACTTGCCTTCCACGATGCGCACGCGTTAGTCGGCAAAGGTGATACTCCTAAACCCGAGGCTTCACCTCCTAAACAAGTAAAATAATTTCAATAAGGACATAATATACCCAACACTACTAATCGATGTTAAACACTGCTTCACGATGACTCTAGTCATTAATACAAAACTTAAAATGAAATCAACAATTTCTGACATAACTTAATTCTGGACAGCAGCACGGTAATTGACATATCTATTGGTATGGAACTCGGAATGAGGTGAGACCAATTTCCATGGTTTCTTAACTGACATATCTACAATACTCTGGTTGGGCAAAAGTTCAGATTTTGCCTCTAATAAAATTTGGCCCACGGCTCAAATCTGTTGACTGAATTAATAGACAGAAATATCGGCTAAATTAAAATATCCATAACTTTTGTTGTACAACTCCAAATTGGACGTTCTTTAACAATCTGAAAAGGTTATGAAATTATCTACAATAACCTAGTTGGCACGACATTCATATACTGTTTTTAACAAAAAGTGGCACACAGGTCAAAATTAAAGATAGAGCCCGACATACAAACTGGACAGACTGACATACAATCTGGACAGTCACAAAGAAAAGTGCATAACTTTTGATCTATAAATCCAAATGAGGTGTTCTTTATCAATCCTGAAAGCTAGTGATATCACCTTCAAAATTTGTTATGGGAAAGACCTCTGAATCACCCTCTAACTAGGCCATAAATCAACCTATACAGAGACTGCTAATTCTCGTCAGGATTCTGGACAGCAGATAGTAAATCTATCATAACTTTTGACTCGAAAGTCCGAATTCAGTGTTCTTGGCGGCCACCGAAAGATAAGATCAATACCTACAAAACTCTAGGAGATGGACAACCCAAATTCGGCCTCTAAGATCACGAAACAGGCCACGCAACATTCAGGACAGAACTGAAATTCTAACGGCAGCAATTCAATCCAATCAAACTAATCGAATTCGCGTCTGAAACAACCTAAACAGCGAGGAAATCGATCATTACCCTTGTAGAACCATCGGAGATCGCTGATCAAATCCACGAAGAAATTCTCCTTCAATCCTCTCTTCGTTCCTCTTCTTCTTCTTCCCACGGTCGGCCCAAGCGGTAGGAAACATGGCGCCGGGAGAGGAGGAGCAGCAAGCGGCGAGCAGCACGTGCACGCGCTCTTGTAGCATGGGGCTACTGTAGCACGGCGGCTACTGTAGCAAGCGGGCTAGGGTTTGGTCCCCTCCTCCCCTTGCCTTCTAATGGGCTGCCGGCCCACTCATGGGCCTTGGGCCACTATGGCTGGCTCCTCTTCTCGAATATGGGTTGGCGGCCCATACTTCTCCTAAAATTCTGAATTTTAACTTATTTCCTCTCTAATCTTACAGACATTGAAATCGAATAATCGGGTATTACATTCTACCCCCTTAAATAGGATTCGACCGAATCCTCACACCACCTCTGCGAAAGGTCGGTTGCAACTAAAAATAATAACGGGTAACATGTACTCGATATGAACAAATCGAATAATGCTCGTGCATGCGAGCCTCCACTCCTAAGTAGCCTCTTTCTCGGGTGAGGACACCACAACATCTTGGCGCAAATCGACGTCGTCTTAACACTCGTCCGACACTTCCGGCTATACTCATCGGACGAGACTCGAAGGTAGATCCTACTCGATGGTCAGCGTTGTTAACGAATAACAAACTCGGATCTCGGTACTCACTCCACACCAAATGAAACCAAAAGTGAGTACAACGTGTAGGAATCGAGGCGGTCTTAAGCGAAGCGACAGCTATCGAAAACAACCCAATGAACACAGGGTTAACCTTCTCCTTGAAGTCGAACCACACAACAAGCACATAGAGCACGGAAATCTTGTTCCACCTCTCCATTGAACTCTTCACGAACAAGGATCACCCTCTTTTAACAGGAAACATACAATCGAATTCTTTTAAGCAAACTCTCTTACAGCAAAACACATCTGAATAAGAAAAATTCACATCACAACTATCGTTACCAATGAGTCTTGAAGAGTAAAATCCGAAATCAGAATTTCATCAAGAAAACCTTTCCACTTTCCAAGTGGCAAATTGCGAATAAACGTCACGAAAGCCAAAGGGAGATCACTTGAGCGCTCAAACCAAAAACTTCTTTTGTTTTGCCTGAATTGGAAAGAAGCAAACATGCCAACACAACACCAACTCACCATGCGAAGACACGATCAACAACATAAAGCTCAAATGAGTAACAAGAAAACGCTTCAATACCCAAGGTAACATCCTTTTTTCAATTCCTCTTTTAGGAATAAAATTTCTCTCGGACATTGGAATTGAATTCATCGCATACCACAGGGCTCAAACCTCTTAATTTAACATCCTCAAATTAGGCTTAAACCAAAATACATCATCCACACCTTTGTGGAGAGACTCTATTGATTGCCTTGAACACTTTGGACCACTCCTTCAATTGATGACATTAATTTGATAGAAGGTACCAAAGCCCTCAAAAACCCATGCAATCTCATCACCTCCAACTTTCAAGAATATCACATCAAATTTTAGTACACCCGCTCATGAACTACAACAAAAGGGTTCTATCGACAATCATTCCACTACTCGAGTACTCAGTTTTCTATCTCCTCTACACACCAATCTTTAGGTGACCAAAAGTTTAGTATGAAAGCGGAAAGCCCAAATTTAACCTCAGAGACCTCTACAACGAATTCCTCTTATAACAAATAGTGAAATCATCGGATTAAATCTCTATGATCCCCACAATTCCGATATACTCACTCATTGACATCATCAGAATCACTCATACCACATCGCGATACTTTCAATAGTATTCTTGTATAAAATTGATTACGATTTCCATACATTTGATAATCCCCAACATTTCAACATGAACCAAGGTTCTGGAACTACACTATACCATAGGTCCTACTTAGTCGAACAATATACAGTTTTACTTCGAAGTCATACATTCCATCTGAATCAACTTCCCTCCAAGAGGTTAAGGTCAAAACCAACTCATCTTCTATTACTTCCCCAATAGCTTGGTAGCAAAATCTCACCCCTACAATTACTTAACCACCACCAAACAAATGACAACTTACGCTTTGAAAAGTTTTGCAACAAAAAACTGTTGATCCTTTCTCAAAAGAAAGAGACGAACAAGGAAAAATTTCACCACATAGGAAAATGTTGCTGCTCACAGTGAGCACGAAACCAAAAGAAATAATCTGTAGCGAAGATCGGGAAAACGAAAATTGAGTTCAGTGGAGTGCACGCATCCTCGAAAAGGGAATAGCAAATAACCACCAACAAGAAGAATGACATTGCGATTGAAACTCGACAACTCTTGAGTGAAAAGAGCAAAAGTTTATGAACAATTCAAATAACCACAAGTTACAAAACTTGACTCAATTCTCAAATATTCATAATGCACTCTCTCCTTTAACACTGTAATTAATTCTTTCACTAACATCACTTTGCCACAAAGAACAAGATAAGGTCTTTAGTCCAAACCACAAGGACTAATTAAGAACCAATAAAAATTCTTCCATACGTTATATTTATTGAGCAGTTCAACTACACAAGAAACATGAGATCCAAATAATCTCACCACCAAACTCGAAACATTTCCAATTACTGAGTTTGCGAAAAGCAAGTAGATTATTCTCCTCCTAAAGGAACCAACATAACTCCTTTGGTTGCAACCTCGCGTTGCCAACTCAAACCAAAGAGCCTTTAGAGTTAAACCACACAAATCTCTTAAGAAGCAACAGGACAATCCAATACCTTAATTTATTTAAAATAATTTGATTACGGATGATTTAAGAGCTCAAAGAAAATATCACGAAAGCTAAACTTGAAATATTCACATCGAACGATATCACCAAGGGCGATCAAATTACTATGGGTATTAACATCAATTTCACAACAACAATTAGAAAACACTTCAAAAGACCCACGTGAAAGAATGAGTTGATTCTTTCTCGAAAGAAGAGACAAATGAAAACGATTTTCACCAACTAGAAAACTCATCCACCACTCTGACTTGAACATGGGACCAAGAGAAGAAACCAATTAAGCAATGAACTCACAGAACATAAGTGGAGTCCACGGTTGAACACTTAAGCCTCACAAAAGAGAATATCGAACCTTGAGATAAGAACAAATAAGTACTCAAATCAAAGCACTTGCATTCTTGAAGAACCATTATAACTTTGCAACATATCGCTACTCGATAAACTTCATTTACCACATAAAGCTGAACCCCAAAAGATCATGAATACAAATTCAAATTTGATCATTTAGGAAATATCACCATGGGTGATCAAATTACTACGAGAATTAACCTCATTCTCACATTTTTAACTATTTAATAACATCGACAACATACATAGTACCAAGAATCATCAAACTTTATTACTCCATCCTAAAACTTCCCAAAGGGAACACAAACCACAAGGTTGAAACAAATTTATCATAACAAGTTTATGCTAAGCAATAACAATATCACAAGGCACGCTAACAAAGACTACTTACGAAATTCATCTACTCAATTGTTGGTGTTGCTCAACACTTTCTTCAAGCTCATTAACAAATGATGATTGTACTAACCACGCGTATACATACGGTACTAATTCTATTTGCAATCACATAACCATTTATAAACATAGATTCACATTTCACCTTTGTTCGAAATCATTTCAAAACATGATTAAAGACTCACTAACATAATTTCCTATAAACAAGGTTTCATGAGTCGATACACAGACCCATCACGGTACTTTATACAAGTTTCAACAATTTTAGCATACTAGGAAATAGATAAATCTAGCTCTTATGTAAGATCTATAGGTTCGAATAGATATTGTGAGTCTTTATTTAACATACACCCCTGAATCAAATACAAGGACATATCAAATTAATCAGTTTCACTTCCATGGATGGTAGTTAAGAGTAATTGATTTGCACTATGCTAATAACCCGACTTGGTAACTCATATCATAACAATTTATTAGCTTAATCATAAATTCTCAATTTAGGCATGGCAAGACATCATAAAAGGATTCTAACACCTTACTCTGACAAAGAGAGACTTCAAACCTCAACGCTCAAGTAATCCAAAGAAACACATAAAGCCAAAGCTTTCCCAAGCAACAAGAACTTACAGTGGAAAACTCTTCACTAATCAAGTTACCAAATGAGTAAATGAGTCATTCTTTTTCAATGAGAAAGAAGGAGCAACCAAGAAAACATCAATCTTGCCAATTGACAACGATCATAAGTAGTAAAGCAACTCAACGATCGAAAAGCAATAATTGTTTGAGAGAACCAAGAGGGATCTATGGAAAACCATAACTATCATGGACCACAAACCGGAGAAATTCATCAACCACCACGGGACAAGAATTGCCAAATTCGAAATGAAAGAAGAGAACAACTTTCTAAAGTAACTCATACTAGTACACAAGCGATGATACTGGGTAACTACTCCTCTAACCACGTCTTGCGACAGTGGTGTAACTCAGTGAATCGAGTAACAACCACGACCTCCACTTCTTATCATCCGTTAACAACACGCTTCACCAAAATACTCAATTATGAATATGCAGGATCATCTCACGACAATCAAAGTATTAGTTCATAGATAATGAATATCATAGTAGATCATAGATTAACAACAAGAAAGATAATACAAAAGCAACTCAACAATTGCTCAACGAATGAAACATAACAATAGAAATGCGGAAGCAATAGATTCCCAACCCACCCATCGTACACGGTGTGTCATTTTAATGTTCTTCTATTAACCACGGACCTAAAGCCCGCTCACGATACCAACTGTAACACCCTGGCTGTCAGGAAGCCAAGATGTCACCTAAAACATCTAACATACATCCATAATGCGGAAGAGCTTGAAACAAGTATATCAACTAAAGACAGACATTAAGATAAACAGGACATGGTGAAGGTATCCTTCCTTCACCTTCTAAGTTATTTAATACGAACATCAATAAAGAAGGTTCACACGCAGATAATAAATCAACATCCGGTGGAGAAGGTATCCTTCCTTCTCCAATTATAATTTAATTATTACAGTTCATCGTTAACGAATGAAATATGGAACTAAAATTTAGACTTGAACATGAATTTGATGTTGTGAACAAGTAGTGCGTGTCTACTCCTCCCAGAGCCAACATCGGGGTTACCTAAAAAAACAAACAACGCAAGTGTGAGTCCATGACTCAGCAAATACGATTATCAATAAGATAATTATTCAATATGAATAAGACAAACTCATCATCAGTTCGATCACATCACAAGCGATTACAAATGAAAACATGATATGAATGCTCAAAATCAAAGGAATGGACTGCACACATGCATATATGCAGTATAGCGGTGAAACACCCGTCGGTGTTCACTCAAGCCCGCATCTTAACAAAAATGCGAGGATCCACTTCCCGTATGAAGAGCGTTTCATACGGGTGTCCAACATTGCCCATCTTGGAGTTAATGGGTCTTACATGCCCATTCGGAATTAATGGGTCTTTCAAATCCACTCCGTGGGCGGGACATGACAATGTCAACACGCCCACATTGGAATGGTGGGACTTGCAATCCACTTTCGTGGGCGAAACATGCATAATGAATGCATAGAATGAAATACGAATATTGAAAGACATGATAACAAAACATGGATTCAACACATATGAAAGAACATAAACAATCCATCTTCTCTCGTATCATACCAAATCACAGCATGACCATATAAACATTCATCAATCACAATCATTAAGGGTGACAATGTACTTGCCTTCCACGATGCGACGCGTTAGTCGGCAAAGGTGATACTCCTAAACCCGAGGCTTCACCTCCTAAACAAGTAAAATAATTTCAATAAGGACATAATATACCCAACACTACTAATCGATGTTAAACACTGCTTCCCTGATGACTCTAGTCATTAATACAAAACTTAAAATGAAATCAACAATTTCTGACATAACTTAATTCTGGACAGCAGCACGGTAATTGACATATCTATTGGTCTGGAACTCGGAATGAGGTGAGACCAATTTCCATGGTTTCTTAACTGACATATCTACAATACTCTGGTTGGGCAAAAGTTCAGATTTTGCCTCTAATAAAATTTGGCCCACGGCTCAAATCTGTTGACTGAATTAATAGACAGAAATATCGGCTAAATTAAAATATCCATAACTTTTGTTGTACAACTCCAAATTGGATGTTCTTTAACAATCTGAAAAGGTTATGAAATTATCTACAATAACCTAGTTGGCACGACATTCATATACTGTTTTTAACAAAAAGTGGCACACGGGTCAAAATTAAAGATAGAAACTGACATACAAACTGGACAGACTGACATACAATCTGGACAGTCACAAAGAAAAGTGCATAACTTTTGATCTATAAATCCAAATGAGGTGTTCTTTATCAATCCTGAAAGCTAGTGATATCACCTTCAAAATTTGTTATGGGAAAGACCTCTGAATCACCCTCTAACTAGGCCATAAATCAACCTATACAGAGACTGCTAATTCTCGTCAGGATTCTGGACAGCAGATAGTAAATCTATCATAACTTTTGACTCGAAAGTCCGAATTCAGTGTTCTTGGCGGCCACCGAAAGATAAGATCAATACCTACAAAACTCTAGGAGATGGACAACCCAAATTCGGCCTCTAAGATCACGAAACAGGCCACGCAACATTCAGGACAGAACTGAAATTCTAACGGCAGCAATTCAATCCAATCAAACTAATCGAATTCGCGTGCGAAACAACCTAAACAGCGAGGAAATCGATCATTACCCTTGTAGAACCATCGGAGATCGCTGATCAAATCCACGAAGAAATTCTCCTTCAATCCTCTCTTAGTTCCTCTTCTTCTTCTTCCCACGGTCGGCCACAAGCGTAGGAAACATGGCGCCGGGAGAGGAGGAGCAGCAGCGGCGAGGCAGCTGTAGCACGCCGCTACTGTAGCATGGGGCTACTGTAGCACAGCGGCTACTGTAGCAAGCGGGGCTAGGTTTGGTCCCCTCCCCTCCCCTTGCCTTCTAATGGGCTGCGCCCACTCATGGGCCTTGGGCCACTATGGTGGCTCCCCTCTTCTCGAATATGGGTTGGCGGCCCATACTTCTCCTAAAATTCTGAATTTTAACTTATTTCCTCTCTAATCTTACAGCATTCGAAATCGAATAATCGGGTATTACAACTGCAGAAGTTATTGCTGATGAACTTACTGAATCCTTGGTTGCTTGGAATCTTGATGAGAGGCTATCTACTGTGACTCTTGACAATTGCTCTACAAATGACAAGATAATTGATTTGTTAGTGAAGAAGATTGGATTGGGTAAGCTTATGGTGAAAGGTACGATGCTTCATATGCGTTGATGTGCACACATTCTCAACTTGATTGTGAATGATGGCTTGGAAGTGATGCATCCTACAATTGAACACATTCGTGATAGTGTAGTGTTTTGGACTGCCACACCAAAGAGAGTGGAGAAATTTGAGAAAATTGCTAAGTTTGTGAAAGTTAAAATAACCAAAAAGTTAGCGCTTGACTGCAAAACTAGATGGAACTCTACCTTCACTATGCTTAGTGTTGCTTTACCCTATAAGTCTGTTTTTGATCGTGCGAAGCGTGTTGAGAAACAATATACTTGTGCTCCTAGTGATGCAGAATGGTCATTTGCTGCTAACGTTGTTGAGAGGCTACGGTTGTTCTTTGATATCACTGAAATATTTTCTAGAACTCAATATGTTACTGCTAAGATTTACTTCCCCAAGATTTGTGAAATTAAAATGCAAATGAGGCAGTGGTCAACTTGTGGCAACCTAACTATACAAAATATGACAGTTAGCATGAATGAAAAGTTTGATAAGTATTGGTCTGACATTCAAGGACTAATGGGCATAGCTACACTTCTTGATCCTCGATTTAAGTCTGAAATGTTGCTAGTTTGCTATGAAATGCTACTTGGTATTAGTACTAAAGAGTGTGAGAACCATGTTCAACAAGTCACTACCTCATTATGTAATTTGATGGATGAATACCGAGTAGATAATGAAGAAGATAATATAGAGTCATCAGTCCCACTATCTTCAATTAAAGCTCCAGCTGTTATGTCAATCTTTAATGCACGTGTTCCTAAGAAAAGGCAAGAATCTCTTAGGCGTAAATCTGAGTTAGATCGTTATTTGGAAGATGACTATGTTCCAAATACAATGAAAAATTTTGATGTATTGGATTGGTGGAAGGTTCTTGGGACACGCTATCCTACTTTGAGGATGGTAGCACGAGACATCTTTGCTATTCCGGTGTGCACTGTTGCGTAGTGCGCTTTTAGCACAAGTGGGAGAATTCTTAGCGAGCATCACAACCGCCTCACTTCTGACATGTTGGAGGCATTAATGTGCTCACAAGATTGGCTTCGAAACAAATATAAAGGTATGTATATAGCAGAGTTCATACTTATATTATCAGTTGTCAACAAAAGAAAATAATGGTTACATTTTGTATCTTACAGATGAGGAAAAGGGAACGCCTTCTAGCTTCTGGACTTGCCTTCAAGACATTCAAGAAGGGCTGCAGGTGGAGTACTTAGAAAATAAATAGCACTTTCAAGTAATGTGCTTACATTTCAAATGCTTAACAATTTTTTGTCTTGTGTTATGTGTAGGAGATGACACTATGAGTTGTTCCTTCTACAATGGTCAAGTGCTCAAGTGGAAATGTGGAATTCCTTCTACCATGGTCAAGTGCTCAAGTTGTTCTATTCTTAATCTATTTGCTCATATGAACTGTTATTGTAATGATTTGGGGTGCTATGGGAGGCTAAAGTAGTGTCTATGTGTGAGTGTGAGTGTGTGAGTCTGTTTGTATTAGTCTATTTGCTCATATGAAGTTATGACTTATGAACTGTTATTGTAATCTGTTTGCTCATATTTGCTGTGTATCAATCATTTAGTCTATTTGCTCATATGAAGTTATGAACTATAATTGTAATTTGTTTGCTTATATTTGTTGTGTATCAGTCTGTTTGCTCATATGAAGTTATGAAATTATTGTAATCTGTCTACTCATATTAATTGGGAGTTGGGAGGCTTGGGAGTTGGGACTCGTTCCATATTCATTTCAGTGCACTCTAGGTTGAGATCAGTTGCTTCCTCAATTGCTTGATTGCTTCACAAATCACACGATCACATGTCACATGCACTACAAAGATTGGGATTAGGGCCTCTGGGGATTAGCGAATTTTGGGTCTAGGGCCCGTGGGGACCCGATAATCCGGCGAGGACGAGAACGGGGAGAATAGTCCCCGAGAACAGGGAACGGGGATTTTTCTTTCTCACGGGGATGTTCCACCACTCCCCACCGGGGAATGGCCCCGTTGTCATCCCTAGTTGTCGCCTCACTCCGGGTCTCCACCTCCCTCCTGGTCCCGGGCTCCGCCTCCTCTCTTTCGGTTCTAGTGTCTCCTCTCCCTGTCGCCCCTCTTCTTCGACGACCCTCTCCCAACGCGTCTCGCCTCCCGACGCTGCCACCCTCTGCAACCAACCAGGCAAAGCTGGCGTTTGGTAGATCTTGTTTATTTTTATTTTCCTTTACGTTTTCTATTTTTCCTGATTTATTTGAATGTTCTTAAGAAATTAATGTAGAGTGTCTCTTGAATCTTTAATTAGGAAACAATATTGCAATTATATTTCCATGTTAAATCTAATTTATTTTCTAATTTGTGTGTGAATTGTATATGATACATGGAAATGATACAAGTATTTTCATGGATTTATTTACAGTAAAAATAAAAAGAAATCAGGGAGATGAAAATTTTGATTTATCCTTCATTACCGATCCCTTCCGAGACCTGCATTTTGGTTGTGAATGATGATCAATGAGTTAGTTGTATGCATTTGTGTTGCTGATAATTAATGGATGATATTTGCTTTCTAATTCATGATATTTCCATATTTTGGAAGAAAATAAAAAAACAATCATATTAATGCTAAATCAATAAACAAACATGTCATTGCTTTAGGGGCATTTTAGACATTTCATAACTCAGAACAGCCTACCAGCCAAACAAAAAAAAACAAACTCCCAAAGGATTTCTGGGGAAAAACTATAGCTACTTTTCAGCCAGAAAGCCAAAAAGCAACGTATGATAAAAGCTACAACTCCTCCAGCCTTAGTGCTCTCACCTCTTGTGCTATACTCCAATTTGTCAAATTAATTAAGCGGAGGAACCCTGATTATTTGGTTGTACTTGGTTCATTACATAGATGTACTTGTACTCAAATAAATTCGAGCATGGTATATCGTATACATATGCAGTTACCCCTCAAGTGTCATCTGCACATGACTTATGTCTTAATGTGTGGCCTTTTGTCTCCATTGTTACCAAGGCATCTGTTGTGGTGCTATATAGAACTTCCACAGAAATGAGACTTCTGGAAAGTACATAGATTTGATTTACATCTCAGGACTCAGAAGCTACGGTGAGATGAATCCTTCAGCTAAAATAGGACAAACCATGCATAGTACTATAATTTAAAGCCTAAAGTTGTGTCATGTGGGATATTAGGTATACGAGAAGAAGAAAGACGCTGCCAGACGTTACTCCAGAGATGACCGATTCAGTTGCTTCAACCAATTCTGATGTTTTGTCAGATTTGGAATAGTTATCCTTGCTGTTAGTTTCCTTTTCAGTTTCTGAGTTAGATTCAGAATCCTATAATAGTTTTAGTATTCGAATTTGTTTACTAGTATCGATTGTTAGGATCCTCTCTATTTAAAGGGAGAGATACACTTTTATTTTAGTTTTGCAAGAATATCAGAAAATGCCAACTCCTCTTCTCTTATGTCTTGAGTTCTATTCCGTCGTTCTTCTGTTCTCCAGCAACATCAGAGACTCGACCATGTGGTGGCGACCACCACGGCGCCCCAGTCGTGTCGTTGAGGCTCTAGACTTCGTCTTAATCCCATGCATGACTATAATTTGCGATCAAATCCTCCAGCTGCAAACCAAAACCATGACAACTTGGTATCAGAAGTCGCTGCGCCATCCAGCATGTCAGAGGTTGACAACATCGAAGCGCTCAGCAAGAAACTCGATGTCTTGTTTCAACAGTTGGAGACCGATCGTGTGAAGCTTCACGAGAAGATTGATCATCTCTCCAACACAGTTCAAGATATTGATCATAAACAAAGAGCACAACATGTGGCTGTTACCTGTTTCGAGCACGGAAACAACAATACACCAGGTGATCAGGACACTATCACCGACGCTCGTCTCAGGGCAGCCGACGGCATCTTTGTGGAGACCCTAGATCACTAAATTCGAATCCTCTGTGTATTATGAACTAGTCCCATAATCCTCTGTGTGGCCTTTTGTCTACCAAATATCTAAGAAGCAGATAAATTAATATTACTTAGTAGCAAAAGGATCTTATAGTTAAGTCTTATAGAGTTCGCCACGCAGGGCTTTAATGACAAAAGTATGCCCACAGGCGATCGAGTGGAGAACGTGACCTAGTTCGCATAGTCTTCGAAGTAATCTTCCTCGTAGAACTCGGTGATCCTTGGTTCTTCCTCGGTGACTGATCAACAAATGGTGCAAAGCTGTGAGTACTTAAAGTACTCAGCAAGTCGTAGGGAAATGTATGCAAGTAGTATACATGCAAGGCTTGAACAAGGATAGTTTTATGGTTGTTTTGCAGAAAGAAGTATTGATAGTAGATACAGTAAATAGATTGTAAATCACAATTTAAAAGATTAATACATAAGTAAACAAGTTCTTTTGAAACAACTAGTGAATTCTCGTTCACTTCCCAACCATCAACCAAATCAAATTACTCAAATCCATCCAAACCATTCCAACATTTTTGAGAAAATCTACCCCTTGTGTGAAATCACAAGGCATTGTCCATAACCAGGGACACAGTTATTCGAATAGTTTTATACTCTGCAGAGGTTTTACAGCTTGACCCACTTATAATGTCACACAAGACACGCTTCCAACGGCATGCGACTAAAATATTATCACAAGGCTTTTACAAAGCTCTGTTTTGACCAAGTTTTGTTTGCTAAGGATTCACCATTCTAGGCCCCCTCTTGTGTCGCCGCTCATCAACCTAAACAGAACCAAATCAAAATATTACTAATTAGTTGGTCAGGTCCACCCCACTCTAAACATGTGGTTGTACGGTATGGTCCAGATCAATGGCGCACAAAGTTAAGTCTTTAGTGACTACTCAGGCGATGCAACCACATCCCAAAATCATCCCCTTTATTGCACGATCACACGCCCGAGTATGAAATCATTTTTAGTTTAACCCGACCAAATGACAACCCTTGCCATGGTACAATAAATTTTAATAACAGTAGCCGTGCCACAATTCCATATTTCATTAAGTCAAATTTAAACATTTATGAGCATGTGATCATGAATCCCATCGTACACTACATGGCTAAGCATATTACGCACCCAAGTTGGTAATTAAATATGTCCAACTAAGATTAACCCAACCTATGTTGTCTAAGGGTACATGTCATTTATAATTATACAAGAAGGCATAATGACAATTAGGCATATAACTATTCCCGAAAGCATTTATTATAAAACTAGCAATTCATGTTGATATAAAATAATATAATTTTATAAAATAGGTACGACACGATCAAAGGTCTACGACTTGCCTTCGTTGAAGGTTTGAGTTGTTTCGGCGGACGGGTCCAAGAATTCTTCGGGAACGCTGGAATCTATACGCGCGAAAAGAACCAAATAAATACAACAATTCCAAATAAAATCCAAAAAATATCAAATTAAAACCAAAAGAAAGGTACTAAATTTAGATGAATTTAGAAACAATAATTGATGAAATCGAAATTCGTATGAGGGAGAACGAACGTCTGGAAGGTTGATATCACACAAAATGATAGAAATTCAATGGAGAGAGAAAATTCTTATTGAATCTCCGTGCTGATTTTCTTGATATAAAGCCAAGCAAAGAGGGGATGACCACATGGGCCCACTTGCAAGTGAGACCAAGAGGGAGAAGAAAGGAGAGAGAGTATGACATGGTGGGGTCCAAAGGTCATTGAGCCAAGGCTTCTTCTTAGGGAGCAAACAGAGAGAACAAGACAGGGAGGAGGAGGCGCTTTGTAGTTGCGCTGCTGCCGATGAGGGAAAGGGAGGGGTGGCTGGCGAGCTAGCAAAATAGAACCCCAGTGAGGTTGCGGACCCAATGGTGGTGCTGGCATCGCCACCGAAGGAGCGAGGCAACATGGCGGCGAGTAGGGCACACAGCCGGCGGCGGCTTTCATGGGTGACAGTGCTCCGATGGCGTACTAAGGGAGATAGAGGGAGCACCACGTAGAATGCGAAGCGACAAGTCCAATAGTGCTGACAAAGATGGCGGGGAGTGGTCGACGGCGTTGGGAACGTTAGAGAAAGGTGCTTCAGCCAGCGGCGGGGAAACACAAAATGCGACAAGGAGGAGATGGGAGAGGGGATGAAACTCAGAGGAGGGGTGGAGGAGGCCGAGGGGCACCTCGTGACGCACTTGGCTCGACAAAGAGTTGGCCGTTGAGGGAGAATAGAGGAGGTGGTGCTCCGATCGGACTTGGAGGAGAAAGAAAACTTGCTGTGGGGGCCTCGGTGAGGGAAAGGGATGGAGTGGGGAGGAACGGGAGGTGCTCCGGTTTTATAGAGAACGGGAGGAGGGAGCAGCACAGGGAGGCACGGGTGGCGCTCGGGCATAGGTAGGATAGGGCCCGGGGCGGCACTCGTAGGATGATAAGATGGTTAGCGCATGGGCGGCACCAGGGATCCCAGGCACAACTGGCGGCGGGATAAGTAGCACAGCAGATAGGGCAGGGTGTAGCAGGATTCCCAGGTTTGCAGGGTGATGAGTGCAATGGGAAGAAAGAGCAACACTAGAGGTTGAAGAAAGAGAAGAAAAGGAGAAAAAGAAAAATAAATTTAGAAAATCCAAGAAAATTTCATAAAATTCCATGGAACCTAAATAGATCAAATAAAATAATTTTGGATTTAATTGAAGTTTATTTTAATCATTTAAAAAAATTCATTTTTTTGAAAATTCAAATTAAGCTTTAATTAGTTCGATAAAATGCAAATGATTATTTTTATTTTTAAAGCTTCAAGCGGGGACTCAACCCTGTAAGACTTGACTATAAGGTCCTTTTGCTACTAAATAATATTAATTTGTCTGCTTCTTAGATATTTTATTGTATGGATAAGATTTCATCTATGTTGCAACTGTGTGAACTAGCTACTGATCATGGGACTAGTTCAGAATACACAGAGGGTTCGGATGTAGTGATCCGAGGTCCCGACAGAGATGGTATCAGAGTCATATCGACTGTAGGATGCATCCATAGTTAGCATGGTCATTTAGTTAAAATTTCAAAATTTATTTTATAAATCAAACCAACCAATTAAAAGGAGTAGTTATTCTTCTCTCATCTTATTCTATTGTTTTCTCATCTTATTCTATTTTTTTCTCATACATTTTTAGGTTCTTATCTCTTATTTTTTTCAAAATTGGTTTTAAAGTTTAAATTGACCTCCTTACCTTAGTAACCCCTATAGGATCGAGTTTCCGTGATCAAATCAATGGATGGGCTGGAATCGTCAAGAAACATGTCGATTGTGTCAAGTCAGTTGCTCATATAAGTTAGATTAGAAATGCTTTAGCAATGTTGCCCTTCTCAGTTTTAGTATCGCTTAGTCCGCGTAACAGGATCTTTTTGTGTGACTGTCGCCTTTTATAGCTTCTTAATAGCTTTCTGGCTATTTGTTCTTTGGGTTTAACTGACCTTCCCTAGTTAGTTTATTCCTGTCTTTCTCCCTTATTCTCTCTTGTCTATTGTACTTTTCCCTCTCACCTATCATGCTTTCCCCATCTCATCTATTAAACCTGGGAAGATTTGTTGCAGATGGTTCAGACCCACAACTCTACAAGTCAAGGTGAACCTATTGATCCCAATACACCACCGCCTCCAGCCGCAATAGCAGATTAGGGTTTGGGTCAGTCCATGGCCACTCAGACGCAGTTGATGAATATGATGATGTAGAATAAGAATCAGATGATGAATCAACAGAACAAGACTGTTGCTGCTCTAGTCGCAATGCTGAAGCAGAACAATCAAGCAGTTGCCATGCCACCGCCACCACCACCAGCTTTTCCTCAGTCAAGGCTGGTAGAGTTCATGAGGACCCATCCACCAACATTCTCCAGCTCCTCCGAACCCTTGGATGCAGATGACTACCTGCGCTCTATAGAGAAGAAGCTTTCCATCGCCCAATGTGACGACCGTGAGAAGGTTCTGTATGCCACGCATCATCTTGAAGGCACTACCACAGAATGGTGGGGGAATTATTGTGCTACCCATAAAAACCACCAGAATATCAGTTGGGCTGAGTTCTCAAAAGCTTTCCGCCACTCTCATATTCCTAATGGAAAGTTGGAGATGAAGAAGAACGAGTTCCGTGAGTTACAGCAAGGAAACAAGTCAGTGAGTGAGTACCTCAACAAGTTCACTCAACTCTGTTGTTATGCTTAATAGGACATTGCCACATATGATGCACGTCAAAAGCATTTCAAGCGGGGACTCAACCCTAGCTTGAAGGTTCAAGTCGTTGGCAACGACTATCTGAATTTTCAACATCTGGTGAACAAGGCCATGCTCGTAGAGGAGTCTTATCGTGAGCTTGAGGAATCTCGTAAGAGGAAGATGATGCATCATAGTGCTCACCAAAGTCATCCACAAAGAGCCAGAATGAATATGCAGCATCCTGTCTGTTTCGCGCCTCCTATTGCATTCGGGACCCCTACGACAGCACCTCGCCCAGCTACTCCAGGATTTCGCAACATCACCAACAACAACACCAACTAGTATCCAAGAAACAACAATTCTGCTGTGGGAATTACCTATTTCAACTATCATCAATTGGATCAATACGCCAGCAATTGCCCTCAGAAGCAAGCTCCATCACCTGTCAGATTCAATTTGGCAATTACTCCGACCATAACCCCCATGCCAGGAGCAGGACTAGAGCACCTCAGACTCCAGTTACAGCAGCCAACACCCCTCAGCCTTTTGGGAGTGGCCGTGTGAACCATGTCACAGTGGACGATGCACAGATAGCTCCGGACATTATGCTGGGTAAGTTCCTAGTTAATTCAGCACCTACTACTATTTTGTTTGATTCTGGAGCTTTGCATTCATTTGTTTCTCAGAGTTTTGCTACAAAGCAACACCTAAAAGTTTTGACTCTTAAAAATGCCTTGTTGGTTCAATCACCCGGTTCAGAGTTGAGTACGAACCAATGTTGCCTAAAAGTTAAAGTGATCATAGAAGTGGTAGAGTTTCTAGCCAACCTCATAATCATCAACACCAAGTTCTTATATGTGATTTTGGGTATGGATTGGCTTACTTGTCGCCAAGCAATTTTAGATTGTGGTGGTAGAAGCATCACATTGGTTAGTCCAATTGGAACTAGAGTAAAGTTTGAAGCCTCCACAGAAAAACGTGATGGAGCGCTAGTCTACAGTGTCAATGCTGTATCTTTGGAATATGTGCCTATGGTCATAGATTTTCTAGATGTTTTTGTTGATGATTTACCTAGAATGCCACCAGATAGGGATTTAGAGTTCGTCATCAACCTAATTCTAGGAACCGCACTGATCTCCAAGAGACCCTACCATTTGCTTGTTGACGAGCTAGTCGAGCTAAAGAAGCAGATCAAGGAGCTGCAGGATAAAGGTTTTGTCCAACCAAGTTCTTCACCTTGGAGAGCCCCAGTGATCTTTGTTGAAAAGAAGGATGGTACCCAGCGAATGTGTGTGGATTATTGCTAACTCAATGTAACATCCCAAGTATTTTACTTGTGTTTCAAAAGTAAGAAAAGGTGTATAAATTAAAAAGTTTTCTTACATCTTGTATTTCATGTATGTTCTAGAGAATTCTTGTAAAAGAATTATGGAAATACAAATCACAAGTCTCTTTTGACCTAAATCATGCCCATCAAAAACCTTCTTATCAAATCTTGTGATCATCCTCTGAAAATATTTTTCCTAAGTTCTAGGGATGGGGTGTGACCCCTCTGAAAAAATTTCACAATTTTTAGAAATTGTTTGAATATTTTTGGAGGTCAGTCAAACCCGCTGGACTGTTAGTCAAACCCTAGGTCAGCACCTTGCAGAATTTTTGGGGAAAAATCCACTGCATAAAAGACTCTAAAAATTTTATACAATGTCAATATCTAAGTTAGCAAGCTTTTGTAAAAATTTCAGAATTTTTGCAGTTAGTTTGCTACCTCAAATGATTCCCCAAAGTTATCTGTTTTAATTCAACTGCTAGGGCTGAGTCAGACTTAGCCTCGAGTCAGACCCGAGCTCAAGTCAATTGGCTCGGTCGAACCCAGTCACCAGAGCCGCACTCGGGCGCGGTCGGTTGGGCGCATGTGTGGGCCATTGGATTTCGATCCAATGCCTCAGAGCTCGCTTACCACTTCGGACCTCTAGAGATCTAGAGCAATCCTCGCCGTCCATCCATGATCTAACGATCGTCGACCTCCTCTTCTATTCTTCTTCTTCCTCCTTGCGCCGTACTCGTGTGCGCACCATGGCAGAGAAAGGGCGGGCACTGGTCACCTCGCGGGCCCCCTCAACATCTCTGAGCCCGGTTCTCGTCCTTGTCAGCGTTTGGCTCTGTCCCTTACCTGCTCCTATTGACATTTTCGGCGTTGGCAGAAGTTTAGGTCATGTCGCCATTAAGGCTCATCCTCGTGCAGCCTTTGACCTCGGCTATCTTGAGCACCTCCGAGCTCCTCCTCTGGGACCTCTTTACCACCCCTCTTTCCCCCCATCTCTCTTTCTCCTTGTTGTGCGCAAATCACTAGGAGCTCCGTTTTCTGCCATTATCGGCCGCGCGAGCTCTTCGTGGGCGACAAGGTTCCTGGGGTCCTTCACCCTTTCTCTTTACCTCTACTTAACCTGTTCATCAACGTGGTGCCTTCCCCTAACTTGATTTTAGATTGTATCCACAGGGACGATTTGATTTCGTGTTTTGGAGCTTTGCAGTCATGAGCACTCCTTTCTTCCCCATTTTCGGTAAGGGCCTTCTCTGCTCATTTGGTTGCTCCTGGACCACCTCTGGGTCATCACGAAACTATCATCACCATTCTTTGTTCCTCTTTTTGCTAAAGAGCTCTTGTCCGCGTTATCTTCCCCAGTTCTGGCGTCGATCTCCGCCGCTAGGACTCCTCCGAGCTCCTTCGGACCTCCCATGCGTCCAGGTGTGTTCGCGATAACCCCCTAGTGCTCGAGCGCCCGTTGGATTAGATCGTAGCGGAGTTTTTCATGCTTTCGTATTTTGCCGTAGTTGCTCCTCCGCCCCTCTCCGACTCGTCGGCGTTTTAGGCAAGCTCAGCCGTCGAGAGTGGCCTCGTTGGGTGCGCAATTGTATTGTTCACGTTTTGACACCTCGGGTTCGCGCCATCATGGCCTTGGTCACCGGCGGTAAGCCGGCGAGCAAAGTGCGGTGCTGGGTACTGTTGTCGTAAGATTTGGCAAAGTCTAGGACCTCCTAGGGTTCATCGTAGCCGTTGAGGGCTACCTCGGGTTAGATCTTCACCATAGGATCTTTCTCTGTGCAAACCTTAGTCACAGGACCTCTTGGCTTAGATCCTAGCCGTTTAGGACCTCCATGGCTTTAATCTTAGCCGCCAAGATCACCCCATGCAAAAAGACCTCCCCGTGGAGATCTTGACCGTTAAGACCTCCCCAGTGAGATCCTAGTTGTCGGAACCTCCCTCCATTTAGACCTCTATCGCTAGGACCTCCCTCGCATAGATCTTGACCGTTAAGACCTCCCCCTGCGAGGTCTTAGCCATCGGGATCTTTCTCCGTTAGATTTTGACTCATAGGACCTCTTTGTGAAATCTTGGTCGTCAGGACCTCCTTCAGTTTTCATCTTGACCGTTGAGATCTTCCTCTGTGAAAATCTCGGCTGCCAGAACCTCCCCAATCTAGATCTTGGCCATCTAGAACCTCCTCTGGAAGATCTTGGTCGTCCCCAACCTCCTCCTTTAGAGCTATCCCTTAGGACCTCCTCTTGTAGATCGGGACCGTCAGATCTGGATCTGACGGTCACGACCTCCTCCGTGCGCGTGGAGATCCATCACGTGCGCTGTGAGTTCATCTCGTCAGGGCCGTTGGATTCAATCTCGACGGTCACGACCTCTCTGTTTGACTTGGTCTTTTGGAGCAGCCTGAGAGTTTTTATTTTCAAACTATTAATTGTGTTAAACTTCAAAAGTGCATAACTATTTTATTTTATCTCCTTTTTAGATGATTCATGTTGGAATAAATTCCTATTTACCTAAACTTTAATCCAAAAATATGTTTAGGTGCTGTTTTGTAGCAGAAAATGGTATAAACTGTATTAACTTGTTTTAACATAAAATGTTGTCTAGAAATTCATTAAAACTTGAAAAATGCATAAGTAATTCTCTGTGATTCCAAACTGGGCAAACTAAAATGTGTTAGTTTCCTCTATTAATATGTGTTAGCATAGAATGTGTTTCATGTAGGTCTTTACTTCTGAAATTAACTTAGTGCTACTTTTACAACTTACAAAAATCATAAGTAATTCATTTTAACTCCAAATGAAGTAAATCCAGTTTTGCTGTTCTTAGAATGCCATATTCTACCTACCATAAAAATTTCAGGTTCTAGATCTTTCTGGAAAATTATACCATGAACAGTAATCCAAATTAATTTAATTAGATTTTTCAGGCTGAAAGAAATTATTTAGGCCATAACTTTTGCATGCTTAGTCCAAATTGAATGATTATTGTTGCTAAATTCATTTAAAATCATAACCTTGCTGATCTGTAAATTTCGTGGAATTTGGATGACTTTGGCTTTTGAGTTTCTTTCGGTGTTCTTCGTTCTTATTGAATTTTCGCGTTCTTGCGATAGGTTCCGAAGAGTTTGTTGAGCCCGAGAGTGATCCTCTGCATCAAGAGGACATCCAGCAAGCCAAGCAGATGTAGCATCATTTGATCATATTGCTTCTATTATTTTTGAAGTTTAATATGTTGTTTGCTAATTCTACATATGCATTACTATTGTTTTAATATCTTGTTTTAAACTATTGTTGATTAGTTGACCCATTAGATGCATAATCTATAGGCAAATGTTTATCCCCTATTATTGAGCCTAAGAGTAACTTGTTGTGATTTAGGGTTCGTTGGATGAGCCCTTGTCACTTAGTAGTTTACGAGTTAATGTTGCTTAGTCATGCTTAGCTACCAGTAGAGATGGGCGGTTGTCGCTCAGTCGATAACCTTGATCACACAAACATTTATTATGACTTTATTTTCAGCACCTTGTGCTATGATTATTTGAGCAAAATAAAACTAGAAACAAAATGATTTAGACTTGGGCACATTGGTATGATGGTATGTTTTTTGGTGTGAAAGGTTGGTGCCCGAGTCAACAAGGACCGAACATCTTGTGTCACACTATCCAAGCATTTTTGCGTGCTAACCACACTAGAGGGAAACGGGACCTCTCTTGACTTAGTACTTTGGCGTGTGTTGGCTTCGGGTCGTAGGAGGTTGTAGGAGGGAAGATGTTGGGAGCATTGTAGTTGTCCGAAAGCTTTACCCCGAGTAGGTAGTTGTCTTTCGGCTTTACAATGTAGCGTATGGGTTTCTATCCATACGAGCGGCCTGTGGTTAATACACAATATTGGAAATGTCTCGTAGGACTTAGCCGTGCCAGCATAACTTTGGAAGTGTGCTTCATCTAGTGGCAAAAAGGTGGTCTGAAATGTGGGTACATTGGTACACCCCTGCAGGGTTTTGATCTATTCGAATAGCCTCGTCCTAGGTTATGGACACGCTTGGTTAGGTTTTGCAAGAGTTAGACTATAACCTTTTAAATTAAAACTTGATGGGTGGTACGAATCAGGGATTCGTGCTATGTTGTGGTGGCTATTGGGTTAGTCACCTCTAGGTTGTTATTTATGTTACTTATTCTTACCTCGCTGTTATTTCAATGATTAAAAACAAATTTGATAAATTGCTTTCAATCTATTACATTATTGCAAATGAAAATTGCTTTATACGTCCAATTAACCATATAACCATATTCCTTTGTTGCAGCTTTCATGTAGCTATGTATAGGCATGTTACTCGTAAGTCTTGCGAGTACATTATTGTACTCACCTGCATTGCTTGTTGTGTGCAGAGGAGAAAGTGGATCCCCAAGGGGTCTACTTCTGTGAGTTGTGCTGCGGCAGGTGCGACTAGCTTGGCGGCCCGGTCGGTTGCCTTGTGGGTTATGTTGGCTAACCGGTCGTCTTTTGTTTATAGCCATCTTATGGCGTTTTTGCTTTCGTTGTCACTTGTTACTTGATGTCATTTGGCCGGTCGGCTCTTTTGTAATAACTCTATATTATGTATGTCTTTTGCTAGACTTGCTCTTAGGTGTTGTACGAAAATGATGCATGATTTTGTAAAGGTGTATGTGTGCTGCAATTCTGGGAAGCACATGTCCATCGAGGCACGGTATATTTTGTTTGTGATGCTAGAGTCAAGGGAAGACTAAGTATTACAAGCTAAATACACCGGGGTCTCACAAAGTTTGGTATCAGAGCCATACTGACCGTAGCAGCCCCTAGCTTGGTCGCCTTTAGGATATTTTGAAAAACTTAGTTTCAAAACTGTCAAGTGGTTTGTGAAAATCTAAGTAAGTTCTCAGATTTTTCTCCTCACCTATCTTAGCTTGCTCACCTTACCTTATCTTATTATGTTTTGAAATGCTGATTTTCCTCTTACCTTCTTTCAAAAGATGGTGGTTTATCGGTTAAATTGGTTTTGGGAGAACCATGAGAGTTGAAAATTGGTAGTGTGGCTGTCTTTTAGCAAATATTGGAAGCTTCTGGAGTTGAAAATTTCGGCTAGGAGCTTGGAGGAAAAATCTGGACAGCAAGCATTAGTATAGGACAGCAAGCTGTTGATTAGTAAATAGGGTTGAAAATGGGAGGTTAATTCAACTAAAACTTGTGGGGATAAAAGGGAAAGAAGTGATATGAGTTAGCCAAGTATTTAACCCTCCCTTAGGTGGTTTTACCTTGCTCTCTAGCTGTGTTGGACCAAGAGTTGTGTTCTGAAATTTGCCTTCCTAAACCGATTGCTCGTTCTTTCCATACGAGTTAGTCGTACCGGGAAGTTGATCTTACGACTTGAGGTCTTGTATTGATTTTGTGCTTGTTTTCAAGCTTTTGAGATTCATTCTTGGATTTGTTAATCGTTTTCCCTACCTTCCGTTTTGGGCTTGTTGCTAACTTATCTTAGTGGAACAGGATTGCTGGGAGGACTCGCAGCGGGCAGAGTCAGCCAGCTGGTCCGGATGAGGAGCTCCCACCTCCTCTAACCATGGCTGAGGTTCTCGCTCAGATCTAGCGGAACCGTATGGATCAGACGTGGATCCTGGAGGTTATCGCGAGGAACACCTCCACTCCCTCTGGCGCCTCCAGATCTGGAGGTGGTGGATATAAGTCACGGGGGGGACTCTCGGAGTTCCTTCGCACTCAGCCGCCTACTTTCCCCCGGTCTGAGGACCCTCTCGACGCTGATGACTAGCCGCGTCTGGTTGAGCGGAAGCTCAACATTGCTCAGTACCAGGATAAGGAGAAGGCACTCTTTGCATCCCATCAGTTGGAGGGTGCAGCACTCTCATGGTGGGAGAACTTCCTCGCCATGCAGCCCGCTGGCCACGTGGTCACTTTGGAGGAGTTTCACACTGCTTTCCGTCGGGCCCATGTCCCCTCCGGCTTGATGAAGCTCAAGATGAAGGAGTTTCTTGCTCTCAAGCAAGGGTGCAGATCTGTGACTGAGTATCTGCATGAGTTCAACCACCTGGTGGGGTATGCTCCTACTGAGGTGGCCACTGATGAGGCCAAGCAGGAGAAGTTTATGGAGGGCTTGTCTTAGGAACTGCAGGACAAGCTCTCTATTGTTGACTTCCCCGGCTTTCAGACCTTAGTGGACAAGACCATCGTCGCCGAGTACAAGGTGAGAGCGCTGGGCGAGTCCCGCAAGCGCAAGTAGGAGGCCCAGAAGGCAGCTCGGCCCAGCCTCTCTCATCCCTGTGTTGGGACAGCACCAGTGGCCCATGTTCAGGCTTCACCACCGCCGAGGCCGCCGGACTGACTTCGTCCCCGCAGATCGTGTTTCACCACGCACTGTGGTCAGCAAAGAAGGTGGCCTCCACAACCCGGCTGCCGAGGTCACTTGCTTCCACTGCCACAACAATGGCCACTATGCGAATAGTTGCCCTCAGAAGACTGGAGCGGCCCCTCATCCTAATGGAGGACGCAGGCAAGGAAGTAGTCATCCACCTGACCAAAAGACTATCCAGAAGACCCAGGGCGTGGGCAGTGTCCGAGTCAACCATATCTGGGCTGAGGCGTAGGAGGCACCCGACATTGTGTTGGGTACGCTTCTGGTCAATTCTCTCCCTACTGTAGTATTATTTGACTCAAGAGCTTCACATTCTTTTATTTCAAGATCTTTTACTGCTGCTAGTGATCTTCACTTTGTTCCTTTGGGGGTTCCTTTGCTTATTCGCTCTCCGGGTTCGGAAATGAGAGCTGATCAAGAATGTCGGGATGTTCCTATTGAAGTTGAAGAAGTGGGATTCTTGGCGAATCTCATCCTACTCAACTCAGCGAGTTTGGATGTGATTCTTGGCATGGATTGGTTGTCCCAACACTTGGGGTAAATCGATTGTACCAAGAAGGTCGTCTACCTCACAAGTCCCTCCGGCGAACAGGTTGGGTTTGCACCGCAGCTGCAAAGGCCACATCTTTGTGCACTTGAAGCGAAGCCAGCCTTGGAGATTCAGGATGTCCCAACAGTGTGTGACTTCGTGGATGTTTTCCCCGAAGATTTGCCTGGGATGCCTCCAGTTCGAGACCTGGAGTTCATCATCGAGTTGCTGCCCGGTACCGCCCTAATTTTTAAGAGTCCGTACCGAATGCCTCCTAATGAGTTGGAGGAGCTGAAGAAGCAGCTAGGTGAGCTTCTAGAGAAGGGTTTCATCCGTCCTAGCTCATCTCCTTGGGGTTGTCCAGTGATCTTTGTGAAGAAGAAGGACAAGACCTTGCGCATGGGCGTTGATTACCGTCTGCTTAATGAAGTGACAGTGAAGAACAAGTATCCTTTGCCCCGCATTGACGATCTTTTTGACCAGTTGACCGGAGCTCGGGTATTCTCCAAAATTGACTTGAGATTGGGGTATCATCAAGTAAGGATTAGGTCTGAAGATATTCCGAAGATGGCTTTCGTTACTCGTTATGGTCTTTACGAGTACACCGTCATGTCTTTTGGCTTAACCAATGCTCCTGCCTTGTTCATGAACCTTATGAACTCGATATTCATAGAGTATCTGGATAAGTTTGTCGTGGTCTTCATTGATGATATTCTTATCTACTCCAAGAGTGAAGAAGAGCATGCTGAGCATCTGAAGCTTGTATTGGGAAAGCTGCGTGACCACCAGCTGTATGCAAAGTTCAGCAAGTGCGAGTTCTGGTTGAAGGAAGTGGCATTCTTGGGCCATGTTCTTTCACATGAGGCGTAGCTGTGGATCCTAGCAAGTTCAGTGATGTGCTATCTTGGGGTCAGCCCAAGTTAGTCACCGATGTGCGGAGTTTTCTTGGTTTAGCGGGTTATTACCGTCGCTTTATCGAGAACTTCTCCAAGATCGCGAAGCCGATGACTGAGTTGCTCAAAAAGGATGAAAAGGCTGCTGAGCATTGGTTCTGGCTCTCTGTAGTTGATTTTGATGAACTCCGTGTTGTATCATCTTCCTTTTGCAAGATTCGTCTAACTCACGACGAGAATCTTCTATGAGTACGGCTTTATCCACCATATGCTGAAAATCCACATAATCATTTCCAACCACTTGCACTTTCAAACTAAGGTTGAGTCCACGCTTGAATCGCTTCTGACGTGCGTTATCGGTAGCAACATCTTCTGGAGCATAGCGAGAAAGTTGAGTGAACTTGTTGAGATATTCACCCAAAGACATGTTTCCTTGCTGTAGTTCACGAAATTCATTCTTCTTCATTTCCACTATACCATCAGGGACATGAGCTTGACGAAAAGCTGTTGAAAATTCCTCCCAAGTGATAGCGTGAGAATTCCCATGAACTACGGTGTAGTTCTCCCACCATTCTGCGGCTATACCTTCCAACTGATGTGAAGCATAAAGAACTTTCTCACGATCATTGCATTGAGCAATGGCGAGCTTTTTCTCCACTGAACGAAGCCAATCTTCTGCGTCCAAAGGTTCTGGCGAATGAGAAAACATAGGTGGACGAGTCCTCATAAACTCTGATAGCTTGGAATGATGATGAACTGGCGGCGGAACAGCTGCTGCTTGATTATTCTGACTATTTTGACCGTTTTGGTTCAACAAGTTGACTATTGCAGTGGCGGTCTGACTTTGCTGCGTCATCATGGCGTTCATGTTCTGCATCATTGCACTCATGAATTGCGTCTGGGCTGCTAGAAGTTGTGCCATGTTTGGCTCTGCGGCTCCAGGGGCTGGTGACTGGTCACTTGCATTGACATTGGCATTGGCATTGGCATTGGCATTGGCATCCTCTGACTGAGTACGGCTCGAAGTATTGCGAGTATCAACCATCTGCGATAATCCTCCACAGGTTTAGTAGGTAAGATACAAAAGCAATGTAGATGAGAGGGAATAGCACAATATATGAGATAGACAAGAAAGAGTAGATGGAAACAGCCTAGTTAGGGGAACAGATTATACCCAAGGGCAAAGGCAAGAAGACATAGCTGAAACGCTATGAAAGCACAATAAAACTTTTCGAATTAAAGCCTTAGTGTGACTGCAACATAATGCTTGACAGCAAAACTGCAGCTCCCACTTGCACACAACCCAAATAAAGACCTAATGCAAAAAAACGATCTAAAAGCGCTACAAAACTCGAATAGGATGGCTCCTAATCTGAACTGGAGGACGAAGACTCTTTAAAAGCAACTAGAACGAAGCGACGAAGATACTCTTGACGATTGCCAATGATTTGACTTCTTCCTTCAGGACTGGAAGGAATTAACAAGGCGAGAAAGTCAATTTAAGATTATAAAACAAGGTTCAGCAAAGACGAGAAAAGAATTGAATAGGATAAGAATACAATAGACTGAGATGAGAAAAGAACCAGAAGAGATGAGAAAAGAACAACTACTCAAGTCAAGTTAAGTTGATTTGATTTAAAAAATAAGTTTTGAAGCTTTTAGCTAAAACGACCATGCTAACTAAGGTTGCGTTCTACAGTCGATATGGCTCTAATACCACCTCTGTCGGGACCCGAAAATGCATCTCAGGAACCCTCTGTGTATTCTGAACTAGTCCCAGATCAGTAGCTAGCTCACACAGGAAAACAGTGATGAAATACCATCTATTTATTCAATTTAACTAAAAAGATCTCAAAGTAACAAATAATAATAATAACTGGACCTTATGGTCAATGTTTACTTAACTTGCCACGCAGGGCTAAAGAAACAAATAAACTCTTGCAGCGGAACGAAACTCTTCAAATGGCCAATCAACATGCCCACAGGCAATCGAGTGGAGAAACGCATCCTAATCCGCAAAACCTTCATAGTCTTCCTGGTAGAACTCGGAGTTCCCTGGTTCTTCTGTGGAGATTAAACAACACAATGCGCAAAGCATGAGTGTGAGGACCCCGGTTTATTCGGCTTGTACTGTTTAACCATCCACTTGGTTCTAACAGTACAAATCAAATAAACCAAGCCTCGAGATATGTATACTTCCTGCAGTGCAGTATACACACCCGTTACAAAATCATGCATCAATTCCATTCATACACATAGAGCCAAGCAAAAGCAACAAATCGAAAGACATAGATAATATAAAGAGAGTTATTACAAAAGAGGCCGATGGCCAAAAGTCATACAAATAAGTAAATACAATGGAAGCAAAATGGCCATAAGATGGCGATAAACAAAAGCCAATCGGTGTGCCTTTACCCACAAGGCAACCAACCGGACCGCCAAGCTAATCGTCCCAGACAGCGCGCAACACAACTCACAAAAGTGAGGCCCTTGGGGCTCACCTTCTTTCTCTGCAACAATTAATATTAAGCAAGCGGATGAGTACAAAAATTGTTTTTGTACTCGCAAGACCGACGTGTGAGATAACAGAACTATAATTAACTACATGCAAGCTTTATTTAAGTGGATGAGGCTCGGACTTATTTTCAAGATAAAGCAAGTTTTCATTTGCAATAGGGTAATAGATTCAAAGCAAGTTTGCAATTAACTTTTATTGTTCAAATAAAGAGAGACAATTATAGCAATAGATAAATGACAACACCAACCTAGAAGTGACTAACCCATAGTCACCACAACAATAGCATGAAGTACCCCTTCATACCACCCATGTCAAGTTTAAGTTTTTAAAAGGTTGTAGTCTAGTTCTTGCACGACCTTACCAAGCATGTCCATAACCTAGGACGAGGCTATTCGAATAGTTTTAACCTGCGCAGGGTGTACCAATGTACCCACACGATAGACCACCTTTCCACCACCACGGTTAGCACACTTCCTTTGGTATGCGAGGCATGGCTAAGTCTAACAAGACGTTTTCCAATGGACGATGCTAATTAAGAGCCGCAACCCACGGGAGAAAGACACATTAGACAGCCTAACCGGTCTGCTAATGCTCCCCTCCAAAACACACACACAACAACACACCCACCGACCAGCTCATAATTAACACCTCCCAAAGTACTTAGTCAAGAGAGGTTCCATATCCCCCTCGTGTGGTTAGCACGCAATAAGCGCTTGGCTTAGTGACACAAGTAACTCGGTCCTTGGGGACTTAGGCACCATTCCAATCACGCCCAACAGATCACACCAACATACCATTGTGCCCAAGTCAAGATATAGTTTTGTTTTCAGTTTTTGATTTGTAAATCAATAAAACACAAGGGTTGGATATAATGGATTAGTATAAGTATTTGTGTGATCGAGATCATCGACTAAGTCGATGATCGCCCAATACTACCGATACTAGGCATGGCTAAGCAATATTTATTCGAAATCTACTAAGTGACAAGAGCTCATCCAATGAACTCTAATCACAGCAAATAACCTAGGCTCAGGTAGTAGAGGATAATCATTTACCTACAGATTATGCAACTAGAGGATTAACTAATCAATTTAACAACAAATTAGCAATGCATACATAGAAGTTAAACAAAATATTAGGCTTTAAAAGTAATGGGATCAATAGGAAATGATCAAACTGCTTGCCTGCTTGTTGTGGCTCAAATTGTTGCGGAGGGTCGTTCTCAGGGTTACCGCAAATGTCGAATCCTAAGCGAAAAGCAAAAAGAAGCGAGAACAACCAATAAGACAAGCAACACTTAAACAAAAGAGCAAGCAAAACTTATCCAATTGCGACGAAATTTACACACAAGGTAAAGTACGAATATACCTAGACATAGAAACAGGAAAAACCTAATTTGGATTTGTGGTGCAAAAGATATTCTCTAAAAACCTATTTTCGGCCATAATTAGCACTGTAGCAAAAACATTTTCTAGAAAGATTTTGGAGCTGAAATTTTTATGGTAGCTACCTACTGGTATAGTGATAACCCATATAAAATTTCAGGTCATTTGGAGTTATATTGAAAGAGTTATGATTTGTCTAAATTGTTTAGGGTATTAAACTAAATTATGATCCTTATGACTTCTAAAAACAGTAAAATTTGTGAAACCAATTTTCCTAGCAAATAAACTATCAGTGGAAGCTATTCCAATTGGATTCATACAAAAATGATCTATAGATTAAAAGTTATGCATTTTACAAGTTTGCTAAAGTTCTGAAAAACAGTATTATGTTCACTTGTTTACTATTTTTGAAAATGGTTTTCCAGGTTTGATCATGGTCTACAATTATTTTTATATTTAAGTTCAAGTTATAAGGAAGCTAACAAAATTGGAATCATCTAATTTGGAGCTAAGATGACAAAGATATGAAAATGACAAGACCCTAATGTGATACTGATTTCTGGACTTAGCACTTTCGGGACTTCACTAACACCCAGAGACGTGGGCGAATGAGAGCCGTCGATCTCAGATCCAACGGACGACATTGAACCAGACCAAACACTTCTCACGCGCGCGAATGGAGGGCCGACGTGGAGGCTCCAGGGTCGTTGATCTCTGGATCCAACGGCCGAAGACCAGCCACGTCGCTCCCGCAGCGTTGTCGTCCGACAACGCGGCCGAAGGCCGCGCACAACGCCGGCGACCAAAGGCACGGTGGCGCGAGTGAATGCCAGGAATGGGTGCGCAATAGCATTGCGCACCCTCCGGTACCACCCACACCGACGGTGGTGGACGAGCGGCGCGGCGCGAGGAGCGGCGCGGAAAAATGACAACGACGACAAGCGGCAAATAGCTCGCGGCGGACCATTCAAGCGGTGCACGAGCATCTAGGGGCTACCAGGAGCTACGGACCGACGCGGAGGTGCAGAGGCGGTCGGGGCGACTCCGGCGGCGAAACTCCGCGACGGACCGAGGAAGATGACGCGAGGAAGGCGGCCGGGCAAAATCAACCATGCCGCGTCATCACGATGGGTTCTAGAGAGCACGCAGAAGCTCCACGAGAAAGGAATTAGAAAAGGAGCACTCACCGTACTGGAGGCGAAGAAGGATGCTCGCGCCAATTTGGGGAAATCCAAAATCCCGCGCTCCGTGAAGCAACTGAAATGGAGTGGGGTTAAGCACCACCGAGGTGAGAGGAAGGTGCAGGAGCAAGAAGGGAGCCAAGAACCACCGAGCACCGTCGGCAGGAGCTCCAAGCTCGGCAATGGCGGAAATGGGCGGGGTGGTATGGGCTCGCTCGTGCTTAGTGAATGCAAGAAGGAGCTGCGGGAGAGGAAAGGAAGCCGAAAGGGTGACGGGAGCTTAAGTAGGCACGAGAAGCAAGAAAGCGTTGCTCCACCTCGGGTTCCCGCTGCGCTGCGCGCCGCCGTGGCGACGGGAGCGATTGAGGCGACGACTAAACGGGCGGTGGAGTGGCGGGCATTTAATGCGCTGCGAGAGCCGTTGGCGGCAGCGGAGGTGACGGGACATCTGCGCACTCCACGCTCCGGCTCGCCATGGCGCATGCGCGCGAGCAAGAGGAGGGCGACAATGGCCACCGTCCGGTCGCATCCAACGGCGCTGTGCGGCGAAGTCAAACAACCGCGCTGTCGTCCACCGTTCGATGGACATCCAGCGGTCGAGAAAGAAGGCAACGGAGTTGTCCGAATGCTTACGAATGAGAGCCGTCCGATGGAGATCTAACGGTGATGGCCTTGCGGCTCGCTGATCGCCGGCAGTGCGATTAGTTGGCTCGGTCGAGTCAAGTGACTCGAGCCCGAGCGACTACTCGCACCCGAGGAACAGTGCAAACCAGTTAGGTTTTGATTTTTGAACTGAAACTTTAGGGATTTAATTGAGGCATCAAATCAACTCCAAAATTTATGAAATTTTAACTGGAGCTTGCTTACCTTGGGGTTAACCTTCCATAAAATTTCCAGAGGGTTTTGTGCACTGGAATTTTCTCAAGAAATTCCAGAAGGTTAAAACAGAGGTTTGACCAAGGTTTGACTTGCCTCTAAAATATTTCAAATAATTTCCAAAAATTATGAAATAATTCAGAGGTGTTACCAAGCCACCCTAGAACCAGGGAAAATTATTTCCAAGGGTTTGACAAAAGATTTGACCAAGGAGGTTGTTGACTTGATAAATGAGGCCTTTGATTTTTAATTTTCCAAAATTCTTTTACAAGAATTTCAGAAAAGTTTCAAAAGTAAAAGGATGAAGGAAAAGTTTTAATTTACCCTCATTTTATTACATTTGAAACACAAGCCAAAATGGGGATGTTACAATGAGTACTTTGAATGTACTCAGCAAGCCGTGGGGAAATGTATGCAAATAGTATTCATGCATGGCTTGAACAAAGATTAGCTGTATGGCTCTTTTGCAGAAAACAGCATTTACGATAAATACAATAAATAGATTAAAATACGTAATTGAAAGCAATAATAAATAATTAAACACTTTCCTTGAAACAACCAGTGAACTTCTCATTCACTCCCAACCAAACCAAAGATAAGTGAATTCCCCATTCACCAATCGACACAAACCACCAAGTGAATGACCTATTCACCAAACGAACATTATATTCATCAAGTGAACTTTCCATCCACACTCTGACACATTTTTGAAGAAACTCTAACTCCCGTGTGAAATCCCCGAGCACGTCCATAACCGCGGACACGGCTATTCGAATAGTTTTACACTCTACAGAGGTTATACAACTTGACCCACAAGAGATAGATCAACTTATAATGTCAGGCATTTCACGCTTCCGTATACGTGCGACTAAGTGATCATCACAATGCTTTTACAAAGCTCCATCTTAACCTAGTTCTGCCCGCTAAGGTTTCAATACTGAATGTCTTTCCGACCAGACAGGGCCCCCCTCTTGCGCCACCGTGAGAATACGTTTTCCACGACTCACACTTCGCATGACGAACCGAAATTAAGACATTGCTAATTAATCGGCCGAGTCCGTCCCATACGGACATGTGGTTGTATGCGGTTAAGGCCAGTTCAATGGCGTACAAGATTAAGTCATTGACAAGTTACTCAAAGAGACTACCACAAACCCACAACATGTTCAATCCACATCCCCACTATCCACCAATCACTCGTCAGAGCGAAAACCATTTTATTTAACCGAAACCAATGACATACCTTGTCATGGTACACAAATTTTAACAAGAATGGCTCACCACCACGATTCCATAAATCATTAAGTCAAAATTAATCATTAAGACACATGTGATGACAAACCCATCGTAACTAATTTGAACTAAGCATATGTACAATACCCATGTTGGCAATATAAATATGTCCAACTAAAATTACCCATGCTAAGGTGATAAGAGATTCATGGCATTCAAATATTCAATGGAGGCATAATGACAACAGGCAATAACTATACCCAAAGCAGTTTATATAAAGATAGCATGCAATTGTATAAAATAATATACTATTGAAATCATAGGTTCAATATGATCAAAGGTCCACGACTTGCCTTGGAATAAATCCAGTGATTGATCTTGATCTTGGTAGGCTATTCCTTGCTCAAAGCTTCCCGAAGTATCGACGTCTACTCGCAAACAAGCAAATAAACCAAATAAATAAATAACAGAGAGAAAACAAACTCCAAAAATTAAATAAAAATCTCATATAAATAAATCTCGAATTTAGATAAATTTAGGAATTTGAATGGACTCAATCGGAGTTCGGATGCAAAAGATATGGGCTTTGAAAGATTGAAATCACATAAAATACTGAAAATCAGAATTTATGGATTTACTGAATTATTTTTCTAAAGGAAAAAGGAGTTATGACGTCAGCTGACGTCAGCAGAGGAATTTCGGCTGAGAAAGAAATAAATAAAATTGGACTGACAGATGGGTCCCACTGGTCATTGAGTCGGTGCATGTGGACTAGGTTTACTTGATTTGGATCTCGGATTGGACTTCAGTGCGCCACATGGCCATGACACGCGGGCACCAAGTAGGATCAAAATGGTGACGTGGCGGCTTATTTGGCATGCTGACTCAGCACAAGAGGAAAAATAAGCAAAGGAGGTGGCAGCTATGGCCGGCGTCAAGGGTCACGGCGGCGAAGGTAGGCGATGAGCGGACGGCAGAGAGGTGGCAAAAATGAAACCCCGTGAGCACTAGGAACACACCGAGGTGATGGTTCGGACAAGGGCGCGATGGGTAGACAGATGGCGAGCTTGGCGGCGGAGAACTTTCGGACCACGGCGGCCGAAAATACAAACGACACTTCGGTGCCAAAGAAAACAAAACAAGGACGGGGATTAGACAGGAATAGCACAGAGTATGACATGTCGCGCTCAGGGGCAAAGGAGCTCACCGGAACAGGTAAATCAGAAAAGTGGCCGACGGCGGATTTGATGACGAAACCAAAGCGGCTGCGGTGATCTTGAAGAGGATGGAGAGAGCACCACGAAGCTCGCGTTGAGGCGCACTCCAACGGTGGAAGCTTCGGACGAGATGCACCGTGGCGAAGAAATCCGGTGGAGAAGAAGCTTCAATCGTCAGTGGTTCTTCGGCGATTGCGGCGCGACGAAGATGAATACGGGTATGAGACCTTAGGGTTTTTGTGGAGGAAGGCAGGGCGAAACTTTTGACGCGATGGGGAGGCTTTATATTGGCTCGGAACCGGGAGGTCCACAAGGGAGCCGGCGACGCTGCACGTCGTGCAAGATACGGACTGAGAAGTCCCGGTTGAAGACGACGGGGACGTGGCAAAGGAGGCGGCCCCACCTAGCAGTGAGAGCAATGGAGGGAGGCGCGGACTGGGCTGCGGCGGAGAAAGAGGCCAAGCGGGCTGGGCCGAGCAGCGAAGGAGATGGGCCAAGAGGTTAAGGTTTGAGCCCAAGGAAGATTCTGAGATTAATAATTAATTTTCCTTTTTAGAAAATAGCAGAAAAGGCAAATAACACTTAGAAAATAGCAAATGCACTCGGAAAAATTCTAGAAAAATCTAGAAAATATATCCAGGCACATAGAACCCAAATAAAATAATTTTTAATATAGTTGATGTTGACATTATTCATATTAAATTGTTTTTGAACTCTGAAATTTCATATTAAGCTTTTAACTTTAGCAGAAAAATCCAACTAGTTCTTTTTCTTTTAAAACTTCAAAACAGACCAATTTTTTGGGATGTTACATTTCTCCCAGTGCGGGCTAAGATTGATGTGAGCCAATTGGCGGACCTCTACATATCTCGCATTGTGAGCTTGCATGGTGTGCCAAGAACGATTATGTCAGATCATGGTTCTCTCTTCACTCTCGCTTTTGGCATAGTTTGCAGAGGCTATGGGAACCGTCTTTCTTTTAGCTTAGCATACCATCCCCAAAGCGATGGTTAGGACGGAACGAGTCAAGCAACAATTAATATTAAGCAAGCGTATGAGTACAAAAATTGTTTTTGTACTGCAAGAACGACGTGTGAGATAACAGAACTATAATTAACTACATGCAAGCTTTATTTAAGTGGATGAGGCTCGACTTATTTTCAAGATAAAGCAAGTTTTCATTTGCAATAGGGTAATAGATTCAAAGCAAGTTTGCAATTAACTTTTATTGTTCAAATAAAAGAGAGACAATTATAGCAATAGATAAATGACAACACCAACCTAGAAGTGACTAACCCATAGTCACCACAACAATAGCATGAAGTACCCTTCATACCACCCATGTCAAGTTTAAGTTTTTAAAAGGTTGTAGTCTAGTTCTTGCACGACCTTACCAAGCATGTCCATAACCTAGGACGAGGCTATTCGAATAGTTTTAACCCCGGGGTGTACCAATGTACCCACACGATAGACCACCTTTCCACCACCACGGTTAGCACACTTCCTTTGGTATGTGCATGGCTAAGTCTAACAAGACGCTTTCCAATGGACGATGCTAATTAAGAGCCGCAACCCACGGAGAAAGACACATTAGACAGCCTAACCTGGCCCGCTAATGCTCCCTCCAAAACACACACACAACAACACACCCACCGACCAGCTCATAATTAACACCTCCCAAAGTACTTAGTCAAGAGAGGTTCCATATCCCCTCGTGGTTAGCACGCAATAAGCGCTGGCTTAGTGACACAAGTAACTCGGTCCTTGGGGACTTAGGCACCATTCCAATCACGCCCAACAGATCACACCAACATACCATTGTGCCCAAGTCAAGATATAGTTTTGTTTTCGTTTTTGATTTGTAAATCAATAAAACACAAGGGTTGGATATAATGGATTAGTATAAGTATTTGTGTGATCGAGATCATCGACTAAGTCGATGATCGCCCAATACTACCGATACTAGGCATGGCTAAGCAATATTTATTCGAATTACTAAGTGACAAGAGCTCATCCAATGAACTCTAATCACACAAATAACCTAGGCTCGTGTAGTAGAGGATAATCATTTACCTACAGATTATGCAACTAGAGGATTAACTAATCAATTTAACAACAAATTAGCAATGCATACATAGAAGTTAAACAAAATATTAGGCTTTAAAAGTAATGGGATCAATAGGAAATGATCAAACTGCTTGCTCGCTTGTTGTGGCTCAAATTGTTGCGAGGGTCGTTCTCGGGGTTACCGCAAATGTCGAATCCTAGCTTAAAAGCAAAAGAAGCGAGAACAACCAATAAGACAAGCAACACTTAAACAAAAGAGCAAGCAAAACTTATCCAATTGCGATTAAATTTACACACAAGGTAAAGTACGAATATACCTAGACATAGAAACAGGAAAACCTAATTTGGATTTGTGGTGCAAAGATATTCTCTAAAAACCTATTTTCGGCCATAATTAGCACTGTAGCAAAAACATTTTCTAGAAAGATTTTGGAGCTGAAATTTTTATGGTAGCTACCTACTGGTATAGTGATAACCCATATAAAATTTCAGGTCATTTGGAGTTATATTGAAAGAGTTATGATTTGTCTAAATTGTTTAGGGTATTAAACTAAATTATGATCCTTATGACTTCTAAAAACAGTAAAATTTGTGAAACCAATTTTCCTAGCAAATAAACTATCAGTGGAAGCTATTCCAATTGGATTCATACAAAAATGATCTATAGATTAAAAGTTATGCATTTTACAAGTTTGCTAAAGTTCTGAAAAACAGTATTATGTTCACTTGTTTACTATTTTTGAAAATGGTTTTCCAGGTTTGATCATGGTCTACAATTATTTTTATATTTAAGTTCAAGTTATAAGGAAGCTAACAAAATTGGAATCATCTAATTTGGAGCTAAGATGACAAAGATATGAAAATGACAAGACCCTAATGTGATACTGATTTCTGGACTTAGCACTTTGGGACTTCACTAACACCCAGACGTGGCGAATGAGAGCCGTCGATCTCAGATCCAACGGACGACATTGAACCAGACCAAACACTTCTCACGCGCGCGAATGAGGGCCGGCGTGGAGGCTCGTGGTCGTTGATCTCGGATCCAACGGCCGAAGACCACCACGCCGCCCGCAACGTTGTCGTCCGGACAACGCGGCCCGAAAGCTTCACGACAACGCCGGCGACCAAAGGCACGGTGGCGCGAGTGAATGCCAGGAATGGGTGCGCAATAGCATTGCGCACCCTCTGGTACCACCCACACCGACGGTGGTGGACCAGAGCGCGACGCGAGGAGCGGACGGAAAAATGACAACGACGACAAACAGCAAATAGCTCCGCAGCGGACCATTCAAGCGGTGCCTGAGCATCTAGGGGCTACCAGGGAGCTACCTGACTGACGCGGAGGTGCAGAGGCGGTCGGAGCAGCTCCGGCGACGAAGCTCCGCGACGGACCCGAGGAAGATGACGCGAGGAAGACGGCCGGGCAAAATCAACCATGCCGTCATCACGATGGGTTCTAGAGAGCACGCAGAAGCTCCCCGAGAAAGGAATTAGAAAAGGAGCACTCACCGTGCTACGGAGACGAAGAAGGATGCTCGCGCCAATTTGGGGAAATCCAAAATCCCGCGCTCCGTGAAGCAACCTGAAATGGAGTGGGGTTAAGCACCACCGAGGTGAGAGGAAGGTGCAGGAGCAAGAAGGGGCCAAAGAACCACCGGAGCACCGTCGGCGCAGGAGCTCCAAGCTCGGCAATGGCGAAATGGGCGCTGGTGGTATGGGCTCGCTCGTGCTTAGTGAATGCAAGAAGGAGGCGGGAGAGGAAAGGAAGCCGAAAGGGTGACCCGGAGCTTAAGTAGGCTCGAAGCAAGAGCGCGCTGCTCCACCTCGGGTTCCCGCACACGCGTCGCCGTGAGCGACGGGAGCGATTGAGACGACGACTAAAGCGGGCGGTGGAGGACGGGCATTTAATGCGCTGCAGAGCCGTTGACGACGACGGAGGTGACGAGGACATCGCGCGCCACGCCGCTCCGCCATGGCGCATGGCGGCCGCGAGCAAGAGGAGGACGACAATGGCCACCGTCCGGTCGCATCCAACGGCGCTCAGGCGATCGAAGTCAAACAACCGCGCACAATCGCCCACCGCTCGATGGACATCCAACGGTCGAAATGTAGGCAACCGGAGTTGTCCGAATGCTTACACGAATGAGAGCCGTCCGATGGAGATCTAACGGCTGATGACGCTACAAGGCTGCCGACCGCGCCGGTGCGAGTTAGTTGGCTCGGCCGAGTCAAGTGACTCGAGCTCGAGCCCGACTCGCACCGAGAACAAGCAAACCGATTAGGTTTTGATTTTCGAACTGAAACTTTAGGGATTTAATTGAGGCATCAAATCAACTCCAAAATTTATGAAATTTTAACTGGAGCTTGCTTACCTTGGGGTTAACCTTCCATAAAATTTCCAGAGGGTTTTGTGCACTGGAATTTTCTCAAGAAATTCCAGAAGGTTAAAACAGAGGTTTGACCAAGGTTTGACTTGCCTCTAAAATATTTCAAATAATTTCCAAAAATTATGAAATAATTCAGAGGTGTTACCAAGCCACCCTAGAACCCAGGAAAATTATTTCCAAGGGTTTGACAAAAGATTTGACCAAGGAGGTTGTTGACTTGATAAATGAGGCCTTTGATTTTAATTTTCCAAAATTCTTTTACAAGAATTTCGTAAAAGTTTCAAAAGTAAAAGGATGAAGGAAAAGTTTTAATTTACCCTCATTTTATTACATTTGAAACACAAGCCAAAATGGGGATGTTACAATGAGTACTTTGAATGTACTCAAGAAGTCATGGGAAATGTATGCAAATAGTATTCATGCATGGCTTGAACAAAGATTAGTGTATGGCTCTTTTGCGAAAAACAAGATTTACGATAAATACAATAAATAGATTAAAATACGAATTGAAAGCAATAATAAATAATTAAACACTTTCCTTGAAACAACCAGTGAACTTCTCATTCACTCCCAACCAAACCAAAGATAAGTGAATTCCCCATTCACCAATCGACACAAACCACCAAGTGAATGACCTATTCACCAAACGAACATTATATTCATCAAGTGAACTTTCCATCCACACTCTGACACATTTTTGAAGAAACTCTAACTCCCGTGTGAAATCCCCGAGCACGTCCATAACCGCGGACACGGCTATTCGAATAGTTTTACACTCTACAGAGGTTATACAACTTGACCCACAAGAGATAGATCAACTTATAATGTCAGGCATTTCACGCTTCCGTATACGTGCGACTAAGTGATCATCACAATGCTTTTACAAAGCTCCATCTTAACCTAGTTCTGCCCGCTAAGGTTTCAATACTGAATGTCTTTCCGACCAGACAGGGCCCCCCTCTTGCGCCACCGTGAGAATACGTTTTCCACGACTCACACTTCGCATGACAGAACCGAAATTAAGACATTGCTAATTAATCAGCCAGGTCCGTCCCATACCAGACATGTGGTTGTACGGTTAAGGCCCAGTTCAATGGCGTACAAGATTAAGTCATTGACAAGTTACTCAGGCGAGACTACCACAAACCCACAACATGTTCAATCCACATCCCCACTATCCACCAATCACTCGTCCGAGCGAAAACCATTTTATTTAACCGAAACCAATGACATACCTTGTCATGGTACACAAATTTTAACAAGAATGGCTCACCACCACGATTCCATAAATCATTAAGTCAAAATTAATCATTAAGACACATGTGATGACAAACCCATCGTAACTAAGCTGAACTAAGCATATGTACAATACCCATGTTGGCAATATAAATATGTCCAACTAAAATTACCCATGCTAAGGTGATAAGAGATTCATGGCATTCAAATATTCAATGGAGGCATAATGACAACAGGCAATAACTATACCCAAAGCAGTTTATATAAAGATAGCATGCAATTGTATAAAATAATATACTATTGAAATCATAGGTTCAATATGATCAAAGGTCCACGACTTGCCTTGGAATAAATCCAGTGATTGATCTTGATCTTGGTAGGCTATTCCTTGCTCAAAGCTTCCAAGTATCGACGTCTACTGCAAAACAAGCAAATAAACCAAATAAATAAATAACAGAGAGAAAACAAACTCCAAAAATTAAATAAAAATCTCATATAAATAAATCTCGAATTTAGATAAATTTAGGAATTTGAATGGACTCAATCGGAGTTCGGATGCAAAAGATATGGGCTTTGAAAGATTGAAATCACATAAAATACTGAAAATCAGAATTTATGGATTTACTGAATTATTTTTCTAAAGGAAAAAGGAGTTATGACGTCAGCTGACGTCAGCAGAGGAATTTCGGCTGAGAAAGAAATAAATAAAATTGGACTGACAGATGGGTCCCACTGGTCATTGAGTCGGTGCATGTGGACTAGGTTTACTTGATTTGGATCTCGGATTGGACTTCAGTGCGCCACATGGCCATGACACGCGGGCACCAAGTAGGATCAAAATGGTGACGTGGCGGCTTATTTGGCATGCTGACTCAAAGACAAGAGGAAAAATAAGCAAAGGAGGTGGCTATGGCGGCGCCAAGGGTCACGGCGCAAGGTAGGCGATGAGCGGACGGCAGAGAGGTGGCAAAAATGAAACCCCGTGAGCACTAGGAACACACCGGAGGTGATGGTTCGACAAGGGCGGCAGTGGGTAGACGGCGGTGGCGAGCTTGGCGGCGGAGAACTTTCGGACCACGGCGGCTTCGAAAATACAAACGACACTTCGGTGCCAAAGAAAACAAAACAAGGACGGGGATTAGACAGGAATAGCACAGAGTATGACATGTCGCGCTCAGGGGCAAAGGAGCTCACCGGAACAGGTAAATCAGAAAAGTGGCCGACGGCCGGATTTGATGACGAAACCGAAAACGGCGCTGCGGTGATCTTCGAAGAGGATGGAGAGAGCACCACGGCTCTCGCTGAGGCGCACTCCAACAGCGGTGGAAGCTTCGGACGAGATGCACCGTCGGCGAAGAAATCGGTGGAGAAGAAGCTTCAATCGCCGTGGTTCTTCGCGATTGCGCGCGACGAAGATGAATACCGTATGAGACCTTAGGGTTTTTGTGGAGGAAGGCGGTGGCGAAACTTTTGACGCGATGGGAGGCTTTATATTGGCTCGAACCGGAGGTCCACAAGGAGCGGCGACGCCGCACGTCGCAAGATACGGACCGAGAAGTCCCGCTTGAAGACGACGGGACGTGGCAAAGGAGGCGGCCCCACCTAGCAGTGAGAGCAATGGAGGGAGGCTGATGGGTCGCGGCGGAGAAAGAGGCCAAGCGGCCGGGCCGAGCAGCCGAAGGAGATGGGCCAAGAGGTTAAGGTTTGAGCCCAAGGAAGATTCTGAGATTAATAATTAATTTTCCTTTTTAGAAAATAGCAGAAAAGGCAAATAACACTTAGAAAATAGCAAATGCACTCGGAAAAATTCTAGAAAAATCTAGAAAATATATCCAGGCACATAGAACCCAAATAAAATAATTTTTAATATAGTTGATGTTGACATTATTCATATTAAATTGTTTTTGAACTCTGAAATTTCATATTAAGCTTTTAACTTTAGTGAGTAAAAATCCAACTAGTTCTTTTCTTTTAAAACTTCAAAACAGACCAATTTTTTGGGATGTTACATTTCTCCCAGTGCGGGCTAAGATTGATGTGAGCCAATTGGCGGACCTCTACATATCTCGCATTGTGAGCTTGCATGGTGTGCCAAGAACGATTATGTCAGATCATGGTTCTCTCTTCACCTCTCGCTTTTGGCATAGTTTGCAAGAGGCTATGGGAACCCGTCTTTCTTTTAGCTTAGCATACCATCCCCAAACTGATGGTTAGACGGAACGAGTCAACCAAGTTTTGGAAGATATGCTCTGTGCTTGTGTTCTTTCCTATGGGAAGAATTGGGAGAAATGCTTGTCGTTCGTCGAATTCTCCTACAACAACAACTTTCAGGCTAGTCTCGGTATGGCACCTTTCGAGGCCTTGTATTGGAGAAAGTGCAGAACTCCATTGAACTGGTCAGAGACTGGTGAGAGGCAGTTCTTCGACCCAGATTCGATCAATGAGGCCGAAAGTCAGGTTCAGCTTGTTCGCGATCAATACGGATCGTCGTCGCTGTGAGTTGAGCTTTGAGCCCAATGACTTTGTTTATCTCAAAGTCTCACCTTTGAAGGGCCATCAGCGTTGCGGCGTCAAGGGCAAGCTAGCTCCTTGATATGTTGGGCCTTATCGCATTATCGAGCGAGTGGGAGTTGTTGCCTTCAGGTTGGGGTTGCCAGTGACACTTGAGGGGGTATATTATGTGTTCCATGTGTCCCATTTGAAGAAGTGCCTCCGTGTTCCAACCGAGGAAACTCTATTGGAAAATCTCGATGTGCAAGAAGATTTGACCTACCGCGAGCATCCTGATCGTATTCTTGAAGAATCTGAACGAAGAACAAGGAATCGTGTCATCAAGTTCCTTAAGGTTCAGTGGTCAAACCATTCCGAGGATGAGGCATCTTGGGAGCAGGAAGATCATCTGCGTGCGGACTACCCATCTTTCTTCTTCGAGTAAACGGAATCTCGGGACGAGATACTTGTAAGGGGGGAGATTTGTAACATCCCAAATATTTGACTTGTGTTTCAAATGTAAGAAAAGGTGTAGAAATTAAAAACTTTTCTTACATCTTGTATTTCATGTATGTTCTGGAGAATTCTTATAAAAGAATTATGGAAATACAAATCACAAGTCTCTTTTGACCTAAATCTTGCCCATCAAAAACCTTTGTGTCAAATCTTGGGATCATCCTCTGAAAATATTTTTCCTAAGTTCTAAGGCTGAGGTGTGACCCCTCTGAAAAATTTCATAATTTTTAGAAATTGTTTGAATATTTTTGGAGGTTAGTCAAACGAGTTGGACTGTTAGTCAAACCCTAGGTTAGCACATTGCAGAATTTTTGGGGGAAAATCCACTACATAAAAGACTCTAAAATTTTTATACAAGGTCAACATCTAAGTTAGCAAGCTTCTGTAAAAATTTCAGAATTTTTGGAGTTAGTTTGCTACCTCAAACAATTCCCCAAAGTTCTTTGTTTTAATTCAACTACTAGGGCTGAGTCAGACTCAGGCTCGAGTCAGACCCGAGCCCAAGTCAATTGGCTCGGTCAAACCCAGTCACCAGAGCCGCACTCGGGCGTGGTTGGTTGGGCGCATGTGTGGGCCGTTGGATTTTGATCCAACGCCTCAGACCTCGCTTACCACCTCGGACCTCCAGAGATTTAGAGCAATACTCGCCGTCCATCCATGATCTAACGATCGTCGACCTCCTCTTCTATTCTTCTTCTTCCTCCTTGCGCCGTACTCGCGAGCACGCCATGGCAGAGAGAGGGCAGGCACTGGTCACCTCGTGGGCCCCCTCAACGTCTATGAGCCCGGCTCGCCCTTGTCGTGCGCGCTCGCCCCACCCGCCTCTCGTTGACATTTTCGGCGTTGGCAGAAGCTTTAGGTCATGTCTCCATTAAGGCTCATCCTCGTGCAGCCTTTGACCTCGGCTATCTTGAGCACCTCCGAGCTCCTCCTCTGGGACCTCTTTACCACCCCTCTGTCTCCCCAGCTCTCTTTCTCCTTGTTGTGCGCAAATCACTAGGAGCTCCGTTTTCCGTCATTATCGGTCGCGCGAGCTCTTCGTTGGCGACAAGGTTCTTGGGGTCCTTCACCCTTTCTCTTTACCTCTACTTAAGTTGTTCATCAACGTAGTGTCTTCCCCTAACTTGATTTTAGATTGTATCCACAGGACGATTTGATTTCGGTTTTGGAGCTTTGCACCGTGAGCACTCCTTTCTTCCCATTTTCTGTAAGGGCCTTCTCGCTCATTTGGTTGCTCTGGACCACCTCCGGGTCATCATGAAACTATCATCACCATTCTTTGTTCCACTTTTGCTCAAGAGCTCTTGTCGCGTTATCTTCCCCGGGCCTCGCGTCTGCCTCCGCCGCCAGACTCCTCCGAGCTCCTTCTGGACCTCCCGCAAGGCCCGTGTGTGTTCGCGATAACCCCTAGTGCTCGAGCCTGCTGGATTAGATCGTAGCCGAGTTTTTCATGTTTTCGTATTTTGTCGTAGTTGCTCTCCGCCTCTCCGACTCGCGCCTGCGTTTTAGGCCACTCAACCGGCGAGAGTGCCCTCGTTGGGTGCGCAATTGTATTGTGCATGTTTTGACACCTTGGTTCGGGCCGTCATGACCTTGGTCACCGCGGTGAGTGGCCGGCGAGAAAGCGGAGCTCTGCATCGTTGTCGTAAGATTTGGCAAAGTCCAGGACCTCCTAGGGTTCATCGTAGCAGTTGAGGGCTACCTCGGGTTAGATCTTCACCATAGGATCTTTCTCTGCGCAAACCTTAGTCACAGGACCTCTTGGCTTAGATCCTAGACGTTTAGGACCTCCCTGGCTTTAATCTTAGCCGTCAAGATCACCCCGTGCAAAAAGACCTCCCCGTGGAGATCTTGACCGTTAAGACATCCCCGGTGAGATCCTAGCCGTCGGAACCTCCCTCCATTTAGACCTCTATCGCTAGGACCTCCCTCGCATAGATCTTGACCCTTAAGACCTCCCCCTGCGAGATCTTAGCCGTCGGGATCTTCCTCCATTAGATTTTGACCCATAGAACCTCTTTGTGAAATCTTGGTCGTCAGGACCTCCTTCAGTTTTCATCTTGACCGTTGAGATCTTCCTCTGTGAAAATCTCGACTGCCAGGACCTCCCTAATCTAGATCTTGGCCGTCTAGGACCTCCTCTGGTAGATCTTGGCCGTCCCCGACCTCCTCCTTTAGAGCTATCCCTTAGGACCTCCTCTTGTAGATCGGACCCGATGACTCGATCCGACGGCCACGACCTCCTCCGTATGCGTGGAGATCCATCGCGTGCGCCGTGAGTTCATCTCGTCGGGGCTGTTGGATTCAATATCGACGGTCAAGACCTCTCTGTTTGACTTGGTCTTTTGGAGCAGCCCGAGAGTTTTTATTTTCAAACTGTTAATTGTGTTAAACTTCAAAAGTGTATAACTATTTTATTTTATCTCCTTTTTAGATGATTCCTGTTGGAATAAATTCCTATTTACCTAAACTTTAATCCAAAAATATGTTTAGGTGTTGTTCAGAGTGTAAAATGGTATAAATCAGTATTAACTTGTTTTAACATAAAATGTTGTCTAGAAATTCATTAAAACTTGAAAAATGCATAAGTAATTCTCTGTGATTCCAAACTGGGCAAACTAAAATGTGTTAGTTTCCTCTGTTAATATGTGTTAGCATAGAATGTGTTTCATGTAGGTCTTTACTTCTGAAATTAACTTAGTGCTACTTTCACAACTTAGAAAAATCATAAGTAATTCATTTTAACTCTAAATGAAGTAAATCTAGTTTTGCTGTTCTTAGAATGCCATATTCTACCTACCATAAAACTTTTAGGTTCTAGATCTTTCTGGAAAATTATGCCATGAACAGTAACTGAAATTAATTTAATTAGATTTTTCAGGCTGAAAGAAATTGTTTAAGCCATAACTTTTGCATGCTTAGTCCAAATTGGATGATTATTGTTGCTAAATTCATTTAAAATCATAACCTTGCTGCTGTGTAAATTTCGTGGAATTTGGATGACTTTGGCTTTTGAGTTTCTTTCGGTGTTCTTCGTTCTTATTGGATTTTCGCGTTCTTGCGATAGGTTTCGAAGAGTTTGTTGAGCCCGAGAGTGATCCTCTGCAGCAAGAGGACATCCAGCAAGCCAAGCATATGTAGCATCATTTGATCATATTGCTTCTATTATTTTCGAAGTCTAATATGTTGTTTGCAAATTCTACGTATGCATTGCTATCTTGTTTTAAACTATTGCCGATTAGTTGACCCATTAGATGCATAATATGTAGGCAAAGGTTTATCCTCTACTACTGAGCCTAGGAGTAACTTGCTGTGATTTAGGGTTCGTTGGATGAGCCCTTGTCACTTAGTAGTTTACGAGTTAATGTTGCTTAGTCATGCTTAGCTACCGGTAGAGATGGGCGGTTGTCGCTTAGTCGATAACCTTGATCACACAAACACTTATTATGGCTTTATTTTCAGCACCTTGTGCTATGATTATTTGAGCAAAATAAAACTGAAAACAAAATGATTTAGACTTAGGCACATTGGTATGATGGTGTATTTTTGGGTGTGAATGGTTGGTGCCCGAGTCAACAAGGACTGGACATCTTGTGTCACACTATCTAAGCATTTTTACGTGCTAACCACACTAGAGGGAAACGGGGCCTCTCTTGACTTAGTACTTTGGCGTGTGTTGGCTTCGGGTCGCAGGAGGTTGTAGGAGGGAAGATGTTGGAAGCATTGTAGTTGTCCGAAAGCTTTACCCCGAGTGGGTACTTGTCTTTCGGCTTTATAATGTAGCGTGTGGATTTCTATCCATACGAGCGGCCCGTGGTTAATACACAATATTAGAAATGTCTCGTAGGACTTAGCCATGCCGGCATACCTTTGGAAGTGTGCTTCATCTAGTGGCAAAAATGCGGTCTGAAGTGTGGGTACATTGGTACACCCCTGTAGGGTTATGATCTATTCGAATAGCCTCGTCCTAGGTTATGAACACGCTTGGTTAGGTTTTGCAAGAGTTAGACTATAACCTTTTAAATTAAAACTTGATGGGTGGTACGAATCAGGGATTCATGCTATGTTGTGGTGGCTATTGGGTTAGTCACCTTTAGGTTGTTATTTATGTTACTTATTGTTACCTCGCTGTTATTTCAATGGTTAAAAACAAATTTGATAAATTGCTTTCAATCTATTACATTATTGCAAATGAAAATTGCTTTATGCGTCCAATTAACCATATAACCATATTCCTTTGTTGCAGCTTCCATGTAGCTATGTATAATCTTGTTACTCGTAAGTCTTGCGAGTATATTATTGTACTCACCTGCATTGCTTGTTGTGTGTAGAGGAGGAAGTGGATCCCCAAGGGGTCTACTTTTGTGAGTTGTGCTGTGGCAGGTGCGACTAGCTTGGCGGCCTGGTCGGTTGCCTTGTGGGTTATGTTGGCTAACCGGTCGTCTTTTGTTTATAGCCATCTTATGGCGTTTTTGCTTCCGCTGTCACTTGTTACTTGATGTCATTTGGCCGGTCGGCTCTTTTGTAACAACTCTATATTATGTATGTCTTTTGCTAGACTTGCTCTTAGGTGTTGTACGGAAATGATGCATAATTTTGTAAAGGTGTATGTGTGCTACAATTCTGGAAAGCACATGTCCATTGAGGCATGGTATATTTTGTTTGTGATGCTAGAGTCAAGGGAAGACTAAGTATTACAAGCTAAATACACTAAAGTCTCATACTCAATGAAATCACCATCAAGAACAAGTACCCTCTGCCTAGGATTGATGATCTGTTTGATCTGTCGAAGGGAGCCAGAGTGTTCTCAAAGATGGATTTGAGGTTAGGTTATCATCAACTGAAGATTCGTCATGAGGATATTTCCAAGACAGCTTTCTCAACCCGATATGGACTGTACGAGTTCACAGTCATGTCTTTTGGATTGACCAACGCTCTCGCTTACTTTATGAACTTGATGAATAAAGTATTCATGGAGTATTTGGATAATTTCATCATTGTCTTTATTGATGATATTCTAGTATACTCCAAGAGTAAGAAAGAACATGAAGAGCACCTCCGCTTGATCCTGAATAGGCTTAGAGATAATCAACTCTATGCCAAATTTAGCAAGTGTGAGTTCTGGATGAAAGAAATCACCTTCTTGGGATATATCATCTCTACAGAAGGAGTCGTCGTCAACCCTAGCAAAGTCAAGGATGTGCTCAACTGGGAGCCACCCAAGACAGTGCCTCAAATCAGAAGTTTCCTTGGTGTGGCAGGATACTACCGCCGGTTTATAGAAGGATTCTCCAGAATAGTAAGACCCCTCACTCAATTGCTGAAGAAGGAAAAATTGCTTGGACGCTAGAATGTGAGCAAAGTTTTCAAGAATTGAAGAAGCTTTTGACCATCACATTAGTGTTGATTCTGCCTGATGTTCAAAAGGATGTTAGATTTTCTTTGATGCATCATGACAAGGTCTCAGTTGTGTCCTGATGTAAGACAGGAAGGTAGTAGCATATGCTTCACGTTAGTTAAGGCCTCATGAAGCGAACTACCCTACTCATGACTTAGAATTGGCTGTCATAGTGCATGCTTTGAAGATATGACGTTATTACCTCATTTATAAGAGCTTAAAATACATTTTCACTCAAGTTATGCTTAATATGAGGCAAAGAAGATGGTTGGAGTTGATCAAAGATTACAATATTAGAATCCATTACCATCTAGGCAAAGCTAATCTAGTAGCGGATGCTTTAAGTAGAAAGGTCTACAGCAATACTCTGATGATCATGAAGAGTCAGCCAGCACTGCATGAAGAGTTTCAGAAGCTTAAGCTTGAATTGGTTGAAGAAGGTCATTTAGCTGCTTTGGAGGTACAACCAACTCTGCAAAATCAGATCAGGAAAGCTCAGATTGAAGATACCAATATCCAAGAGATAAAGAGCAACATGAAGAAGGGTAAATCCCTAAGGTTTTCAGAAGATGAGCAAGGAACTACTTGGTTTGAGAAATGTATTTGCGTACCGGACCAGAAAGAGCTTAAGCAGTTGATACTCAAGGAAGCGTATGAAACCATATATTCCATTCACCCCGGAAGCGCTAAGATGTATCAAGACCTCAAGGTGTTATATTGGTGACCTAGCATGAAGTGTGAGATTGTTAAATACATATCACATTATGAAGTTTGCCAGCGAGTTAAAAACGAGCATCAGAGACCTGCTGGGATCTTACAACCTTTAAAGGTACCTGAATGGAAATGGAAAGAAATTGGCATGGATTTATCACTGATCTACCGAGAATAAGAGCTGGATATGACTCTATCTTGGTAATTGTAGATCGCCTCACAAAAGTTGCACACTTTATTACAGTCAAGACTACTTACTCAGGAGACAGACTTGCAGAATTGTATATGACTATATGGTGTACCGAAGAAGATCATGTTGGATCGAGGACCCCAATTCACCTCAAGATTCTGGTAGAAGCTGCATAGCATTTGAGGCACTAATTTGAATTTTAGTACAACTTATCATCCGCAGACATATGGACAAATAGAAAGATTAAATCAAATCCTAGAGGATATGTTAAGAGCCTACGCTCTAGCAAACAAGACCAATTGGGATCTAAGTTTGCCCTATGCAGAGTTTTCATACGACAACAGTTATCAATCAAGTCTGCAGATAGCCCCATTTGAAGCCCTTTACGGAAGGAAATGCAAAACACCCTTCTATTGGGCCGAAACAGGTGAAGGACAAGTGCTTGGACCAGATGTCTTGAAGGAAGCCGAAGATCAAGTTCGGTCCATTAGAGAAAAGCTAAGAAACGTACAGACCAGGCAGAAAAGTTATGCTAATAATCATCGCCGAGAATTAGCTTTTGCACTTGGAGATCGCGTGTACCTGAAGGTTTCACCTCTCAAAGGAATGTGTCATTTTAGAGTGAGCGGGAAACTCGCACCAAGATACATCGGACCCTTTCCAATTCTTGTCAGAAGAGGAGAAGTTGCCTACAAGTTGGAGCTCCCACCCCAGCCATCAGATGTGCATGACGTCTTCCATGTGTCTCAATTGAAGAAGTGTCTACGTGTGCTAGAGGAACAGATGCCATTAGAAGTAGCGGATCTATAGGAAGATCTTACCTACAAAGAGCAACCCATCAAGATTTTGTAAGTAGCAAAGTGAGTGACGAGGAGCAAGATCATCCATTTCTGCAAAGTCCAGTGGAGCATTCATACCGAAAAGGAAGCCACCTTGGAGCGTGAAGAGGACCTGAAGGCCAAGTTTCCGCACCTATTCTCTAGTCAGCCCAAATCTCGAGGTTTAGATTCCCTTTAAGGGGTGTAACTTTGTAACATCCCGGTTTTTAGATTATCTGAAGCTTTAAAAATAAAAATAATCATTTGCATTTTATCAAATTAATTAAATCTTCATTTCAATTTTTAGAAAATGAAAACATTTTAAATGATTAAAATAAACTTCAATTTAATCCAAAATTATTTTATTTGATCTATTCAGGTTCTAAGGAATTTTATGAAATTTTCTTGGATTTTCTGAATTTATTTTCTTTTTCTTCTTTTTCTCCTTTTCTATTTTCTTCTTTTCTTTTCTCTTTCTTCAACATCCAGCGTTACTCTTTCTTCCCGTTTCTTCCCATTACGCTCGTCACCCTACAAACTCGAGAATCCCACTGCACCCTGCCTCGTCTGTTGCATCGCTTATCTCGCCGCCAATTGCGCTCGAGATCCCCACTGCCGCCCATGCCCTCACAACCTTATACTCCCACGAGTGCCGCCCGCCCTGGCCTACCTGCACCTAAGCGCCGCCCACGCGCTCCCCGTGCTGCTCCCTCCTCCTCTCCTCTCTATAAAAACCGAGCACCTCCCCTTCCTCTCCCTTCCCCTCCCCATCCCTCTCCCTCACCGAGGAGCCCACAACAAGTTTTCTTTCTCCTCCAAGTATGGCCGGAGCACCACCTCCTCCGTTCTCCCTCTTTGGCCAACTCTTTGCCGAGCCAAGTACGTCACAAGGTGCCCCTCGGCTTCCTCCACCCCTCCCCCGAGTTTCATCCCCTCTCCTCTTCGTCGCATTTTGCGTTCCTGTTGTCTTCATCACCACCGTTGGATTCGTCGCTTCGCATTCTACGCCAGCCATGTGCCCTGCTCGCCGCCACCGCCGCCTCGCTCCTCCGTCGGCGACGCCACCACCACCATTGGGTCTGCAACCTCGTCGGGGTTTCATTTTGCTAGTTCGCCGACTGCCCCTCCCTTTCCCTCGCCGACGCCAGCGCAGCTCTAGAGTGCCTCCTCCTCCCTGTCTTGTTCTCTGTGTTTGCTCCCTGAGAAGAAGCCTTGGCTCAATGACCTTTGGACCCCACCATGTCATACTCTCTCTCCTTTCTTATCCCTCTTGGTCTCACTTACAAGTGGGCCCATGTGGTCATCCTCCCTTTGCTTGGCTATGTATCAAGAAAATCAGCACTGAGATTCAATAAGAATTCTCTCTCTTCACTGAATTTCTATCATTTCATACGATGTCAACCTTTCGAACGTTGTTCTCCCTTATACGAACTCCGATTTCATTGATTCTTATTTCTAAATTCATGTAAATTTAGTACCTTTCTTTTGGTTCTAATTTAATATTTTTTGTATTTTATTTGGAATTATTGTATTTATTTGGCTCTTTTCGCATATATAGATTCTGGCGCTCCCGATGAATTCTTGGACCCGTCCACTGAGGCAACTCAAACCTTAAATGAAGGCAAGTCGTAGACCTTTGATCATGTCATACCCATTTTATAAAATTATATTGTTTTATATCAATATGCAATGGTAGTTTTATAATAAATGCTTTTGGGAATAGTTAAATGCCTAATTGTCATTATGCCTCCTTGTATAATTATAAATGACATGTACCCTTGGACACCATAGGTTGGGTTAATCTTAGTTGGACATATTTAATTACCAACTTGGGTGCGTAATATGCTTAGCCATGCTTTAGTGTATGATGGGATTCATGATCACATGCCCATAAATGTTTAAATTTGACTTAATGAAATATGGAATTGTGGCATGACTGCTGTTATTAAAATTTGTTGTACTATGACAAGGGTTGTCATTTGGTCGGGTTGAACCAAAAATAATTTCATACTCGGACGAGTGATCGTGCAATAAAGGGATGATTTTGGGGTATGGTTGCCTCGCCTCAGTAGTCACTAAGGACTTAACTTTGTGCGCCATTGATCTGGGTCATACCGTACAACCACATATTTAGGGTGGGGTGGACATGGCTAACTAATTAGCAATGTTTTGATTTAGTTCTGTTTGGGTTGATAGGCGGCACAAGATGGGGCCAGAATGGCGAATCCTTAGCGAGTAGAACTTGGTCAAAATAGAGCTTTGTAAAAGCCTTGTGATAATCTCTTAGTCGCACGCTTTCAGAAGCTTGTCATGTTTAACATTATAGGATGATTATCTCTTGTGGATCAAGCTGTACAACCTCCGCAGAATGTAAAACTATTCGATAGCCATGTCCCCGGTTATGGACAATGCTTGGTGATTTCACACGAGGGGTAGATTTTCTAAAAAAAGTTGGAATAGTTTGGATGGATTTGAGTAGTTGGATTTGGTTGATGGTTCGGAAGTGAACGGGTGTTCACTAGTTGTTTCAAAATAACTTGTTTACTTATGTATTAATCTTTTAAATTATACTTTACAATCTATTTACTGTATCTACTATCAATACTGTTTTCTGCAAAACAACCATAAAGCTATCCTTGTTCAAGCCTTGCATGAATACTACTTGTATACATTTCCCTGCGACTTGCTGAGTACTTTAAGTACTCACGGATTTGGGCCATTTGTTGATCAGTCACCGAGTAAGAACTAGGGATCACCAAGTTCTATGAGGAAGATTACTTCGAAAACTATGTGAACTAGGTCGCGTTCTCCACTGATTGCCCGTGGGCATGTCGGATGGCTACCACAAGATGTTTTGGTTCCGCTGCAAGTTATCTTTTGTCGTTAAAGCCCTGCGTGGCAAACTCTATAAGACTTGACCGTAAGGTCCTTTTGCTACTAAGTAATATTAATTTGTCTACTTCTTAGATATTTTGTTGTATGGATATGATTTCATCAATGTTGTAACTGTGTGAACTAGCTACTATTTATGGGACTAGTTCAGAATGCACAGAAGGCTCAGATTCAGTGATCCGAGGTCTCGACAATCCTTCACTCTCCTCATCGACCCCATCATGTGTCACTAGCTGCTTCGGTACTAGAATTTTGCCATGGTGATCGAGATGCACCAGGGGCTGCTCGGTCGCCCGCCGAGGGTCAATATGCTAGATGAGGGAGTGCACCTCGCTTCTACAAATTGAACTTCCCAATCTTCGACGGCCAGGAAGATCCATTACCATGGCTAAATCGTTGCGACCAATTCTTCTGGGGTTAGCACACGATGGAGCATCATAAGGTTTGGTTGGCCACATTTCCCATGACCAGCTCGACTTAGCTGTGGTATCATCGACTGGAGTGCAACACAGGCACACCGTCTTGGCGCCGCTTCATCAAGTTGGTTAACACTCATTTCAGACCCCCGTTGCGTACCAACTCCTTGGGCGAACTCACCACCCTCTGCAAGCAAGGCTCCCTTTGTGACTTTTCAATCAGTTTCTTGCAGGCTGTGCCACGCCGACCCACTGTCGGAACGTCAGCAAATCCAATTGTTCACTGCTGGGTTGGGGCAACCATTACAAACTGATGCAGACTTGCAAACACCTCAGTCATTGGAATCAACCATGAGCTTAGCACAAGCTTACGAACACCGCTCGCAGCTCACCGTAGCCACGTCCCCAATGCCGGCCTGTTGACCTTGGTGTCCTAGAGGCACATCCATTACAGCCTCCAGCACCGGCACAACCAACGACTCCATGAGTGGCGCACTTCCCTCGACGGCCAGCTTACCACGTCGCACCCTCTCTCCTGCCGAGCTAGAACGACACCGAGCCCAAGGTCTGTGCTACCGCTGTGACGAGAAGTTCGTTGCCGGCCACTGGTGCAAACAACTCTTCATCATCGAAGTTCAGCCGAACAATGAGAGCGATGACGATTACCAACCGGTCAATAGCGAACCTGAGATTTCACTAGCAACACTCATTGGTATTCAGCCACGTTCTGGGCAAACTATGCTTCTACGCGTCGAGATTGGCAGCAGTACTTTCGTGGCCCTCCTCGACTTCGATTCAATCCATAATTTTATCGTCAACGACGTTGTGGCTGCCACCGGCATCATCATGCGCCTACATTCTGGACTGAGCATCACCGTGGCCAACGGTGACTGCGTCACGAGCTTGGCTATCTGTTGAGCGATAACCATCTGTATCAGCAACAAGGAATTCATAATGGATTGCTACGCTATGCCGCTTGACGGGTTTGATGTGATTTTAGGGGTCCAATGGCTTGGTAGTCTCGGCCCCATCACATGGGATTTTTCGAGCATGACCATGTCATTCGCTCGCCAAGGAAGACGCGTCACATGGACTAGCTTACCTTTGCCCTCTCGCACTAGCCAGGCCTTTGCATGTTCTGAAACCACTCTTCTGGAGGATCTTCTCGCCGACTTTCCTGATTTGTTTGTGGAACCACATGGTCTGCCACCCGTCCGAGAGATCTCCCACCACATTCACCTCAATAAAGGTATGGATGCCATTGCAGTTCATCCATACCGTTATGCATAATTGCAGAAGGACGAGCTGGAATGTTAATGTGCAGATTTGCTGCAACCAGGAACAATCCGCCACAGCTCATCAGCATTCTCTTCACCAGTCTTATTGGTTAAGAAGCGAGATGGTTCTTGGCGTTTTTGTGTGGATTATCGCAACCTTAACGACAAAATGATCAAAGATAAGTTTCCTATTCCGATCGTTGATGAGTTACTCGATGAGCTTCGAGGTGCAAATTTTTTTACCAAATTGGACTTACGTTCTTGATATCATCCAGTGTTGATGCATTCCGCTGATATTGAGAAGACCGCTTTCCACACTCGTCAGAGTCTTTTTGAATTTCTTGTCATGCCATTTGGTCTTACTAATGCTCCTGCCACATTCCAAGCTCTTATGAATACCATGCTTCAGGACTTTCTTCGTCGCTATGTCTTGGTTTTCTTTGATGATATCCTCATTTATAGCCCATCTTGGTCAGCACATTTATGACATCTTCGCACAGTATTACAACATCTTGAACATGATCGCTTGTTTTTGAAACGTTCCAAGTGTTCTTTTGGAGAAACCTCGGTGGCGTATTTGGGCCACATTGTTTCGGCTGAAGGTGTGGCAGTTGATAATGCCAAAATTAGTGCAATATCCACATGGCCAACTCCTTCATCAGTCCGGGCACTATGTGGTTTTCTTGGGTTGGCCGGGTATTACCGAAAGTTCATTTGTAATTTTGGTACTATTGCGGCTCCTCTTACTAAGTTGCTTAAAAGGGAGGCTTTTCTTTGGACATCAGAAGCTCAGGATGCCTTTCTTTGCCTCAAATCAGCATTAACACAAGCTCCTGTATTGTAATTACCGAACTTCCATGGAGATTTTATTGTTGAGTGTGATGCCTCAGGTTCTGTCTTCGGCGCTGTCTTACATATCGGAGTTGTGGCATTCTTTAGTCGTTCGATTGCACCAAGACATGCTTCCCTAGCAGCCTATGAACATGAACTAATCGGTCTCATTCAAGCGGTTTGTCATTGGAGACCTTATTTGTGGGGGCGCCGATTTGTGGTACGTACTGACCATTATAGTTTGAAGTTTTTGCTTGATCAATGACTTTCGACAATTCCCCAACATCAATGGGTCAGTAAACTCTTGGGTTATGATTTTTTCGTAGAATATAAACCGGGCATCACCAATGTGGTCATTGATTCCTTGTCTAGACGAGATGGTATGCTCCAACTGATTTCTTTGGCTCTATCCTCACCGCACTTTTCTCTATTTAATGATTTACATCTTAGTTTCCAGGATGATCCAGCCATGCAAAAGTTACATACTGCCGTAGCAGCTGGTCGACAGAATGATTCACGGGCAATTACCAATGGCTTGGTTACTTTTAACAGCCGAGTGTATGTGCTAGTTACAACTTCTTTATTGCCTTCCATTATTCAGCTAGCTCATGGTACAGGACACGAAGGTATTCAGAAAACCCTTCACCATCTCCGGGCAGATTTTCATGTGTCGCATGCTCGAGCAGTTGTTCAAGATTACATACGCGCTTGTGATGTTTGTCAACGCAATAAAGGTGAACAATTGACAATTGCATCCGACCAGCTTGCTTCAACCGTTGGAGATACCTTCTACTGTTTGGGCTGACATATCAATGGATTTTATCGAAGGGCTTCCTCGGATTCATGGTAAAACAGTCATTCTTATGGTTGTGGATCGTTTTTCGTGGAAAAATATGCCCATTTTCTACCTTTGGCTCATCTGTACATGGCATATTCGGTGGCTCATGTGTTTTTTAGTGAGATTATTCGTCTCCATGGTATTCCGACATCTATTGTCAGTGAGTGATCGCGATACAATTTTCACAAGCTCTTTTTGGTCGGAACTTTTTCGTTTAGCTAGTGCTAAGCTTAACCTCAGTTCTGCTTTTCATCCACAATCAAATGTCGGAAGTGATTAACAACATCATTGTTATGTATCTCCATTGCCTTATGGGGACCAGCCTAAACAATGGCTCCGTTGGTTACCTTGGGCAGTATTGTTATAATACATCTTTTCAGACATTGCTCCGAACTTCACCATTTAAGGTGGTTTATGGCCAGGAACCACCGGCTTTGCGTTCCTATCAACCAAGTTCCACACGATTGCCGGCAGTGGATCAACTTCTTCGAGATCGCGATAATTTTTTGGTTGAAATTCATGACTGTTTACTTCTCACACAACAAACTTATAAACGGCATTATGACAAAGGTCATCGTGAGCTGGACTTTTTGGAAGGTCAATGGGTTTGGCTTCGTCTACATAATCGACCTACCGCATCTTTGTCCATGTCTAGCAAAGGAAAATTGGGACCTTGTTATTTTGGGCCTTGTCAAATTATTCAGAAAGTGGGTTCCGTGGCATATCGTTTGCAATTACCAGCTCGCGCAAAGATTCATGATGTGTTTCATGTTAGTTTGTTGAAGCCGTTTATCGGTCCATCACCTTCAGCACCGCTGCCACTGCCGACACTTTTGCATGGGCGGGTTTGTCCTTTGCCAGCCAAAGTCCTAAAATCTCGTCGAGCTCGCGACTGTTTTCATATTTTAGTTCAATGGGAAAATGCACATGAAACAAGTGCTTCTTAGGAAGATCTCGAGCAATTTAAGCAGTTATATCCTTCATTTCAGCTCGAGGACGAGCTATTTTCAAAGGAGGGGAGAGATGTCACGCGGGGGTATTACGTATACGCGAAGAAGAAAGACGCCGCCGAACGTTACTCCAGAGATGACCGGTTCAGTTGCTTCAGCCAGTTTTGCTGTTTTGTCAGATTTGGAATAGTTATCCTTGCTGTTAGATTCCTTTTCGGTTTCTAAGTTAGTTTCGGAATCCTGTAATAGTTTTAGTACTCGAATTCGTTCACTAGTATCGATTGTTAGGATACTCTCTATTTAAAGTGAGAGATACACTTTGATTTCGGTTATGCAAGAATATCAGAAAACGCCAACTCCTCCTGTCTTGAGTTCTGTTCCGTCGTTCCTCTGTTCTCCAGCAACGTTAGAGACTCGACCGCACAGCGGCGAACACCATGGCGCCCCAGCCGTGTCGTCGGGGCTCTGGGCTTCGTCCGAATCCCACACACGACTAAAATCTGCGATAAAATCCTCCGGCTGCAAACCAAAACCCTGACAAGTTGTTCAGTAAATTGATAAAAAGAAGACTATATATTTTCCTTCAACAGAAATTCTTCCATGCTTCTTTTGTTCTGAGAGCCTACAACAAAAACAGTAGAAGAGAACAACAAAGGCTGCATTAGTCCTTGTAATGTTTTCCGCTAGAAGAAAGACATCTTGCGTGTTTATATAAAAATATCCACTGTCTATGTCAGGAGAACATAGCCCCATCATGTCTTCTTTTCCCCATGAAAATAAATGTACTCGATCACCTGTAAATGAAATACATTACCATCTGACAAGAGTTACAAGGCATAGATGAGTTACAGATGTAGAACCTACACAATATTAACATAAGAGCTGATAAGAAATGGCAATGCTGGTTGATTTGTAAGAACTTCTGTTTGGTGTAACTTTGCAAATCTGTACTCAAGTGTTCATCCCCTGGCTTGTTAACATGTAGAAATAGAAGTGTTTTGTCTGTGGCCTCTATTTACCGTGGATGTTAGCCAAGCAGCCCAGGTATTAGCTGGGTCCATATGATTCCTTCTTTCTTAAGCTCTCATAAATTTAGCTGGGTCCATATGATTCCTTCTTTCTTAAGCTCTCATGTAATTTATGATGTAAGCCCGTGTTAAATGAGCAAAAAAAAAAAAAATAGCTTGAGTATCTTCCCAAGAAAAATAATTAGGGCTTGTGATGGTGCTGCTTCAGGCCTAATGAATCAATATTTGTTGGATTAGTGGAACAAGTCAAAGATTTAGTCTAGTTGCAAACTAACACGAAAATGTATGAGTTTGGGTGTGCCTCCATGTTGCATGTAATCCAAACAAATCATTGCCGAGAGTTCATGGAGACAAAAACATCTTAATTCAAGATCCACCTTTGGGGATGAGATTACGAGAAGGAAATATCATGAAGAGAATTGGCGGGACTAGACATGTTTAATTGAGCCTGGATTTATTTTAGGCTTAACTATGTGATTAGAAGAGGAGAGGAGAGACTGCCACAATGGAAGCTTGGTTGTTTAGCGGCCGCGCGGCATGTGAGAACCTGTTTTCCTATTGGTTTCGTAGAGATGTTTGTGTGCATAGACTTTCCCCCAAAAAACCATTGTGCTATTGTACATCGTACCTTTTTTTTATGAAGACTTGCACATGGTACTGATGGTGAGCTAACAAATTGTAACCAGACGCAAATTGTAACCAGACGACGTGATCATTCTAACCAACGGCGCTCAAGGCACCCTCCTGCCACGTGTACTCCATCCGCACCTTCCGTCCCTGCGCGCACCAACGTGACCCAGCCCAACAGCAAATTCCCACATCGGAAAACAAGGAAAGAAAAGAGAAATCCCCCGTGCGCAGGCAGCGCGTACTGGCTGTGCTCCCAAAACCTTCTCTAATCTCTCGCTCTCCCCCCACCCCACGCTCGCGTCGCTCAAATTCCCCCACGAATCCTCACCGCCACCTCCCATCGCCACCCTCCTCCACTCTAACCAGGCGCCAAGTGAGCCTTTCAAACTCCACGCCCCCTTCTCAAAGCGCCCTCTACCCTACTAGGGTTTCGCCTCCCTCGCGCGCGCGCGCCATGGGGAACGGGCGGAAGCGGCGCCGGGCGGCCGGGGAGCTGGGGCGGGTGGCGGAGATTGTGATGGTGCTAGCGGTGGCCGGGGAGGCTCGAGCCGGGAGGGCTGCGACGGCCGCGGAGCGCGCGCTCGCGGCGGAGGCGCGGGCGCGGCTGGCGGAGGCGGTGGCGGCCGCGGCGGGGGAGGTGCGGCCCAAGGAGCTGTTCCCGAGGGAGGCCGTGCGCACGCTCGTCGAGGACCTCGCGCTCAGCCGCGCCAGGGACCCCGCCGCCATGGGCTACCGCCCCCACAGGGCCTCCATCGCCGAGAGGATCCTCCTCACCAGGCGCAAGGTTTGTTTTGACGCCTCTTCTCACTCATTTAACAATTAAACCTCGTTCGCTTCCCACCGCTGCATGTGAGAGTTTTGAGTTGTTGACGCTAATAAGTGTTCATCTAGATAATGCCATAACGCTAAGTGGTAAGCGAGCTTTCAACCCCACCAGAGTACCAGACCACCATTTGACGTTCATGAGTGATATGCAGCTATGCAGGGCCTTGTACCTGCAAGTAATTATGCCCGATTGTACTATAGAATACTCCTTCCGTTTCTAAATAGTTGTTGTTTTTGAATGCATGAGGTCAAACTTTTAAAACTTTGAGCAAAAATATACACAAACATATTTAGATTTGTCAGATGGAAATTATTATATTAGTAGATTTCTTATCAAAAGTACTTCCGTGCCATTAATTTTTGCGAAACTACAACAAGCTCCATTTTTTGTGGCTATGGCCCAGTCACACCGCGAAACTGATAATAGCTGAGTATCAGTATGAATCCATGTTACTTTGCCGGAACACACTGTGGGCATTACAATATGATTTCCGGGTGATTTGGAAAAGAAATAAAAGACAAGAAATACCATAAGTGCACCTAGGGATGTTTCCGACCAGACATAACCATGCCACAATTGCTTCCCTCTGCACTCCAACATTTCACTCCAAATGGGTTTCGTTCAAAGGGAAAAACTGACATTTCACCCCTCTTGTCTTTCCGATATTTCAAAATAGTAATATTTTAATGCCTGCTACGTGTTCCAACAAAGTACCATGGATTCATGATAGTACACAACTAACTATTGGTTTTGTCTCGTGGTGTCCCTGAGCCTTAGCCACAAAAATGGAGTGTTATGTTGCCATTTTTGCAACTTGTTATATTTTTTTTTGTAATTTTTACGAGCATACAATTAAAGAAAATTATTGTCAAAGTTGTGTATTGGTAACCGTGTCGTGTTTGAAACAACATCTGTTTGGAAACAAAGGAAATATGTGCTAAACCAGAAGGGAGCAAACCTTGCAATTCACTGGTTGAAGGCTACATACAGTCTTTCATATCAAAGACGTGTTACACTAATGTGTTTGCACAAAATGTACACATATAAGAGTAGAGGCAACAAAAAGAAACCTCCAAGCACTGAAATTTACCTATATGTGTGGTGCATTAAAAAAACAAAAAGGAGTAATGAAGAATGTGAATAATGTTCTTTGGAAATGGAAGTGTTCCCCTTTTCGTGTTCAATTCAATTCCTTATTGGTCATGATCTGCGATACCCGATACTTCACTCGAGACTCTCTCGACGCGATAGATCGATATGGTATCGCCAAGCATCGTGAAATTCAGCTTAATAAATAAATCCCGACACGCCGCCGATACTTCTCGATATGCCCTCGATACGCCGTGCCCAATACTACTAATTTGAAAGCCCAACCAAAACTGCCACTCCCAGGCCCAACAACACACTACCCTCCTCCAACCCTAATCGAGCACATCTTGCACCGCACGACGCTGCTCGGTCACCTCCCCTCTTGGCTACCGCCTCGCTCACCTTCTCTGCCGTTGCTGCCGCCAGCAAGCCGCCCTTCCTCCTTCCTCTTGGCCGCCGCATGGACTAAGGTATGTGTCGCTCAAGTTGTGAGGCAATGAATGCTATGGTTTTTAATTTTTTACCAAGGTAATCTTATTGTCTCAATCTCTTGTAGCCTCTCTACAATTTTCTTATTTTAAAATACATATATGTATTAGTCGCCGTATCGATGTATTCGTGTTTTTGGGAAATTGTGTATCTCCGTATCCGTATCGGTGTACCGGACTACCGGTATCCCGTATCAGGCTAACATAGGTCTTGATAGCTTTTAGTATGGGAGTCCATTTTCTTCCGTTTCATTTGTTCAGCTCAAGGTTCAAGAAAGCACTAGGTGCTAGGCGGGCGATGGCCTAGGGCCTAGCACCTAGGCGGACTAGGCAGCCCCTAGGCGGTGACTAGGCGGCGCCCAGACGGACGGCTTGGCTACGGTGCAATTTGATGTAGTCATGTATATTATCTCCCCTCCAAGGCTCCAAGAGCTTGATGTAAACATGTATTTATTGTAATCAAATAATGATGTGGCTGAATTTAATCATTAAACTTAAGAAAAACATTTACAGCAGACAAAATTTTGGCAATGACCATCAGAATTCAGAACAGTTGCCAGTGGTGGCCAATCAGCCAGTGCATCAGTATACCCATACATCCCAATGTAGAATCCATATTCAAAATTAAACCCCGAAAGCAACGAAACAATCTGGCAGTTTGAGTGTACTCATGTGAAAGCAAAAGCAGTTATATGCTCCCAAGAGTTGTGTATTCAGACAACACATGTGAAATCTGGCAGTTTGAGTGTACACATGTGAAAGCAAAAGCAGTCATATCCCACAGCAAATCATCCAGAAATTTGTGAAAGCAAAAATAAACAGCACAACATAACAATTAAACCGAATGAAGAGTTCTCAGAGGAAGTTCATGTCCGTATGTAAACAGAAAACTGCAAAGCAGCCGTAACTCATAAGAAAGTACATGTCTCAGAAGTCAGAACAAACTAAGCTAGCTTGATTTATCTCTTAACAGCGAAATTTGAGTGCGAAAACTGATGCTCCCAAGCATGAAGCATATGCTCCCAAGAGTTGTGTATTCAGAGTTTCAGACATTGTTGTAAGCAATCAGCATATGTAAGCATATGCTCCCAAGAGTTGTGTATTCAGAGTTTCAGACATTGCTGTAAGCATATGCTCCCAACATATGAACATATGTAAACTGACTGAGAGCCAGAATATGCAAGCATATGTAAACTGAGAGCCAGAATATGCAAGACATCTATGTAAGCAGGTTAGCAGACAACACTTGACACTTTTGAATTTAGCAATCAGCACAAGTGCACAACCATTGAAAGCATATGCTCCCAAGAGTTGTCACACACACATTCAGACATTTAGAATTCAGATTCAGTAGAATTCTATCAATAGCAGAGCAGCAGAGAAGGGAAGAGAGGGGGAGCTGTGGCGCTAGGGGGAGCAGAGAAGGGAAGGGGGCAGAGAGGGGGGTGAGCAGAGAGGGGAGTGGGAAGAGAGGGGAGGTCGGCAGCACGAGAGGGTGGCCGGTGGAACAGAGAAGGAACGACAGCAAAGGGGGGAGGTCGGCTGCGCGGTAGAGGGGAATGAGAGCAGAGGAGGGAGGGCGGCGGCGCGGTAGGGAGGACCAGAGGGGAACGAGAGTAGAGGAGAGAGGCGGCGGCGCGGTAGGGGGTACTAGAGAGAAACGAGAGCAGAGGGGGGAGGTCGGTGGCGCACGAGCAGAGGGGAGTGGCGATGGCGGGACGACCGCGATTTGGAGGCGACGAGGTCGAATCGGCGGCGCAAGATGGCCGGAACCCGGGGCGAGCTCGATTCCACGGCGGGGGAGGCGCGATGTGGGAGCCTGAACCCTAGCGGCCGCGACGAAAAGATAGGCTTGGGGAGTCGGGCGCAAAAATCTTATACCCAGCGTCGGCGCCCACCTCAAGCCGCCACGCCTAGCGCGCCGCCGAGGACCGGCTTGGACCACCTAGCCAGTCCAAGGCGGCCCGCTCGCCTGGAAGGAAATCGCGGCGCCAGCTCGCCGCCAAACGCCTAGGCGCTTTCTCGCAAGCGCCTAAAGCCGATTTTTACAACCTTGGTTTAGCTTGCTAATATGCTATACACTATAATCTAGTTGAATTTCTTGGTGTATATTTGCATAGTAAAATTTTATGTGATTTCTGGTTCTCTTTCCTTTTTTGAAATAGATGGAAGAAGTCAAGGAATCTCCAGTGCATCCAACAACTATTGTGCCTCAAACAACAACCTCAAGTGCAACAACTGTATTCCATCATGGAGCTTCTAAGTCTACTGCTGGATCACCCAGGAACATATCAGCTGTTGCTTCATTCCCTGCCACAGCTCCTGTAACTATGTCATCCCCAAATATCTTGAAGCAGACCCGATTAAATGAAACACCAGCAGGAGCATCTTCTGTGAAATCAGCTAGCATTCCTTCAATTGTTTCACTACCACCTGTTGGTTCTGCAAATATTAAAGTGGAAAAAGGTGTTAATGGTTCTAATTTCACACAAAGTGGAGGTACGGTGACATGTTGTTGCACACATGTTTGGCTTACACTATCCATGTTATAACTGTTATTCCTGTTCATAAACCTTGAATATTTTTTTATCCTTTATTTATCCTTATGACCGCTCTTTCTTAACATTTTGCTCTCAAACTTTGTGTAGATCTATTTAAATGTGACCTTCCTCATGTAAAAGTATTATTACATTTCAATATTTCATTAACAAAGATAAATATGTTTCTTAGGAAGCTGATTTTGCACTTCTAGGAATAGTTACTCCCACTAGTATGTACATTTTTATTGTATACACCAATGTACTTTTGTAGTTTTAATGTCATCTCAGGTACTCTGTACTAATCATGTATATTTTGCAAGGCATAAGTTTGATAATGTACAATTGTACATGAGATACTAAAAAAGGTGCCTACCATGTTACGGAGAAGTACATAAACAAAATGCACCCATGGGAGTACCTACTCGGAGTGCAAAATATTTCCCCATATTTCCTAACCTAAAGATATATATCCCACTTACAGAATCGGTTATTCAGAAGTTATATGCAGACCACACAACACTGAAATTTGACAACAGCATGATTGCTAGTCTGGGAATCGCAAACTTGTTGTTCACATAGCATTCATATTTTTAATTCAATGCTCCTCTGGTGTCTTGATTGTCATAATGGTGAATTATTGAATTGTTGTTAGTCCTCTCTTGCACATAAAGTATACTTTATATATATATATATATATATATATATATATATATATATATATATATATATATATATATGGAATGATTACAGTAACAATGTTCTCTTTTTAAAAAATAAACTCAAACACTTCCACCATCTCTTTCTCATGCTCCAAATGAAGGGTGGTGAAAGGGGAGAAATATAGAAGCTTTTTTGTCAGAAATATTCACACCATGCCATTCCGATACAATTATTGTTGAATGAGATGTATTTCATTGAGTCTGCTGACTGAGAATAATTTGTATATGTCACCTGTTGCTGCAGCATCTATTGGCCAAGGAAATAAATCAGTCCATTCTACTGCTACTAGGTCCATTCAAAATACCATTCAGAGTTCCAGTCAAGCAGGGAAATCTCAGGATAAAAAGGCACCCGCACATGCGATTCAACCAGTCACAGGGAACACTGTTATGGGACAACAATCCATCTTCTCCAATCACAATTCAATAGCAAAAAATGTTGAACAAATCCTGCACCAACCTGCCAATCATCCTAGCTGGACTCTACCATCAACTGAGTATATGCATGCTCAACTGGACTGTCAAATATGTAAAGTTTCTATCACCGATGTGGAGAGTTTGCTCGTTTGTGATGCTTGCGAGAGGGGGGTACACTTAAAGTGCCTTCAGCATTATGGGAACAAAGGTCTGCCTAAAGCCGAGTGGTATTGTCCAACATGCATAGCACATAGTAAGGGCAAACCCCTGCCTCCAAAATATGGCAAGGTTGCAAGAACGATTGTTGCACCAAAGGCTAGTGTGACCAGTGGTGTTACTTCGCAGAGAGCTTCAGAACATCTAACCACTAAGGATAATAATCAAAACGTGGCAGAAAATGGAAGTGTTCTCAAGCAAAACTCCAGCGAAGCTGACAGGATTGTACAGAACAGTGATACGTTGGCTTTAAACACTACTAGTTCAAAAACGCAATCAGGCTCTGCTTCTGGATCTCAAAAGGAAAAGGTTAAACATGCTGAAACTTCATCTAAACAAAAGGAAGGACATGGCCCACCTTGCAGTGGCGTAGTTACAGAGACTGTAAAACCCTGCAATGAAATTCAAAGTAATGGAGCATCAGCATATGGTGGTGCTGGCAATCTGTCAAAGCGATCTCATATGCAAAGCGAGAGCAGTGAGTTACCCTCGTGTGCTGTGAATTCAGCAAATGATTCCACGCTGCAATCTACTGCAATTTCTGGTATTAAAAATTCGGATTATTCTTTCATTGTTTCTTCTGAACAAAAGCGTGGGACTGAAGGAAACTCTTACCAACATCCAAGGAAACATGTACAAATAACCAGCAGCAGTGGATCACCAACAGATGAAAGACATCAAGCAGATGGAGCCGCTGACATTGGGATAGGGAAGCCTCGGGATGAGGAAACAACGGAAGAAAATGCCATGTCAGAGGCTTCAGAGCATAGCAATGCTCATCACGTGACATCAAATGGGGACATTTGTCCTAAGCATGAAGTTGTGGGAGGTCCTAAGGATGAAGCTGCAGGTCGCAGCACAGATCTTAGTGTTGTGGATTGGGTTGGTGATGCCCTCAAAATTGTCGACAATAAGACTTACTATAACTCTTGTAGCGTTGATGGTACAGCATACAATCTTCAAGATCATATTTTGATTGCCTCCGAAGATAGCAAGTCTGCTCCGTCCATGCTACAGGTATCTTTCCTTTTTTTTTTTTTATTACCCCCCAACTATGGTGTAGATCCCTTTGCATGCTAGGACGTTGAAAGGTTATCACTCCCCTCTTCACCTATCAAAAACTGTTTTTTGTATTCTCTCTAAAACAATGTGATTACTGTTATCTTTTTTCAGTCACTGTGGGAAGAGAATGACTCGAGGTCTAAGCTGGCTATGGTTAATCCATATCTATTTGCCTCGGATATTCCAGAATCGATTAGCAAACCATGTACCGCTGATGAGAATGAGGTGAGCCAACTAACTATTTTCATGAAACTGCAAGTCAAGATTCGAAGGGTTGCTTTTGGATAAGATAGGAAATTTGCAATTAACATGTATCAATAGTTCTTTTAAACAACATAACCAATCTATATACTATACATATTTGAAGTTATTAAATCAACAAACCAGAGAAACTATGTGCGGCTCTTCGTTGAACAGACGTCCTATCCCGCAATACTAGAAATTATAAGCTAGATCTGAGCTTTCTCATGCTTTCCTTGTGTTGTAGACTTGTAGTATCTTATCAAATTTGCACAATGTGAAAAGGATTGTCCTTGGCTCCTTGCTATCAGAAATGCTAATGACTTGTTGGATACTTGGATTTCCTTGATGGTGCTGTCTTCTTGCAGGTATATGCTTCAAATAATCAAATAATGGTAATGGTTTCTGCGATTTGTGGCCCATGTCAGGTGTTGCATGTTGACAAGTTTAAAGAGACCAAGAGAAGAAGTCAGGTGGTCAGTTCAGATAGTAAGCTGCATCCAATTTTCTTTTGCAGGTTTGTTTCTGATCCTTTGATATTTTCTCTTGCATTAGTTAGTGTGTCACGCGCTAGCAAGTGTAACGGATAGCTGTGCGAGGTAAGAGATCTCTCTGGTTTACGCCCAGGAGGTCCGTGGCGAGGATGCTGCACGGCTACCGGCATCAGGGACGAGATAGAGAAAATAAGATGAGACAATAGAGAATAGGGATGAGGTAACTAATTGATTCTTGCTTGCCGTCAACCATGATACAAGCCATCTTTTATAGATATTGTGCTGACCCTTGGGCTATGGACTCAATATCTAAATACACTCCTAACCTATTACGAACTGACTTTACCTTTACCCCCAACTCCAACTGGACTTGAACATCACCTTGGACTCCAACTCCATGGTGTGGCTCTGTGGCTGCTGCCGTGCATATCTTGCCTCTGTCACTGTTGTCATTGTTGCCGCTGCCACTGCCTCTGCCATTACTGCTGTTTCTGTTCTCCTCCTATGTCTTTCCTCACATGACATAGTGAATGATGAGTTAAAACTTAAAATCAGCAAATATATTTATTAGCAGAACCTTGCTGCCCGACCAGACCAGTTGGATGTTGATAATGTAACCATACTCATTTATCTTATAATTCTGTGTACTAGAAATGGGCCACATTGCTGCAGGTTTGCTTGGATTTGATAATTAGTAAATTATTAGCACATTAACAAAACATGGGAGTGGGGACTATGCTATATGACATATGAGGGCTAATTAATAAGTTAGACCAAATTTATTAGGGAAAATTGGCTACAGGACACTGCAAATTTGCCTCCTTTGCCAATAGACATCCAAAAAACATGATTTCGCCAGAACGCACTGTAAAAAGGTGTAATTTTGCTATAGGACATCGATGGCACTATTATATCATTTCCAAGCCGGAGGGAGAGAGAATTTTGAAAAAGACTCGTGTGCCCTCGCTCGCTCGCCTTCGACAGCAATACATCTCACACATCCAACTCTCACCGATAGTAGGACCCACTTGTCGGTTACTAGAGGCAAAATCAAAATAAAAGCCGGCCTTTACTGTGCACTCAGGCCCACACGGCAGTGGAACCGAGCGGTGGTCCGACATCGTGATGGTCCGAACGTTCGTGACGTTGGTCCGAACGTTCCAAGCTCTCGGGTGATTGCGGCATGAGCTCGCTCGCCGCCGGCGAAGGGAGGCTTGGTGGCGACTATCAAGGACCAAAACGAGATGCTCACAAATGGCGTAGCCGATGGTGGCGGTGGCGCGATCGGGCGGCTCACCGGAGCGCGGCGCGCACGCGCATGCATACGGAATAGGAGCTCCGGGTGTATTGAATCGGGAAGGCGAGCACAAGGCGAGCTTGAGGAGGCGAACTTACAGGGACAAGAATGGGGACCGGGGAAGGACGGTAACCGGAGAATGGTGGTGGAGAAGGAAGTAGCCGGAGGCGGAGGAGAACGCTAAATGCGGGCACGATAGTGGACCAAAACCAAATCGGTTTTAGGGGACGAGCTCCTTGGTGTCGGGGGCGCGTGGTGACAGTGGTCGACGCGGCGAGGGCTTGTCTGCAGTGCAGTGGTGGCGGGCGCGTAGCTGTACGGGCGCCGAGGCCGTGGAAGAGCATGGCCGAGCCAACCACGACGGCGCATCGCCAGGCGGGTCGAAGCCGGGCATGGCGCGCGGCACGGCACGGCGCGCGACGGCAAGCCGGGGCGTCGGTGGCAGGGCGGCGCAAGAACCATGGCTCAAGCTTCGGCTGAAATCACCAGGGAGCAAAGCTCCAGCAAGAAAGAATGGAGGTAGGGGGAAAAGAAAAGAGGAATGAGGAAGAAATGAAGCAATAGGGAGAAAGAAAGAAAGCCAAGAGGCAACAGGAGGCGCCATGAGGGAGCTTCGGTAGGGAGCAACAACATCATGAGAAAGTAATGAAGGAAAGAAGGAATAGAGAAAAGAAATGAGGAGAGAAGAACCAGGAAGAAATGGGGAATGGGAATGCCAGGGGCAAAATTGACGATTCACGTTATTTCTCTCTCCCCTTCGGACTAGAAATGATATAATTGTGCCCTCAGTGTTCTACGACAAAATTATATATTTTTACAGTGTGTTCTAGCGTAACCCTGTTTTTTGGATGTCCGTTGGCATAGGGTGTCAATTTGCAGTGTCCTGTGGCCAATCTTCCCAATTTATAAACGGTTGAGTTGTTTATTTCTCCCTCTAATACTGGATCATGATGTATTTGTGATTCGGATCAAGTGTCTCATGGGATCGTCGAATCATATAGTGATCTTGCATATTCTGCCAGATTTTGATTCTACTAGCCAAGATTGTTAGAATTGTGATCCATGATAGAGTTCTGCAATCCGGATCGCGATCTTGACAATCTGAACTATTAGGATCCAAAAATAGTAGGATTATAAAAGATCATTGTGCGGATCTTAGACCCATTAGGATCACAATTTTGCTCGTATCCTTTGCTTGATGAAAGAATTTCACTGCCAATCAAAGTTTAGATGATTTATTGTTAGGAATAGCAACTTTTATTACCAGGGGGCCAAAGGGCCATTATATATACACAAAGTACAGGTGGTGAACATGCAAATAACCCCTCATAACAATGGGGAATAACACACTATACATATATCTCTAACAACCCCCCTCAAACTCATAGTGGATCAACAACACTGAGTTTGGAGAGGTAGAAGCCATGCTGTGCTCGAGTCTGGGTCTTCGTGAAGAAATCCGCTATCTGAAGCTCTGAAGACACATACTGAAGAGCAATCATCTGATCATGAATAGAAGACCTTGTTAGAGATATATTAGAGATAGAATAGGGACTCTTGTGTATTGCCTTATCTGTATATGGTATACACCTTTTGTACTCATATATATATTGCCCATTGGGCCTCTTCAATATACACACAATATTCATAAGTCATAACATGGTATCAGAGCCAAAGTTAGGGTTTACTGTAGCCGACGCCGCTGCCTCCTAGCCTCCGCTAGTCTTCGCCGCCGGAAGAGCACGCCCCGGTGGCTGACACGACCCTCGCCGATCCGTGGGGCGGCGACTCCGCGCCGCTTCCGCCGATCCGGCTCGCCGGATCCGATCCGTCGCCTCCTCGCCCAAGTGAATCGCCTGCGCGATCCCACCATCGCCGCAGCTCCATGGCGAGATTGCCGCGGCGCCACCGATCCGGATCATCCACGCTACCGCCGCCCAACGCCGCTTGCCGCAGACGCCGATATACGCATGGAGGCGCCGCGCTTCTTTCGTTCCACTGGCACCACCACCGCCGCCGCCGTGGTCTTTGTCGCGCTTGCTCGCCGACCGCCGCCGTCGGCGGCGGCCGCCATCGCACGCCCAGCCTCCGCCGCGCCGCCGCCTGCTTCTCGAGCCGCTGCCGCCGAGCCCGCCCTTCGCGACGATGGAGCCGCCGCTTTCTTCTTGGCTTGGCGGGCTCGCCGCTTTTGGTTCCGAGATGAGTTGGCTCTTTTGGTTGGAGGTTGGTGGTGTGTGTGTTTATTGAGGGTGCTAGCTACTTTGTGGTCGTGGTGCTTACCTTTATTGACTTTGATGATGGATGGCTATTGGGATGGCTAAGGCTCTGTTGGTTTGTGCGCTTGTGCCAGATCGACACATGATGGTGTCAATGGAATTGAAGAGGAGAGGTGATCCGCCGTCGTGGGGATGGAAATTGAGATGGGTCTTCGTTGCTGTCGCTAGTATCTCTGCTAGCTATCCTTTGGGTCCTTTTTATTTGTGTCGTTTGTCTTCCGTTGTGTCTATCTAAGTTCAGAAACTCTATCTTTGAGTTCGTCTAAGCCATGCGAGTCCACAAATTTATTGTCCGTCGAAAAGCATAGGAATTTTTTTGCATGGCGCAGCACCGTTTCTTCTTCAACCGCTGCAGATCCGTCGCCTCGCTTTTAAGGTCACGCGCTTCTTCCGCATCGCCTCGTTGTACTTTTTGTGCATTGCGCGCGCTTCTTCTCGCGACCGCTCTTGCGCTTCTTATGCATTGCGTCGCGCTTCTTTTTGCAATCGCGGCATCCGCTGCGCTTCTTGTGTTCTCTCGCATCTTTATTACGCTTCTTGTGCATCGCGTCTTTATTGCGCTTTGTGCATCGCGCCGCCGCCGCTTTGGGCTTCGATCCGCTCGCCATGCTTCTATCTATTCTTATTCAACTTGTCGGCTTTATTTTTTGTCGGTTGCATCATCTTCTTCGTCATGTTGTCGCGGTCGATTTTGCTCCTACACATTGTGTTTTATGGACTGTCGCGGGACCTTGGATGGGAGGAGATCTTTTATCGACATATTTTCCAAGAGCTGCATGCTACGACGACATTATCAAGACTCGGACTTTGGATTTTCCATATTTTTAGTGTCAACCCTTTCCAAATGCAATGCTATTGCATATGCCTTGCATTTGCCGGGGGGGTTGTTAGAGATATATTAGAGATAGAATAGGGACTCTTGTGTATTGCCTTATCTGTATATGGTATACACCTCTTGTACTCATATATATATTGCCCATTGGGCCTCTTCAATATACACACAATATTCATAAGTCATAATAGACCTCATGAAGGAAGCATTAACACCAATATGCTTGGTGAGCTCATGCTTTACGTGATCACTGCACACCGATAGGCGATGAATAAGTCTCAGATCGTGGTCTTTGTGGGGCGGGCACATGGTTCTGTGACTCGATGCATGAGGTCTTTGCTGCCCCATCTAGGACAAAGATCTTGGACTAGCTTTAGGACAAAGATCTTAGACCACCATCTTAGCATCTTAGAGGACAAGATCTAGACAAAGATCTTGGACTAGCTTTGGGACAAAGATCTTAGACTAACATCTTAGCATCTTAGAGGACAACATCTAGACAAGATCTCGGACTAGCATCTTGGCATATGCTTGGCTCAGACAGTTATAAATATGTATCCCCAACCTCTCGATGGGCATGGCATTGTGTGAGAAATAAACCTAGAAAATTTGCCCCATCTCCAAGTGTCATCCTCTCGATGAGAGTAAGGATCTTGCTATCACCAAGAGCAAGAATCCAGCCGACTAACAAGTGGTATCGAGCCATACTATCCTCAGAACCTCGAGCATCTCCTGCCAATTCCTTCTCCAACTCGCTTCACTTCAAGCAGCTGTTTCAACCAGCAGCAAAGAGAGCCTCCGGTTGCTCTCGCCACTCCTCCCACTGCTCGACGAGCAGCAATCATCGAGGAAGCTTCTCCACGCAGCAGCTTCTGCGCGCCATGTCCGCAGATACCTCGGGCTTCGGCCGCTTCTAGCACGCGGCGCGGCAGAAGCCGAACTCGCTGGGTAGGAACGCGAGCGAAGCGGCGGACAGGCCGCGGCGCGAAAAGGGCGCCAAGGCTAGTACGCGAGCCGGGCAAAGCCTGAGCGAGAGGCGGAAGTGCGGCGGCGCAGATGCAAGCAGGCGCCGCAGCCGAGGTCGAGGTTCTCGCGGCGCAAAGCAATAAAGCAGCCCCATCTCGCCGATGACACGACGCGACCTCGAGCCGCTGGAGAGGGAGGCAGCAGCGAGGGCGAGTGGCGCAATGGCGGCCAAGCACGCCGCCACGCCGCCAAGCGGGCATTTCGACAGCGCGACGCGCCGGGTGTTCTCGAGGAGGCACGACGGCGCAGACGGGTCGGCGCGAGAGCGCGCCTTCACAGCGACGCGTTTCTCCCCGGCTCGGCATCGTGGTCACCACGAGTACCAGCCGCCGCCGTGGACGCCGGCCGGCGGCGGTGGCCTACCTCACCAAGACCAACTACGCCGAGCTGGCCGCGCGATGAGGGTAAAGCTCCAGCGCGATATGTGGGATGCGCTTGCACGGCGACGCCGACCACAACCAGATCGACGGCCTGGATGCTCATCGCCGCATCCCGCCCGAGATGCGCTTCGCTACCAACAAGCGGATCGCCAAAGAGGCTTGGGACGCCATCGCCGCAAAGACGCATCGGCAGCCGATCGCACCGCAAGTCTACACCGCAGACACTCACGCAAGGAGGGAGAACCTCGACCTTCAAGACGGTAAGGACGCTGATGACTTTGCTCTCCGCCTCAACACTCGCTGCGTAAGATGGTGCGCTCGCAACGCACACTACCACGGCGAGAGAGAGCCGTGGAAGAAGCTCTTCCGCCGCGCCCCGAAGTACAAGCGATGGCTCGCCGATCGAGTCTCGCCGACCTTTCCACGATGATTTATCGAGGAGGCGCGGTCGCTTCAAGGTCGCTGGATGGGCTGATGAGCCACGCTGGTCTCTGACCCGCCACCATTGGCGGAAGCTCCTCCTACTCGGGAGCAGCTGCACGGCCATGTGGTGTGTGAAGAAGGAGCCTTCTTCCACGGCAGCGCGGGCCGCGAAGATGGCAGCGCAAGCAGCGCAAAGACGCCGGCAGGGCGCGAGGACGCGCGAGGCGATGACCGTGGGCGCCAGTATGGCGCCACGGCAAGCAAAGCCAAGACGAGACCACTTTGCCACAACTACGCAAGCTTGGTCATTGGGCCAAGGATTGTTGATACCACGACGCCGCCAGCCCACGCCGCGCAGCGGAGGAGGAGCGCTGGCGCTGCTCATTGCGCACGGGAGCATCGAACCACCTCCACCGCACCGCCGCACGCTCTCTCCACCTTGAAGAGCCAAAAGCACACACCTCCTCGGCGATAGTTCCGAACGACAAGATCGACGGCAAGTGCTCGACACCGCCGCCACCCATCACATGACCGGCCGACGGAGTTCTTCGCCGAGCTTGACTCTAGCGCCCGAGGCTCCGCTGTTTTGGGACGCCCGGTGGAAATCAAGGGCGCCGGCTCGCCATCTTCACCACCATGTCCGCGAGCACAAAGCCACCGCGCCTACTACATCCCCGACCGCGGAACTCCATCATCGCCTTGGGACAGCTTGACGAGAACGGCTCACAGTCGCAGATCGAGCACGGTGTCGCGATTTGGGATCTTCGCCGCCTTCTTGCAAGGTAACTAGAGGCGCAAATCGACTTACATCCTTCACGCGCAGTGGCACAACCCTCTCGCTCGCCGTCGACGACGACGAGGCGTGGCAGCACGCAGCGCTGGGCACCTTTTCACTTCGAGGCCCCGGCGACTTCGGTGCCACGAGATGGTGCGAGGCCCGCCGTGCCTTGACCATGTGGAGCGCTCGCTACGCTCGCGTGTTGACGGCGCAGGCGACTCTTTCCCCACGGGCGAAGTTTCCGAGCCAAGGAGTGGCTCGAGCTCGCGTGCACGGGACTTGTGTGCCCGGCGACACCGACCACACCGAGACGACGCCACTTCCGCCGCCGCCGACGACCTCTCCCGCTACATGCGGGTGATGGTCCTCGCAAGAAGCGGAGAGGTCGCGGACGCCATCGCGCACGCAGTCGCCGCGAGGCGAGCGGCCGCAGCCGCAGACGTGCCGCAGACAGACAACGGCAGCCAATTCATCGCACCGACCATTGGCACGCATCACAACGACGATAGGGTATCTGGCCACTACTCCGCGCCGCACACCCGGCAGCAGTAACGGCGCCGCCGAGCGCGCAATCAGACGGTTGCGGGATGGCTCGCCCTCTCGCGCAGGATGTCGGCCGCCTTCTCGGAGAGGCGCGGTGACGGCCGCCTACATCCTCAACCGCCGCTACTAAGGCGCCGACGGCAGACGCGCACGAGGCTTGGCATGGGCGCAAGCCGGCGTCCCACTTGCGGTCTTCGCCTCGCGCCGCCGAGCTTGGCCACACGGCAAGCTCGACGGCAGGAGCACCGAGTATTCATCGGCCACGCGAGGCTCGGCGCTCACCGAACTCGACCGTTATACGCCGCGTCCGCATCTCGCGTGACGCTGTGTTTGACGGCGGCGAGGCCGGACGCGGGACAAGGCGGTGGACGACTTACCGACTCGACTCGTGGACTTCGTCGACCACGCCCACTTCGAGAGCCGTGAGCTAGCACCGCCTTCACCGAGCTCGCCCACCTTGACACCTAGCTCGCCACCGGCCCGGCGAGTGCTCCACCACCTTCGCACCGCTACGCCCACTCTTCACCACCGCCACTCCACGCTCCCGCACCGGCCACCACTTCCCCGCACCGGGCGCCACACCACCGGATCGCCCCAAGCCTTCTGATCCACGACGAGTAGCGACGGTGGAGTTCGCATCTGGCCGCTTCACGACGAGGACCGCGCCGACGCTTAACACGACGACGAGCCTCTCGCGCTATCCTACCATGGACAACATCTCGGCGAAGCCGCTCGCCGGATCGGCGCAAAGACGACTTCGAGGCGAGCGCACTTGGCGTGGCGACGACGGCGCAGCCCTCGCCCTTCGCCGAGGCGAGGAGACGCGGCGTGGCGTGTTGCGGCGAAGCAGTGAGATGGACGCCGCCGAGCGGAACCGACGTGAGCCGGGCGGATCTTCCCGCCGGCCACCGCGCGATCACCCTTGTGGGTGTTCGCCGGCGAATGAAGCCGCGCCATCGCTGCACAAGGCTCGCCGCAGGCACGAGGCTTCGGCGTTAGGAGAGGGTCGACTTCGACGACGCCGCACCCGCCGCGCGCATGGAGTCCGCCGCCTTCCTCGCACTTGCGTACCGAGGGTTGGCGCGCCCATCACATGGACGCCAAGTCCGCCTTCTCAACCGGCGACTTGAAGGAGGAGGTCACGCTCGGCACCACGGATTCGCCATCCCCCATGGCTGGCAGGGTTCTCCGCTCGCGCAGGCCTTCACGGCCGCGGCAGCACCACGAGCCCGGAATGCTGCCGACTCCACCTCAAGCAAACGGGTTCCAGCAGAGCGCACACGCAGGTCAGCGGTCTCACCGCGGGCAAGGGCGGCAACGCCGCTAGCGGGCGCCTACGCCGACGACTTTCAGGATCACCGCCCAAGGAGGCCGAGGTCGAGGCGCTCAAGGCGAGATGAAGACCGCCTTCCGATGAGCGACTTGGGGCTTTCCTTCTACCGGGATCGAGGTCCACCAGACGCCTCCCAGATCTCCTTCGCTGCATCGCCACGCCAAGCGCACGGCCGAGCCGGGCGGGCTCACCGATCGCAACCCAACCCACACCTATGGCAGGAAAGGCCGTCGAGCCGCGACAAAGACGGCGGAGGCGACGCGACGCAAAGACGCCAAGATCGTGGGCGCCTTCGCTACCTCGCCCACACGCCCGTATTTGGCGTCGCCGCGCGGCCACGCCGGTTCATGCAATGATCGACGACGACGAGCATCGCAGCCGCGGAAGAGGATCCTCCGCCACGCTGGCGGCACCTCCGACCACGGCTTGCACTACCCGAGGTGTCCGCCGCCACACGACTTCATCTGATACAATGACAACGCATCACGCAGCGACATCGACACCAAAGAAGAGCACAAGCGAATTTTTCTTCTTCCGGCAAGTGCCTCGTTAGTCGGCAACAAAGCAAGCAGCGGTGGCCTCGCTCACCGCGAGGCCGAGTACATAGCGCTTCCACCGCTTCGACTCAGCGCCTGCTCGCCGATTGCTTGGTGATCTCTGGCAGACATCAAGCGGTGGCGCCGTGGCGACAAAGAAGTCCGCCTGCTCGCAAAGAACCCCGCTTTCCATGAACGGAGCAAGCACATCCGGGCAGTGACCACTTCATCCGAGGTCGCTGGATGAAGGCAAGATCAAGGCGAGCCACATCAACACCACGGATCAGCTTATGGACTCGCCACCAAGCCTCTTGGGAGGGTCAAATTCTCAGCTCGCTCCAGGATCGGATGGTTCAACTTTCCCACAAGACGACGCACAAGAGTTAGGGGAGAATGATGAATAAGTCTCTCATCGTGGTCTTTGTGGGGCGGGCACATGGTTCTGTGACCGATGCATGTGCTCTTTGCTGCCCCATCTAGGACAAAGATCTTGACTAGTTTTAGGACAGATCTTAGACTAGCATCTTAGCATCTTAGAGGATAACATCTTGGACTAGCTTTAGACAGCATCTTAGACTAGCATCTTAGCATCTTAGAGAACAAAGATCTAGGACAAAGATCTCGCACTAGCATCTTGGCATATGCTTGGCTCAGACAAAGCTATAAATATGTATCCCCAACCCTCGGATGGGCATGGCATTGTGTGAGAAATAAACTTAGAAAATTTGCCCCATCTCCAAGTGTTATCCTCTCGATGAGAGTAAGGATCTTGCTATCACCAAGAGCAAGAATCCAGCGACTAACAATAGCACCTATACTGTCTAACAAGAGAGGAGTCGGTGTAGTGACAAACACCAAAATCTCAAGTAATCATCGAGCTGTAATCTCACACAATAGAGCCATAGCTCAGCAACTCACTCTGACTGAACGGACACTGCAGTCTGTTTCTTCGTCTTCTAGGCAATGAGAGAACCATAAAAAAAACACAGTAAGCAGAGATAGACCGACGATCAGAGGAATCACTGGCCCAATTAACATCCAAATAAGCCTGAAGTTGTAACGAACTGGAGTGTGGAAAGAAGAGACGGCGAGAGATAGTCCCACGAAGGTATCACAGGACTCGAAGAAGGTGGCTGTAGTGGACCTGAGTAGGAGCAGAGACGAACTGACTCAAAATGTGGACTGGATGAGTGATATCTGGATGAGTAACAGTAAGGTAGACAAGATTGCCAACAAGATGACGATAGCGAGTCGGATCAGAAAGAGGCTCGCCATTAGAGGGTCAGAGATGAACATTGAGCTCCATGGGAGTCTCAACAGTACGCTGATCAATGAGAGAGGCGCAATCAAGAAGATCCTGAATATACTTCTCTTGGGATAGAAAGAAACCATCTGGAGTAGAAGTAACCTCAATCCCAAGGAAGTAACGAAGAGGACCAAGATCTGATATAAGGAACTGCTCACTAAGACGAGCCTTGAAAAAGGCAATGTACTCAGAATCATCTCTGGTAATGATCATATCATCAACATATAAAAGAAGAGTCCGACGACGAGACGAAGTGTGGACAAAGAGCGCAGGATCATGATCACTAGCTGAAAAACCATCAGTAGTGACCACAGAGAAGCGCTCAAATCAAGCACGAGGGGCTTGCTTAAGGCCATAGAGAGCGAAGCGGCGGCTGGCATGCATCATGCCCTCAGGAATAGAATACCCAGGTGACGGATGCATGTAGACCTCCTCACGCTACTCGCTATTAAGAAAGGCATTCTTGACATCAAGTCGAGAAATGCATCAAATGACAACAAAGCGCCACCGAAAGAACAAGGTGCATAAAGGGTCATGTGGGCCATAGAGCAAAGTCTCGTCAGAGTCACGACTATGTTCCTGCTGGAAGCCACGAGCGACAAAACGTGCTTTATAGCGCTCAAGAGAGCCATCAAAGCGAGTCTTAATCTTATAGACCCACTTATATGTGATGGGACGAGAGTGAGATGGAAAAGGAACAAGATCCTGGCACCAAGACGCCGAGGCGCAATCTCTCGGCCATGGTATGCCGCCACTCAGTAGTAACAAAGATCCCTGCAGGAGACAAGCTCATGAGTAGTCGCACCAAAGAAACCATAACGGTCAAGGGGCCGAATCGACTGGCGATCCCGGAGAGCGTAGCGAGGAGAAGATGATCCATCAGGGGAAGATGGAGCATCAGGAGAAGATGGCTTATCTGGAAGATCCTCAATACAAGGTCGACGAGTGTAAAAGAGAGGATACGAAGGTACTGTAGTGGGAGGAGCCAGAGGAACCGCAGGAGACGAAGCAGGTGACGACAATGGCGGAGAAGCCACAGGAGGAATATGTGGAGACTCGGTGGGACGGCTGGACGAGGGCAAGACAGATATAGGTGTATCTAGAAAGGTCAAAAAGGACAGAGACTCCACAAAGAAAGTTGAAGGAGAGGCAGTACGTGGGTAGAAGGGACGAGACTCGTCGAAAGTCACATCCCGAGAAACCGTGATTCGTCGACCAACAGATCCCAAAGACCGATAGCCCTTTGTGCTCTGGTGACTACATCCCGTAAAGACACTCAACAGACTAAGCAGCCGGCTTAGTGCTGCTCGAGGTGAGGAGAACGAGCAAACGCAAGCAAATATAATGGGACGAGTAGTGAAGAAGACTACAGAGACGCCAACAGATTGCACTCAAGAGCGTAAGAAGGTCGGATGTTGATGAGATAGGTGGCAGTGGAAACAAATTTCACCAAAAGCGAGGTGGAATAGAGGCGCAATCATCAATGCACGAGCCGCCTCAAGGAGGTGACGATGCTTGCGCTCAGCGATACTATTTTGAGCATGAGCACCAGGACAAGAGAACTGAGCGAGTGCCCTGCTCAGCAAGGAAGCTGCGCAGGTAACAAGAGAGGTAGTCGCCAGCAGAGTCAGCATGAAAGACACGAATAGAGCGAGAACTGCAAAGTAACCATAGTGGCAAATTGTTTATAGATAGACAAGACCTCACTACGAGAAGACATGAAATATATCAAGTGTGGCGAGAGAAATCATCCATAAATATGATATAATATCGATGACCCCCTTTTGAAATGAAGGGAGCTGGACCTCAAACATCTGAATGAACAAGATCAAATGGACGTTGAGACACTGACTCACCATGAGGATAAGGAAGTCAATGCTACCTAACTTACAACCCCGACAATCTAAAGACACGCCTCCCGAGATGCACCAGAAGACCACGACGAACTAAAGACGGCAGACGAGATCCACATGTATGACCAAGACGCTGATGCCACCGCCGGAAAGAGCCGGTATGGATGGAGTAGAAGCGAGAGACCGGTCGCGACCGCGGCAATGCAAGGAAGCGCGGCCGCTTAAGCTCCCAGAGACGTGGAATCAAGGCGCCGAGGCCGTAACCAACCGTAGCTCCTGTGGGCGTCCCGAACACAACAAGAGTCGAGTCGAATGACCCGATAACCAAGGTCAGAACCGCCAACAGAAAGAAGTCGCATGGTAAGGCGAGGAATATGAGCAATGTATGAACATGAAAAGATGAGTTGCTAAGACATCCTCGACCTGAGATAGAAAGAGATGTACCATCGCAGTAAGAACACTAACAGAGAATCAAGAGGGTAATGAAAGACAGAGGAAGAATCAAGTCATGTGAACAGATGCTCCGTAATCAAGAATCTACGTAGGACCCGATTGTGTTGGGGTGGTTTCGGCGCCCGAGGAGTCAAGAGCGTAAACCGCAGAACCCGCCGAGGAGAACCCAAGAGGCAAGCAAAGGCCGAAGGTCGGTTATCTCCTCGCCGCTGAGAGAAATCAAGGAGTCTATGCAGACGCCGATGTAGAAGCACCGCGCTGCTAGTAGAAAACGGCGTGAAAGATGCCGCCGCTTCTTATAGCACTGGACTCAATGTGGCCGACCTTGTCGCAAGAGGAGCAATGAGGACGCCACCGCCAGACGGAGGGTGGCCACCACCACCGTGGTAGCACACGAGGAGGCAGCAGTCAAGCGTGGAGCGCAGGTAGTAGGTGGACGAACGGCGAGCACGGAGGGAGTGGCATCGCATCAAAGACCACTCAGCGAAGTCATCGCAATTGATGGAACAGGTTATTGGTAGGCGGCGCCGACTACGCGGCGACCAAGACAACGAAGTTCAATGCATAACGCTGACGCGCGCGCTAGAGCTACATACTGATATTTCTTTTCCTTTATTTCTTTTTTTTCTCTCTCTCGACCGAAATGGCTCAAAAAGGAGCCCAAGCCCACTCGGCCTTACAAACTCACACGCACGGGGAACTAGGGTTCCTGGCAGCGGCGGCGCGGCGACGGCTCGCGGGCGTGAGCTCGCTTGATGGCGCATCGGCCTCCGCGACGACGCAGCACCCCGCGACAAATGATGAAAGCGGCGACGGCGCCCGCGACGGAAAAGAAGACCAATCAAGATGACGACGCCCGGACGGGAAGTTGAGATGGCAGGCGACGCCGCACCGGCGAAGACGCAGGCGACACCAGCGACGCCGAAACACCGACCGGATCTCCCGAGCGAAGAAAGATGCATGGCTACGCGCAGCGGCTCTCGAACGACGCGGCGCTTCCCGAAGCGCGCGCGATCGGGCTAATCGCGACGACGACGGGCGACGAGGCGGCGCTCTCGAGCAGCGCGCTTCCTCGAGCGCCGGCGGTTCGAATGTAGTGTCCCCGAGTGACCACGCCGAGGCGCCGCGAAGAGGCACCGGCGCACGGCCGATGCAGAGGCACGACGTCGCAGATCGACGCGCCGCTCCGCAACCACGCCATCGACAAAGATGGCGCTTCAGCCACGGTTTCAGCGCAGCCAGCCAGCGCCTTCGTATGTCGTGGACTAATCTAGGCAGAGGAGGAGGGAAGCCGCGCTTAGAAGGTGGAGGACGAGTTGCGGCCCCTGTGAGAGGAAAACCTAATTGGCTTTGATACCATGTTAAGAATAGCAACTTGTATTACCAGGGGGTTAAAGGGCCAGTATATATACACAAAGTACAGGTGGTGAATATACAAATAACCCCTCATAACAATAGGGAATAACATACTGTACATATATCTCTAACATTATTCACCTCTGTGCTGCTTCTTGGCCCTAGCACATTAGTTAAGGGAAAAATTTATAATCGTTGGATGTTTAAACTTTAAATCCTTGCTCAATTTTGCCCTTAGAGCACTTCAGCAAGGAGCAACAATGTAGGTAGCCATGTTTAAATGTTCTCTATCCTCTTCATTTTTCTCGTCATTCCCTAGGTATGTTTGTAAGACCACTAGTATCAGTATCTTTGTCTGCTTTAAGAGTAAAATTGCAATGTTAAGGTGGCAACAATTGGTCGTACTAATAAGAAGTCTAAAACCATGCATTTGTGTTCTAAACATAATATCAAGCGTTGTGAATTATGGTGTCAGACCAGCATATGATTTAATGGACAACCAAAGATTTGCAATGTAAATATTATTATTCATTTCAGAAAAGATACATATTTGATAGGATTATTTTGATGTATAAAGACCTCAAGATACAAATATTTATAGAAACATGGGATACACTGAAGTCATCTGACTTGGTTGATTCTGTCTTATCAATTAATTAATATTATCATGTTGCAACTCATCGCAGATGAAGGCTCTGTTTCAACTTATCAAAAGCACTTCTATTTTTGCTATTTTTGGATACAATTAGTTAATGACAACTTGAAAGCATCCTTTCTGGAGCTATAACCACAAAATTATAGTAGAATTGGTAACCAGCAGCACAAGAATCACAAATTGGCCCAAAGTCTTTGCATACAAAAATATTTGTCGATAATTTTTCGTTATAAACTACATAGTAGTTTGATAGTTTCTTTATACATTTGTGATTTTGACTCTCTTGAGTATGTTTGGTTCGAAACTTTGAATAATGGGCAGGCAACTTTATGTTTGCAAATGTTTATTGATATGCTTGAAATATTATATGCTTTTAGTGCAAAAATGCTTCTGTTAAAATTTTTTTTGAACCTCTTGGAATCTTAGGTAATCATATTCTACGTGAGCTAGTCATGAATGACAAATGTTTCTAGCAGGAACATGTTTTTTAGTATTTGCTCATATCCTTGTTGTTTAGACTTCAGACCCTAGTACAATTTATTTGGCATACTCAACAAATTGTACCTAATATTGTTTCCAATTATTTCGCAGGTGGAAGTATGATGAATCTACAAGCAGTTTCAATAGTGTTGATAGTTAGATGGGTTTCCGACATTCTTTTGAATCACAACTATACATTGTCATTTAGTTGCTAGTACCAGCTATTTACCCTGGATGTTTAAAGGAAGGTGAAGCTGAAATGAGGTTCGTCCACTCACTGTGACAACCGTACATCAGATTTTCAGTTCACACATTCTTGTTTGATGTAAGCACCGCTGTACAATATATGCCAGTTGATCAGAGATTTTCCTCGTCTCTTTTCGCAGCTGCCCACCAACCTTGGAAGAGAGGACCTGGAAAAGGGACACTTGGCCCTGGGATGTTGTATGTAGCTTATTCCCTCAAAATGTTGTATGTAGCTTGGTACAGGACAACAGTTCGTTGTTGTTCCTTGATCTGTGCTAGTCTCAATTGCTGTAATTAGGTTCAGCCTAGCTAGTAAGAAACTGAACTGCAGTTGCTTGTTAGAATAAAAAAAATGTGTTTTTAATGCAGATATGTTGTGGGCTGAACCGTTTCTTGTGAAATTCCTTCAAAATTTCTGCATTACAGGCCCTTAGTGGTTTACTTCTTTCACCCTTTCCCATGGTTTCGCATGGTTTCAGATCTCCCTTCTACATCGAGTTGTTGAACGATGCTTGATGAGACCCGACCAGCTAGAGAAGTTGTTTTGCCGTTTGGTGGTCATGATTGAAATGCTCACTGCTCAGTAGCATCTAGGCCCTAAGTTTGAGTTTTGGGGTTAATCACAACCGAATCATTGGGACTAATTTATTTTCATGAGATGATAAGTATATGACCGTTGATTGAAGTTGATGGCTTTCGACATGCCCAAGTGAGAATTTCTCAAGGCAAAGGTATAAATGAAGATCAAGGATCTTTTCTAGCTTTCACCGGTTCAAGGAATTGAGGATGGATCGGTTTTGTAATTTAGGTCTTGTTTTTACTTTTGGCCGTACTATTAAGGGGGTCGGAGGCTAATAGCTTGAGCTTTGTGAGGCTAAGTAACTAGGTGTGATGCACTTTTAGGATCATTGCTCTTATTTGCCAAGGCTTAGGATGAGTTGAGTGATGTTATGAAGTTAATGGCATTGAAAAGCTCATCATGTGTAGGTAGGACAGTCCAAGTTGAAATTAAGGATAGTCCTTGTTGAGGTTGGACAGTTCGGTCGGATTGAACAATTCGGGTTGGACTATTTTTCAAAGGTGGTGCAAATGAGGTGTTAGCCCAGTTAGATGGCCCGGTCCAAACGGGCTATTTGGGTTGTACTATCTTCCAGAGAAAGTGTTGTCAAATTAAACTCCCGGTTGGATGGTCCAGATGAAAACAGGTCATTGGATATTTGGATTGGACTATTTTCCAAAGGTGTTCTTCGGTTCAACACCCAGTCGGATGGTCCGGATGCACTTTGGACGGTCCGATGGCCATAATTTCGACTGTTGGGACTATGAAGGTTGGATGGTCCGATTAGTGCTTTTCCAGGAGGAAGTTGTTGGTAACGGCTAATTTTGGTGTGGGGCTATATACTTGCCTTGGACAGCTTGTGGAACTCTCTTGTCTACCCATTTGATTATCCTACAGGCATGAGATGTTGAGGAGCTCAAAGTTCATCATTATGGAGAGTTGGGAGTGCTTAGCCTAGATTAGTGCATCACTCTTAGGGCGTGTTTGGCATGGCTCCACTCGAAAACTCTAGGGGGGAGTTGCCCAAAACCAGCCAAACACCAAAACTCCATAAATTGATGGAGCAAATGCTTCGTGGAGTTGGTAGAGCTCTAGTTCATTTTGATGGAGCACCTCTTTTCCCACTCCAGAATACTAAATGAATCTAGACACGGAGTTTCAAGGTAATTACCCACCTTTGCCATCGGTTATAGAGAAAACGCTTCGATCTATTCCTCCGATCAGCACTCGACTCCCACCGAGCGCCTCCTCCCCACCGAGCGCCTCGCTCTCCCACCGGCCGCCCGAAGCGCCGCCGCTTCCTCCCCACCGCGCGCGGCCCGAGCGCCTAAGATGCTCAACGATCTCGCTCTCCTCTCCTCGCGTTCTTGAGCCCGCCTCTTGGATTCGCTGCTCGACCTCGCCGCCCGCTCTACCCTTCCGCCGCAAAGGGGAAAACTCATGGCGAGGCTAGTAAGTACGCCGATCACCAATCTTGGATGAAAATTTCCGTGAGTTTTTTTTTTCCGAAATGAAGCTCTTTTCTTGCTCGCCGCGCCTCGTGCGGAATGGGTTTTCTGGATTGTTGTCCGCCGCGCGTGGAGTCGGGCACCCTGTTCTTGATTTGCTCGTCGCCCTCCCACCCGAGATCTTCCGTGGGAATGGCCTCCCGAGATCTTGCGATTGAATGCGCTGTTTCTGCTTCTCGCGTGTTTGCTTCTCCGATTGATCCGAAGAATGAAGCTCGTGTTGATTCATGGAGTAGGACAAGCGGCACCGATCGCTTGGCCGTGCTTGTGCTGCCGTGGATGTTTCGTGGTTCTCGCATTGGTGCCGCCGTTCTTGGCCTAGCTCGGGAAGCGCAGCGCGCGCTGGACGGCCGGCGGCCGCGCCGCACAGCCGCGACGATCACCGAGTTCGGGCCGCCGCGACGGCGTGACCGCGGAACACGCCGCCTTCCGTAACGCCATCTTCTACCGCGGTCCTTCGCCGACAAGGGAGGCGCGCAACAGACGCGCTCAAGGGGCGGTGGCTCACCGGCAGCCTTCAACCCACGGGCCATCATCGTCGCTAACATTGATCCGCCGTAACCATGGTCAAGTTTCAACTCATTTTCGCCTCGCTCGTGGCCGCAGATTCATGCTCAAATGTGTTTATTGAGGACAACAAGATTAGTGTCACCATGACGCCATCTCATTGAAAAGTGGGTGGGACAACTATGGCAAGATTTTTTGAAGACCAAACTTAGACATTCACATTAGCAGAGTGGATCTACAAGCCTCATTGGGAGCCGCTTGCATTTGGGAGTGAGATGTCTGGGGATCTCTGATGTTCATGTTGATCACCTTCATATCCATGGTTCCTCCAAAGGCGCCTTCTTCAAGACTCGCACTGTGTCGTGGAGGTTATATAAGAGATGTGGTAATATCGATGTCCAAATGGAAGATTGTAATAAATTTCTAACTTAGGGTTTGTATTTCAAATGTAAAATTTTGAGGAGAAATAAAACTTTTGTTGTCTCATCAAATCATTTGAAAGTTTCTACATTTTTCCTAGCAATTTCCATTTTCTAGAATTAAATTCTTGTGAATGGAAATTGTTGTCAGACATTCTTAGCCTTCAAACTTGTGATCATCCCCTAAGAATATTTTTCCTGTCATCTTGATCATCCTATCTACCTCCTGAATTATTTCACAATTTTTAGATTTTGTTTGCTATTTCAAATACCCAAGTCAAACCAGTTTAGAAACCTGGTCAAACCTCCGACAGCAGCTTGTGAATTTTGTTGGGAGAAATCTAGTGCATAAAACTCCTGGAAAAATTTCACAAGGTTTTCCTTTGTCCCTAGTAGCTACCATAAAAATTTCGAAATTTTTGGAGCTCAGGAGCTACCTCTAAAAATTCTCCAAACTCTCTCACCTTTTAAAACTCCAATCAAGATTTATCGTTTCTGCTCGAACCCGAGCCCGACTCGAGTCCGACCGCGCCACTTGGTTCCGCCGAGCCGCTTAGCTGCACCGCTCGAGCCCGATGGTCGCCACCGTCCGATGGAGATCGAACGGTCCACGTTGCTTGTCTCGCCGACCGTCCGAACGCATACATCAATCTCGACCGCTCATCTTAGATCCAACGGCCGATACATTCTGATCGAGTCTAACCAACCGATCGCGTCGCACCAAAACCCCGACTCGCACCGCTGTCACGCCTCGACATGTGGGTCCCACCGCCAAGACGCTCGCCTTCTCCGCGACTCACCGAGCTCGCGGCGTCGCGCATGGGTGCCACGCACCTCGCCGCCGCCACCTATATGCCCTCGTGTCCGCCTTTGGTGCATCGCCAGCCTTCTTTACCTCACCGCGACCGCCATCCTCGCTTTCCTGCTCGTAGCTCCTCCGCCTGCTTTCTTGATTTCGCCGAGAAGAACCCTCGGCGCGCCGCCGGTTAGCGCCGCCTTGATTCCGCAACCACGCCATCGTGATCTACTCTCTTCGCGCTCCATTTTGCCCATCCAGATCCTTGACGCCCAAAGTGAATCACCAGGCGATTATCGCCGTCTCGCCTCCGCGATCTCGGTCCCGTGAGCTCATTTGCGCCTCGTTGAGTCCTCGCCGCGCTTGGTCCTCGTGATCGCAATCCTTTTCGAGCCCAACCGTGAGCTCCTTTCTCGCCTTGGTACATCATGGTGGGCGGCGGGGCGCTTTCCCGCAAGACGGTGATTCGCCGCCGCAGCAATTTCGCCGCCGCAGCTCCATCGCCGCGTGGTCGTCGGGCTTATCCTTCCCGGAGTCAAGGCGGCCGTGCGCACCTTCTCGGCTTCATCGCTCGGGCGCCTTCTCCGCAAGGCGCACTTTCTTCTCCGCCTGCTCGCCGCCACCATCGCCGCATCTCCGTGGTCAAGACCGCCATCGGGTTCGCAAAGTCTCGTGAACTCGAAGGTATCACTCGCCACTTTGAAACCTCCCGTTCGCAAGAACAGCTTGCGCCGCCGCCGTGCCCTGGCGCGCGTGAGCCGCCGGAGTTAGTTTAGCGCTAATCTTGTTTAGTTCGAGTCTCGACTTGTGGGCCCTATTGGCTAAACCCGCTTAGAGAACCTTTAATCCAGCCCGCTATTTGTTCTCTAAGTCGCCATGTGGGTCCATGCCGCGTAGGGTTGTGTAGCTCGCATCGCGCTCCGCCGGTAAGCGATTTCTCGTGAGAGTATGTTAGGTTGCACTTTGCAAGTCAAGACGATATTAGAATACGCCACGCCACCTTCGCGGGCAACTGCTCGTCAAGACTTTCGCCGGGCCCGTGTGTCTGGGGCTGGTTGGTTGTCAGAGAAAAGATTTAAATGCTTTAGTATTTCAAATGCTTTCATGTAATCGTTAATTCAATTAAATTTAGAAAATGCATAACTAATTCAATTTTTCTCCAAATCACATGAAACCAGTCGTTAATTTTCATTTTAAATGTACTATTTACTAAAATGAGTTTCAACCTTGTATCTGTAGCTAAAATCTGTTAATTAATTTAATGTTGTAGATTGTAATTCCAAATTAGAAAATGCATATCTCTTTCAATAATTGTCCAAATTCAATGAACCCAATTTCAGAAAATTTTATTTTCAAGATAATCGATTATTAGGATAGGTTTTACACGCTGTTTCTGTTCATGAAAATTTGTTAAGTAATTAACAAGTGTTTTGATGTATTTCTAGCTTAGGAAATTCATAGAAAATTTTAATAACTTAAAATGAATTGTTCTCTGTTCTAAAATTTTGTTATGTCATGCTTAGGTCTGTGGGAGTTATGGCATGTTTTGATGAAATTGTATGTTTGAGTTTTGTCGTGTTATTCGCTCTATTCGCGTTTTGTTCAAATCGTTAGGTTTCGATATTTGCGCAACCCCGAGAACGACTCTCGCAACAAATTGAGCAACAAAGACTGTGCAAGCGCTTGATCATGATAACCCAAGATTTTAAAATCTAATATTTTGTTTCAAATTGTATGTATGCATTGCTTAATTTGTGTTAAATTGGTTAGTTAAATCCAGAGTGCATATCCCGTAGACAAAATATTGATCTCTACTACCCGAGCCTAGGTTATTTGTCGTGATTAGAGGTCGCTGGATGATCTCTTGTCACTTAGTAGATCCGAGTCAACTTGCTTAGACATGCTTAGCTATCGGAGAATCATGTTATCGACCTTAGTCGGGAACCTTAATCACACAAAATTTTCTATAACTTTATATTTCAGCATTCACGCTATGTCTAATTGCAAAACTAAAAATGAAAACAAAATGATTTAGACGTGGGCACAATGGTAAGATTGGTGTGATCTGTTGTGTGATCGAAAGGTGCCCGGCCAATTAAGGACCGAACATCTTGTGAGTGAATTTTTATCCGACATTTCGCGCATAACCACACTAGAGTATATGGGACCTCTCTTGACATAGTACTTTGGCGTGTATTGGCCCGGTCGCAGGAGGTCGCAGGAGGGATGGTGTTGGGAGCATGGTAGTTGTCCAAAAGCTTTATCCTGAGTGGGTAGTTGTCTTTTCGGCTTTACCATGTAAGCGTATGGATTTCTATCCATACGAGCGGCTCGTAGTTAATACACAATATTGGAAAAAGTCTCAGAGGACTTAGCCGTACAAAGATACCTTCTAAGTGTGCTTTGGCTTAAAGGCTGTCCAAGTGTGGTACAGTGGTACACCCTGCAGGTTAAAAACTATTCGAATAGCCTCGCCCTAGGTGATGGACACGCTTGGGTAAGCTTTTCAAGAGTTAGACTACAACATTTAAATTAAAACTTAGGGTGGTACGAACTGGGATTCGTGTTATTGTTGTGGTGACTATTGGGATAGTCACTTCTAGGTTGTTTATCTTTCGCTTTTGTTATTAATATCCTTATCGTTATTTCAACATTAAAATGAATTGCAAACTTGCCTTTAAATCATTACATTATTGCAAATAAAGTTGGCTTTATGCAAATGAAACATATGGCCTCCACCAAATAAGCTCGCATGTAGCATATGAACAGTCCGCTAGTTCACACGCTGCCTTATGGGTACAAAGACAATCTTTGTACTCAAGTGCTTTGCTTAATGTTTTGTTGCAGAGGAAGAAGGTGAGCCCCAAGGGCCTCACTTCGTGAGTCGTGTTGCCGCTTCGTGACGACTAGACTTGGCGGTCCGGCCGATGCCTTGTGGGTTGGAGGCACGATTGGCTTTGTTTATAGCCATCTTATGGCACTTTTGCTCGCCGTCGCTCTTGTTATTTGTGTACCTCGTGGCACGTCGGCCTTTGTCCGTAATAACTCTACTATTTGTTTATCTTCCGCTTGGTAGTGTGGTGTTTGGACTCTATGTTTGGAATGGAGTTGATGTCTAATTTGTAACTGGGTGTGTATACCGCTCGAAGTATACATATTCGAGGATCAATTTATTTAATTTGTGATGCTAGGACCGGTGGTTGGTTAGCATTACAAGTCAAATAAATTGGGGTCCTCACAAAGATGTCCATGTTGCTATTGAGTTCACCTGATTTGTCAAGCCACCCAGATGACCATTTTGATCCTTCGCACTCCGGTGATCACGAATCACCTTAAAGAACATGGTTGGAACAAACATCTCGGTGCAGTGAGTTTTGTCCTAATTAATGGTGAACAAGTCATGTAGTATTTTTAGATAATTTGAACTTCGTTTATTTGAACGCACCATGGACATGTAATATTTTGGGTATGACATTATTTGCACTTGAATATTTTGGCCTTCAAACGCTTTTTACTTGAATTTATACTTAGAGAAATAATTACAGATTACCGTAATATAATAGGGGCAAGCATGTCATTGTATCCTCCGAACCATGTTTTCTCGAGTCGAGAAGAATCTTCCACCAAACACACCTAAACCCACCCAACTCCCATCGAGCGCCGCTGCCCTCGAGTTCTCGAGTGGAGCCGCTCATTGTGGAGCAGAGCCATGCCAAACACGCCCTTAGTTGTTTGACATTGCTAGGTTCAAGAAAACAGAAGATCGATGTCTCCTAGACGGCTTGGAGGCATGGTTCTCGGTGATCTTCCATTGGAGGTGTTAGTGGAAGATCCGAGAAGGGTGTGAAGGTTTAGAGCCCACCTATCCGGAATGGAAAAGGACTATCACAAGTAGAGTACTTGGATCCTTGCACGGATTTGAGTAGGAGCAATACTCTTGTGAGAGTGCTCCAATGAGGATTAGGGGAGATTGTCGAATCTCTGAGTCCTCGGTAAAAAAATTGGTTTACATTTCCACATTTACTTTCTTGCTTTACATTCCTAGATCACTGGACTTGCTTAGGTTTGTATTTAGGTTGCAAAACTTTACTAGACATGTGTAGGAGTTGTTTCATCACACTAGTGAGCCTTAGTCGATATAGTTTGTGTTAGAGAATAGGTCTTTCATTACTTAATTGCAAAAACTCATTTTGGCCAAAAATCAAAAGATTCCCAATTCATCCCTCCCCTCTTGGGCATCCGATTCACTTCAATTGGTATCAGAGCTTGGTGCTCAAAATTGGGCTTAATCGCCTTGAGTAAGGATGTCGAGAGAGGGTGTGAACTTTGGTAAGGCACCTAGCTTCGATGGCACTAATTACTCTTATTGGAAAGTTCATATGGGTTGTTTTCTCAAGGCCATGAGCTTGGATGTTTGGCTTCTTGTTGAGTATGGTTTTCCGCCTCCGGTCAATTCACTTGTACCCATGGATGCGGAGATGAAAAAAGAACAATTCAATGCCCAAGCAAATAACACACTTTTTGGCTCCCTTAGTGTGGTTGTCTTCAATCAAGTGAGCAATCTCTCATCAGCTCATGAGATTTCCACCACACTCCGTGAGATTCACGAGGGCACCTCTAATGTACAAGAAGCTAAAATGTATGTTCTTAAACAATAATTCAACTCCTTCACCGTGCTACCACACGAGACTGCAAATGACATGTATTCTTGTATGAATTACATTGTGAATGAGTTGAAGGGCCTCGGTTTGTCTCTTACTAATCTTGAGATTGTGAGAAGAATGATTAGGGTCTTGCCAAGGAGGACAAGACACTCGTGGTGTTGATCATTCATGAGGACCTGAATCAATTGACTCCCATGACGCTCTTAGGCAAGCTCACGACACATGAGCACTTCTTGAAGGAGTATGAAGAAGATCCTCCATCAAGCAAGAAGAACATCGCCTCGGCCAAGAGTGAGTTCGTTGCATATGATAGTGATGGTGATGATGAAGATGGCAACAACTCCGATGATATGGCTTTGCTCATGAAGAAGACAAGATGTCTTCTTAAGAAGATGAGTGACAAGGGGGCTGATGTTGACAAGAGAAGAATATCTTCGTCAAGCTATTCCTCAAGCAAGAGGAACCCATTCGCCAACACCATTTGCTATGAGTGCAATGAGAAGGGTCACATCGCCTCAAGATGTGAGAACAATGAGAAGAAGGGCAAGGACATCATCAAGAGCAATAAGAAGTGTGAGGTCAAAAAGATCAAGTTCAAGAAGCTTATAAGAGATGGAAAGGAGGAATCCTACATTGGAGTGTGGATCATCGACGATGAGAGCTTCGAGCCGGACTCAAATGATGATGAACATGATGGGACAACACCACCAATAGATCTAGCCAGGCTTGCTCTCACCGAGTCTACTCCACCACCCCCTACCTCACCTTTTTGTCTTGTCGCAAAACATGATGAGAAGGTAAATGACTCCACTCCTTCCTATGATGACCCTATTCAAATGATAGAGGAGCTCAATTCGGCTCTTGGTAAGGAGGAACAAAAGTTCAAGGTGCTTAATAAAATGAACATCACACTTAACACTGAGTTTGAGGAACTTAGTGCTAAGTATGATGAGCTTGAAATTGAACATGATTCTCTCCTTAACAAGCAATTTGATGTGACCAAAATTGATAGGGGTATTGCTTGTGATATTGGTCCTTATCCTGTTGCTACTCAAGCAAGCACTACTCCCATCAAGGTCAATGTCTCCATTTCTTGTGATGATTTAATTGCAATGCCCATGTCTTCAAAAGTAGATTCTATTGCTGCTTGTGGTATTACTATGTGTGTGACTAACCTTGTGAAGGAGAATATTGAGCTAAAGACAAAAGTGGACAAACGTAACAAGGGCTTAGCAAAGTTGTTCAAAGGAAGTGCCACTCTCAATCGAATCCTTGGGGAGCAAAGGTGCACCTAGGGTAAGGAAGGTTTGGAATACATCCCCGGGATTGTACCCAAGAGTGATGGTTGGATAAAACCCAAGATAAGATTTGTGAAGGAGAGCAACTTTTGCTACAAGTGTCATGAAGAAGGCCACAAGCCCAATGTTTGTCCCATGACTACTTCTTCCAAGAGTTCATCTTTCAAGGGCACTACTTATGACACTCATTACTTGCATAGAAAGGACAAGGATGGTAGAGTTGTTTCTATGTTCATAGGTGTTCTCATGCTTAATGAAAAGAAGAGGGTCATTTGGGTGCCTAAGTCTCTATGCACTAACTCACAAGGACCCAAAAGGATTTGGGTACCTAATGCCAATACACGATCCTTGTTTTGTAGGTGAATTACTGTAACATCCCGAATTTGCAGAGTTTTGAGATTTTCAAATTTTTTAAAAAATAACCATTTGGTTTAAGTTGCAAAAGCTTAAATTAAAATTTAAAAATAAAAAACCATTTAAATTGAATTAATCCAACTTCAATTAAGTTCAAAAGTTAGTTTATTTGAGTTTTCTGCATTTTATTTGGATTTTAAGTCTTTTCTTGCTTTTTCTGGATTTTAGAATTGGTTTTTTCCTTTGTCCTAAAGTCTAAATCTATTTTGTTTTCAAAATTAAAAGTTAAAGTGTAGTTAAAATTATTTTTATTAAGTTCTAAATAATTCAAGGGACTTCTGTGAATTTTTCTAGAATTTTTAGACTTTAATAGCTATTTTCTAAAAGTCCTTCTTGCTTTATGGGATTTCTTTAATCAGAAATCCTTTTAAAATCCCCTTTGGCACTTGGGTCGAATCTCCCCCTCGGCCCATCCCTTCTTCGCTTCCTTGACCTGCTCCGCACACGGCCTGCCCTGCACGCGCCTGTGCCCTCCTCTTGTGGACCGTCCAATCGAAATCGGACGGCGCCCATCGCCAACAACCCGCGCCGCCTCCCGCTCTCACTACCGCTGCCATGTGGGGCCGCCCTGTCAGTCCCTTCTTCCCCACGACCTTCTTCTCTAGCGGTCCGAGCGCGGCGTCAACGCCCGCGCGTTTTGTGCTGGGTCGCCGTCCTCTCCCCGTCCCGCCTCTGCTCCGCATTCAATGCGCCGACGACTTCCGCGCTTGCTCCCGCCCCACTGTCCTGCCCGCCGCCCCCACGCCCTGCCTTCCGCCCCACCGCCGCAGAGCTCCGCGAACGCCCCCACTGTGAACCTCCATCCCTTCGCCTCCCCACGCCCTATAAATGCGCGCACCGGACGCGCCTCTCACTCCTCTCCATTTCCCCTCTACCCCTCTTCCTCCTTCACACTAGCTCGGCCATATTTCGAGCTTTTCGCCGCCGGCCGCCGAGCGCCGCCGCCGCCTCTACCAACGCTGTTGAAGCCCCTCCGATACTGTTGACCCCGCCTCCGGCATCGCACGTCCACCGCCTCTCCCGTGCGCGCCTCCCCAACTCCAGAAGCCCACTGGACCGCCACCGCAGTCGCCGCTTCTCGCTCCTCGTCGCCGACCACCCCGAGCTACATGGACCTTGAGACCGTGCGCACCGACATCGCCTCTCCCTCCTCTTCGCGTAGGTACCCTCACCGCCGGTCAACGTGCCACCAGTCGCCGGCGAGACCTCAGCTCCCGCGCGCCACCACCCGGGTGCCAACGTGGCATCCACATGGTGTCCCCATCATCGCCACCTAGGCGCCACCTCCCCTCTTTTGCTGATATGGCTGCTCCGTCAGTATGCCCGTGTGGCACTCCAAATCTAAACCTCGTTCCAAAGCCGTGTGAACCCAGTCCACCTTGCACCCTCTCATTGATAGTGGGCCCCACATGTCAATTTCTTTTCTTTTATTTGTTTCAGACGAAATTCCCTCTGATGACGCCAGCTGATGTCATAAACTCTTTTTCCTTCACAAAAATAATCCAAAAAATCTAGAAAAACCCTAATTCCATCATTTCATGTGTTTTTCAAACTTCCGAAGGCCGTAACTTCTTCATTCGAACTCTGATTTGACTGATTCAAATTTCTAAATTCATCTAAAATCCTCCTATTGCTGTTAGTGCTAATTTGGTATTTATTTGGAATTTATTTGGAGTTGTTTTATTTATTTGGCTTCGTTCGAACGTGTAGATTCAAGCGTTTCGGAAGATTTCTCGGACCCGACAACCGAAGCACCTTAACTCTTCAACGAAAGCAAGTCGTAGACCTTTGACCATGATGCACCCACTTTATAAAACTATATTGTTTGATATAAACATGCATCGCTAGTTTTATAATAAATGGTTTCGGGAATAAATAACTGCCTAATTGATATATGCTTCCTTGATAAATTGCAAATGACATGTATCCTTGAATGACATAAACCCTTGGACACCATAGGATGGGTTATTTTAGTTGGACATTGATAAACTACCAACACGGGTATCGTCTTATGCTTAGTCATGCTATAGTTGTATGTTGGGACTCATGATCACATGCTTGTATGAATAAACATGACTAAATGAATTACAGAATTGTGGCGCGCCACTATTATTAAAAGATGTTGTGCCAAGGCTAGGGTGGTCTTTGGCCGGGTTGAACCAAAAATGTTTTATGCTTGGGCGAGTGGGCGGTGGTGAGTGTGGGTGCCGTAACGCACATTGGGACGTGGATTAGTCTCTCCTGTGCAGCCAATTAAGGAATTAACCTTGAACCATTGATCTGGGTCTTACCGTGCAACCACATGTCCAGGATGGGGTGAACCTGGCCAACTAATTAGCAATGCTTTGACATGGTTCTGTTTTGGTTGAGAATGGCGCAAGAGGGGGCATGAATCTGGCGGGAGTAAGACCCGTTAGAAGCGAATCCTTAGCGAGCAGAACCGAATCAAAACAGAGTTTTGTAAAAGCCTTATGATAATGACTTAGTCGCACACCTTCGGCAGTGTGTCAGACGGACATTACAAGTTAATTATCTCTTGTGGGTAAAGCTATACAATCTCTGCAGAGTGTAAAAAACTATTCGAATAGCCGTGTCCCCGGTTATGGACATGTCCGGAGATTTCATGCAAGGGGTAGAGTTTTTCATCAAAAATGGTGGGAATGATGGTTTGGGTGGAATGGTTGGGAAGTTTGCTTGTTGTTTTCCAAGCAACTTTTTACTTATGTATTAATCTTTTAAATTGTGCTTTTACAATCTACTTACCGTATTTACTGTTAAATACTGCTTTCTGCAAAATAAACATAAAACTATCCTTGTCAAGCCCAGCATGAATAATAATTGCATACATTTTCCAGCGGCTTGCTGAGTAGATTCAAAGTACTCATGGCTTTATGCCCTCTGGTTTATCAGTCACTGAAGAAGATCCAGGAAGCTTGGAGTTCTATGAAGAGGAGTACTTCGTAGATTATACAAACTAGGTCGCGTCCTCCACTCGATTGCCTGTGGGTTTGTCGATTGGCCACCACAAGATATTATGTTTCCGCTGCAAGTTGTCTTTTGTTGTTAAGCCCTATATGGCGCACTCTGTAAGACTTGACCATAAGGTCCTTTTGCTACCAAGTAATATTAATTTGAACGCTTCATCATTACTTGGTTGTATGGTTATGATTACATCTTTGTTGTAACTGTGCGAGCTAGTTACTGATCATGGGACTAGTTCGGAATGCACAGACGGTCCTGGGGTTGCTGTCGGGACCCAAAAATACAATTCTGGACCCTCTGTGTATACTGCACTAGTCCAGGATCACGCTAGTGCACACAGTGGCAACATCGATGAAATATCGTTTCCATATACAAAGATGACTAATAAATAGGCAAATAACAATAAATATCGAGTAAAGACCTTAAGGTCAAAGCTACAATTAATGCCTCGTAAGGCTTAATAGCTCAATGAAGTGCAATGAACGAAACGGAATAACTCTGTGAAGCCCATCCATATGCCCACAGCAATCTACGGTCGGGTGCGCGACCTAGTTCTTCTCGATCCTTGAAGTAGACCATGTTGACCGACGATTCCTTCACTCAGAGGTTTGGGCGCAAGTTTTACAACAAGCGTGAGTACACAACCGCACTCGCAAGTCATACCACGGAATGCAATGTATAGATGCAGGCTTATTCCAAAGGAAATGGCTTCTGTGGTTATTTTGCAGAAATGCAACATTTGCAATTGAATATGAATAATAGATTGAAAGCATAATTCAAAACAAATAGACAATATTAATTTAACAGTTGTTTTCACAAAGACACATAGCCTAATCAAATTCTTTCACACAACCATATGACTTAAATCACACAGCTGTCCCTTCCCAATTGTTTTATGAAAACTACCCCTCGTGTGAAATCCCCGAGCATGTCCATGATCATGACGCGCTATTCGAATAGATTGTTTAACACTCTGCAGAGGTTGTACACTTTACCCACAAGATGCAATCAACTGGATCAGAGCTGATCACAACAAAACCTTTCAGAAACTTTATCTCAACATTAACACTCCCAGTGTGCTTACAAACCGTTATACATCTCACATAGGCCATGCATAACACACACCGTTGGACAGGGACGACGAATCCTCCCGCGATGCAACTACCAAGTAGTCACACCTCCACCCTATCACAAAGCCTAACCTACCACCTGAACATCAATACCGAGAATCCATAACTTACTAAGTTAGGCCCGTCCCATACCAGGCATGTGGTCGTACAGTAAGGCTCAGTTCAATGGCGCACAAAGTTAAGTCCTTAATTGACCAAGGCAAGACTTCCATTTTCTAACTAGATCACAAAGATTATCATTCCCATCACAAAGACCACCATGTCACACAGTCTCCACCACTTGCCTCAGTCTAAATCCTTTACCACCCAGTTGGTTTTAGTGCAACACATGCCATCACAAGGTAATAACACATAGCACACAGTTTTACACAAAGTTCCATAGTCACTTAGTCATAATTAATATTTGCAACTTACATATGATGATGACTCGTGGCATGGCTAAGCAATTGTACTTGCATCTAACCAACCCACGTTGGTAATACCATAGCACCAACTAAATATGAACCAAACTAGGGTGACAAAAGATTATGACATACAATAGACAAAGTGGATATAACAAATTGGATTAATAGCTAAACCCAAAAGCATTTAAATACTTACTTAAAGTAAATGCAATAATTTAAATCAAAGTAATTTTAAAACTGGGATTCAATATGATCAAAGGTATAACTTGCCTTGCTATAGCAATGATGATCTTAATTTATCTTCAATCTTCTACTTGCTTGATCTTCACTCCTTCTGACGATTCCTAACTTCTGCCTAACGAGAAAGAAAGCGCAAAACAAACTAAATTCAAAAGACAAATCAAATAAACTCCAAATTGAAATTGAATGGTACTGGAGGGTAGATATTGAATTTAGATGAATTTAGAAACTTGAATGGGTTCAATCGAATTGGATGACGAAGATATGGCTTTTGGAAGATTGGAATTCACATGAAATGATGAAAAGTTTCACGGAATATTCTCAGAATATTCTATTCCGAAAATATTAGAAAAAGAATGAGTGTATGATAGGTGGGACCGATCGATATTTATGGATTTCTAGAATTAAAATAATTCCAGAAATAAGGTAGAGAGAGTGACAAGTAGGACCAATAAGATAAAAGGATTTTCAAGAATTAAATTAATTCCGAAAATAGGATTAGGGGTTGACATGTGGGCCATCGGTCTATGGACCAGTCCACAGATATAAGCTAGTCTACGGTAGACCAAGCTCATGGCTAGGGTTGACCAAGGGTTGACTGACATACGGGACCCGCATGTAAGTGAGAGAAATAATTAGGATTTTAATTAGGAAGATGACATGTGGGGTCTACATGGAAGATATATATATATATATATATATATATACTCACATATATATATATATATATATATGGATGGCAAAGGGTCCACATGGAAGTGAGAGAGATACTTATTTATTATCCCGGGTGACATATGGGGTCCATTAGTCATAGATACAGAAAGCAACTAGTAGCAACCAACCAACAGAGAAAGAACCTACAGAACATGTAAACAATGTAACGTGCCGCTTCAACAGAGTGATTTTGATGCAAGGGAAGGATGGTGAACGAGGCAAACCAACTTTGGCGAAGGGCAAACGGAAAGGAAACGACGAGCCGGAGATGATGACGCGGTCCGACATCAAGATTTTGCTCCATGCGACGGCAAATGACGCCAAGAACGCCGACGACGGCGCCTCACACGCGCAGAACACTTCCGGCGATGCTCGCAAAAGGGAGGTGAGCACGGCGAGAACGCGCGACGCGAACTCAACGGTGGTGGAGTTGAAGGCGGGGATCAACGGTTGCGAGTAATTGACCGAGAAGGACGACGAACAAGAGGCGAGAGAACGCCAAATTCTCGCGCACGGTGGATGAAACTTGAATCTACAAGAGGGGAAAGATAGGTATTGACGAGGGGCACAAGATGACGCGGTCGGATTTTGGAGAAACTCACCGAGGAAGCGAGGAACGCGATGAACACGTTTCGCTTTAGGGCTTGACATGGCCGATAAAGCGTTGCTCCGGTGATCTTCTGCAAGAGGAAGGAACCATGACGTAGAACGCGACGATGTGAAGCCAACGCCGCAGACGGTTCGCGGGGACGCCGGATGAAGCCGAGTTTGCCGGAGAAGAACTTTGGTTGGAGCTCGGTTTTCGGAGATTGCGCGAAAATAGATCGGTTTGGAGGAAACCAATTCGAGGATTGGAAGAGGAGATCAATACGACGCGTGGGCAAAACGCCGCTTTTATATGCACCGTAGAGGAAGATATGGAAATTAGAAAATTTCAGTTGGAACGAACACGATACTAACGCGTTCGGTCTCGCTCGAAGATGAACAGTACTCGCGATTTACTGTAGCATCGGCAGGAGAGAGAAATCTGGATTTTCGGAATTAAAAGAAATCCCAAAAATCAAGGAGGTCAAATAAATAGCAAACAAATCCGGAAAAATCTCAGAAAATACCCAAAAATTCCTTGAAGGACAAGGAAGCCAAATAACACAAATTGTTATTTAATTAATGTTTATATTAGTCAAATTAAATATTTTTAATTTAGGAAAATTCCAATTAAGCTTTATTAATTCAAATAAAATTGGTGAAATTTTCCAGGGACCTAAACTACTCAAAAGGTTTTTGAAAAGCCAAATTTTGGGACGTTACAAACCTCCCCCCCTTAAAAGAATCTCGTCCCCGAGATTCAGGCTGGCTATAGAATAGGATAAGGAATTCAGCCTTGGGGTTCACTTCTTACTTTCAAATTGCTTTGACTTTGACAGAATCGCTCTTCTGAACACTTACAGAACAACGCCTTGCTTCTTGCTAAACTTCTCGCTTTGCTGAAAACTTGACAAACTGGCTCTTGGCTGGAAGGCATCTTGAAACTCGATTGCATCTAACGGGGCTGCTTGATCGGTGCTTGAAGGCACTTCTGGAGTAGAGAAAATCTTGCTGCTGACTGGTAACTCGGGTTGGCAACTATCTCTTCTTCCGCGCTTCGGAATCTGAACTAACTGACACATTTCTATCAACTGTCGTACAATTGTTAGCACAGAACTTCAACATGTATTTTGAAGATAGACATGGTTGCAAAGGTGATAATCTGTATAATCTGCATAGCTTTTCTGCTTGAACCAAGCTGCTTAAATTCCATTTAGGATTAAGGATCCTTAGTCTTCTGCTTCATAATTAATGCAACATCCACATACTTTGTAATTTGATCTGCTCCTAGCTAAGCGATGATTTACACAATCAACCACTGTGAATTTCAGAGGGTGACAACTGCAACTGGCTGACATCTGGGTTGTAGGGAAACTCTGCACATAACACTTACTTGCTCGACCTGGTACTCTGAGTTAAGGCACAACTCATTTTTTTTTCAATCTGTCTATCGATTCAGGGCGATACACAATGCTGAACTGGAATAACCATTCAAGCTTCATACAGACTCTGTCGCTAATACAGGATAAGCTGAGATCCTTGGTCTGACACTAACTTCTCTGACACGTCGCAAATTGACCATCTCTCAGAGATCTAACATCGCACCCATGCCGACAAATACCATATCCGCCGATACAACCTCCGCCAGATACCACTGCTAGACGATCTCCAAACCGGGTGATATTGACAGGAATGAAGTGACAACTTCCTGTCAAATGATCAACAATCACCTTTCAAGAAGTTACATCCCGATTGGGTCCTAGGAAATTCCATATCTGAATTCTCAGGGATAGAAGTACTATGACTAGCCTCCAATATTTTGGCTGACTTTCTGACATACCAACCACATAGTAACACATTCTGTGATATTTCGCTTTATTTTGGATCATCACAATTCAACTTTGAGATCTTTGTACGCCTTGGTACTTTCAGGGAAACTGGAATGCTTGCACTCAAATGTTGGTTTGAGCATCAACTACTTGAATTTCTTCTCATTAGATATGCAAATATACTCATTGATCCATGGATCATTCTGTTCGCCTTCAGCGGGTTCTCACGCTTCCCTTTGCTTTACGTGAGGATGAATTTTCTTGACAAACCGCATTCCACCGTTCGTCAACATCGATTTCTAGCATCGCTTGAACTCGGGTTCAACAGATATCCTTCTGCAACTGACTCAAGACTCAACTTCGCACTTTCACACGTAACTTTAGCTGACTGATCAATGATTCTTGCGGTAGCTCTTCTGATTCGAAACATCTAACACTACACTGATCTGTTATGAGGGAACGGATTTCAACTTCATGGTTCTCAATCCAATAACCGCCTTTGTTTCTTCATGACAAAGAAACTTTGAATTATGACTAGGATATTTCATCGCTTGAAACTTTAGTTGTTAGGAAGTGCAAGTGAAACTTCTTAACACACCGACTCTTGGATGTTCCGTGATAAAAGCTATCAAGGTTCTTTCGTATCGACAATACGAACATTGGAGTTGTGATTAATCTCTTCCAAATTCTTACAAACTCGGTTCACTTCTAGTGGTCCGGTGAACTTCTCTTCTTACAACCGTGAGGGTCTTGGCTAACTTGAAACAATCGTCTCATCGATCTTCAATCGACATCGTCTCAAGACGCATCGTTTCACCGTATTCAATCGACACTTCTAAGCCGACGGGTTTGATTTGCCAACGCTTTATCTCGATAAAGTCATCGATCTACTCTATCATTTTTGGCAAACTCGTTGGCAACTTTTGTCATAATTCATTCGTGACGTAATTCTTCCGAATTGATCGATCCTAGGTACCAAGTCGAGACGAACTTGACTTTGAATATGGTTGCATGTCGATAGACCACTTGCAATGAAGATCGCATATTCTCTTGCGGATATAGACATTATCCAATGATTAGATTCTTCAATCATTTACCATTGTCTCACCGCTATGCAAAATGATGAGTTGGAATTCAACATCACATTCCATAGTTACGCTCTACAGCCTTCAATCATCATGACTTAACGCTTGATTACTCAACTTGCAAAGGCGCACTCTTGGAAAGGTATCCAATGATTTAATATCCAATAATTTCTTTTCTCCGTAACTTGCATGCAAAGATGTCACATTTTTGCTTTCTAACAAAGGAAAGGTTACAATGATTCCCCGATTTTATCGCTACTAACAGAGGCATGACATCGCATGATCCGTATCACCAATCTAGACTTTCTTGGTAACATCATCATTCAAACGTCTCTTCTTTGACTACTTCATTGGGCAAACGGATCCGGTGCGTTACTAACCGCTCTAGGAGTTAAAATCTTAATCGAAATGACTTCCGTATTCTTGCATCCGAGTGAGTGATCGTTCCACCGAGGACACTAGGCGACGTAGTGACCTTTTCCATGATTGTTGTAGCATAGACATGTCGAACCTTGTGACTTTTTCTCAAGAGGTCAAGGCGTAACGATTATTTTGGTGTTCTTCAACCTTCAAGAAGGATAGTCGCTTTGTAGGACATCTCTGGCATAATGGTCTTGTTACTACACTCAAACAATCTCCGACGATACCGCTTGTTTCTCTTTTGAGGTGGGTCGAGGTCAATATTCGCTTTTGTAATTCTTTAGCCGACATATCTTGTAATCGACAATGGTTTGCCTTCTCTTGCTAATGTTCGACGAAGAGCTCAAAGTTTTCTCACGACGTTGCATTGCAAAAGTCAACACGAATACATAGGGCAATCGCTCGGACAATGATCATCGCCACACAAGAAACATGTGATCTTACTCATAGGACATTTTCCAACGGAATGGTTTCTTCGCAATCGAACAATTGATATTGTGCTCATCGGCACTATGGCCTATTTCTCCGCAGATGGGTACATGTACAATCTTCGACTTATCCGTTGGCAGACTTCAACCGACAACGCTAGATTTGGTGTAGGATATCGAAATAGCGTGTTTTTCTTGATCACTTATGCTTGATATCGCATGCTATTGGCACGTAACGATGGTGAACTCGCCAAGTGATGGTGTGCTCGCCCCGATGGGCGCACAAATTTTTCCCACCAATCTAATGCAACTCCTTCTAAATGATGAGTAGCATAGCAAACTTTTCATTATCATTGCATTGCACAAATGACTAGATTTTCTTCTATTGTGCGAATCCAAGATTCTCGCATCCTTGAGTGCGTTGAACCTTCAAAGATAGGCGGCTTGGTCCTTAAGAACTTTGCAAACTTGAACCAAGGTGTGTCTTTGGGATGGCAACGAGTTGTGCACCATTGCAAACATTACTAATGTCCGACGATCGCATTGTTGCCGGCATGAGTTGATTCGGTGGCGTGAAATCGCTCGGTCCCGACGTGTCACCACCGCATCGAGATTGTTGTTGGTCATCGTCGCTCGCATCGACATCGCGGCGTGATGACGATGACTTGCTTGATTATTCTGATTCAACAAATTGACTAAGGTAGCGGTGGTCTGATTCCGCTGGGTCATCCTGTTGTTCATGTTCTGCATCATCGCATTCATGAGTTGAGTCTGAGCTACCAAGAATTGTTCCATGACTGGATCTCGCTACTCCCGGTAATCGACAACCGCCCACCGATTGACAGTGGTGAGAGGTACAGCATCGCCTCAAGATTATCGGATGTGGCCGGCTTCACCGGGTTCTCCATCTGCTGGCTGACCAAGGCTCAAAGATGCGAGGGAAAGCACAAGGTACGGGAAGAGAATCTACTAAGGGAAGCAGGTTTAACCCAAAGAACACCAAGGAACACACAAATAGCCGGAAAGCTATTAAGAAGCATAAAACTCACAGCCAAACTACACCGAAGAAGGGAAACAAAGATCTAATCGTCTAGTCGATTAAACTCTAACTTAACAGGGCGACTTGGCTCAACACACGGGAGGAACCTACACTAATTTATCCTATATGGCTGGTCTGAAGAAAACTCAATCTGATCACGATCTTCGTTAAACATTGACCGCCATGCATCCTTGGAGGCTAAGCTTGAAGAAAGATGGAGGCGACGTACAACTTCTTCTTAGTCTTGAATTTTTGCGACGCACTTGTCTTGAACACTTGGGAGATGTTGACACGTTGTTGTTTGTTGCGTGGTCTTCAAACAGTTGCTCAAAACTGCTCTTGGGCATCCACCAAGACATTTAGCACGAATAACGATGACTATAGAAGTTATGAGGGGAGAGAGTCCAATTTAATACTCAAAATGGTGAGGACAAATATAGATGAGAAAGGAATAGAATGGAAGAGTATAGAAGCTAGACAAGATGAGAATAGCACATCATTAAGATTTTCCATTTGTAAAATAAGTTTTGAACTTTTCCTTACAACGGCAATTTAACTAAGGTCGCGACTCTACCGATATGGCTCGATACCACCGCGGGACCCAAAAATACACTCGACCCTCTGTGTATACCGCACTAGTCCAGATCACGCTTAGTGCACACAAGTGGCAACATCGATGAAATATCGCTTCCATATACAAAGATGACTAATAAATAGGCAAATAACAATAAATATCGAGTAAAGACCTTAAGGTCAAAGCTTACAATTAATGCCTCGGAAGGCTAATAGCTCAATGAAGTCGCAGAATGAACGAAACGGAATAACTCAGTGAAGCCCATCCATATGCCCACGTGCAATCAAACGTGGGTGCGCGACCTAGTTCTTCTCGATCCTTGAAGTAGACCATGTTGACCGACGATTCCTTCACTCAGAGGTTTGGGCGCAAGTTTTACAACAAGCGTGAGTACACAACTGTACTCGCAAGTCATACCACGTAATGCAATGTATAGATGCAGCTTATTCCAAAGGAAATGGCTTCGTGGTTATTTTGCGTAAATGCAACATTTGCAATTGAATATGAATAATAGATTGAAAGCATAATTCAAAACAAATAGACAATATTAATTTAATGCTTGTTTTCACAAAGACACATAGCCTAATCAAATTCTTTCACACAACCATATGACTTAAATCACACAAATTGTCCCTTCCCAATTGTTTTATGAAAACTACCCTCGTGTGAAATCCCGAGCATGTCCATGACCACGCCACGCTTATTCGAATAGATTGTTTAACACTCGCAGAGGTTGTACACTTTACCCACAAGATGCAATCAACCGGATCAGAGCCGATCACAACAAAACCTTTCTAAACTTCATCTCAACATTGACACTCCCGGTGTGCTTACAAACCGTTATACATCTCACATAGGCCATGCATAACACACCGCTGGACAGGACGACGAATCCTCCCGCGATGCAACCACCAAGTAGTCACACCTCCACCCTATCACAAAGCCTAACCTACCACCGAACATCAATGCCGAGAATCCATAACTTACTAAGTTAGGCCCGTCCCATACGTGCATGTGGTCGCAAGAAGGCTCGGCCAATGGCGCACAAAGTTAAGTCCTTAATTGACCAAGGCAAGACTTCCATTTTCTAACTAGATCACAAAGATTATCATTCCCATCACAAAGACCACCATGTCACATACTCCACCACTTGCCTCGCCTAAATCCTTTACCACCCGGTTGGTTTTAGTGCAACACATGCCATCACAAGGTAATAACACATAGCACACAGTTTACACAAAGTTCCATAGTCACTTAGTCATAATTAATATTTGCAACTTACATATGATGATGACTCGTGGCATGGCTAAGCAATTGTACTTGCATCTAACCAACCCACGTTGGTAATACCATAGCACCAACTAAATATGAACCAAACTAGGGTGACAAAAGATTATGACATACAATAGACAAAGTGGATATAACAAATTGGATTAATAGCTAAACCCAAAAGCATTTAAATACTTACTTAAAGTAAATGCAATAATTTAAATCAAAGTAATTTTAAAACTGGGATTCAATATGATCAAAGGTATAACTTGCCTTGCTATAGCAATGATGATCTTAATTTATCTTCAATCTTCTACTTGCTTGATCTTCAGCTCCTTCGGACGATTCCGGAACTTCGGCGTCTAACGAGAAAGAAAGCGCAAAACAAACTAAATTCAAAAGACAAATCAAATAAACTCCAAATTGAAATTGAATGGTACTGGAGGGTAGATATTGAATTTAGATGAATTTAGAAACTTGAATGGGTTCAATCGGAATTCGGATGACGAAGATATGGCTTTTGAAGATTGGAATTCACATGAAATGATGAAAAGTTTCACGGAATATTCTCGAATATTCTATTCCGAAAATATTAGAAAAGAATGAGTGTATGATAGGTGGGACCGACTGATATTTATGGATTTCTAGAATTAAAATAATTCCAGAAATAAGGTAGAGAGAGTGACAAGTAGGACCAATAAGATAAAAGGATTTTCAAGAATTAAATTAATTCGAAAAATAGATTAGGGGTTGACATGTGGGCCATCGGTCATGGACCAGTCCACAGATATAAGCTAGTCTACTGTGAGACCAAGCTCATGGCTAGGGTTGACTAAGGGTTGACCGACATACGGGACCCGCATGTAAGTGAGAGAAATAATTAGGATTTTAATTAGAAGATGACATGTGGGTCTACATGGAAGATATATATATATATACATATACATATACATATATATATATATATATATATATATATATATATATATATATATATATATATGGATGGCAAAGGGTCCACATGGAAGTAGAGAGATACTTATTTATTATCCTGTGTGACATATGGGTCCATTAGTCATAGATACGTAAAGCAACTAGTAGCAACCAACCAACAGAGAAAGAACCTAGAACATGTAAAACAACAGAACGTGTGCTTCAACAGAGCTGATTTTGATGCAAGGGAAGGATGGTGAACGGAGGCAAACCAACTTTGGCGAAGGGCAAACGGAAAGGAAACGACGAAATGAGATGATGACGCGGTCCGACATCAAGATTTTGCTCCATGCGACGGCAGCGACGCGAAGAACGCCGACGACGGCGGCCTCACGAGCCAGAACACTTCCGCGATGCTCGCAAAAGGGAGGTGAGCACGGCGAGAACGCGCGACGCGAACTCAACGGTGGTGGAGTTGAAGGCGGGGATCAACGGTTGCGAGTAATTGACCGGAGAAGGACGACGAACAAGAGGCGAGAGAACGCCAAATTCTCGCGCACGGTGGATGAAACTTGAATCTACAAGAGGGGAAAGATAGGTATTGACGAGGGCACAAGATGACGCGGTCGGATTTTGGAGAAACTCACCGAGGAAGCGAGGAACGCGATGAACACGTTTCGCTTTAGGGCTTGACATGGCCGACGGTGTTCGTGATCTTGGGCGAAGAGGAAGGAACCATGACGAGAACGCGACGATGCGAAGCCAACGCGCAGACGGTTCGGCCGGGACGTCGGATGAAGCCGTAGTTCGCCGGAGAAGAACTTTGGTTGGAGCTCGGTTTTCTCGAGATTGCGCGAAAATAGATCGGTTTGGAGGAAACCAATTCAGGGATTGGAAGAGGAGATCAATACGACGCGTGGGCGTAAAACGGCTCGCTTTTATATGCACCGAGAAGAAGATATGGAAATTAGAAATTTTCGGTTGGAAACGAACACGATACTGAACGCGTTCGGTCTCGTTCTGGAAGATGAACAGTACTCGTGATTTACTGTAGCATCGGCAGGAGAGAGAAATCTGGATTTTCGGAATTAAAAGAAATCCCAAAAATCAAGGAGGTCAAATAAATAGTAAACAAATCCGAAAAATCTCAGAAAATACCCAAAATTCCTTGAAGGACAAGGAAGCCAAATAACACAAATTTTTATTTAATTAATGTTTATATTAGTCAAATTAAATATTTTAATTTAGGAAAATTCCAATTAAGCTTTATTAATTCAAATAAAATTGGTGAAATTTTCCAGGGACCTAAACTACTCAAAAGGTTTTTGAAAAGCCAAATTTTGGGACGTTACAGTTGCATACCCGGGGTCTCAACAAGAGGTGGTATCAGAGCCGTATCAACCGTAGGACGTAACCATAGTTAGCATAGTCGTTTAGTCAAAAATTTCAAAATTTATCTTCTAAATCAAACCAACAAATTAATGTTAATAGTTATTCTCCTCTTATCTTATTCTATGCTTTTCTCGCCTATTCTAAATCTTTTCTCATCTCCTTCTTAGATTCTTACATCTTATCTATTCTAAAGCTTTGTTTTTGAACTTAAATTGATCTCTCTTACCTTAGTAATCTCCATAGGATCGAGCCTTGTTTCCGACCGATCATCCATAATAAGTTAAAATAGAAGTGTTTTAGTAGGGTTACCCTCCTAGTGTAGTATCGATTAGTTCGTGTAATAGGGCCTTTAGGCTCGAGTTTTGTTGCTTCTTGGTAGCTTTTCGGCCATCCATTCCTCGGGTTTAACCGACTATCCCCAGTTAGGTTGTTCTATCTTTCCCTCTCGCTCTCGCTCGTCCTTGTGCTTTTCCCTCTTATCTATCGTGCTTTCTTCCTCTCGTTTATTAAACCTAGAAGGATTTGTGCAGATGGTTCAGACGCAACTCCGCAGGCCAAGTTGACCCTAGGGATTTCGATATGCCACCACCGCCTCCTCCAACAGCCACAGCAGATCCGGGTTTGGGTCAGTTCATGGCAGCCCAAACTCAGCTGATGATTACAATGATGCAAAATATGAACCAGATGATGACTCAACGCACCTGCATCACGCCGCTCTTCTCGCAATGATGAACCGTAACAACCAAGCAATGCCACCGCCACCGCCACGACACCACCACCACCCCCGCCTTTCCTCGCCAAGGTCGCGAATTCATGAAGACTCATCCACCTACATTCTCTAGCTCCTCCGAGCCCTTAGACGCAGATGATTGGCTACGCTCAACTAAGAAGAAGCTTGCCATTACTCGGTGTGATGACCGTGAGAAAGTTCTGTATGCTACACACCAACTTGAAAGTACCACCGCAGAATGGTGGGAGAACTACTGCGCCACCCATGAGAACCACCAGAACATCACTTGGGCTGAGTTTTCTGAAACTTTCGCCACTCTCACATCCCAGATGGAAAGGTGGAAATGAAGAAGAATGAGTTTCGTGAGCTGAAACAAGGAAACATGTCTGTGAGTGAATACCTCAATAAGTTCACTCAACTCTCACGATATGCTCAAGAGGATGTCGCCACCGATGATGCACGTCAAAAGCGCTTTAAGTGAGGACTTAACCCTAGCTTGAAGGTCCAAGTCATCGGCAACAACTATGCAGATTTTTAGCATCTCGTGAACAAGGCCATGCTCATATAAGAGTCTCACAAGAGGAAGATGATGCAGCATGGTGCTCATCAAGGCCATTTACAGAGAGCCAGGATGAATGTGCAACACCCTGCCCGTTTTTCTCCTCCTGTCACGTTCAAGACCCCAGCAACAGCATCCCGCCCGACTGCACTAGGATTTCGTAGCCCCAACAACAACACCAACAACCAGCCTCCAAGAAACCCCAATCCTGCCGCAGGAGTCACCTGTTTCAACTGTTAGTAATTGGGGCACTACACCAGTAATTGCCTACAGAAGAAAGATCCTTCACCTGTCAGATTCAACTTGGGAACTACTCCAACCAGAACCCCATGCCTGGATCCAGACGTGGAGCACCTCATACTCCAGCTGCACCAGCTAAGACCCCTCAGCCTTATGGGAGAGGCCGTGTGAACCACATCACAGTGGAGGAAGCCCAGATAGCCCCGGACGTCGTGCTAGGTAAGTTCGTAGTAAATTTAGTACCTGTTACTGTTTTGTTTGATTCTGGAGCTTCGCATTCGTTTGTTTCACGGATTTTTGCTGCAAAGTATCAGTTAAAGGTCTCAAACCTTAAGACTACCTTGTTGGTTCAATGCCCGGTTCGGAGTTAAGCATGAACTAGGGTTGCCCACAAGTTAAAATGATCATAGAAGGGGTAGAATTTCTAGCCAACCTGATAATCCTTGACACCAAATCCCTAGATGTGATTTTGGGTATAGATTGGCTTGCTTATCACCAAGCAGTTTTGGATTGTGGTGGTAGAAGCATCACCTTGGTCAGTCCAGTTGGGACTAAAGTAAAATTTGAAGCCCCCATGAAAAAGCATGATGGAGCCTTGTCTGCAGTGTCTGTAATACCCCGAAAGTGTGTTAAGCCTTAATCGGGGGAGATTAAATATTCGGGAGAGAATTCAATGGTTTTCGGAAAGGACCTTTTGGTTAATTTCGCAGTTCAATAGTTGAAAAGGGGGAAATCAGTGTTTTAGCCACTCCTGGCTTGGGCCCAGCCCATGGGAGCCCAAGGGCAGCCGGCCAAGGGGGCACCACTCCCCCAAACCCTAATCGCAGCCCCTCCTCCCACTCCCTCACGCCCCACCCCTCTCCCCTTGGTGGCCGCCACCCCCTCTCTCACGCCTCCTCCTGGGTACCTCTCCTTCCACCCTCCCAAGCATCCTCCAAGTCCCCTTTGCTGCTGTCCAAAGGTAGAAGAAGGACCCCTCATTGCGGCTGGTTAAGGAGGAAGAGAAGGAGGAGGAGAAGAGGAAGGAAGAGGGGAGAAGAGAAGGGAGAAGAGAAGAAAGTGGGATCCCATCCGAGTTCGTGATCTTCAGCTGCGCCAAGGGTAACTAGCTTCGTTTGTTGTTGTGTGTTTAGTCGTAGAACCGAAATCGAGTAGTTTTGGCAAGATTGAAGTCGGTCTGTTAAAGTTGCAATTCTGTCCAGAATGTTGCGTGGCCAGTTTCATGTGGTTAGAGGCAGAATTAGGAGTTTGGATCTCCTAGAGAGTTGTAGATGTTGTTCTTAGCTTTCAGTGGCCACCAAGATCACCCAAACTGATTAACGGTCAGGAAGTTATGAATTTTTTTAGTATCGCTGCTCTGTTAATCTGTCAGTTTAGAACAGTCTGTAGAAAATGGGTTGAATCTGCTAGTTAAGGTCGAAATCAGAGGACCTCAATATAACGAAAAATGTAGGTAATTTCCATACCTTTTGATAGAGATAAAGAACGCAAGATTTGGACTTTCGTAGCAAAAGTTATGATGGTTTTAGTGATCTGTCCAGAGAACCCGACGTGATAATTGTTGCTCTGTAGGTTGGCTCGGTAGAGGTAGTAATTGGCAGAATCAAAAGGGCTCCCCAACTAAGTTTATTTAGGTAATTAAATTAACTTTCCAAAAAGTCTGATAACACCTTATTTGGACCTCTGAGCAGAAAGTTATGAATTTTAGAAGTTGACTGTCCGCAGTGGTCACCAAAACGATCGCTAGAAATTGGGGGTTTTTGTTAACACTTGAGAGTAGCGAGTTTTGTTGTGTTATTATTTATGCTCTTGGTCCAGCGTGTTGGCCTTAGATTGGGATACCTTTATATTCAGGTGGGAGCGCGGTTCCAGGGGCAGCACCCTCTTCGCGTCCACCGTTCTCGCACAGTTGAGGCAAGTATTCGGGCTATTGTATATTTATGCTTGTATGCTGTGACTGTTTGTGTTTGGCTCGTAATAGCTATGCATGGATGTTATGGTGATGAGTTCCAATTTATCTTGGTGAATGCAAGTACTCTGTTTGAGTGACTAATTATGACCGTTTGATAGAGGATGCTAATATTTTGATGCGTAATAACCATGCAAGGTTGATAGTATGGTAAGTAAGATTAAGGATGAAGGATACTAGAGAAATGGTTAATTGATATTCATGAGTGATTGTTCAAGTGTGCTAGTATTAAGATTAAATGTGCTACTCATGGATGCTAGAATGCTATGAATATCAATGATGTGGAATGCTAGAAGTATGAATAAGTTTATTCATGTATGATGTTGTTGTTAATGCTTACATGATAATGATAATATGTTGAGTTCCCTGCATATGAAGAACGTTATCATGGTTCATATGCATGTTGAGAGCATACAGTGCCTTGGTCACGTGGTGACCAAGCACATCTGATTGAGGTCCCCGTCATGTAAATGACGGGCTTGAGGTCCCCACATTCGTGGAATGTGGGCTATGAGCAAAGAGATCCCTATCATTAAGATGATGGGCAGTGGTCCCTATACATGTGGTGTATAGGCTCTTGGTCCCTGTGCCAGTGGGCACAGGCAAGGGTACACAATGACGGTTGTATACCCGCAGACACGGTAAAATGCGAAAAGAGATAAAGTTGAGAAAGGTGCATTGCATTGGTTGCATTCACATGAGCATGAAGGCAATACTTTGGTGCATTGTTTATCTTGGATTGTTGATGCTATGAATGATAACTTGCTTAGCCTTGTTGGTACTTCTTTGAGTCTTTGGGCTCACTCTTGCTTTGATGTGTTTTAGGTACAACTGCAAGACCCGCATGCATGGGAGGGAGTAGATATTTGGATGCACGCACCACCACTCAATCATAAGAATTACTTATAGATGGTTTGAGTTTGATTAATCTGTAATAATGAGAATAGCAAATTTTGGTTATGTTTATGAGATTACCCTGCATGCTTGATTGAACCTGATTTTTGAAGACTTTGATAAATGCCATGATTAATTGTTGGAACCTCGGTATAGCTGACTATACAAAGGAGGTTTTGTCGAAAATTTGTAATTGGTCTTAGTTTAGTTTAGTTTAGTTTAATTTAATTTTAGTAGCATTCTGTGCTCAATGTCGAGGGTGTTCTGATTGGTATCAGAGCGGGCTTTAGGTCCGTGGTTAATAGAAAAATATTAAATTGACACACTGTGCACAGTAGGTGGGGTTGGGAATTACATTGCTACCGCATTATCTATTGCTTTGTTTCATTTGTTGAGCAATTGTTGAATTGCCTCTGTGCTATCCTTTTTTGTTGTTAATCTATGAAATGAGATGTTATGATATTCTATATCTATGAATCTATTCTATGATTGCCATGAGATGATCATGAATAATCATATTGGATTATATTGTTTATGCGTGTCGATAACGGTTGTTAAGAAGTGGAGACCGTGGTTGTGGCCTTGACTTTGTCGGGCTATACCACCGCTCGTGGTAGACGATAAAGTAGTTACCTCAATACCTTAGTTGCAAGAGTTGAGCGTGAGTGTTTTAGAAAGTTGATTTCTTTCTTGACCTCAATCTTGGCAAATTCTTGATCTGTGAAGGATGATGAATTTCTCTGGGGTTCTTGGTTTATGGTGGTTGTTGAGTGTCAATGGTCTCTTATAGTTCTCTGAAACAATTATTGTTTTCCGACTGTTGAGTCGCTTTTGCTACTTGTGATCTTTCTCAATTGGCAATTATTGATAATTCCTTGGTTGTTCCTTCTTTCTCTTTAGCAAAGAATGACTCATTTATTCGTTTGATAGTTGGGTATTGAGAGTTTGAAGTTGCAAGTTTGTTAGCATGAGAAAGCTTTGGCTCTATGTGTTCCTTTTGGATTATTCAGAGTGTTGAAGTTTAAGGCATTTCTTTTCTGTTGGAGATTGTTAAAATCTTTTTGTGATGCCTCATTATGGTTAAATCAGAGATTGTAATCAAATAACTTGATATGGTATGGGTATCAAGATGAGTCATTGGTATGGTGCATAATTAATATTAATTAGTAACCTTGGAAGTGAAATTGAGTAAGTTGATGTTGTCTTTTCCTAGTTCTTGATGAACGGTATATATCAGTAGTGATTAAGAGATATCAAGAAGTATGGAACCTTGATGAACTAGTCTGGTCATTAAAACTGTTTAAGTTGCTAAACTTGTTGAGTTCTTTGGTTCCCATGGATTAATTTAGTTGTGTGGAGAAAAAAAATTAGAGGGAATACCAGATTTATGTATTCCTTAGTATGATTAGTTACTGGAACTGTGTATAACCGGTTGACTGGATTGAATATCGGTAAATCTAGAAGTTATGAGGGGAGTTCTATGTAGTTCTTCTGTATAGAATGACGCGATGAATTTGGTTGTAACATTGTTAAGACTTTTGATCGATAGAAGATTTCGATTTTTGAAGTTTTAGTGTATTTTTGCTGAAATCCAAATATGAGGAGGAACAGTTGGATACGTGTTTGTTAATGTCCATGTGATTTGGGAATAAAAGTAGGTAGCAACTAGATTTCATAATGAAGCCAGTTGATAACAACAATGGTTGTGGTATAACCGTTGTGTGTTGAAGTTTGATGATGAACATCGCTAAGAGTTGAACTGATATGGGCTTATGCCCATCTAATTGTGAATTAAACGGTTGATAATGTGACCTTGATGAAAGGGTTATGGTAGGAGCTTTTCAATTGTATATTAGACCCCTTCTAAGTTTAATAGGTTGATGTATTGATGTTGTATGGTTTTGGTATACACTGCTTTGAAGATGGGATGAAAGGATAGTATGGGAACTTTTGGTGAAACTCGGGGCCTTTTAATGGAATAGTTGATGATAAATATTCGTGTTCGAGTATATTATTCTGATGTTAGTAAGGTTATTTGCAAGAGATGGTGACTTGAGTGTGTGGTGATGATTCTTTTAGAAGTAAAGTAATTTGATCGTCTTTCAGTAAATGAGATTTTGTAAGAGTGTTTGAGTTTTGCGGTGGGGATCATTTGGACCTCTTGAGTTATGTGGTGATTGAGTTGCTTTGAGCAAAGTGATATGTTGAAAGATTTTATTGGTTCTCAAGTTGTTCCTATGATTTGGTCATAAGAGCTTATCTTGTTTAAGTCGGCAAGGTGATGTAGTAATCACGAAAATAACTATCCTTGTTAAAGGAAGGAGAGAAGTTAAGTGTTTGAGATTTAAGTCGTTTCGCATCTTGCAGTTTATTTGAGAGTACTTAAACCTTATGCAGTTGTTCCATAAGGGTTTATCAATGTTCAAAGGGTATTACGTTCTTCTCTTTTGTGGTTTGGTATTCGCTATCGTAGGGCTTGAGCCCTTGACCGTTGACGCTCCTTATGTTTTTCGAGTTCTTGGCCTAAGTGACAGTTTCCTTGGTCTTGTGTTCATTTGCACGGTGGTTCATGTTTTCCAAGTTGTTGAAAAAATTGATTCCATTCGCTCTTTCTTTTGAAGAATCAACCTATTCGTTTCACCTGAGTCTTTTGAGGTGTTGAATAATTGTAGTGGTGAAACTGTGGGTTGTAAGCTGTTCGATGAGCGCTGGAGGATGAAATAATTTCGTAATATAGTTCTTTGAGAGAAGTCTAACTCAATGGAAGTTTGTCTTATGAGGTTAAACTGATTGCATTGTTACAGCTAGTAGAACCTATAGTGAGTGTGATCCAAGATCTTCCGGTTCACTTCGGACGGAACATTAGAAGTACTGAAAGTATAGAAATATTGATCAATTTTATAGAGTATCGCAATTTGGTAGTATGGCAAGGCTATGAGAGTTAAACTTGATGATGTGGTTTAATGAGAGTGGGATAATAAAGTAATCGAATCGTCATGTCAATTAATGGGATAATGGAAAATGTTGAGTAATGTCAAGAGTGATTTGGCTCTAAATGAGTAACCTTCTGAGAGTTATAATCCTTGTAATGGTTAACTGGTCAAGAAAATATTTTCATGATGATTTTAATGAGTAAGTATGTTGGAATTGTGGATTTTAGGAATTTAATCTGAGGATTTCCCTATACTTTATATGAGAATTTCGTTGCAAGAATCTTGGAGGTTAAATTTGGGCTTTGCATTGTTATGCTAGAACTTTGAACGCCCATGGATAATGTGAAAAAGTAGTATAAGGGTGGATTTCGAACAGTGGGATGGTCATTGATAGAAATATTTTTATGAAATACATGAGAATATGTGATGTGAATTCCGAGTTGCCCATTCTTGAAGATTGAGGTAACGTGATTACGCAAGAAGATCCATTTTGGGATGCATCGGTTATCTATCAAAGTAATTCACAAGAAAGGAAATCGGTTAGAGAATGTTTTGTGAGATCATCGAGTCACTTTTCAAAGGTGTTGACAAGGTGTTTTGATTTGGGTTTGGCGTTGAGATCGCCAAGTTAAGAGTAACAAAGTTAGTGTCTTGTGCGATGAGTCGGTATTCCAAAAGTTGTGAGAAATTTTAATTTCTAAAGGAGAAATTGAGAAAAGATTATTTCCTTGAGTACTGAAGCGCTCTCTTGATTCTTGTTTGAACTATGAGTTTTGTTGGATGTCTTTCGCATATGGGGCTTGACTTTACGTTGGCATGTGTGGTTCTTATCATGCATGGAAGAATAAAAGAAATGATAGATTTGGATATTCGAGTGATTTCTCTTTGGCGATCGTGGTGTTTATTTGCAAATTTTCTAACTTCAAGGTGGAAAGATTTTCGTGATAATCTCCGATTCTGAATTTGACTTCTTTTAGTACCGAGTTGGTAACGCTTGATGCGATGAGAGTCCTTCATTTTCAGTTGGGCTATGTCGGAAAAGAGTGTGTTTAAAGTGAGTTCGTGGTGTGGTTCGGTATCTTTGGGAAGTTTAACCCAAGATACACCGGCTTGTTCTCGCTAGTTGGTGTATCGCCGAGTTTGTCTCGAGTCCGTGCTTGGAGTATGTAACGTCTTGTATGTTTTGGTGTTGAGTGAGTACCGAGATCCGAGCTTGAGGTTTCGTTTCCGCGTTGACCATCGAGTGAGGTCTTACCCTTGAGTCTTGTCCGGAGGAGTGTACCGGAATGTCGAGTTGAGCGTTAGTACGCACGCCGATTTACGTCCCGGTGTTGTGGTCTCTTCGTTGGAGAGATAGGCCACTTGAGAGTTTGAAGTCTGGCGTGAGCGAGTTTAGAAAGAGTTGATCGCGTTGGTATCTGTTGTTAAGTTCTAGTCGCGGTTTTCTTTCGTGTAGATTGGCGTTTAGATTCGGTCGAACTGTTAAGGGGGTAGAATGTAATACCCAAAGTGTGTTAAGCCTTAATCGGGAGATTAAATATTCGGAGAGAATTCAATGGTTTCGGAAAGGACCTTTTGGTTAATTTCGCATTCAATAGTTGAAAAGGGGGAAATCAGTGTTTTAGCCACTCCTGGGCTTGGGCCCAGCCCATGGGAGCCCAAGGGCAGCCGGCCAAGGGGGCACCACCCCCAAACCCTAGCGCAGCCCCTCCTCCCCACTCCCTCACGCCCCACCCTCTCCCCTTGGTGGCCGCCACCCCCTCTCTCACGCCTCCTCCGGGTACCTCCCCTTCCACCCTCCCAAGCATCCTCCAAGTCCCCTTTGCTGCTGTCCAAAGGTAGAAGAAGGACCCCCTCATTGCGGCTGGTTAAGGAGGAAGAGAAGGAGGAGGAGAAGAGGAAGGAAGAGGGAGAAGAGAAGGGAGAAGAGAAGAAAGTGGGATCCCATCCGAGTGCGTGATCTTCAGCTGCGCCAAGGGTAACTAGCTTCGTTTGTTGTTGTGTGTTTAGTCGTAGAACCGAAATCGAGTAGTTTTGGCAAGATTGAAGTCGGTCTGTTAAAGTTGCAATTCTGTCCAGAATGTTGCGTGGCCAGTTTCATGTGGTTAGAGGCAGAATTAGGAGTTTGGATCTCCTAGAGAGTTGTAGATGTTGTTCTTAGCTTTCAGTGGCCACCAAGATCACCCAAATCCGATTAACGGTCAGGAAGTTATGAATTTTTTAGTATCGCTGCTCTGTTAATCTGTCAGTTTAGAACAGTCTGTAGAAAATGGGTTGAATCTGCTAGTTAAGGTCGAAATCAGAGGACCTCAATATAACGAAAAATGTAGGTAATTTCCATACCTTTTGATAGAGATAAAGAACGCAAGATTTGGACTTTCGTAGCAAAAGTTATGATGGTTTTAGTGATCTGTCCAGAGAACCCGACGTGATAATTGTTGCTCTGTAGGTTGGCTCGGTAGAGGTAGTAATTGGCAGAATCAAAGGGCTCCCCAACTAAGTTTATTTAGGTAATTAAATTAACTTTCCAAAAGTCTGATAACACCTTATTTGGACCTCTGAGCAGAAAGTTATGAATTTTAGAAGTTGACTGTCGCAGTGGTCACCAAAACGATCGCTAGAAATTGGGGTTTTGTTAACACTTGAGAGTAGCGAGTTTTGTTGTGTTATTATTTATGCTCTTGGTCCAGCGTGTTGGCCTTAGATTGGGATACCTTTATATTCAGGTGGGAGCGCGGTTCGGGGCAGCACCCTCTTCGCGCCCACCGTCTCGCACGATTGAGGCAAGTATTCGGGCTATTGTATATTTATGCTTGTATCTTTGGATTGTTTGTGTTTGGCTCGTAATAGCTATGCATGGATGTTATGGTGATGAGTTCCAATTTATCTTGGTGAATGCAAGTACTCTGTTTGAGTGACTAATTATGACCGTTTGATAGAGGATGCTAATATTTTGATGCGTAATAACCATGCAAGGTTGATAGTATGGTAAGTAAGATTAAGGATGAAGGATACTAGAGAAATGGTTAATTGATATTCATGAGTGATTGTTCAAGTGTGCTAGTATTAAGATTAAATGTGCTACTCATGGATGCTAGAATGCTATGAATATCAATGATGTGGAATGCTAGAAGTATGAATAAGTTTATTCATGTATGATGTTGTTGTTAATGCTTACATGATAATGATAATATGTTGAGTTCCTGCATATGAAGAACGTTATCATGGTTCATATGCATGTTGAGAGCATACAGGTGCCTTGGTCACGTGGTGACCAAGCACATACGATTGAGGTCCCGTCATGTAAATGACGGGTTGAGGTCCCCACATTCGTGGAATGTGGGCTATGAGCAAAGAGATCCCTATCATTAAGATGATGGGCAGTGGTCCCTATACATGTGGTGTATAGGCTCTTGGTCCCTGTGCCAGTGGGCACAGGCAAGGGTACACAGCGACGGTTGTATACCCCGCATTACCGGTAAAATGCGAAAAGAGATAAAGTTGAGAAAGGTGCATTGCATTGGTTGCATTCACATGAGCATGAAGGCAATACTTTGGTGCATTGTTTATCTTGGATTGTTGATGCTATGAATGATAACTTGCTTAGCCTTGTTGGTACTTGCTGAGTCTTTGGGCTCACTCTTGCTTTGATGTGTTTTAGGTACAACTGGCAAGACCCGCATGCATGGGAGGGAGTAGATATTTGGATGCACGCACCACCACTCAATCATAAGAATTACTTATAGATGGTTTGAGTTTCAGATTAACTGTAATAATGAGAATAGCAAATTTTGGTTATGTTTATGAGATTACCCTGCATGCTTGATTGAACCTGATTTTTGAAGACTTTGATAAATGCCATGATTAATTGTTGGAACCTCGGTATAGCTGACTATACAAAGGAGGTTTTGCCGAAAATTTGTAATTGGTCTTAGTTTAGTTTAGTTTAGTTTAATTTAATTTTAGTAGCATTCCAGGCTCAATGCTGAGCTGGGGTGTTACAGTGTCAAGACCCTATCCTTGGAAGATGTATCAGTAGTCAGAGATTTTCCAGATATCTTTCTTGATGAATTACCTGGAATGCCACCAGACAGGGACTTAGAGTTCGTCATCAACCTAGTTCCAGAAACTGCACCAATCTCCAAGCGACCCTATCGTTTGCCTGTTGACGACCTAGTTGAACTAAAGAAGCAAATTGAGGAGATGCAAGGAAAAGGATTTATCCGACCAAGTTCCTCACCTTGGGGAGCCCCGGTTATCTTTGTTGCAAAGAAGGATGGTACCCAAAGGATGTGCGTGGATTACCGCTCACTCAAAGAAGTCACCATCAAGAACAAGTACCCCTTGCCCAGGATCGATGATCTGTTTGACCAGCTGAAGGGAGCCGGAGTGTTCTCTAAGATAGATTTAAGGTCAGGATACCATCAGTTGAAGATCTGTCAAGAGGACATACCCAAAACAGCTTTCTCAACCCGATATGGACTGTATGAGTTCACAATCATGTCTTTTGGATTGACCAATGCCCTTGCTTACTTTATGAACCTGATGAATAAAATATTCATGGAGTATTTGGATAAGTTCATCATTGTCTTCATTGACAACATTCTAGTATATTCCAAGAGTGAAGAAGAGCATGAACAACATCTCCGCTTGATTCTGACTAGGCTTAGAGATCATCAACTCTATGCCAAATTCAACAAGTGTGAGTTTTGGATGAAGAAAGTTACCTTCCTAGGACACGTCATGTCTGCAGAAGGAGTCGCCACTAACCCCAGTAAAGTCAAGGATGTGTTCAGTTGGGAGTCACCCAAGTTAGTACCTCAGATCAGGAGTTTCCTTAGTATGGCAGGATACTACTACCAGTTTATAGAAGGTTTCTCCAGGATAGCAAGACCCCTCACTCAGTTGTTAAAGAAGGAAAAGAAATTTACTTGGACACCAGATTGTGAGCAGAGTTTTCAGGAGTTGAAGAAGCGTTTGACCACTGCTCTAGTGTTGATTTTGCCAGATGTCCGAAAGGATTTTGAGATTTACTGTGATGCATCGCGACAAGGTCTCAGTTGTGTCCTGATGCAAGAAAGGAAGGTAGTAGCATATGCTTCACGTCAGTTGAGGCCTCATGAAGTAAATCACCCCACCCATGACCTAGAATTGGCTGCAGTAGTGCATGCTTTGAAGATATGACGTCATTACCTCATCGGTAATCGCTGTGAAGTCTACACTAACCATAAGAGCTTGAAGTACATTTTCACTCAAGCTGATCTCAATATGAGACAAAGAAGATGGTTAGAGTTGATCAAAGATTACAACATTGGAATCCATTACCATCCCGGAAAAGCTAATGTTGTGGCAGATGCCTTAAGTAGAAAGGTATATTGCAATACTCTGATGATCAAGGAAAGTCAACCAGCACTATACGAAGAATTTCAGAAGCTCAAGCTTGAATTGGTTGAAGAAAGTTATTTGGCTGCCTTGGAAGTGCAACCCACTCTACAAAGTCAGATCAGGGAAGCCCAGATCGAAGATGCAGATATCAAGGAGATGAAGAGTAATATGAAGAAGGGTAAATCCCTAAGATTTTCAGAAGATAAAAAATGAACCATTTGGTTCGACAAGCGTATCTATGTACCAGACCAAAAGGAACTCAAGCATTGATACTCAAGGAAGCTCATGAAACCTTGTATTCTATTCACCCGGAAGTGCTAAAATGTATCTAGATCTTAAGGAAATGTATTGGTGGCCTAGTATGAAGTGAGAAATTGCTGAATACATAGCACAGTGTGGTGTTTGCCAGTGAGTTAAAGCTGAGCATTAGAGACCTGTTGGACTCCTACAACCCTTGCAGATCCCTGAATGGAAATGAGAAGAAATTGGCATGGACTTCATCACCGGTTTGCCAAGAACAAGAGCTGGCTATGATTCTATTTGGGTAATTGTAGATCGCCTAACAAAAGTTGCTCACTTCATCCTAAACAAGACTACCTACTCAGGAGACAAACTCGCAGAATTGTATATGGCCAAGATAGTATGTCAGCATGGAGTACCAAAGAACATCGTGTCGGATGCGATTTGGAGTTGTTTTATTTATTTGGCTTCGTTCGAACGTGTAGATTCAAGCGTTTCGGAAGATTTCTCGGACCCGACAACCGAAACACCTCAACTCTTCAACGAAGGCAAGTCGTAGACCTTTGACCATGATGCACCCACTTTATAAAACTATATTGTTTGATATAAACATGAATCGCTAGTTTTATAATAAATGGTTTCGGGAATAAATAACTGCCTAATTGATGTATGCCTCCTTGATAAATTACAAATGACATGTATCCTTGAATGACATAAATCCTTGGACACCATAGGATGGGTTATTTTAGTTGGACATTGATAAACTACCAACACGGGTATCGTCTTATGCTTAGTCATGCTATAGTTGTATGTTGGGACTCATGATCACATGCTTGTATGAATAAACATGACTAAATGAATTACGGAATTGTGGCGCGGCCACTATTATTAAAAGATGTTGTGCCAAGGCTAGGGTGGTCTTTGGCCGGGTTAAACCGAAAATGTTTTATGCTTGGGCGAGTGGGCGGTGGTGAGTGTGGGTGCCGTAACGCACATTGGGATGTGGATTAGTCTCTCTTGAGCAGCCAATTAAGGACTTAACCATGAACCATTGATCTGGGTCTTACCGTGCAACCACATGTCCAGGATGGGGTGAACCTGGCCAACTAATTAGCAATGCTTTGACTTGGTTTTGTTTTGGTTGAGAACGGCGCAAGAGGGGGCATGAATCTGGCGGGAGTAAGACCCGTTAGAAGCGAATCCTTAGTGAGCAGAACCGAATCAAAACAGAGCTTTGTAAAAGCCTTGTGATAATGACTTAGTCGCACACCTTCGGCAGTGTGTCAGACGGACATTACAAGTCAATTATCTCTTGTGGGTAAAGCTATACAATCTCTGCAAAGTGTAAAAACTATTCGAATAGCCGTGTCCCCGGTTGTGGACATGCCCGGAGATTTCACGCAAGGGGTAGAGTTTTTCATCAAAAATGATGGGAATAATGGTTTGGGTGGAATGGTTGGGGAGTTCGCTTGTTTTTTCCAAAAACTTTTTACTTATGTATTAATATTTTAAATTGTGCTTTTTATAATCTACTTACCGTATTTACTGTTAAATACTGCTTTCTACAAAATAAACATAAAACTATCCTTGTCAAGCCCAGCATGAATGATAATTGCATACATTTCTCTGCGGCTTACGGAGTACATTCAAAGTACTCACGGCTTTATGCCCTCTAGTTTATCAATCACTGAAGAAGATCCAGGAAGCTTGGAGTTCTATGAAGAGGAGTACTTCGAAGGTTATGCGAACTAGGTCGCGTCCTCTACTCGATTGCCTGTGGGCATGTCGATTGGCCACCACAAGATATTCTGTTTCCGCTGCAAGTTGTATTTTGTTGTTAAGCCCTATGTGGCGCACTCTGTAAGACTTGACCATAAGGTCCTTTTGCTACCAAGTAATATTAATTTGTCTGCTTCATCGTTACTTGGTTGTATGGTTATGATTACATCTTTGTTGTAACTGTGCGAGCTAGCTACTAATCATGAGACTAGTTCGGAATGCACAGAGGGTCCTGGTGTTGCATACCCGGGTCCCGACAATTACAAGACCGAATGCTGGTATTGGGTGTTGGACAGTGGATGTACACAACACGTGACTGACAACTCACAAATATTAACCTCTTTAGAATAAAAAGACGACTCAAGCAATAAGATCAATTTTGGTGACAATAGGAAAGGAAATGTGATTGGACTTGGTAAGGTGGCAATCCCAAATGACCATGCAATCTCCAACGTGTTATTGGTTGAATCTCTAAACTTTAATCTCCTTTCAGTTGCTTAATTATGTGATTTAGGGTTCCATTGTCTCTTTATGGAGGAGTAAGTTTTAGTTTTCAATAAAAAGGATCAAAAACTCATTTTCAAAGGCTTTTCCTCAAATGCTTCTTGCATCTCGATGTGCTTATTAGCTAAAGTCTCACTTGGTTGGCTTTGGCACCGCCGTCTTGGACATGTGAGGATGTCTATTTTAAAAAACTTTTCAAAAACAATTTGGTTGTGAGCTTGAAGGATGTGCAGTTTGAGAATGATAAATTGTGTAGTGCTTGTTAAGCCAACAAGCAAGTCGAAAACTCTTATCCCACAAAAAGTTTAATGTCTACATATAGGCCACTAGAGCTCTTACATATGGATTTGTTTGGCCCAACATCCTACAAGAGCAACATGGGCAACTCTTTTTGTTTAGTCGTTGTAGATGTTTTCTCAAGTTTCACTTGAGTTTTCTTTCTACAAGACAAATATGAAGCATCCGGTATTTTCAAAAGGTTTGCAAAAAGGACCCAAAATGAGTTTGAAACTCCAATCAAGAAAATCTGGAGTGACAATGGGATCGAGTTCAAAAATAATAACATTGAATAGTATTGTGACGAGATAGGCATCAAACATGAGTTATCCGCTACTTACATACCTCAACAAAATGGAGTTTTTGGGCAAAAAAATAGGACATTGATTGAGATGGCAAGGACAATGCTTGATGAGTATGGCACGCCAGATCGCTTTTGGGAGGAAGCAATCAATATTGCTTGCCATGCATCAAACCGACTCTACCTCCACCAACTCTTGAAGAAGACCTATGAACTCTTAGTAGGGAGAAAACCCAGTATCTCCTACTTTAAAGTCTTTGGATGCAAGTGCTTCATCTACAAGAAGAACACTCACTTAGGCAAGTTCCAAAGGCGTTGCGATATTGGTTTTCTCTTGGGTTATTCCTTGAACTCTAAGGCGTGTCGTGTCTTTAACAATGCCACCGGGCTTGTTGAAGAAACTTATGATGTTGAGATTGATGAATCTAATAGCTCTCAAGGAGAGCATGATAATCTTGATGATGTAGATGATCAAGGCTTAAGAAGTTCAATGAAAGACATGACTTTTGGAGATATCAAGCCAAAGGAGGACACTCAAGAAGTTGGAGCTCAAAATCAACCTTCATCATCCTTGGCGCCTTGTAACATCCCAAATTTTGTTGTCTTTCAAAGATTAGTTTTTAAATAGGTATTTTAAAGATTTGTTTATTATTTGGAGTTTTAAATTCAAATCCCAATCCGAAGTTCAAATTCCAAATCTCAGTCTCAAATTCAAATTCAAATTCAAATTCAAATTGAATTTTTCCCTCTAATCTATCTTGGGCCGAAGCCATCTCTCTTTCTCTCTTTGGGCTGTAGCCTAGCTATCCAGCCCGGCCCACTCGCCCATCGCCCTCTTTCTTTTTCTGCTCTGCTTTGCTCTACCCACGTCGTGTGCATCCGAACTGTGCTGCACCGCGCCTGCTATGCCACCTCTGCCTATTTGAATGCGCATCGCACAAATGGAGAACACATACCATCACCGTGCGCATTCATGCCCCAGTCATTTCCTACTGTTTCAATGCGAATTGAATCGCATTCCAAAAACCGAAGCCGTCGATCCCACCCACATCCGTGTCCGCTTTGCCTCCCTCTCGAGCCTATATATGGGAGCACTGTGACCACCTTCATCCCCTTCACACTCCATCCAAACCTCACCATACTCGGTGCCCTGTCATCGCTGTGTGCATCGTCTTCCCCGACGTGGGCCACAACTTCGCCTCGTCGCTCCACCGTCTCTGGTGAGTTTTTGACGATTCTTCTTATGCATATCGTGTCCCTGAGGCTGATGACACTGGAATTTCATTGTCTTCCCCATCTGATATGACAATGGGTGTCCCGATCTTTCGATGAGAAGGGTAATTCGATTTGGGTGGAGATGACTCTCACGATTCGGCTACCAATCGTATACGACCAATAGGTCGGCAATCACTTAACCAACTCCGTGATTGTTATCGACCTTGCTAGAAGCACGATCAACCTAATCATGAAGGTCTATTTCTGTATGCAATCGAAGAACAAGCAAGAACACGATAAATAAGTAATCTGAAATTGCAAATAGGATTAAAATACTCAATAAGGTGGGATTCCAAAGCGGTATTCAGGGTTGGTCTAGTGACACAAGCCAATACACGAAGTTACAATGTAGCTAACTTTTAACTAAACGAAATCTAAGGAAACTAGAGGGGTGTGGCCACCTTAAATAGGGGAGGGGGAGTCGCACATAGCTAAGAGATAAGGGGTGGTACTATTCATAGTACTGTTCATGTAAACAGTATGGCCGTGAGCAGTGCGGCCCGAGAGGGGGGCGGCCAGGGAAGTGGCCAGCCCAAATAACCTAAAGTTGTTGCTGTCCTTTGGGCCCAATGATCGATACAAGGCCCTCGGCCCAAAGTGAGGTGGCACAACACCATATATAAGTGAAGCAAATTCATCGACCCGTTGTAGTAGAGTTTGACGCAGCCAAATCGATGGAAGTAGAGTAGCCCGGTTGGAGGTGGAGTAGCGGTCGTATACAGAGGGTTGATGTCCTCATCACCATCACAGTTCAACCTACTACCACAGTCGATTCCATCGCTCGCGATGAATGTCTCCTCGATCCCTTGCACTAGTAGCGTCGCCTCACCCTTCACCATCTTTTGCGTGTACCGATTCGACTGTTGCTCCACCATGGAGTGCCGCCACCGTCACTACCTTCTTCCCTGGTGTTGGCCACCATTGCCCTACTGCCACGAACCACCTTCAGTCATGTCGTTTGTCCCACAGGACTCCCCTCAACGTCGTCGTGCTTGTGCGCGTGTTGTTTCCCAAATACCGCCGATGGAACGTTGTCGCCTCTGTTAACCCATGCCTCAGCTACCGCCTGCCATCGCCAGTGCCACCATCGTGCCCCTCCGTCCTTGATGCTGCTACCCATCACTTCCCTAAGGTCGCACCAACCCATTTGCGTCGTCGCTCACCATCACCGACACCATCCCGAGTTGTTGGCCACCTCCCCTGTTCCTCACTCTCTCTTCCTTTCTTTGTCTCTTTGTCGGATGGACCCCACTGTCAGATATCTCCCAAAAACTATTAATAAACCGGTTGGCCTTTCTGTGTATAACATGTGGGCCCGCACTGTTTATTTCTTTTAAAATCAATTATTTTCGTTATGTTTATTTCACTAACATGTTGATACCGCCTATCCGTTGGCACTATTTCGTATACTCGGTTCACTGTGAACTGAAGTTAATTCCATGGACTCGGTCCATAGACTAGGGCCCACCTATCAATCTCTACCTCTTTTTATTTGTTTTAATTCGAGAGAATATTTTAAGGAATATTCTCCTTTCTCTCTCAATTTCTAGCATGTTCCCCCGTCCATATTTTTGGAAGCCCGTTCCCCTTCATATTTTTTTAAAATAATACATTTAAAAAAAAGAATTACATAAATAAATAGTCAAAAAAATAAAATTACAAAACTAGACCTCTGTCGCTAATTGAAATGGCGATAAGACCAATTGAATTGGCGACAGGGTCCTCTTCCATGGGCGACAAGGTCTCTGTTGCCAATTGAAATGGTGATAGGTCCCTGTCGCTAATTAAAATGGCGATAGGGTTCTAGTTTTGTAATTTTCTTTTTTGACTATTTATTTCTATAATTTTGTTTAAAAATGTATTATTTTAAAAAGAATCTTCTCTTTCATGCGAGCTCCGATTGATCCTGTTCTTTTTCCTAAATTCCTAATCTCTCCATTAGTTCTAATTTTATCATTTTATTTACTTTTGTGGTTATTTATTTGCTCTCGTTTCGCCTGTAGAAACGGATGTTGTCGAAGCGAACTTAGAGCAACCAGAGGGAGCAGCACACACCTACAATGAAGGCAAGTCTTCCTTGACCATGTTGTGCCTACTGTTTTTTGAAATTTTATTTTATTTTATCGTGTAAAACTAGTATGCATGGCTAATTACATAAAATGACGATTTTACATGTTAGGAAATGGTAGCTATTCCTAATTGAAATTTACCACCTTGATATTGATATCATTGTACCTTTGTCGCCCTAGTATAGTTGATCTGCTGTAACGAGTATGTTAGCTGTGGATTAGTTTAGTTGTTAGAATTGCATAGACAAGCTATATCGGTCATTGTCATCCTATGGGTAGGAATTATTATAAAACATGTATGCAAATCATTTTGGAAAATGTATGGCCATAGGTTTTGCCATTGTTTTAGAAATAAAAGAAAATGGTGAAAATATGTTTTAGACTTGGCGGATGGTAAGTTTAGGCGGGTACGGACTGAGCACGAGAACTTGTAATGTGATAGTTCCACCAGAGTCAATTAAGGACCGATGCTTGTGTCAATCCAACCCAAGTACTATCGTACAACCACAAGTCAATATGGCTACGACTCGCCAAGTAAGTTGCAACAACCTAGCTTAGATTTCGCCACATGGTTGAATGTGGGTGTCAGATGGAGAGAGTTTTTCCCACACAACGCAAGAGGGGGCTTCTGATGGGGTAGCTAGAACCCTTCAGTGGTGAAACCTTAGTGAGCGGAGCTGAGCTGGGATGGCGTATTGTAAAGGCCTTGTGATAATCACTTAGTCGCACACCTATGTAAGTGTGTCAAACGAATAGTATAAGTTGGTTATCTCTTGTGGGTAAAGTTGTACAACCTCTGCAGAGTGTAAAACTATTCGAACAGTCGTGTCCATGGTCAAGGGCGGGCATGGTGTGTTTTCACATGGAAGATTTTTGGTTTTTTTAAATGAGCTTTTGGTAAACTAGGGGTGGATAGACCTCTTGGGAGATTCTTCTGGTAGCTAGAGCCAGATGGGTGGATAGAACCCGATCCTTCAAACTTTGGCGGATAGAGCCTTAAAACTAGTTTTTGGTGGCTACAACCTTCACTAGTAAAATATTTAGTTGCAATTATTGCAACCAGATTGTCAAATGATTGCTTTTGGAAAATAGTGGTCCATTTGGAACTTAAAATGTGGCTTTATGCAAAAGAACCATAATAAGCCTTCATTGTTAAGCCTTGCATCTATGTAATTGCATTATTCCCAAGACTTGTGTAGTACTCTATGTACTCACATGCTACACTAAAAAAATCTCAAAAGTCTACAAAGATGCTAAGGTGGATTATGACTTCTACAAGTGTGGCTTTGACAAAGGTCATATAGAGTACTAGGATGCACTCCTAGTCGATAGCCGGTTGGCGAATTGATGGGTCATTTTCAGAGTTTATCTTATTTCTGTTTTTGCTACCAGTAAGACATGAGGTCAAGTGACCCTTATGGTAGTAAGTGGCCATAATGTCAGTACACTATTACTTATTTTTATGTTATGAATCATGATTCGGACTTGTTATCATCACTTTATCCATTGTGTGCACTAGCTTCATCTGGGACTCGTGCAGAAATATACAGAGGGTTTGGGTTCAGAAATCTAATCCCGACACGCCTCAAGTTGATGCAAGTGAAGCAAAGGATGACGATGATGATCTACTTCCACCTCTTCCACAACAAGTCAAGATTCATCATACAATTGCCAAATCACACCCCGTTGACCAAATCCTAGGGGATGTTAGTAAGGGAGTTCAAACCCGATCTTGTTATGCTTTATTTTGTGAACATTACTTATTTGTGTCTTGCTTGGAGCCTTCAAATGTTGATCAAGCTCAAGATGATCCAAATTAGGTTAATGCAATGCATGAAGAGCCAACAACTTCACCTGCAATGATGTGTCGACCTTGGTGGAGAGTCCCCGGAATCATAGTGTCAATGAAACTAAGTGGGTCTTCCGGAACAAGCAAGATGAGCATGGAGTGGTGATTCACAACAAGGTGAGACTTGTGGCTCAAGGGTTCTCTCAAAATGAAGCCTTGGATTTTGGAGAGAAATTTGCTCCTGTTGCAAGGCTTGAAGCCATTCATACCTTTCTTGCATTTGCATCATGCTTTGACATTAAGCTATATCAAATGGATATTAAGAGTGCATTTCTTAATGGTGTGATTTCCAAGTTGGTGTTTGTAGAAAAACCTCCCGAGTTTGAAGACCCTAAACACCCTAATCATGTGTAAAAGTTGTCTAAGGCGCTATATTGGCTCAAGCAAGCTCCGAGAGCATGGTCTGAGTGCCTTAGGGACTTTTTGCTTCAAAAGGGCTTCAAAATTGGGAGAGTGGACTCTACTCTTTTCACCAAGCTCATAGATGGAGAATTCTTTATTTGCTAAATATATGTTGATGATATAATCTTCAGTTCCACTAATCAAGATTTTTTCCAAGGAATTTGGGGACATGCTACCTAAGGAGTTTGAGATGTCCATGATTGGAGAGTTGAGCTTCTTCCTTGGATTTCAAGTTAAGCAATTGAAGGAGGTATATTCATTTGTCAAGAGAAATACATCAAGGACCTGTAACACCCTGGCTATTCGGAAGCCAAGATGTCACCTAAAACATCTAACATACAACCATAATGCAGAAGAATTTGAACTAAGTATTTCAACTAAAGACAGCATTAAATTAAACAGGACATGGTGAAGGTATCCTTCCTTCACCTTCTAAGTTATTTAATACTGATCATCAATAAAGAAGGTTCACACGCATAATAAATCAACATCCATGTGGAGAAGGTATCCTTCCTTCACCAATTATAATTTAATTATTACAGTTCATCATTAACGAATGTAAGATAGAACTAAATTTAATCTTGAACATGAATAGGGTGATGTGAACAGTAGTGCGTGTCTACTCCCTCCCAAGTGAGCCAACATCGGGGTTACCTAAAATAAACAAACAACGCAAGAGTGAGTCCATGACTCGGCAAGTCTGATGAAAGAAAAAGAACACATATACAAACAGACATCACCATTTAAGAATGCGAACCTTGCATCGAGTGAACACTTATGAAAACATGAAATGAATGAATGTAATCAGGATGGACTGCACACATGCATATATCGGTATAGTGAGTGACACACCGTCGGTGTTCACTTAAGCCCGCACCTTAACAAAAGTGCGGGGATCCAAGTCTTATATGAAGAACGTTTCATATAGGTGTCCAAAGCTGCCCATCTTGGAATTGATGGGTCTTACGTGCCCATCTTTGGAATTGATGGGTCTTTCAATCCACTCCCGTGGACGGGACATGACAATGTCCAAATTTGCCCACATTGGAATGGTGGGACTTACAATCCACTCCCGTGGACATAACATGAATAAAAGGATGCATGATATGAACATGAACAGTGATAATACCATCTCTCAGTATATACTCCACATAATGAAATAACATAACCAATTCCGCATCTCGGGTAACACAATATGTCACATTATATTCATGAAAACATTCACAATCACAACACTCAAAAGCAACAAAGTACTTGCCTTCCGCGTTGCGACGCGTTAGCAGGCAACGATGGCGCTCCCAAACCCGTAGCCTCGTGGCCTAAACAATTAAATAACCGAAATAAGAACAACATAGAATCCAACCCGAATTAATAGTCTACAATACCCCCCTTGAACTCCCAAGGAATCGCCATAAAACCTAATCTGAAAAACAGGCTGCAACCCAAAAACGTGTCGGGACAGCAGCACGAAAATGACAGTAGTTAATGACGTGGGACTCGAAATGAGATGAGTCCAGATCCTACCTCATCTTAACGAACATATCTATAACATTCAAGTTGATGAGATTTCCCAATTCGGCCAATAAACTTCTCTAATAAAGAAAACAAAACAGCAGCACAGCTTCTGTCTGAACAAACAGGACAGCAATACTAAAACAACCATAACTTTTAATCTACAACTCCGAATTGAGCGTTCTTTAACAATCTGAAAAGGTTATGAAATTACCTACAATAAACTAGTTGGCACGACATTCAAATTTTGCCTTTAACAAAAAGTGGCACACGGGTCAAAACTAAAGATAGAAACTGACATATAATCTGGACAGACTGATCTACAATCTGGACAGTCACAAAGAAAAGTGCATAACTTTTGATCTATAAATCCAAATGAGGTTTTCTTTATCAATCCTGAAAGCTAGTGATATCACCTTCAAAATTTGTTATGAGCAAGACCTCTGAATCACCCTCTAACTAGGCCATATATCAACCTAAACAGAGACTGCTAATTCTCGTCAGGATTCTGGACAGCAGATATTAAATCTATCATAACTTTTGACTCGAAAGTCGGAATTAGGTGATCTTGGCGGCCACCGAACTAATCAAAATTGACCTATTCAAGTGCTTTGGGATGGAAGAAGCCAATCAAGACTCCTATGGCTACAAATTCACATTGTGCTAAGCAATGTAAGAACCAAGGATCTACTTCCGATTTATTTAATTTCTCCCGACTAATCCTTTCGAATATATTTTAGGGATATTTTCACCAAACTATTAGATGAGGACCGTTTTTGTAGGTTAAGGAGTGAGTTAAATATCATAGATGCCTCTAACGTTACATGAGCATGTTTACATTCTTGTAATATATTGTTATGTTTATATGTGATATATGCTTGCTTGCTTAGTTTGTAGTTTTGGTTCTTGCTTGTTTTTTGTTTTTGTGAGCTCAAATATTGTCCATGTATTCTTGCATACCTAAATGTGAAAAATCAGTACTCTCCTAGATGGCATCTTGAAAAATGACCTATCTTTTCTATGCTTTGAAATGTTTTCCCTAAGTTCTTTACATTGACCCAGTCTTGAAAAATGAGAATGGCAAAATCAACGAAAAATACATTTATATGCTTAAATAGTGGGCTTTCTAGCATAACATGGGTCTAAGTCACATGAGCCGGATAATTCCATTTCTTGGTTCGTGGTGACACAAATAGACCCATACATTACGAAAAATCCCTCTCCCAGACTCATTTGGCTCACGCTTTTGTAAAATCTCAAAAATTAGTTTGAAAAACTATATGCTTATAACAATATCTTCAAAAATGCCTCCTTTTCAGTTTCTCTCTCTATTTGACCATCTCCATATTAAGTTTATAGAGTTTTCTTTGAAATTTGGAGGTTGGAAGAATTTTAGAGCACTGGCTAGTTTCTGTTTCTAGCTCATCTTCATTTCTGTCAATTTGTCCGAGTCCCAATCGGATCATCCATTTGTTTCAGTGAACTATCCGCTCAGGAAGCTTGTTTCTCAGGTTGTACGCAGTTGAGCTAAATTTGTTGTCAACCGTTGGATTTTTAAGGATCAGTTTGGACCACAGGATCTCAGTTAATGAGCATACCCTTTTGATCTATCTATTGCTATCCATTCGATCATACCTTCATAAAATCGCAGCCACAGGATTCGTTTACTTCATCCTAGCCACATATTCAAAACAAATCAATCTGAGCCATTCATTGCAGCATGTACACCTTTCTCCTACAACCATTCAGTCAAAATCTCTATTCGTGATCAACACGTGAATTCCCCATTCTTTCTGCTCCTGTATGCAGTACCATGGTCTGCCGCCGCCGCCGCTTGCTGTTCGCCGCTGTCGTGCCACCTCGGCCGCCGGCTACCATCAAAATGGATTCTCTTGATGGTTGGCAGGATGCACCAGGTCTCTATGATACTACTTATGCCACTGATGATAAAAGTGATCCCGACTTTGTGCCTACACAGCCTTCTCTAGTTCCACCGGAGCCACATCTTCGTAGACACACAGCCATGAGGCAAGTGGCTCTGCATCAGCTCTAGTGCCATCACAGATCCAAGTTCAGAATGAGGGACAAACCGCAATGCTTGAGCAAATTCAAAATTTTCAGAAAAAGCATGAGAAAGCCTTGGAGGACTTTGTTAGAATATTATGGAAAGCAATGCAATACATGGCAAGCAATCATGGATTAAGGCAATGCATGGACTCTATCCCTACCGATCATTACCTTCCTGCTGCGTGTGATTGTGCCATCCATGCCTTCCTAAACTGAGTTATACTCTTGTCATACTTGCTCCCATCTTTCCATGTATCATTTTCTGTACCAAACGTGTATAGCTTTCCTTGTATATGTACACTTGTGTATCCTATATAGTTCGGCAATGACAAAGCACTATGTGTGGAATTGACAACCGAAAGCCCATCTCCCCTTGCGTTGTTTCATGGTATCAAAGCATCACGCCTCACAGCTGATCCTCTTCTTCCTCACTTGCGCAATGGCCACCGAATCCTCCCCCAATTCCAGCTCCTCCGGTGTGCTCAACTCCAATACCGGGGTTGCCTCCACAACCAACACCACCAGCGTTCCTACCGGTGGCGCCCTCATCTCCAATGCCGTTGATGTAGCATATATCAAGACGCCCGTTCCCATCACCTTGGATCTCGTTGCTTGCAACTTCTCCAAGGTGCATGCTCTTCCTTGTGATGCTCGGGAAATACGGCCTCACACACATGTCGACGACACTCCACCACCGAACCCATCCACCACCGAGTGGGTGCAGCCCGACTTCATCATCCTGTCATGGATTTATGGTTCGATCTCTCTTGACATCTATGACATTGTCATGTAAGAGAACGCATCAGCTAGCATGATCTGGGTGGCCTTTGACAACCTTTTCCGCAACAATGAAACCCAGGCAATGCACCTCGAGGCGGAGTTTCGTGCGACAATTCAAGGAGAGTTGTCCATGACCGCCTATCTTCAAAAGTTGAAGCCACTGACCGACACACTCCGCAACGTTGATCAAGCAGTTTTTGATGAAACCCTTGTTCTCACCGCCTTGCGCGGACTGAACCCAAAGTTCACTCAACTTGCCATCATCCTCTCAATGCAGCAGCCTTTCCCCTCCATCCTCGATGCCCAATCATCAATGATCATGGAAGAGCTGCAGCAAGGCGAACGTGACAAGGTCCAGTTCGACACCGCCCTATTTTCCTCTTCTTTCGGTGGTGCCCTGGTAGCAATGGAGGCTCCGACTATGGCAAAGGAGGCAACGCCAAGAATTTCAACAAGAACTACAATGGCAACAAGAAGAAAGGTGGCAACGGTTTCCCCAACAACAACGCTAGTGGCACTCGCACTTAGGGCTTTTCCCATCCACCCATGTTCAATCCATGGACTGGGGCATGGCTCGGTACCTAGCAGGTGCCTGCTCCCTCCGCTGCAATGGCCGTACTTGGGTCGCGACCTGGCTTTTTCCACCGACTGATGCCATCTTCACCTGCTACCTTCAACGCCCAGATCACTACACCAAGACCAACACCACCAGCCACGCCAAATTGGGACCAATAGTCCTTCATCTCAGCCATGAACAACCTCTCGGTCCAGGGCAACACCGACACCAAGTGGTTCTTGGACTCTGGCGCAACCAGTCACATGGCATCTGATCCGGGTATTCTCTCCCATACATATCCTTCCTCTTGCTCCTCTCGCATCACTTTCGGCAATGGCTCCTATTTACCCATCACTCTTTCTGGTTCTTCATCTTTTCTCGTCGGCCCCCCACTCCTTTTCTCGCAATAACATTCTTATTTCTCCTCACATTATCAAAAATATTATTTCCATTTGCAAGTTCATTTTCGACAATCTTTCTTCCGTCAAATTTGACCCTTTTAGCATTTCTACGAAGGATCTTCGAACTCGAACCGAGATGCTCAGGTGCAATAGTGCTGGGGATTTATATCCCCTTCGTTTTGTGTAACATCCCAAAGTTCTGTTACAAAAATTAAAATTTATAAAATATTATTTTATTGTATTTTCTAAAATTTAAAAGAGTTTTATTGCTTTTCCTAAAATTCTTTTAATTTATGCAGTTTACTAGGTCTTTATTGGATTTAAAGTTAAAAAGAAAAACTTAATTAATTTCTTGAACCTTTTGGTATTTCAAAAGGTCTTTCCTATTTTTCAGAAATTAAAAATAATTTATTTGCAAAAGTAAAAGATAACTTTAAGTTGTAAATAATTCTATTAAGTTCTAATCAATTCAAGAAATTTATGTGTTTTTTCTAGAATTTTTGGACTTTATTTACTATTTTCTAAAAACCTTTTCCCTTTCTTCGTTTGTTCAAAATTCCCGACTGCCCATTCCTATCCCCGCGCCACCCTCTCAGTTTAAGACAACCCTCTTGGTTTCGACCACCCTCTCGGTCTTGACCAGTCTTTCGGTCTCAACCAACCCCACCTGTCAACCCCCTGCTCACCTTCTCTTTCCTCCCTCTTTTTCCTCAGCGACGTGCACATTAAATACCATCGTCTCCGCCATGATGTGTGCATTAAATGCCAAGCCGCCGTGAATCCCGCCACTCCATCTTGTCGCCTAATCCTCCCCCTTCCTTTATAAATGGAGCACCAGAGCCCTCGCCCTCCTCTTGCATTCCCCTTAGCTCTCCTCTCTCTCTCGCCCTCGTTTCACCGTGCTTCGAGTTTCACCGCCGCCGGTGGAGCTCGTGCCACCGCCTCTAGCACCGTCGTCAAAGCTTCTCCTGTCGTCGGCCGAACCACCTTCCTCCTCGCATTCCGCTGCCGTCGATGATTCCCTGGCAACATCGTCCACTCCGTAGAGTTCGCCTCATGACGTTCTATGACGTGCTCCCTTCCTTTTCTCCGAAGCGCTGCCGATTCGCCGGAGCCCGTGTGTGGCCGACCGTGTACCCGCTCACATTCCTCGTCGAGCCGTGTGCCACCTTCACCTACAAAATGGAGCACCGTGTGTTCCATTCCTTCCCTCTTCAAATTACCGCCAATCACATGCTCCCTACTCTGCCAGTGCACTGCCTTTCTTCTTCTTTTCTTCTTTGAGCAACCTCCTTGTAGGGGCCCACCTATCATTTAGAGTAGCTCCAATCCCTGGCCATCTCTCCCTCACCTCCGGCTTCGCAAGACTGTGTTCTACCCGAGGCTCCCCTCCTCACCGCCGAAGAGTTCACCAGAGCACCCGCGCCATCTTCGACCGCCGTTCGCCATCCACCAACCTCCTCCAGCCTCTCTCAGTCTTGGTGAGCTCCCCATGTCTTGTTCTCTCATATCCTTCTTGTGACCATGTAGAGTAGTCGCATCCTCCTTCTGACCAGGTAGCCGAACCTTCTTTCGACCACCTATAGTCGATCCACCTTCCAACCAGGTAATCGAATCTCCTTTCGACTACCTGTAGTCGATCCTCCTTTCGACCAGGTAGCCGAACCTCCTTTCGACCACCTATAGTCGATCCTCCTTCCGACCAGGTAGTCAAACATCTTTTCGACCATCTGTAGTCGATCCTCCTTCCTACCAGGTAGTCGAACCTCCTTTCGACCACCTATAGTCGAATCTCCTTTTGAGAGCCCGTTCTCCTTCATTCGAACTCTGATATGAGTGATTCAAATTTCTAAATTCATCTAAATTCAATATCTTTCTTTTGGTTCTAATTTTGGTAATTTTTGGATTTTTATTTGAATTTAGTTCGAATTTGGATCGTTTTCACGTGTAGTGTTCGACGACTGCAGAGAACAAGATTTTGACGTTGTTTGAGAAGAACAACTAACTAAGCAAGGCAAGTTACATCCTTTGATCATATTGAATCCCAATATTTTAAATTATTATTGCATGCTATTTAAATTCAAGTAATTTAAATTCCCGTTTTAAGCTTTATAGTTATCCCAAATTCCTTGTATAGCCAAACTTTGCTATTGAATTAGTCATTCCTTGATACCTTAGTTAAAATCTAGTTGGTACATTAGTATGAGCTAGAACATGTTCAAAAATAGTATACTTAGACAAAGCTAAGACCGAAAGTGTTTAATTTGGGGGATTTAGCCAAAAGTTCAACTATGATTTAAAATAATACTATAGTATTGTCTTTACCATAGATGTTTATAAAATGATTTGACTAGGCAAATAAAATAAAATTTGGTTTGGATTTGGGTGAAATGGATGTTTGCATGGGTGCATGTTTATGCACGGGATCAATTCATTTCTATGATCGAGGCCTAGGGTTTTATTGGAAGTCACCCAAGTCAGTTAAGGACCGATCTTCGAGCTGCATCTTGCTAAGCCCCATTGTACGATCACATGTCCTGTGTGGATGGGACCTGGCTAAATAATTTGTACCACTTCATCGTGGTCGTGCCATCTGCTTGCGTGGGTGTCTTTACAACCTACTTTTATATATTCCCATATGGCGCACGAGGAGACTTCCGGTGGGTGGTTAGCCCAATAAAAGTGAAACCTTAGCGGTGCAAGAGGGGGCTTTCAACGGATGGTTAGTCCAAAGTAAGTGAAACCTTAGCGAGGTGGGACTACGGTGGGATGGTGCATTGTAAAGGTCTTGTGATAATATCTTAGTCGCACACCTTCGGAAGTGTGATCAGACATTACGAGTGATTATCTCTTGTGGGTAAAGGTGTACAGCCTCTACAAAGTGTTAAGAACTATTCGAATAGTCGTGTCCACAGTCAAGGACATGCTAAGCAAAGCCACTCAAAGTTAGAATTCGGTTTCATTTTCAAAAGACCTTATCAATTGTTTCTGGATGGTTTATCTAATTGGGAAATTGAGCGGTCTCCAGGAGGGTATCCTTCACAATCTTGTCCACATGACTAAGCAAATCCACTCAAAGTTAGAATTCGGTTTCATTTTCAAAAGACCTTATCAATTGTTTCTGGATGGTTTATCTAATTGGGAAATTGAGCGGTCTACCCTATGATAGGAGGGTATCCTTCACCAATCTTGTGTGAATGCTATCTGACTATAAAACTTGAGAATTAAGAAAATGAATTTTAGATTTAGAATAACTACTTTGGAACCTAGTACAAGTATTTGGAAAGAAACATTGCTTTATGCAAAATCAACTCTATAGGCCTTCCTTTGATATATCCCTCATGCATTATAATTCTATTATTGGGTGTAACTTGCGGGGCACGGTTGCTTGTACTCACTCTTGCTTAATAAAATGTTGTTCAGAGGAGAAGGACTTTGCATCTACTAAAGATCTCGATGACTAGGCCGCTACCCCAGTCGATTGCTTGTGGTAGATTAGCTGGACTCTACTGCTTCTTGTTTCATCTTTCGCTATGTTCTGTTCTGTTGGCTCGTAAGCCTTTCTGGTAATCAACTCTGATATTTATTAATAAATCTTTGCAATTATGGATGTTACAATGTTTGTTTACTTTGTGAATTAGCTACTGATCCTGGGTCCTGACAAAGAGGTATCAGAACCATATCGACTGTAGGCCGTGACCTAGTTAGAATGGCCGTTAGTTGAAAACTTCAAAACTTATTTTACATAACAAGGACAAAATAAATTATTCTTTCCTCATCCTTGGTCATCTTTCTATCCTTACCTTCTTCATGATGTCCTTCCTTACCTTGATCTTCCATCACCATTTTATAATGTTAAAAGAATCCCCTTTCCGTTTGAAAATTTCCATAGATTGTCAATATGTTTCATAGCATTACGTTCAAGACCCGAGACATGGAGCCATCAAGGATGTATCATCATCTCCACCCTCCAAGGACAACAGACAGGATTAATTGAAGACCGTGAGTTGAAGATCGTTTTGTTAAAGACCGACCATATAGCTTAAGTTTGCGAAAGGCTCATTATGTGTATTGAGTCATTTCACCAGCTTAAGAGTATTGATCGAGTAGAACGATGTATTGTTTCTTCACTTGTATGGTATATTTTCTTTTGGTATGTCGTACGCAGATCTTTTCAATTTTGTGTACAACACTTGCGTAAGGGGGGTAGACTTCTTTCCTCATAGCTCTCTCTTTCTTATCCTTTGCTTTTCCCTCTCACCCATCGTGCTTTCTCCCTCTCATCTATGAAACCCATGAAGAATTGTTGCAAAAGGGTCAAACGCGCAAGCAAGTCACTTGGAAGCTACTCTTGTTGGTATTAACCAGTGTGTTTGGATGCCAAGCTAGGTAGTTTTGGGGAATCATTGATAAGACTGATTTTGGGGATTGGACATTTTAAGATTTACCAAGGTTATGAGAAGTTATTGTGAATACTAGAGTATGATGATGGATATGCATTGATTATGAACGGTTTAAAGAATAGCGGATTGGTGGATTATATAGATTATGGAGAAAGAAAATGATCGCAAAGGAAAATTTTGATTGATCATGTAGTGATATGGATCCAAATAGCAAGCTAGCGGGATCGTGTTGTTTGGCCCTGATCTTTCACGGTACACCTTGATCGTAGCCTCCTAGCCCTTACGCAGCATAAGAACAACAAGGCCTCCTTGATAATCCTTCTCCCATGCACACCACAACACGTGAACAAAGGGTAGTAGAACCAAAGTTCCAGTGAATAAAATCCAACAACTCAATTGAATTCAATACACCAAGAGCAATTCCTCGCGGAAATCTCAAGAACACGATAACCTTGCCACCAAAACCATGGTGATTTTTAGTATCTATTTCTTAACTCATAACATAACTTTCAACTCCCCCTTTACAATGGGCTATGCCCTGGCCTTATATTGGCACCGAAGGGTGTTGCCAAACACACACATGCACAGCCGAAGAGACCTAAACAAACTCAACATGATCTACCTGGACTCTATCTCTAAGAAACGAACTAAACATCTAAGTACAACTCTGATTCTTTTAAATAGAAACAATCTTGAAGATAGAAACTAAATCATAGATTGATTCCAATCCATACTGAACCAACATAGAAATTATGATCTTGACCTTCCTTACAGGCACGGGTACCCCCTTTGGCACGTGGCTTTCCTCCTGACGTGGCTTTCCTTTTAGCTTCCTTCCTTCCTTCTTTCTTACTTGCCATGTTAGATTCGGATCACCTGATCGTGGGCCTGGTCGTAGACCTGGTCATGGTCGTAACCCTTCTGAATGTGGTCATAGGCCACCTGGACATGGTCGTAGGCCACCTGGTGGTGGTCGTGAACCACCTGATCGTGGTCGTGGACTATTCCCACTGAGTACTATTCTTGCCGAGTACTGTTCCCGTCGAGTACTCCTCCTGTTGAGTACTATTCATAGACCCGATCGTGAAACTGGTCACAGATTTAGTGGAGCTGGTCGTAGACCTCGTGAAACTGGTCATAGACCTTCTGCAACTGGTTGTAGACCCTCTGGAACTGGTCGTGGACCTTCAGAACTAGTCACAGACCTTGCTCTCTTCTCCCTTGGCCATGGATCAAAACAGCACTCGAAGTAACAATTCTACTTGGTGCCGCATCATGAACGATAGAGGATTCTGAAGTACCGATTTGATTATTAGGAGAAGTTGGATTTAAATCGAATCTTGAGTTGATTATAACGATGGGCGGAAAGCTTGAAATTGAGAAAGGTGGGCAGTAAAGGCAGAGGGTGGATTACGAAAAGAATTAGATTTTCTATATCGAATCATGATATTGATTTTGGTGGATTATGTTGAATCAAGAAGTATGTAATTAATTGGGTATGTTGGTCATGTTGGATTATTGGATATGATCGAATAAAGAAGTTGGATTTAAAAGAAATCTTGGTTGGATTATAGAAATACGTCTTGATTCGATTTTAGAACTAAATCTTTGGTGGGTTATAGAAATATGACTATTGGAGATTGATTATAGAAAATAGATTATTGCCGGATACTAGATTATGAAAATAGATTATTATTGGATTGTTGGATATTGAATTATGATTCTAATATTGATGGTTACTAGTATTGGAGTTGATCTAAATAATTGTTGGAATGATGGATATCTTACCGATTTTGGAGTTGGTCAAAATAATTGCTGGATAGATGATGATAAAATAATTTGGCAGATTAAATTTGAATTTGTGAATTTCAAGTAGTTGTTTGGAAAGCTATATAATGAAGGCATTGGATCTACGTAAGAAATTCTGGAGGATTGCGATGGATAAATATACTTGAGAAGTTAAGTAAATGATGTCATGGATTTAGTTGAGAATTTTGGAGAAAGCAATTGCTTGATTATAATCTTTAGAGAATTTCATTCCAAAGGGGATATAGTGAAATCTAGCGTGATCTTGGAGTTTATCGGATTGGAAGATGTGCTTATTGCTACTAGATTTTTGTGGACTTATGCAGCAAAGAAATCATGCAATCAAATTGGTGAATTTATTGAGTATTCAAGCCTATGCCCAAGAAGGATTTGCGAGTTATGTTGTTGTACGATAAAATATGTGATTTATTGAATGATTGGATTTTAATTGGGTGACTTTAAGTTATGTGGATTGGGGGATTTCAATAATAATAAGATTTGGATCCATAATTGTTAGTTGGCACTCTAGTACATGGTTGAGACTCAGCCGTTTGGCATCAGTTACCAAATTAGAGCTACCATCGCAGCTGTCAAAGGTGCACTACATCTTTCCTTGGTGCCGCAGCAGAAGAAATGCCTCATGGCACCGGAAGAACAGTTGTACCTGAAGGACACCGAATTAAAGGACGATCTCACCAACTAGGTTTATCCAATCAGGAATTTCAAAGAAATTGGAAGTCCTACCGGGAGCAAGACCTTTTGGTTCCGCGAAGAACCATGAAGCAACCGGCCAGAGAAGGAAGCAACCTAGAAAACCAAGAGCTGAGTTTCCCGACATTTCTTTCTAGCCTCTCCGAATATCAGTGATGAGATTCCTTTTAAGGGGGGTAGTTTGTAACATCCCAAAGTTCTATTACCAAAATTAAAATTTATAAAATATTATTTTATTGGATTTTCTGAATTTTAAAAGAGTTTTATTGCTTTTCCTGAAATTCCTTTAATATAAAAAGTCAAAAATAAAATTTATGCAATTTACTAGGTCTTTATTGGATTTAAAGTTAAAATAAAAACTTAATTAATTTCTTGAACCTTCTGGTATTTCAAAAGGTTTTTCCTATTTTTCACAAATTTAAAATAATTTATTTGCAAAACTAAAAGACAACTTTAAGTTGTAAATAATTCTATTAAGTTCTAATCAATTCAAGGAATTTTAATGTTTTTTCCTAGAATTTTTGGACTTTATTTACTATTTTCTAAAAAATCGTTTTCTCTTTCTCTGTTTGTTTCAATTGCTGTCGGCCCATTCCTATCCCTGCGCCACCCCCTCGGTTTAAGACCACCCTCTTGGTTTAGACCACCCTCTCAGTCTCGACCAGCCTTTCGGTCTCGACCAGCCCTTCGGTCTCGACCAACCCTTTCGTCTCGACCAGCCTCTCAGTTTCGACCACCCTCTTGGTTTCAACTAGCACCGCCTGTCAGCCCCCTACTCACCATCTCTTTCCTCCCCCTTTTTCCTCAGCGACGTGAGCATTAAATATCGTCATCTCTGCCGTGACGTGCACATTAAATGTCACGCTGCCGCGAATCCCACCACTCCATCTTGTCGCCGATCCTCCCCCTTCCTTTATAAATGGAGCACCAGGGAGCCCTCACCCTCCTCTTGCATTCCCCTCACCTCTCCCTCTCTCTCCCACCCTCGTTTCGCCGTAGCCAGCTAACCGCGTGTTCCATTCCTTCATCTTCAAATCACCGCAAACCGCGCGCTCCCTGCTCTGCCAGTGCGCTGCCTTCCTTCTTCTTTTCTTCTTTGAGCAACTTCCTTGTAGGGGCCCACCTGTCATTCACAGCAGCTCCACTCCCTGGCCATCTCTCCCTCACCTCCGGCTTTGCAAGACCGCATTCTACCCGAGGCTCACCTCCTTGCCACCGAAGTGTTCACCAAAGCTCCCACGCCGTCTTCAACTGCCATTCGCCGTCCCCCGACCTCCTCCTCCAACCTCTTTCTTGGTCTTGGTGAGCTCCCCGTGCCCTGTTCTCGCGCATCCTTCTTGTGACCACATAGAGTAGTCGCATCCTCCTTCCGACCAAGTAGTCAAACCTCCTTTCGACCACCTATAGTCGATACTCCTTCTGACCAGGAAGCCGAACCTCCTTTCGACCACCTGTAGTCGATCCCCCTTTCGACCAGGTTGTGGAACCTCTTTTCGACTACCTGTAATCGATCCTCCTTCCGACCAGGTAGTCGAACCTCCTTTCAACCACCTATAGTTGATCCTCCTTCTGACCAGGTAGTCGAACCTCTTTTTGACCACCTGTAGTCGAGCCTCCTTCCGACCAGGTAGTCGAACCTCCTTTCGACCATCTGTAGTCGAATCTCCTTCCGAGAGCCCGTTCTCCTTCATTCGAACTCTGATCTGAGTGATTCAATTTTCTAAATTCATCTAAATTTAGTATATTTCTTTTGGTTCTACTTTTGTAATTTTTGGATTTTTTATTTGAATTTAGTTTGAATTTGGCTCGTTTTCACGTGTAGTGTTCGACGACCGTAGAGAACCAGATTTCGACGTCGTTTGAGAACAACAACTAACTAAGCAAGGCAAGTTACATCCTTTGATCATATCGAATCCTAGTATTTTAAATTATTTAAACTCTGTTTTAAATTATTATTGCATGCTATTGAAATTCAAGTAATTTAAATTCCCGTTTTAAGATTTAGAGTTATTCCCAATTCCTTGTATAGCCAAACTTTACTGTTGAATTAGTCATTCCTTGATACCTTAGTTAAAATCTAGTTAGTACATTAGTATGAGCTAGAACATGTTGAAAAATAGTATGCTTAGACTAGAACGAAAGTGTTTAATTTGGGGAATTTAGCCAAAAGGTCAACTATGATTTAAAATGGTTCTATGGTATTGTCTTTATCATAGAAGTTTATAAAATGGTTTGACTTGGCAAATAAAATAAAATTTGGTTTGGACTTGGGCGAAATGGATGTTTGGATGGCTGCATGTTTATGCATGGGATCGATTCATTTCTATGATTGAGGCCTAGGGTTTTATTGGAAGTCGCCCAAGTCAGTTAAGGACCGGTCTTCGAGCCGCATCTTGCTAAGCCCTATTGTACGACCACATGTCCTGTGTGGGCGGAACATGGCTATATAATTTGTACCATTTCATCATGGTCGTGCCATCCGCTTGCGTGGGTGTCTTTACGACCTACTTTTATGTATTCCCACGTGGCGCAAGAGGGGGTTCCGGTGGGTGGTTTGCCTAATGAAAGTGAAAGGTGCAAGAGGGGGCTTCCGGCGGATGGTTAGTCCAAAGGAAGTGAAACCTTAGTGAGGTGGGACTACGGTGGGATGGTGCATTGTAAAGGTCTTGTGATAATCTCTTAGTCGCACACCTTCGGAAGTGTGATCAGACATTACAAGTGATCATCTCTTGTGGGTAAAGTTGTACAATCTCTATAGAATGTTAAGAACTATTCGAATAGTTGTGTCCACGGTCACGGACATGCTAAGCAAAGCCACTCAAAGTTAGAATTCGGTTTCATTTTCAAAAGAACTTATCAATTGTTTTTGGATGGTTTATCTAATTGGGAAATTGAGCAGTCTGCCATGTGATAGGAGGGTATCCTTCACCAGTCTTGTGTGAATGCTATCTGACTATAAAACTTGAGAATTTAGAAAATGAATTTTAGATTTAGAATAACTACTTTGGAACCTAGTACAAGTATTTGGAAAGAAACATTGCTTTATGCAAAATCAATTCTATAAGCCTTCCTTTGATATATCCCTACATGCATTGTAATTCTGTTATTGGGTGTAACTTGCGGGGCACGGTTGTTTGTGCTCACTCTTGCTTAATAAAATGATGTTCAGAGGAGAAGGACTTTGCATCTACTGAAGATTTCAGCGACTAGGCCGCTACCCCCGTCGATTGCCTCTGGCATATTAGCTGGACTCTACTGCTTCTTCTTTTCTCTTTCGTTGTATTGTGTTCTGTTGGCTTGTGAGCCTTTCTGGTAATCAACTCTGATATTTATTAATAAAGCTTTGCGATTATGGATGTTACCATGTTTGTTTACTGTGTAAATTAGCCACTGATCATAGGAATAGTTTAGAAATACACAGGGGATTTGGGAGTGTTAATCTGTCGGGACCCCGGGTATACAATCCCAAGACCCTATGTGCATTTCGAACTAGTCCCATGATTAGTAGCTAGCTCACACAGTTACAACAAAGATGTAATCATAACCATACAACAAAATAACGATGAAGCAGACAAATTAACATTACTTGGTAGCAAAAAGACCTTATGGTCAAGTCTTACAGAGTTGCCACGAGTGGCTTAACACAAAGATAACTTGCAGCGAAAACCAGAATATCTCGTGGTGGCTACACGACATGCCCACAGGCAATCGAGTGGAGGACGTGACCTAGTTCGCATAACCTTCGAAGTACTCCTCTTCATAGAACTCCGAGCTTCCTGGATCTTCTTCATTGACTGATAAACCAGAGGGCATAAAGCCGTGAGTACTTTGAATGTACTCAGCATCTGCAGTGAAATGTATGCAATTATTATTCAAGCTGGGCTTAACAAGGGTAGCTTTATGTTTATTTTGTAGAAAGCAGCATTTACAGTAAATACAGTAAGTAGATTGAAAAGCACATTTTAAAAGATTAATACATAAGTAATTCAGTTCTTTGAAACAACTAGAGATCTTCCCAACCATTCCATCCAAACCATCGTTCCCATCATTTTTAAAGAAAAACATCTACCCCTTGCGTGAAATCTCTGGGCATGTCCATAACCAGGGACACGGCTATTCGAATAGTTTAAAACTCTGCAGAGGTTGTACAGCTTGACCCACAAGAGATAATTGACTTATAATGTCCGTTTGACACACTACCGAAGGTGTGCGACTAAGTCATTATCACAAGGCTTTTACAAAGCTCTATTTTGACTCGATTCTACTCGCTAAGGACTCGCTTCTAACGGGTTCAGCTCCCGCCAGATTCATGCCCCCTCTTGCCCTGCGTTTCAACCCAAACAAAACCAAATCAAAATATTGCTAATTATTTGGCCGTAAGACTCTAAGAGTAGGATCGCGATCCTAACTACCTTGAGTAGGATCGGATCCACCCTATCTCGGACATGTGGATCCTAACTTTGGACGGTATGGCTCAGATCAATGGCGTACAAGGTTAAGTCCTTAGTGATTTGCTCAGACGAGACTATCCGCATCCCAATGTGCTTCTGCACCCACACTCACCACCGCCCATTCGTCCGAGCATAAATCATTTTCGTTCAACCTGGCCCAATGACAATCCCTGTCATGGTAAAACATCTTTTAATAATAGTGGTCACGCCACAGTTTCACAGTTCATTAGGTCATGTTTATTCATATGAGCATGTGATCATCAGTCTGTCGTGCAACTATAGCACGGCTAAGCGTATTACGATACCCGTGTTGGTAGTTTATCAATGTCCAACTAAAATAACCCATCCTATGGTGTCCAAGGATTTATGTCATTCAACGGTACATGTCTATAGCAATTTTTCAAAGGGGCATACATCAATTAGGCAATTATCTACTCCCGAAACTATTTAATATAAAACTAGCAATGCATGTTTATATCAAACAATAAAATTTATAAAGTGGGTTCAATATGATCAAAGGTCTACGACTTGCCTTCGTTGAAGAGTTGAGGTGCTTCGGTCGTCGTGTCCGAGAAATCTTCCGAAATGCTGGAATCTACATGTGCAAAAAGAGCTAAATAAATAAATAAATTCCAAATAAATACCAAATTAGCACTAACAGCAGTAGGAGGATTTTAGATGAATTTAGAAATTTGAATAACTCAAATCGGAGTTCGAACGAAGAAGTTACGACCTCCAGAAGTTTGAAAATCAAGAAAAAGGAATTTTCCTGATTTTTGGAATTATTTTTCTAAAGGAAAAGGGGTTTATTGCGCTAGCTAACGTCAGCGGTGGGATTTAAATTTTCGGCCGAATTATTTTTCAACGGGAAATCCCAGAAAAATCCACGCGGGCGTTGACTGGGCTACCGTGTCAGCAAAGGGCTGACATGGCTGCTGACTGGGTGCTACGTGGCGCTACCACATCAGCACCGAGCCGGCAGTGGGCACGGCCCAATGGTCGCCGACGATTGGCGACACGGCGGTCGGCGGTGAGGGTACTAGCGGCGAGAGGAGAACACGGCGATCATGATGCTCACAATCTTGACGTCGCGGCGCCAAGGAATGGTCGGCGGCGAGGAAGAAAGGTGGCAGTGGTGGAGGTTGAAGACGGCAACGGTGCTATGGTGGGCTTCAGATGGCGGGGAGGTGCGCACGAGGTAGGCGGTGGTCTTGCGATGCCGGAGGTGATGACGATGACGGCGGAGGAGGCTCTGATCCGGCGCAAATTGCGACGGCAATCTTCGGTGGCCGACGGTGAAAAACTCCGATTGCGGCCGGAGGAGAGCAAGAGAGGGCGAGGGAGAAGGGCGATAAGAGAGAGGAGAGGGAGGCGCTCCTGGTGCTCGCCTTAAGTAGGCGCAGGGAGGCCTGGAAGAGGGAGACAAGGGCGGCGGCTTTTGCGGCGGCAAGGACAAGGGCGGCATGGGGAAAAGAAGGCGACGGGATGGGGAATGGTTGGCATGATATATGTATTAATAATGGTGAATGCTCAAAGTATGATTAAGTTCTATTCATGTATGATGTTATTGCTATTGCATATTGATGATGAATAGAGTAACTGTGCATGTGCATATTGAGATCATATTGAGGCTTGGTCACATGGTGACCAAGCACTTATATCTTTGAGGTCCCCGTCATGTATATGACGGGCTTGAGGTCCCCACACTTGTGGAGTGTGGGCTTGAGGTCCCCATTACTTGCGGAGTATTGGGCTCTTGGTCCTTGTGCTTGCGAGCACAGGCATGGGTATGCAACGACGGTTGCATACCTTGCATTACCAGTAAAATGCAAAAAGAGTTAAAGAGAAAGAATGCATTGAGCATTGCATAAGCATGTGGTATGGTTTAATGCAAGGTTTCTGGAAGTGGATGCTGATGTTATAATTTTGTATTATATTATTTTTATTTGTACTTGCTAAGTCTGTGGACTCACTCTTGCTGTTGTTGTTGTTTTAGGTACCCAATACAAGAACGACATGTATGGGAGGGAGTAGCCATATGTCGCACACACACTGCCATAAACCTTTTATAGTTGATTAAACTTCGGATCATGCCTTAATAAATGAGCAAACTGCTTAAAGGATTTATCATGGTTATGCTTTACGCGTTAGATTATTTGTAATAATGATGAGTAGCATATTTTGGATACCTATGATTATGCTTTAGTCATTTAGCATATCTTGAATGCCTATTGATTATGTTGAATGTTGGATTATTTAATTATGATAATTGTACATGTTGGAACCCCCGGTATAGTTAGCTATACAAAGGAGGTTCTGCCAAAATTTAGTAAGGTGTCTTGGTTTTAACTCATTATATTGTTAGTTTAGTAGCATTCCAGGCTCATGTTGGGCTAGGGTGTTACATCTCAGTTTTGGAAAAATCTGCAAAAAGTGATAAATCTGTTTAATTGGGGTGCAAGGTACAAGATTGGAAATGGTTGCAATATTTCTTTCTGGGGTGATGTTTGGATTGGAATTGGCCTTTGAAGGTTAAGTATGACAAGCTTTTTAATATTTGTTAGTCCCCTGACATGAGTGTTGCTAACTGTTTGATAGAAGGAATGTTGAAGATTACTTTCACTAGAAACTTTGGTAAAGAGGAGGAAATCCAATGGAAGCTTTTGAAAAACTCTATTATGGGTATTGATCATAACGATAATATAGAGAAGGTTGCTTGGTTTCTTGATAAATTGGGTCTGTTCTCAGTCAAGTTTTTGTATAGGCAGATGGTTTTGGGGGGTGATCTACAGAAAATTGCAAAAACTACGAAGGAGCAAGATACCTTTAAAGGTCAAAATTTTCATGTGGAAATGTTATCATAACAGAGTTCAGGCAGCGTATCAACTTAAAAAGAAGGGTTGGAAAGGGGATGTGAATTGTATTTTGTGCGGTATTGAAGAAAGTATTGATCATGTTTTCTTCTCTTGTATTTTAGCAAAATTTGCTTGGTTTTGTGTGAAAGAGGTGCTCAGCTGGGAGCGTATAGCAACATCATTAGACAATTTCCAACTTAATTGGATGGAGAGGGCGGGGGCTAACGATTACTATGTTGTTTTGTTTAGTTTTGCAGCCTTGGCTTGGAATCTCTGGAAATTTAGGAACAGAATGGCGATTGCAAAGAGTTTTCCTAAGCAACCAATGGAAGAGATTTTTAAATTTCTATCTTGTTTGCAGCAATGGTGTGTCCTCATCAAGGGGGTTGATCGAAGTAAGATGGATTGCATCTTGGCGCCAGTCAAAGATTGGGCTAAAATATTTTGCTCATTAGATAACTCTTAATCTCTATCTATAATAGTTAGTTGGCTTGTGACCCTATTTCTGCTTAGCGAGCTGGTGTCCCCGGCGTGCATGCTTTCTTTTGTAAGGACTTTTTATTTGCTCTCTATAAAAGCTGGGTTTACCCTTGGGAAAAAATCTGAATTTTCTCATTTTCAATTATATTTAAATTCTCTAAGGTTTAACGAGATATTACAATTGTTCCTCCCCATCCCCGCTTGGACCTTTCCGCCACTGACTCTTCCATTTCCTCCATCCCAAAAACATATCGTTCGGCTCACAAGGATCCTCACTACTTTGATGCGATACATGATGAATACAATGCTCTCATTCAAAATAACACTTGGACTCTTGTTCCTCCTCCTTCCACAGCCAACGTTGTTTCTGGGAAATGATTTTTTCGTCAAAAATACAATCTGAATGGCTCTATTTCACGATACGAGGCTCATTGGGTTTTTTGCGGTTTCTCTCAACAGCTCGGCAACGATTTTGATAAAACATTTAGTCCAGTTGTAAAACCGGCCACCATCCGGATTGTCTTGATAATTTCTACCCTTTGGATAAATCACCGAGCATGTCAATGATCGAGGATGAGGCTATTCGAATAGTTTGTTAACACTCTGTAGAGGTTGTATAGCTTTAATCGCAAGATACGATCACTTGAACAGAGTAAATCATAACAAAACCTTTCAGTAAACTTTGAAAGCATCTAGGCCCCTAAAAATAATTTTGGTAATTAAATGACAACAATGTGTTAAGGTACTAACATATGTGCTAAGATGTTTTAAGAAGGTTTAGTCTTGGAGTATGAATGACAACATGGAGATGGCAATGCAAAGATAACAAATGATTGATGTGGCCCAAGGTAAAGGTAATGTATAGCCAAAGGATCTTTTTATAGTTTTTACGAGTCTCGGTGTTTGGAGAAAAGACCGGATTTGTAGGCTAGAAGTCGTACTATAAAGAGGGATCATGGCTAGTAGATTGAGGATTTATTTTGTGCCATGTTGATCAACCAAATGTCATGCATTGCATTTAGAATTGCATCTGGAAACAATTCAGTAAAATTGGTATAACCGCAATTGATGAGTCGAACTACCGCAACGCGGTAGGACCAAATTCTAGTTTGCGTTATGTTTTTTCCAAAGCGCATGTTTTTTGGGGCTTTTTCTCACCTGGAAAATGGTATGACCACATCTTTTTGAGCGGTACTACCGTAGTACGGTAGGACCGAAGTTTACATGGCGGCACGTAATTTCCAGAGAGGGTGTTTTGGGGATTCTTTTATCCTCTGGAAATCGGTAGTTCCGTTTTAACCGAGTGGTACTACCGCTCTACGGTAATACCAGACCTTGTGTGTGCGATCGTACCGCACCAGATAGCAAAGGCTAGTCCAGAAGCATTTAATGCACTTGTTCCGACCATTGAACAGTGGGTGCGGTAGTACCGGTTTTCTACAGCGGTACTACCACATATCCTGATTTTTTCTGAGCTCAGTTTTCTTCAAGCAAAGTTGTGGTTTGTTACTCTTGATACTTGCCGGCACCTAGATGGCTTGGATAAGAGTTTGCGTGTTGATCTCTTTAAAGAAGATTGTGAAGAGGCCCGGCAATGCTTGTGAGTGGTCTGGTGCTCACCATCTCCGGAGAGGACGAAGAGTAGCTCTACTGATCGAGGGATGTGCTCGTGTGGAGCCGGCTTATTTCGTTCAAGCTTCCTCAATGTGGATTAGTGAAGATTGGCAAGTCTTCAATACCACGGGAAAAACATCAATTGGCTTCATTGTGGTTTTCTCCCTATTCCGCATTTACATTTCTAGCTTCTTGAATTGTGTAGAATTGCTTAGCTAGAATTGTATCTAGCTTTATCATAGCCTTGGGGTGTTTTGGTTAAAGCTTAATTAATCTCTTGAATTGTGCTAAGAAACCTTTGATTCATTCATAATTGTTAAAATTGTGATTTAGAGCACAAGATTTTTTGAAACCTCCTATTCACCCCCTCTAGTCGGTCATTCTTAATTCTACAAGTGGTATCAGAGCTTGATGTGTCATTTTTTGTAACACCCCAGCTCAACATAGATCCTAGAATGCTACCAAACTACTCTACTGATCCAATTAATTTCAACATTTTAATAAACAATCAACCAAACATTCGTTCATGAATGTTTGGTTGATTTCATTCATGAATGACACAATGCTAATAATCAAGAACTAGCACAATCTATCATTAATCAATAATAATAATATCATCTATCAATTGAATATAAACCAATCATGATGTCTTCTCTTTATCAAACTATTCTAAGACAATCCAACATATGCTAAACTAAGGTGACCAATATTCTAATAGATACAACTAAAGCATCAAGGATCAGCAAAACTACGAAGATGATAGAATAATCCAATCAATCATTTTAATCCATCAAATAGAATTAAATGAACTCAAATAACATGGTTTAAGAGCATATATAGGACATCCATGTACACAAATAGAACATCCACCACGAAGGGTGGTCACAATCTGAATCTAAAGTAATTGTCAAGAATATGAATTGTAGATAATTGGACTAGTTTATTCGTTGTGGTTTGTGTATATATAATGTGCACCATGTCTACCCCTTCCCATGCATGTCGCTGCCTCGAGAAGTACCTAGAAAGCACAACACAACAAGAGTCAGTCCACGACTTAGCAAAGTGTCATAGCAATAAATAACATAGCATCATAATCAGCCGATGAGGATACTCAATTCCCATTGCGCACAACTACATTGAACCATAAATCTATCTTTTATGCAAGAATGCAAGGTACATGTCATGAATGCTCTTCCTTCAACTTGTTTGTAATTACCAGTAATGCCGAGTAGTGTATCCGTCGATACATATTCAAAGCCTGTGCCCTTTAGGCACAGGGACCTCATGCCCACACTCCACCAGTGTGGGGACCCAAGCCCGTCCAATGCATGACGGGGACCTCAAAGGAAAAATCCTTAGCTACCATGTAGACCAAGATATAGAAATGTATGTCATGATGCAAATTGAAATCACAATATCAACTCATCATGAAAAGGTAATGCTCAGTAATATTATCAAACATAAATCCTCATAATTATACCATGGCAATCAATGAGTATGAAAAACAACAATTCATTATTACTACTTGCACTTGCCTCAACTATGAGACGGAAGACAAATGGCAGAACGCTCTAGCACCGAGGTTCACCACCACCTGGTAACCATGAATGATACTAAACATCAATCAAATATGTATAACAAGACATTACTTGCAGCGCTCTACATCGTCTTCTCATAACCCAAGATTAAACACTTGATCTACTCCAGCTAGTCAACATGTTAACAGAAGGCTATACTGGATAACAGTATTAAAAACTTCATAACTTTTGCTCTAAAACTCAAAAAGGTGTGATCTCAGACTCTCTAGAAATATAACGAAACCATCTACAATAACCTAGTTGGCGAGAATCTCTAATTTGGCCAATTTCTAAGTCGAATCATCAGTTGAAAATCTAAAGTTATAATCTGACAAACAGAAAGGACAGCAGCACAAGAAATACTATAGCTTTTAATTGGCTAAACCAAATATTGATTCTCTATCAATTTGAAAAGCTAAGAATATGAACTTCAAAAGTCTAGTTGGACCGATCCTCATATTATTGCTTTAACAAATTTTAGCCCACAGCTCAAAACTACCGTCAGGATCTAACATACATTATGGACAATAACATTGAAATGTACATAACTTTTGTTTTACAACTCCAAAAAGGGTATTCTTTATCAATCCTGAAAGCTCATGGGATTACCTACAAAAATTATTTTGGGCAACATCCCGAATCGCTTTTAACACAATCTTAATCAATAAACAAGACGACTGCTGATTTTCGTCAAGATTTCTGGACGGCAATAGTAAAATAAATGTAACTTTTAAACCACAACTCTGATTTGGGTGATCTTTGAACCTATTGAAAGCTGAGAACGGGCCCCACAAATCTCAGGAGACAAACTCCTTCAATTAGGATTCTAACTATGCCAAAACGGACGCACAAGTAATGGACAGAATTTTGAAATTAATCGCAGTGGATCAACGATCCTCTAATCGATAGCAATTACGAATCTAAATTGATCCAACCAGAGAGGTGGCGATCGTTACCATTTGAGACATGTGTGCCCACTGAATTCCCCTGTGAGACGCTCCTCCCCTCTTCTTCTCCTCTCTTCCTTCCCCTTTCTCCTTGGCCAACAGCGATAGGAGAGCACCACCATGAGGAAGGGGAATAGCAAGGGAGGGCAAGGGTTTCCCCCTCCTTTTATTAGTGGCCGGACCCTCATGGACCTCCTGAGCCAAGGCCCGTGGCCCAGGTTGTCGAAGAACTACAGAAACCCCCTTTTTCTTATGTTTAATTCTCTTTTTTGAACGATTTCTTCTGTAGAGTTAAACAGGGAATTACATTCTACCCCCCTTAACAGGATTCGACCCCGAATCTACACATCGATCTATGCGAAAGAAAACTGTGATTGAAATAAAATCATCATTGCTATAGCAAGGCAAGTTATACCTTTGATCATATTGAATCCTAGTTTTTAAAATTACTTTGATTCAAATTATTGCATTTACTTTAAGTAATTATTTAAATACTTTTGGGTTTAGCTATTAATCCAATTTGTTATATCCACATTGTCTATTGTATGTCATAATCTTTTGTCACCCTAGTCTGGTTCATATTTAGTTGGTGCTATGGTATTACCAACATGGCTTGGTTAGTACGAGTAGATTGCTTAGCCATGCAACGAGTCATCATCATCACCTGAGTTGCAATTATAAATTTGACTAAGTTATTATGGAACTATGTGATAAAACTGTGTGTACTGTGTGCTATTACTTTGTGGATGGCATGTGTTGCACTAAAACCAACTGGGTGGTAAAGGATTTAGACTGAGGCAAGTGGTGGAAGTTGTGTGATATGGTGGAAGCTGTGTGCTTGGGTTTGATAATCTGTGTGATTTAGTTAGAAATTGGAAGTCTTACCTTGGTCAATTAAGGACTTAACTTTGTGCGCCATTGAATCGAGCTCTTCTTCACGCACCAAATGCCTGGTATGGGACGGGCCTAACTTAGCAAGTTATGGATTCTCGGCATTGATGTTCAGGTGGATAGGTTAGGCTGTGTGACAGGGTGGAGGTGTGACTACTTAGTGGTTGCATCGCGGGATGGTTCGCCGCTTCCCTGTCCAGCAGTATGTGTTATGCCAAAGCGCTTCGTTTGGGTTGGCATAGCGGTTTGTAAGCACATCGGGAGTGTCAATGTTTGAGATGAAGTTTCTGAAAGGTTTTGTTGTGATCAGCTCTGATCCAGTTGATTGCATCTTGTGGGTAAAGTGTACAACCTCTGCAGAGTGTTAAACAATCTATTCGAATAGCGCGTCATGTCATGGACATGCTCGGGATTTCACACGAGGGTAGTTTTCATAAAACAATTGGGAAGGGACAATGTGGTGATTTAAGTCATATGGTTGTGTGAAATAATTTGTTTAGGCTATGTGTCTTTGTGAAAACAATCTGTTAAATTAATATTGTCTATTTGTTTTGAATTATGCTTTCAATCTATTACTTGTATTTAATTGCAAATATTGCATTTACGCAAAATAACCACGAAGCCATTTCCTTTGGAATAAGCTCGCATCTATACATTGCATTCGTGGTATGACTTGCGAGTACGGTTGTGTACTAACGCTTGTTGTAAAACTTGCGCCAAACCTACGTAAATGGAGGAATCACTACCAACAAGGTCTACTTCAAGGATCGAGGAGAACTAGGTCGCGCTTCCCACCGATTGCTGTGGGCATATGGATGGGCTTCACCGGTTATTTCGCTTGCGTTCACGCACTTCATTGAGCTATTGGCCTTCTGAAGCATTAATTGTAAGCTTTGACCTTAAGGTCTTTACTCTGATATTTATTGTTATTTGCCTATTTATTAGTCATCTTTGTATATGGAAATGATATTTCATCGATGTTGTCAGTGTGTGCACTAGTGTGATCCTGGACTAGTGTAATATACACAGAGGGTCCAGAATTGCGTTTTTGGGTCCTGACAGAGGTGGTATCAGAGCCATATCGACTGTAGGTCGTGACCTTAGTTAGAATGGTCGTTTGTAAGGAAAACTTCAAAACCTATTTTACAAATGGAAAATCTTAATGATGTGCTATTCTCACCTTGTCTATTCTAATACTCTTCTATTCTATCCGTCTCTCATCATCCGTCTCTCATCTATATTCTTGAACCGCCATTTGGGGTATTAAATTGGACTCTCCCCTCATAAATTCTATAGTCATCGTTATCCGTGTCAAATGTGTTGGTGGATGCCCAAGAGCAGTTTTGAGCAACTGTTTGAAGACCATGCAACCAACAACAACGTATCGACATCTCCCCAAGTGTTCAAGACAAGCTCGTCGCCAGAATTCAAGACTAAGAAGAAGTTGTACGTCGCCCTGCCTTCTCCAAGATTCGCCTGCAAGGATCGCAAGCAGTCAACGTTTGATGAAGACCGTGATCAGATCGAGTTTTCTTCAGACCAGCCATATAGGATAAATTAGCATAAGCTCCTCCCGTGTGTTGAGCCAAGTCGCCCAGTTAAGTTAGAGTTTAATCGACTAGACGATTAGATCTTTGTTTCCCTTCTTCTGTAGTTTGGTGTGAGTTTTGTGCTTCTTAATAGCTTTACGCTATTTGTGTGTTCCTTGGTGTTCTTTGGGTTAAACCTGCTCCCTTAGTAGATTCTCTTCCCGTACCTTGTGCTTTCCCTCGCATCTATGAGCCTTGGTCAGCCAGCAGATGGAGAACCCCAGTGAAGCTAGCCTTGTCAGTAATCTTGAGACGATGCGTGCTACCAGTGTTGTCAATCCCGGTGGGCGCTTGTCGCATCGAGGAGTAGCAGATCCAGTCATAGAACAATTCTTGGTAGCTCAGACTCAATCCATGAACGCGATGATGCAGAACATGAACAACAGGATGACCCAGCAGAATCAGACCACTGCTACCTTAGTCAATTTGATGAATCAGAATAATCAAGCAAGTCATCGCACGCCGCTAGTGGCGCACGAGCGCACGATGACCAACAACTATCTCTAGTGCCAGTAGTGACACATCAGAACCCGAGCCAGTTCCCTGCAGCCTAGAATCAGATCATGCAAGGGACGATGCAACCATTAGACAATATTACTGTTTGCAAGGATGCACAACTCGTTGCCATCCCAACGACGCACCCTCAGTTCAAATCTTCAAAGTTCATGATGACCAAGCAGTCTATCTTTGAAGGATCAACCATGCAGAATCTTGGATTCGCACAATAGAAGAAAAAGCTAACTATTGTGTAGTGCAACAATAATGAGAAAGTTCTATATGCCACTCATCAATTAGAAGGAGTTGCATTAGATTAGTGGGAAAAATTTCGTGCCGCCCATCAGGATGAGCACACCATCACTTAGGCAGAGTTCACCACCACTTTGTGCCAATAGCATGCGATATCAAGCAAGAGTGATCAAGAGAAACCTGCTATTTCGATATCCTACACCAAATCTAGTTGTTGTCAGTTGAAGTACTGCCAATCAGATAAGTCAGAAGATTGTGCATGTACCCACTGTGGAGAAATAGGCCATAGTGCCGATGAGCACAATATCAATGGTTCCAGTTGTGAAGGAAACCATTCTATCAGAGAATGTCCGATGAGCAAGATCACATATTTCTTATGTGAAGGCAATGATCATTGTCCGAGTCAGCGCCCATGTATTCGGTATTGACCCCTACAACACAACGTCAGCGGGAAAATTTTCGAGCTACTGTCAGAACCTTAGCAAAAGAAGGCAAACCATTGTCAGTACAAAATATGTCAGCAAAAGAATCACAAAGGTAGGATATTGACCTTGGCAACCCACCTCAAAAGGGGAGCAAGTCAGTCTCGTCACTAGGATGTTTCAAGTGTGGTAAGCAAGGCCACTATGCCAAGAGATGCCCTGCAAAGCGTTAAACTTCAACCTTCAAGAAGGTTAGTCGTTACGGTGCAATATCACCAGGCAAGCCACAATGTCCGCTACGTGTATGTTACAGTTGTCGCAAGGAAGGTCACTACGTTAGCCAGTGTCCTCAGAAGAACCAGTCACTAACTCTAGATGCAAGAATACGTCGGTCACTACCAAGATTTTAACTCCCGAGAGGTGGTAACGCAAAGAGGATCCGTGTGTCCAGTGGGCGATCAAAGAAGAGACATTTGAACGATGATGTTACCAAGAAAGTCAGAGAATCAATGTAACTTTTCCTTTGTTGGAGAGCTAAAAGTTTGGACATCTTTGCATGCAAGTTATGGAGAAAAAAGAAATTGTTGGATATTAAATCCTTGGATACCTTTCCAAGAGTCTGCCTTTGCAAGTTGAGTAATCAAGCATTAAGTCATGATGATTGAGGGCCGTAGAGCCGTAACTATGGAATGTGATGTTGAATTCCAACTCATCATTTTGCATAGCAGTGAGACAATGGTAAATGATTGAAGAATCTAATCATTAGATAATGTCCATAGCCGCAAGAGAGTATGCAATTGCCATTGCAAATGATCTATACAGCATGCAACTGTATTAGAAGTCAAGTTTGTCTTTGACTTGGTACCCAGGATCAGCCAATTTCAGAAGGAATTACGTTAGAGGTGAAATATGACAAAAGTTGCAAACGAGTTTGCAGAGATGATAGAGTAGATCAGATGATTTTCTCATATAAAGGTAGTGTCAAATCAAACCCATCAACTTAGCAAGTGTCAGTTGAATACCAGTGAAGCAGTCGTTTGGAGACCGTGGTAGTTGAAGACCAGTGAGATCACCGCTTCAGGATAGCCAAGACCCCTCATCGTTGTAAAAGGGCCAGTTCACCCAGACCGTTAAAGGTGAACCGAATTTGTGAGAATTTCAGGAGAGATTAATCACAACTTCAGTGTTCATATTGCCAGATACCAGAAAGAGCCTTGATAGCTTTTATCACGGAATAGCCAAGAATTTGTGTGTTAAGAAGTTTCAGGTGGTGAATTATCTTAGTCAAAATTCAAAGTTGCTACCGTGGAGCAGCAAAGATGGTTATTGGATTGAGAACCATGAGGTTGGAATCCGTTCCCTCAGGCCAGACCAGTACAGCGACAGATACTTTGAAACAGAAGAGCTACCACAAGAATCTGTTGATCAGTCAGCTAAGGTTACCTGTGAAATTCAGAAGTTGGATCATGAGTGAGTTGCAGGAGGATATTTGTTGAACCCTAGAGTTCGAACCGATGCTTGAAATCAGTGTTAACTAGATAGTGAAATGACAGTTTTGTCAAGAAAATTCATCCTCACGTAAAGCAAAGGAGAGCGTGAGAACCCGCTGAAGGCGAACAGAATGATCCATGGATCAATGAGTATATTTGCATATCTAATGAGAAGAAATTCAAGTAGTTGGTACTCAAGCCAACATTGAGTGCAAGCATTATATTTTCCCTGGAAGTACCAAGGTGTACAAAGATCTCAAAGTTGCATTGTGATGATCCAAAATAAAGCGAAATATCGCAGAATGGGTTACCATGTGTTTGGTATGTCAGAAAGTCAGCCAAAATGTTGGAGGCCAGTCATAGTACTTCTATCCCTGAGAATTCAGATATGGAATTTCCTAGGACCCAATCGGGGTGTAATTTTGTTGAAAGGTGATTATTGATCATTTGACAGAAATTTGTCGCTTCATTCCTGTCAATATCACCTAGTTTGGAGACTGTCTAGCAGAGTGGTATACGACAAAGGTTGTATACGACTGAGATGGTATTCACAAAGATGGGTGCAAGGTCGATCTACGAAATGGTCAATTTGCACGACACGTCAGAGAAGTTAGTATCAGACCAAGGATCCCAGCTTATCTTGTATTAGCGACTGAGTCTATTTGATGCTTGGATGGTCATTTGATTCAAGATGTGTATCGCCAACCAGAGAGATGATTGAGAAGGATTAATGAGTTATGCCTTAACTCATAGTACCAAGTCGAGCAAGTAAGTGTTGTATGCGAGTTTCCTACAACCCGGATGTCACCCGACCGCAGATTGTCACCTCCAAGTTCACGGTGGTTGATTGTGTAAGTCATCGCCGCTTAGGAGCGATCAATTACAAAGTATGTGGATGTTGCATTAATCATGAAGCAGGAGACTAAGGATCCTTAATCCTAAATGGAATTTAAGTAGCAGTGTTCAAGAAGGAAAGCTACACAAATTATACAGATTATCACCTTCGCAGCCATGTCTATCTTCAGAATACCTGTTGAAGTTCTGTGCTAAGAATTATATGACAGAGTTGACAGAAATGTGTGAGTTAGTTCAGACTCCGAAGCGCGGAAGGAGAGATAGTTTGCCAACCCGAGTTGCCAGTCAGCAGCAAGATTTCCTCCACTCCAGAAGTGCCTTCAAGCACCGATCAAGCAGCCCCGTTAGATGCAATCAAGTTTCAAGATACCTTCCAGCCAAGAGCCAGTCTGTCAAGTTTTCAGTGAAGCGAGAAGTTTAACAAGAAGCAAAGCGATGTTCTGTAAGTGTTCAGAAGAGCGATTCTGTCAAGTCAAAGCAATTTGAAAGCAAGAAGTGAACCCGAAGGCTGAGTTCCTTATCCTATTCTATAGCCACCCTGAATCTCGGGGACGAGATTCCTCTAATGGGGGAGGTTTGTAACGTCCCAAAATTTGGCTTTTCAAAAATCTTTTGAGTAGTTTAGGTCCCTGGAAAATTTCACCAATTTTATTTGAATTAATAAAGCTTAATTGGGAATTTTCTAAATTTAAAAATATTTAATTTGACTAATATAGACATTAATTAAATAAAAACTTGTGTTATTTGGCTTCCTTATGTTTCAAGGAATTTTTGGGTATTTTCTGAGATTTTTCTGGATTTGTTTGCTATTTATTTGATCTCCTTGATTTTCGATCTTTTATTTTAATTCCGAAAATCAGTTTTTCTCTCTCCTGCACATGTGCTACAGTAAACCGCGTGGTACTGTTCATCATCGACCTCCAGCGAGCAGCAGCGTCCAGAACGTATCCGTTTGTAACTCAAATCTTCAAATTTCCACATCTTCCTCTACGGTGCATATAAAAGCAAGCCGTTTGCGCTCACGCGTCCGTATTGATCTCCTCTTCCAATCCTCAATTGGTTTCTTCCAAACCGATCTATTTTCGCCGTAATCTCCAAAAACCGAGTTCCAACCGAAGTTCTTCTCCGCGAATCGCGCTTCATCCGACGTCTCGGCCAATCGTCATGCGGCGTTGGCTTCGCATCGCCGCGTTCTACGCCATGGTTCCTTCCTCTTCGCTCAAGATCACCGAGCACCGCCGCCATGTCAAGCCCTAAAGCCGAAACGTGTTCATCGCGTTCCTCGTGAGTTTTTCCAAAATCCGACCGCCATCTTGTGCCCTCGTCAATACCTATTTTTCCCTCTTGTAGATTCAAGTTTCATCCACCGTGCGCCGAGAATCGAGTGTTCTCTCGCCTCTTGTTCGCCGTCCTTCTCCGACCAATTACTCCGCAACCGCTGATCCCTGCCTTCAACTCCACCACCGCTGAGTTCGCGCCGCGCGTTCTACGCCGTGCTCATCTTCCTTTTCGCGAGCATCACCGGCGTTACGCGCGTGAGAGGCCGTCGCCGGCGTTCTTCGCGTCGCTGCCGTCGCATGGAGCAAAATCTCGACGTCCGACCGCGTCATCATCTCCGCTCGTCGCTTCCTTTCCGTTTGCCCTTCGCCGAAGTTGGTTCGCCTCCGTTCATCGATACCTCCGTGAAGAATCATCCAACCTTGTGTTTACTGTTCATGTTGTTGCTTCGTTCCTCTGTTAGTTTTCTTCTGTTGTTTCCTCCCTGTTGCTATTGCTCTCTATGACAATGGGCTCCATATGTCATGCAAGATAGTAGTTATCTCCTCTCACTTCCATGTTGACCCCACATGTCATCCACCCACATTAAAATCCTAATTATTTCTCTCACTTACATGCGGGTCCCGCATGTCAGTCAACTCTTGGTCAACCCTAGCCATGAGCTTGGTCCACCGTGGACTAGCCTATCTCTGTGGACCTGGTCCATAGACCAGTGGCCCACATGTCAATCCTTAATTCTATTTTCAGGAATTAATTTAATTCTTGAAAATCCTTTTATCTTATTGGTCCCAATTCTCACTCTCTCTACCTTATTTTCTGGAATTATTTTAATTCTAGAAATTCATAAATATCAGTCGGTCCCACCTATCATACACTCATTCTTTTTCTAATATTTTCGGAATAGAATATTCTAAGAATATTCCGTAGAGCTTTTTCATCATTTCATGTGAATTCCAATCTTCCGAGAGCCATATCTTCTTCATCCGAATTCCGATTGAACCCATTCAAGTTTCTAAATTCATCTAAATTCAATATCTACCTTCCAGTACCGTTCAATTTCAATTTGGAGTTTATTTGATTTGCCTTTTGAATTTAGTTTGTTTTGCGATTTCTTTCTCGTTAGACGCCGAAGTCCCAGAATCGTCCGAAGGAGCTGAAGATCAAACAAGTAGAAGATTGAAGATAAAATAAAATCATCATTGCTATAGCAAGGCAAGTTATACCTTTGATCATATTGAATCCCAGTTTTTAAAATTACTTTGATTCAAATTATTGCATTTACTTTAAGTAATTATTTAAATACTTTTGGGTTTAGCTATTAATCCAATTTGTTATATCCACATTGTCTATTGTATGTCATAATCTTTTGTCACCCTAGTCTGGTTCATATTTAGTTGGTGCTATGGTATTACCAACATGGCTTGGTTAGTACGAGTAGATTGCTTAGCCATGCAACGAGTCATCATCATCACCTGAGTTGCAATTATAAATTTGACTAAGTGATTATGGAACTATGTGATAAAACTCTGTGTACTGTGTGCTATTACTTTGTGGATGGCATGTGTTGCACTAAAACCAACTGGGTGGTAAAGGATTTAGACTGAGGCAAGTGGTGGAAGCTGTGTGATATGGTGGAAGTTGTGTGCCTGGGTTTGATAATCTGTGTGATTTAGTTAGAAATTGGAAGTCTTGCCTTGGTCAATTAAGGACTTAACTTTGTGCGCCATTGAACTGAGCCTTACTGTACGACCACATGCCTGGTATGGGACGGGCCTAACTTAGTAAGTTATGGATTCTCGGTATTGATGTTCAGGTGGATAGGTTAGGCTGTGTGACAGGGTGGAGGTGTGACTACTTAGTGGTTGCATCGCGGGACGGTTCGCCGCTTCCCTATCCAGCGGTGTGTGTTATGCCAAAGCGCTTCGTTTGGGTTGGCATAGCGGTTTGTAAGCACATCGGGAGTGTCAATGTTTGAGATGAAGTTTCTGAAAGGTTTTGTTGTGATCAGCTCTGATCCAGTTGATTGCATCTTGTGGGTAAAGTGTACAACCTCTGCAGAGTGTTAAACAATCTATTCGAATAGCCGCGTCTACGGTCATGGACATGCTCGGGGATTTCACACGAGGGGTAGTTTTCATAAAACAATTGGGAAGGGACAGCTGTGTGATTTAAGTCATATGGCTGTGTGAAATAATTTGTTTAGGCTATGTGTCTTTGTGAAAATAACTGTTAAATTAATATTGTCTATTTGTTTTGAATTATGCTTTCAATCTATTACTTGTATTTAATTGTAAATATTGCATTTCTGCAAAATAACCACAGAAGCTATTTCCTTTGGAATAAGCCTGCATCTATACATTGCATTCTGTGGTATGACTTGCGAGTACGGTTGTGTACTCACGCTTGTTGTAAAACTTGCGCTCAAACCTACAGAAATGGAGGAATCGTCAGTCAACAAGGTCTACTTCAAGGATCGAGGAGAACTAGGTCGCGACTTACCGATTGCTGTGGGCATATGGATGGGCTTCACTAAAGTTATTTCGTTTCGTTCCGCTGCAGCTTCATTGAGCTATTCGCCTTCTGAAGCATTAATTGTAAGTTTTGACCTTAAGGTCTTTACTCTGATATTTATTGTTATTTGCCTATTTATTAGTCATCTTTGTATATGGAAATGATATTTCATCGATGTTGCCACTGTGTGCACTAGCGTGATCCTGGACTAGTGCAGTATACACAGAGGGTCCAGAATTGCATTTTTGGGTCCCGACATGCACCTCAAAATAGATCTCATGCAATCACATCACCTCAAACTTTTGAGAATAAACAACTCAGAATTCTCAGTACACACACTCATGTACTACAACAAAAGGGTTCTATCAATGATCATCCTACTGTTCAGAATCCGCCCTTATTCTGTTTCCTCTACAAAATCATTGGGCGACCAAAGATCTAGCATAGAAAATGCAAAGTCCAAATTTAACATATAAAACACCTACAATGAACTTTTCGTATAACAGATAGGAAAATCCTTGGATTAAATCCCTAAAATTCCCACAATTCCAACATACTCGCTCATTGACCTCATCATGGAAACATTTTTCTGACCAGATTACCTCTACAAAGATTATAACTCTCAGAGGGTTACTCAATAAGACTGAGTCATTCCTGACATCAACTCAACCCTTCCTAGTATCCCATTAATTGCCACAACGATTAAATTAGGTTGTAATGCCAGTCTCATTAATTCACATCATCATGAATCACATACACATCCTCGCAATAACAAACCAATCGCGACACTCTATAACTTGATCAAGATTTCTATATTTTTGATGATCCCAACATTTTGACATAAACTACGGTTCTGGGATTACACTTTACCATAGGTTCTAGTTGATTGTAATACCAATCAGTTTTACTTCAGCGATAATCATTCCATTTGAATCAAATTTTCACCAAGAGTTATAGATCAAAACTGATCCATCTTCTACTACTCCTCCAATAGCTTGGTACCAAAATATCACCACCAAAATTACTTGACCACCACCAAATAGTTGCTAATTAACGCTTTATAATACTTGTAACTCAAATTTGTTGATGCATTCTCAAAAGGAAGAGGCGAACAAGGACAATTTTCGGCACAGAAAACATTGCTCCTCACAGTGAGCACGAGACCAAAACAAATAATCCAATAGTGATGATCTTAGAAAACGAAAGATGAGATCACAGTTGAGGGCACACACCCCTCATAAAGGGAATAGCAAATATCAACCAAAAATAATATGACATTGCTATTGAAACTCGACAACTCTTGTACGGAAAAAATAGAAAGTTTAAGCAAGTTTCAATTAAACCACTAGTTATAGAACTTGACTCCAATCCTCAAATACTCCTACTACACTATTTCCTTTAACAATGAACATTATCCTTTGACTATAACAACACTTTGTCATCTCGAACAACATGAGTTCTTAAGACCAAACCACAAGAACCACTTAAGAACCAATAAAATCTTTCAATACGTCATTTTGCTCAGAACAGTTTCAACTATCACATAAATCATGAGACCCAAATGATCACAACCGCAAAACTCGAAACATTTTCATTTACAGGGTAACACAAACAAAATAATCAAATTATTCTCCTCTTAAAGGAATCGACATCACTCTCACAACCATATAATGTTAATCTTTCTAACATCATATAATGCTCTCCTGGCATGAACCAACATACCTCACTATCCCATCATCAATCTTTCCAAGAGAAACACAATAACTTGTTTCATATTTTTTCTATTAAGTTGCAATACTCAACTTAATCAAGAGAATATCTAATGCATGATCCACACTATCGAAGTAAACCATCTTTTAACAAGGGCGTGCTGCCCAGGTCATCCTCGTAAAACACACATATATAGATCACCCTTAAATTCCAATCATCAACCTATTAACAATACTAAACATCAATTTAATGTACACCAATTCCAATCTAGCGGTCATCATAGACATTTAACGATTATTCAGTCATGAAAGAATGTATGGTTCTTTCTCTATTTGCATTCCCACTAGCAAATATAAGATCATCAAGCAGCTAAATAAAGAAAACTTCTAGATTATTATTGTGAGGACCCCGGTTTATTCGGCTTGTACTGTTTAACCATCCACTTGGTCCTAACAGTACAAATCAAATAAACCAAGCCTCGAGATATGTACACTTCCCAGAATTGCAGTATACACACCCCGTTACAAAATTATGCATCTACTCCATTCATACACATAGAGCCGAAGCAAAAGCAACAACTGAAAGACATAGATAATATAAAGAGAGTTATTACAAAAGAGAGGCCGATCGGCCAAATAACACATAAGTAACCAATTTAAACAGCGGAAGCAAAATGGTCATAAGATGGCGATAAACACAAGCCAATCGGTGTGCCTTTACCCACAAGGCAACCAACCGGACCGCCAAGCTAGTCGTCCCAAACAGCGCCAAGAACACGACTCACAAAGTGAGGCCCTTGGGGCTCACCTTCTTCCTCTGCAACAATTAATATTAAGCAAGCGGATGAGTACAAAACTTGTTTTTGTACTGCAAGACTGACGTGTGAGATAACGAACTATAATTAACTACATGCAAGCTTTATTTAAGTGGATGAGGCTCGACTTATTTTCAAAGATAAAGCAAGTTTTCATTTGCAATAAGGTAATAGATTCAAAGCAAGTTTGCAATTAACTTTTATTGTTCAAATAAAGAGAGACAATTATAACAATAGATAGATGACAACACCAACCTAGAAGTGACTAACCCATAGTCACCACAACAATAGCATGAAGTACCCTTCATACCACCCATGTCAAGTTTAAGTTTTTAAAAGGTTGTAGTCTAGTTCTTGCACGACCTTACCAAGCATGTCCATAACCTAGGACGAGGCTATTCGAATAGTTTTAACCCCTGCAGGTGTACCAATGTACCCACACGATAGACCGCCTTTCCACCACCACGGTTAGCACACTTCCTTTGGTATGCAGGCATGGCTAAGTCTAACAAGACGCTTTCCAATGGACGATGCTAATTAAGAGCCGCAACCCACGGAGAAAGACACATTAGACACTCCTAACCGGTGCCGCTAATGCTCCTCCAACACCACAAACACACACACACAAGAACACACCCACCAACCACTCATAATTAACACCTCCCAAAGTACTTAGTCAAGAGAGGTTCCATATCCCCTCGTGTGGTTAGTACGCAATAAGCGCTGGCTTAGTGACACAAGTAACTCGGTCCTTGGGGACTTAGGCACCATTCCACACACCCAACAGATCACATCAACATACCATTGTGCCCAAGTCAAGATATAGTTTTGTTTTCAGCTTTTGATTTGTAAATCAATAAAACACAAGGGTTGGACATAATGGAGTAGTATAAGTAGTTGTGTGATCAAGATCATCGACTAAGTCGATGATCGCCCAATACTACCAATACTAGGCATGGCTGAGCAATATTTATTCGAAATCTACTAAGTGACGAGCTCATCCAACGAACTCTAATCACACAAATAACCTAGGCTCGTGTAGTAGAGGATAATCATTTACCTACAGATTATGCAACTAGAGGATTAACTAATCAATTTAACAACAAATTAGCAATGCATACATAGAAGTTAAACAAAATATTAGACTTTTAAAAGTAATGGGATCAATGGAAATGATCAAACTGCTTGTTCGCTTGCTTGTTGCTCAAATTGTTGCGGAGGGTCGTTCTCGGGTTACCGCAAATGTCAAGCCTAAGCGAAAGAGCGAAACAACCAATAAGACGAGCAACACTTAAACGAAAGAGCAAGCAAAAATTATCCAAATGCGACGAAATTTATACACAAGGCAAAATACTAATATACCTAGGCATAGGAATTGGAAAAACCTAATTTGGATTTGTGGTGCAAAAGATATTCTCTAAAAACCTATTTTCTACCATAATTAGCACTGTAGCAAAAATATTTTCTAGAAATATTTTGGAGCTGAAATTTTTAGGGTGGCTACCTACTAGTGTAGTGATAACCCATATAAAATTTCAGGTCATTTGGAGTTATATTGAAAGAGTTATGATTTTTCTAAATTGTTTAGGGTATTAAACTAAATTATGATCCTTATGATTTCTAAAAACAGTAAAATTTGTGAAACCAATTTTCCTAGCAATTACACTATCAGTGGAAGCTAATCCAATTGGATTCATACAAAAATGATCTATAGATTAAAAGTTATGCATTTTACAAGTTTGCTAAAGTTCAAAACATATTAAGTTCACTTGTTTACTATTTTTGAAAATGGTTTTCCAGGTTTTATCATGGTCTCCAGTTATTGTTCTATTTAAATTCAAGTTATAAGGAAGCTAACAAAATTGGAATCATCTAATTTGGAGCTAATATGACAAAGATATGAAAATGACAAGACCTAATGTTCTTCAGTTTTGGACTTAGCATTTTCGGGATTTTCCTAACATCCGAGACGTGGACGATTGAGAGCCGTCGATCTCAGATCGGACGTCCCTGGTTGAATCCGAGCGACACGAGCACCGAAAGCGCGCGAGAAGAGGCGGCGGCGTGGAGAGCCGAGGCGTAGATCTCGGATCGGACGACCGCCATGGCCACGCCGCCTCGACACGGAGCTCCGTCCGACAACAGAGTAGCTCCGGATCGCCATGGCGACGCCGCCAAGGGCCAAATGGGATCCTAGCACTATTGCGCACCTAAGGGCAGCCGGACTTCGCCGAGGTGGACGAGGCGGCGTGCGGCGCGAGGCGGGGTGATCGCTACGGAAACACTGCAACGGTGAAATGGCTAAGCCGCGCAAGAACGGGAGGGTGCACGAGCACTAGGAAGGTGTTAGGGACTTAAGGGAAGGGCTCGCGCCACCGAGGTCACCGGAGGTGAGCCGGCGGCGAGATAGGCGGCGGCGGGCAGATCTACGAAATTTTATGCCGACCGAGCTACGCTACGCCCTAGGTGATTTAGCGTTTGCTTGAGCTACACTAGGGGTCAGGGACTCACCGGATGACGCGGTGAGGACGGGGATGCCAAGATGGGTGGCGGCGAGGGCTGCGGCGGTGCGGGAGCTTCACCGCGAGGGGTCAACTCGAGCAAAGCCACCACGCCGGTCATCAAGATAGCACCAAAGACACCCCAAGGGTGCCCCGAGCAAGGAATCGAGGATGGGGACTTACCGAGCTGGGACGAAAGGGGTAGTTGCGCCGATTTGGGAAATCTGAAATCCGCGCTCCGTTGAAGCAACTGAAATGGAGTGGGGTTAAGCACCACCGAGGTGAGGAGAAGCAACAGGAGCAAGGAGGAGCCGAGGAACCACCGGAGCCTGGGTTCACCGAGGAGCTCCGCGGCAACAATGGCGGCGAGGAGATTTGAGCGCCGGGAGCTCCACAAGGCGTGAGGTGCAGGAGAGCTCAAGGGGTGCGAAGGAGGATAAAGGAGGACAAGGGGGCTTAAGTAGGCTCGACGAGCAAGAGAGCACCGTTGTTCGCCTCGGTTCCATTGGCGCTGCGGTCGCCGTGAGCGACGGAGCGATTAAGACGGCGACTAAACGGGGCGGTGGAGTGACGGGCATTTAATGCATCGCAGACACCCGTTGCGAGGTCGCCGGATGGGACAAGGCATCTGCGCACCACGCTCGGCTCGCCATGGCTCGCCGCGAGCGAGAGGAGGACGACGATGGCCACCATCCGATTTGCATCCAACGGCTAACACGCGATCGCGCTTAACGGCGCAAGACAACGCCCACCGTCCATGGAAATCCAACGGCCGAGGAACAGAGGGCAACCGGAGTTGTCCGAATGCCTACACGAATGAGGGCCGTCCGATTGAAATCCAATGGCTGATGACGCGCGCTCGCTCGACCGCGCCGGGTGCAGTTAGTTGGCTCGGTCGAGTCAGTTGGCTCGAGCCCGAGTCTGACTCGCACCCGAGGAACAGTGCAAACCAGTTAGGTTTTGAATTTTAAAGGCTGAAACTTTGGGGATTTAATTGAGGTATCAAATCAACTCCAAAATTTATGAAATTTTAACTGGAGCTTCCTGACTTAAGGATTAACCTTCCATAAAATTTTCAGAGATTTTTGTGCACTGAAATTTTCTCAAGAAATTCCAGAAAGTGATTTCAAAGGTTTGACCAAGGTTTGACTTGCCTCTAAAATATTTCAAATAATTTCCAAAAATTATGAAATAATTCAGAGGTGTTACCAAGCAACCCTAGAACCCAGGAAAATTTATTACCAAGGGTTTGACATAATATTTCACCCAGAAGGTTTTGACTTGGGTTGAATGAGGATTTTGATTTTGAATTTCCCAAAAATCCTTTACAAGAATTTCAGAAAAGTTTCAAGAGTAAAAGGATGAAGGAAAAGTTTTAATTTACCCTCACTTTATTACATTTGAAACACAAGCCAAAATGGGGATGTTACAATTATCCCCTAAGATAACAGTCAAATACATCCTTATCTCTCCCTTCTTTCACAGTTAAATTAATCCATTGAGATCAAGTAATCCAACAGGTTTACAAACTAAACAAATTTAATGTTCAACCTCCTCATCAAAACATACTATTACCCTACCACTCCACCATCATGTAAACATAGATCCCAATCACATCCCATCAGTTCACCTCTTAGGGATGCTCAACACCATACTTCGATACAAAATAGTTGCACCTAGCATTTATGTAATACCCAAAGTCTATTTAAGTGAAAAGAAAGAATTAAAGAGAAGGACCAACTAGAAAAAAAAGAATTAACAGAGGATTAGAGGGGGTTTCTACAATTATTCGGCAACCTAGGCCTCAGGCTTTGGCCTAGGAGGCCTAGGAGGGGCCAGCCACCAATAAAAGGAGGGGGAAACCCTAGGGGTGGTACTGTAGCACGGCGTACTACAGTAGCCGTCACTGCTACAGTAACCCCGTTAACAGTAGCCGCCCCGCCTCCTTGCGTCGTCTCCTTCGGGTGCTGCCGACCAACAAGAAGAAGAAGAAGAAGAAGAGGAAGAGGAAGGGGAAGAGGGAGAGGATCTTCTTCGTATGGGTGGCTCATCGCCTCCCTGCGATTCTTCAAGGGTAACCTCAACTCACCTTTGATCCGATGCGTTTTTGGATAGTTAATCAAGATCGGTAATTATGGTCCGCCCCGGACAGATTTCGTTAGACAGTCGTTTTGATGTAGTTAAGTGCGGATTCAGTTTTGGGCATCTCCTAGAGTATTGTATAGGACGTCAATAGCTTTCGATGAAGTGCTAGATCGCATTATTTCGACCTCTGTAGCAGAAGCTATGAATTTATTAGTGTGACTGTTCTGCGAATCTGTCAGTATTCTGACAGGTTTTAGTAATCTGACTTGAGCGATCAGTTAAATGGAAAATTAGAGGATCTTAGTATAACGCAAGTTGTAGATAATTATCGTAGCTTTCAGGGAAGCCCAAGAACGTGAAATTTGGACAAACGAGCTGAAAGTTATGATAGTTTTAGTGTACTATCCAGAGAACCTGACGTGAAATCGATGTTTTGTTAATTGGTATGATAGAGGTATTAGATGGCCGAATCAGGAAGGCCCACCAACTAAGTTTAGTTGGGTAAATTGATAAGATTTCAATGAAGTCCAAGAACACCTCATGTGTACTCCTGTACAAAAAGATATGAATTTTAGATTTTGGTTGTCCACAGAGGGGACAAATCGAACTTTAGGAGTTGGAATTGGGAATGCGCTTGAGAGTGTAGCGAGTGCGGTTGTGCTTTTGGCTAAGTTTTGGTTCAGTATGGTTGTCTTAGCATGCTTTATATTTATATTCAGGTGAGGGATTGGTTCCAGGGGCAGCGCCCTCTTCGCATCTTTCGTCCCTACACGGTTAAGGCAAGTACTCTGTTTGATAGAGTAATTATGAATTGGTTGACAGTGAGTGCTATATTTTTATACATATTAGCTATGCTTGGTTGATAGTGTGATATGTTGATTAAAGATGGTAAATGCTTATGATATGAATGATAGAAGTATGAATGAGTTAAATTCATAAGTAATGTTGCTGAGGAGGTATGATTATGATGATTCATGATTTGTGCATATGCATCATGTTGACAAAATGGAGACTTGGTCACGTGGTGACCATGCATTTGTTGAGATCCCCGTCATGTATATGACGGGCTTGAGGTCCCCACACTTGTGGAGTATGGGCTTGAGGTCCCCTTTACTTGCGGAGTATTGGGCAATTGGTCCCTGTGCTTGCGAGCATAGGCATGGTATGCGGCGACGGTCGCATATCTCGAATTACCGATGAAATGCGAAAAAGAGTGGAAGAGAAAAGATGCATTGCATATTTGCATTTATACATCATGAGTTATGTTTCCGAGTAAAGCTTTGGATTTGAATGTTGTTGCGGTAATTGTGAGGTTAATGATTCTTTTTTGTACTTGCTGAGTCTTTGGGCTCACTCTTGCTTTTGTTGTGTTTTTAGGTACCTGTTGCGAGATCGGCATGCATAGGAGGGAGTAGACTTGAGTTGGATTCACACACTGCCACGCACCCTTAAAACTTGATTAAATTTTGGAATGTCTTTTAGTAAATAAGCAAACTGCTTAAGTATTGATTATGGTTATGCCTCATGTATCAAGTTATTTGTAATAATGAGGAGTAACGTATTTTGCATATCTTTGAATATGTTCTAGCTGATTAGCCTGTTTCTAGTGCTTAGTGATGACATTGAATGTTGGAATATTTAGTTATGATATTCTTTTATCTGTCGGAACCTCCGTATAGTTACCTACACAAAGGAGATTCTGCCGATATTTAACAAATTGTCCTAGTTTAGATTTGTTTAATGTTTCTTGAGTAGCATTCCAGGCTCATGTTGGGCTGGGGTGTTATAGTTGGTATCAGAACGGGCTGTAGGTCCGTGGTGATTGGATTTACAACTTAGGCAACTTAATTTGCTGAAATTTTGTAATTGTTAATGAACTTAAAAACCTGACACACTGGTGCACAGTAGGATGGGATGGGTCAAGCATTGCATTTACGCTTCTGTTATATTGTATTGATGATTCTTGTTATGAGATGACCTTATATACCTATAATATGATTCTATGATTAGTATGAGTGATGGTAGCGCTTGTTGAGAGGTTGAGGTCGTGGTTGTGGCCCTGGGCTTTACCAGGTCACACCATCTTTCGTGATATGAGAACAGGGAAGTGGTTACCTCAGATGTCTTAGTACAGGCATCGATAGTGAGTATCTTTAGAAATTTTCTCTCTTCCTTGAGTTCGAATTTGGTTAACTCTTGTCCAGTAGTGGTTGATGAATTCTTTTGGGTCAATAGTTCATTGCAGTTGGTGGGTTTCTTTGAGAAGGGTTGATGTGTTTTCATTGGCTTAATTTGTCTGTTAAAGCAACTATTGTTTTCCCAACTGTTGAGTTATTCTTGCAGCTGGTGGACTTGATTAGTTGTCAATATTGACCTTTATATTGGAGTTTTGTCTTTCTCGTCGGGAAACATGACCCATTTATTCGCTTGATGTTTTTAGTTAATGAAAGTTTCCTCTTGCAAGTCTTTTAGTGTGTGGAAGCTTTGACTCAATAAAACTTCTTTGGGTATTTTGAGTATAGAAGTTGAATGGTTCTCTTTTATGAAAGAAAATATTAAACCCTTCAGCGATGTCTTCTCGTGGTTAAGACAGAGGTTATAATCAAAGAAATTGATGGATATGATATGAGTTATCAAGGTGGGTCTGTAGTGTAGTGCATAATAAATCCTAACGAGTGTCCGTGGGAGTGAAATCAATCAAATTGACGTTGTCCTCTAGTAGTCCTTGATGAACTGTGATCAGGAGCATGACCACACTTAATTGGAATCAATAGAGTTATTAAGAAGTGTAGAACATTGGTGAAAAAGTTGATCATTAGAATTGTTTAGTTTGCTAAACTTGATAGATTATTGGGGTCTCAATGGATTAACCACTTAGCTCAAGAACAACACGATCAGTAATACAGGATCGAATCAACAACAGTTCAACACAATGAAACATTCTAACAAAACCGCAGATGCAATGGATAACCTGAAACCCACCTACTGTGCACAGTGTGTAAATTTAATATTCAATTGCCACGGACCTAAAACCCGCTCTGATACCAACTGTAACACCCCAGCTCAACATAGAGCCTAGAATGCTACCAAACTACTCTACTGAACCAATTAATTTTAATATTTTAATAAACAATCAACCAAACATTCATGAATGAATGACACAATGCTAATAATCAAGAACTTGCACAATCTATCATTAATCAATAATAAGAATATCATCTATCAATTGAATATAAACCAATCACGATGCCTTCTCTTTATCAAACTATTCTAAGACAATCCAATATATGCTACACTAAGGCAGCCAATATTCAAATAGATACAACTAAAGCATCAAGAATCAGCAAAACTACGAGGATGATAAAATAATCCAATCAATCATTTTAATCCATCAAATAGAATTAAATGAACTCAAATAATGGGGTTTAAGAGCATATATAGGACATCCATGTACACAAATAGAACATCCACCACGAAGGGTGGTCACAATCGAATCTAAAGTAATTGTCAAGAATATGAATTGTAGATAATTAGACTAGTTTATTCGTTGTGGTTTGTGTATATATAACGTGCACCATGTCTACCCCTTCACATGCATGTCGCTGCCTCAAGAAGTACCTAGAAAGTACAACAAAGCAAGAGTGAGTCCACGACTCAGTAAAGTGCAATAGCAATAAATAACATAGCATCATAATCAGCCGATGAGGATACTCAATTCCCATTGTGCACAACTGCATTGAACCACAAATCCATCTTTTATGCAAGAATGCAAGGTACATGTCATGAATGCTCTTCCTTCAAACTTCTTTGCAATTACCGGTAATGCCGAGTAGTATATCTGTCGATACATACTCAAAGCTTGTGCCCTTTAGGCACAGGGACCTCATGCCCACACTCCACAAGTGTGGGGTCTCAAGCCCGTCCAATGCATGATCGGGATCTATGCCCGTCCAATGCATGACGGGGACCTCAAAGAAAAATCCTTGGCTACCATGTAGACCAAGATACGGAAATGTATGTCATGATGCAAATTGAAATCACAATATCAACTCATCATAAAAAGGTAATGTAACACCCCAGCCCCACATGAGCCTGGAATGCTACTAAACTAGCACAATAACATTTTTACATTGAAACAATTCTCTAAAATCCGAAAGAACCTCCTTTGTTTAGTTACTAAACTGGAGGTCCCAACATTTAAATATAACATAGTCAAATAATCCAACCTCCAGCATAAACAAGAGATAACCAAAACTATGCTAATCATCACTACAACATCCATAGCATGCTAAACAACTAAAGCATAAACAGAATGACATTCATAATCCTCTAATCAACTCTATTACAAATTATTCCAAGCATAGTGAGTAATCATAATAAATTCTTTATGCAATTACTCAACTACAAATTTATCAATATGTTAATCCAAATGTGAGTAGTTCGTGCAATTGTGCAACCACTTCTATTCCCTCCCATGCATGCCGTTCTTGTAAAGGGGTACCTAAAAACACAACAACAACAAGAGTGAGTCCAAAGACCCAGCAAGTACATTAAATGGCAACAATAACATAGACTCTCAGTAATCATCAACATCCATATACCATCTCAATTATAAACAAGACATATGCTCATGCTATGCAAGATGCTCAAGTGCACTTTCTCTTTCTCTTTAACTTTTGCATTTTACCGGTAATGCAAAGTATGCAACCGTCGCTGCATACCCATGCATGTGCTCGCAAGCCACAGGACCAATTGCCCATTACTTCGCAAGTAATGGGGACCTCAAGCCCACACTCCGCAAGTGTGGGGACCATAAGCCCATCGTTTTCACGATGGGGACCTCTTTTCAAAGCCCACATTCCATGAATGTGGGGACCTCAAGCCCGTCATCTACATGACGGGACTCAATCAGTATGTACTTGGTCACTACATGACCAAGGCGCCTAGATGCTCTCAACATGCGTATGTACTAGAATGTAACTTTCAACAACCAAGAAAAGCACGAGTACATACCACATCTCAATCACTGAATAACATGTAGAGCATTATCACATACAAAATTACTCTTTAATCACAAACATGCCATAACCAAGTCTCATTCATATATATCACACTATCATCCATGTATGACTAGTACAGGAAAGACACAACCAATTTCAGCAATCAAACATAAATATTCTACAACCCGAATACTTGCAACCCGATCCTTCATCATAGTCATTTTATCAAACCAGTACTTGTAAGTATTGGGTACTTCAAAGTTGTGCATACTTGGTCCTCACAAGACCAAGTCTAAGTATGAAATCAATATGCACAAGCACCAACACTATTCATCATCAGAGTACCAAAAGCAATAACGACATTCATGTAAGGCATAACCATACTTCGAACATCCACCATTCTTGAAACAATCATCAATCAAGCAATCTTGCTACGCTATCATATATCGAAAAGCACACAAACATGGCCAATCAATCACACCCATACAATGGACAATGCACTTGCCTCAACCGTGCGGGAACGAAGGGCGAAGAGGGTGCCGCCTCGAACCAGTCCCCACCTAAAAACCATTTAGGAGAATGCTAAGATAACAGTAATGGACCACTCAACCCAAAAGAGTAAACCCAAACTCGCAAAAGCTTGAAACGCGATCCCAACTCCAATTTCCTATAAGCTAATCTGTCCCCTCTGGAAATAGTTGCGTTCTAAAATTCGTATCTTTTAGTACAGTAGTCCAAATGAGGTGATCTTGGACTTCATTGAAAGGTTATCAAATTATCCAACTAAACCTAGTTGGTGAGCCTTCCTGATTCGGCCAACTACTACCCCTATCAAGCCAAATAACAGAACAACATTTTCTCGCCAGGTTCTCTGGACAGTACACTAAAATTATCATAACATTTAGCTCGTTTGTCCAGATTTCACGTTCTTGCCCTTCCCTGAAAGCTAAGACAATTATCTACAACTTTCGTTATACTGAGCTCCTCAAATTCGCCCTTTAACAGATCGAACAAGACAGATTACTAAAACCCATCATATTACCGACAGATTCGCAGATCAGTCCCACCAATAAATTCATAACTGTTGCTACAGAGGTCCAAATATCGTGATCTAGTACTTCATCGAAAGCTAGCGACGTCCTCTACAATTCTCTAGGAGACATCCAGACCTGATTCTGCCCTTAGACTACTCAAAAAGGTCGCTCAACCCACTCTGCTCCAACCGATTAGATTACCGATAAAACTTAATAATCAAATAATCGACTAATCGGATGGGGATCGGGTCTTACCCTCGAAGAACCGCTGAAGATGACGCACCGAGGTCGTGATCTCTCCCCGCACTCCTTCTTCTCCCTTCTTCTTGATCGGTGACCACGATGGAGATCTCCCCCCTTCTCTTCTTGGACAGCACCAATGGAGGGGAAGGTTGGAGGATGAATGCTCTGATACCATGGTGCTACAGTGCACGTACTACAGGGGAGCAGGAGCAAGGAGGGAGAGGAGGGGGCGGCCAAAGGGGAGGAGGAGGAGGGAGTGGGGCAGCTATGGTTTGGGGGGGAAAGGTGCCTCCCCCCCTTGGCCGGCCACCTATGGGCCTCATGGGCCGAAGCCCAGGCCCAGGTTGCCGCGGTTTTACAAAAAAAAAAAACCTTCTCCTTCCTTGTTTTGATGTTTTGCTGAAGGAAACATTCTCCCGATTTAATTATTCCTTCCCGATTTAATTATTCTCTCCCGACTAATTCCTTTCAAATACTTTTGGGGCATGACTAATTCCTTTCGAATACTTTTGGGGTATTACAGGTAATGCTTAGCAACATTATCAAATATAAATCCTCATAATTATACCATGGCAATCAACGAGTATGAAATACAACAATTCATTATTACTACTTGCACTTGCCTCAACCGTGAGACGGAAGACAAATGGCGGAACGTTCTAGCACCGGGGTTCACCACCACCTGGTAACCATGAATAATACAAAACAACAATCAAACATGCATAACAAGACATTACTCGTAGCGCTCTACATCGTCTTCCCATAACCCAAGATTAAATACTTGATCTACTCTAGCTAGTTAACGTGCTAACAAAAGCTGTACCGGACAGCAGTATTAAAAACTTCATAACTTTCGCTCTGAAATTCGAAAAGGTGTGATCTCAGACTATCTAGAAATATAACGAAACCATCTACAGTAACCTAGTTGGCGAGAATCTCTAATTCGGACAATTTCTCAGTCGAATCATTAGATGAAAATCTAAAGTTATAATCTGACAGACAGAAAGGACAGCAGCACAAGAAATGCTATAACTTTTAATTGGCTAAACCAAATATTGATTTCTCTATCAATTTAAAAATCTAAGAATATGAACTTCAAAAGTCTAATTGGATCGATCCTCAGATTATGCCTTTAACAAATTTTAGCTCATAGCTCAAAACTACCGTCAGGATCTGACATTGTTCTGGACAGTAACATGAATTCCCACTGAATTCCCCCACGAGACACTCCTCCCCTCTTCTTCTCCTCTCTTACTTCCCCTTTCTCCTAGGCCGACAACGATAGGAGAGCACCACCATGAGGAAGGGGAATAGCAAGGGAGGGCAAGGGGAGGAGTTTCTTGTAGCATGCATCAGAGCGGTGATTGCTCTGTAGCTGCGATGAGTGTGCTAGGGTTTCCCCTCCTTTTATTGGTAGCCGACCCCTCATGGGACTCCTGGGCCAAGGCCCGAGGCCCAGGTTGCTAAGAACTGCAGAAACCCCCTTTTTCTTATGTTTAATTCTCTTTTTTGAACGATTTCTTTCATAGAATTAAACAGGGTATTACATTTTTAGGCTTCACCGCCTAGAGAGAAAGGATGGCTAGTGAGGGTTATATCCACAGGCAAGGAACATCTATTTGATGGATCAAATTATACTTATTAGAAAATTAGAATGTCTATTTCTTTAATAGTCACGAGCTGTAACATCCCAATTTTGGACTTGTGTTTCAAATGTAAAAAAAATGAGTAGAAATTAAAAAAATTTCTTACATCATGTATTTTATGTATGTTTTAAACAATTCTTGTACAAGAATTATGAAAATACAAAGTCACAAGTCTTTTGATCCAAAACCTTGTCTTCCAGAAGCAATCTTGTCAAATCTTTTGATCATCTCCTGGGAATATTTTTCCTAAGTTCTAGGAATGGTATGTGACCCCTCTGAAAAATTTCACAATTTTTAGAAATTGTTTGAATATTTTTAGAGGGCAGTCAAACCTGTTTGACTTTCAGTCAACACCCTATTCCAGAACCTTGCAGAATTTTTAGAGAAAAATACATTGCATAAAAACCTCTGCAAATTTTACAAAAGGTTAATATCTAAGTTAGCAAGCTCCTGTAAAACTTTCAGAATTTTTAGAGTTGTTTTCCTATCTCAAATAAATCTCCAAAGTCCAGCTCAGTTTAAAACCCTAAGTCAAACCGGTTGGGTTCGAGTCAGACTCGGGCTCGAGCCACTTGACTTGGCTTAACCAACTAACTGCACCTAGGCTCACCTTAAAGCGCGCATTCAATCTCAGCCGTTGGATTTAAATCGCACGGCCCTCGTTCACGTGAACGTTCGGACCTCGCGATCACGCCAACTCGTTTGGGCCGTTAGATCAAGATCTGACCGTCCAGATGAATTGGGCTGTTCGGGTCACCCAGTTGTCACCTTCAATCGTGACCATCCATTGTAGATCCAACGCTCACGATTTTCCCCAGTGTTTTGAACCTCAGGAGCCTTGGGCAAATCTCAGTCGTCCGATTAAAATCCAACCGCCCACAACAGCCCTAGCTTTTCTCTAGTCATCTTCTTCCTCGCGCCGTGCACAGCAAAGGGAGAGGCATGGCCCGATCACATCTTGATCCCTCATCAACTCTCCTTGGTGGGGGCAGTGAATGCGTGCAGCTTGCTTTCGGCCGTAGGCATGCCCTACTCTTGCACCCCCATCATTTCTCTTTTGGTCCACGGTTGTGCCGTGAGCCAAGTTCACCCGTGGAGCTCGTTCTTGCCCAAACCCTAATTTTCTAGCTTTATAAAGCTCCCCAAAGCCCCTCCTCGTATTCCTTTACACCACCCCTAGATCCTTCTTTGCTTGTGGAGCTCAAAACACCGAAAATACCAAAACCGCCATTAATGGCCGTGGAGCTCTGTTGATGGTCTTTGTGCTCCAGTGGTTCATCTTCAATTATCCTTGTACCCTTTTCAGCCCTTTAGCTCCTTATGCATTTCCCCTAACTCAATTTTGGGTTTCATTCATAGGAATGGACCAATTTTAAGTTTGGGTCTTTTCGGCCGAATTCATCCCCTTTCTTCTCTAGCTCCGGTAAGTGGTTCTTTTGGCAATTAATTGTTCATGGACCTTCTATGAGCTATAATGAAGCTATTTTTGACCATCAGTGGTGTTCATTTTGGCTCAGGTCTCTTTTCCTACTTCATCGTCTTCAACTCCGGTGGACCTCTACGCTATCAAAGCTCCTCCGGCCATCTTTGAAGCTCATCTTGGTTAAGGTAGCTTCTTATTAGTTCCTAGACGCTGTGGCATACGCTTCTTTGGACAATGCGAAGCTTTTTAGCCATTTTCGCTTTCGGTCGTTTTGGTCACCGTCTTTGAACTCCGGCTCGCCGACGTTTTAGGCCGCCGCCGTTGTCAAGATCATCACCATCGGGTCCGCAAGGCTATTGCGTTTCCATTTTGGTCTTTGTCCGGCGCCGACTTAGTTTCTATCGCCGGCGACAAGCCGTGGAAGTCACTGGTGTTTTGTCGGCCCGAGTTCATCTCTGTGCTATGCCGTATTCAGACATTGATTCGGTCATTTAGTTGCTAATCATTATTTAATTAATGTTAATCATTGATAATTAGTGTTTAGCATTAAGTGACTGTCTTAAAATGACCCTTTGGGTCACTGCCATGTGGGCCTGTAGGCCTTAAACCGCAGTCCCAAGTTCATTAGGACAAATTCTGGGGTCATTAATTACTAATCATTGGTTAGCAATTAATGGGTCTTAAGCTGACAAAATGAGCCGCTGTCATGTGGGCCCCCACCCGCTTAAAACCCTCTTTGTGTGAAATTTTTAGGACACATTAATTACTAATCATTGGATTTAGTCATTATTGGCTATCTTAAAATAGCCCTGTGTCACTAACATATGGGCCCGCATCATTAAAATCCTCTCGGTACGCTTAGAATCTCTCGTGTGTGAAAGTGTAGCACTGCGGAGATCGTGGACCGTCGATCTCAAGATCAACGGCCCAGATCTTCGGGGACTTTCGGGTCCCAGAACGTTCCAAGTCGCTCTGGGCCGCCCATTTTTAGATCTACGGCCCACATCGCGGTGACATTCGGACCACCAGGCTCCCAAATCGCGCGGGCCGTCCATCTCGCGATGAACGGCTGGGATGCGTGTGCCGTTCGAGTCACCTGAAGTGCGCCGCGCAGAGCCGTCCATCTTAAGATCTAGGGTTGAGGTTGATCGGGGCGTCCGCGTCGCCCGAACGGCCCAATCCTTGTAGACCGTTGGATTTAGATCCAACGGTGAGCTCCTTTTGATCGCGCGCGTGTGCTATTTTCCGTGCGCGTGGGCGTTAGATTTCGCATCAAGTGCCCATGTTCGTCCACGTCGCTTTATTTTTGATAAGGTTGATTATAATTCGGTAAGCCTTTATTTATCAACTAAAAATTATATTAAACTTTGAAAACTCATATCTATTTCATTTTAAAACCTTTTTAGATGATTCCAGCTGGAATAGTTTCATGTTTAAATAGAGTTTAATCTAAAAATGCTTCTAGACATGTTTCTGTAACAGAAAGTTTCATAAACAATATTAACTTGATTTCAGCCATTTTAGAATATTCTAGAAATGGGAGTAAACTTTGTAAAATGCATATCTTCTTCTGTATAACTCCAAAATGTGCAAACTCAATCTTGTTAAATTCCTCTGTTAGCAAACTTTAATATGAAATAGGTTTTGATCATGATTTCATTTCTGCAAAGTAACATGTGCTAAGTTTACAACTTAGAAAAATCATAAGTAAATCATAATAACTCCAAATTTGGGAAACTCAACTTTGCTGACCTTAGGATGTCATAACCTGCGTACCATAAAAATTTTAGACTTTAGGTCATTCCAGAAATTTATGCCATGAACAGTACCAGTAATTAATTTAGTTGAATTAACAGGCTGAGAGAAATGGTTTTAGCTATAACTTTTTCATACTTAATCCAAATGACTTGATTCTTGTTCCTAAAATTATCTAAAATCATACCCTTGCTGCTGTATAAATTCCATAAGTTTTGGGTAACTTTTGCTGTTGAATCTTATTTGGTGTTATTCGTTTTTATTGGTTTTATCGCCTTTTTGCGTTAGGTTCCGAAGATAATATTGATCTTGAATCTGATCCACAGCAGCCAGACTCTGCCCTCCAGCAAGGCAAGCAGATGTAATACCTCAAATTCCAATTAGAGAGAATATTATTTGGGAGGGGGAAATTTATTCAATATCGAATGCAACAAAGTTTAGAGATGGAAATAAGTTCAAAATTCAGATTTTTGAGAGAGTTTTGGGCCGCCAACCCACAGTCGCATAGGAAAGAGCCGGCCTTAGAGGCCCATGGCCCATGGAAGGATGGTAGCCCACTTGAAGGCAAGAAAGGGGGGATTAAGCCACAAACCCTAATGCACTCACAGTATTCCCATCTTGCTACAGTCCGCCACCCATGCTCTGATGCCGGATGCTCTGATAACCACACCCTTGGACGCCGCTACTATCTCCGGTGTTTCCCCTGCAAATTGGTCGACCATAAGGAAGAGGAAGGAAGAAGGAGAAGAGGAGAGGTTGTCCTCACTGGGTTTGATCAGCGTAACAAGCATCTCCTAGGGTATCAATTCGTTTCCCCGCTGTTTTGATGATGTTTAGATGTGAAATTGGATTAGTTTGATTGGATCAAGTTTTGTCTGCAGTAGATTCAATTCTGTCCAGTTTAATGCGTGGTCAGTTTCGGGTTCTTAGAGGTTGAATTAGAAGTTTTGATCTCCTAGAGATATTTAGATAATGTTCTTAGCTTTCGGTGGCTGCCAAGAACACCTGATTCGGACATATGGATCAAACGTTATGATCGTTTTAGTTTCTGCTGTCCAGAATTTTGACGAGATCTACCTTTCAAGTTGTCTCCTAAAATATGTTTATGATAATGGAAGATTCAGGGTTTTCACCCAACTAGGTTATTGTAGAAAATTTCATAACCTTTTCAGATTAGTAAAGAACGCTCTAATCGGAGTTATGGAACAAAAGTTATGATCTGTTGTTTGTAGCTGTTTTTCTGGGTTAGGCAGAATCTGTTATGTATCTTCATCTGCCGGTTACCAAATTAATTTGGCCGAATCGAGAGATCTTGTCAACTAGAATATTGTAGATTTGTTCATTGAGAATCATTAGAAACTGGGCTCACCTTGTTCCGAGTTCCAGATCATTAGATATGATTTTTTTTACCGTGCTGCTGCCCAGTTTCGGTTTAAGACTGAGATGTCTGTTTTCAGAATAGGTCTTTTAGTTAAATCTTGAGGTACCGGGAAAGCGTTGTAGAACGTTGTTAAGTCGTGTCGTGTACCATGTTGTTCTTATTTCGTGTATTTAATTGTTTAGGCAGCGAGGCTTCGGGTTTGGGAGCACCATCGTTGCCTACTAACGCGTCGCAATGCGGAAGGGAAGTACTTTGATAATTTTACCAAATGTGAATTATGAATGCTTGAATGTTTGTGTTGTGATCTGTTATGTTACATGAGAAGGTTCAATGTTTATATTCTTTCATTTGAGATATTCCCATACCTAGAGATGATGATATTCTTTATTCAATAATTCATTTCATGCATCCATTATTCATGTTTCATCCACGGGAGTGGATTGTAAGTCCCACCATTCCAATGTGGGCAGATTTGGACATTGTCATGTCCCGTCCATGGGAGTGGATAGAAAGACCCATCAATTCCAGTATGGACACGTAAGACCCATCAATTCCAGTATGGGCAGATTTGGACACTCGTATGAAACATTCTTCATACGGGATTTGGATCCCCACATTTTTGTTAAAATGCGGGCTTAAGTGAACACCGACGGGTGTGTCACTAGCTATACCGGTATAATCACGTGTGCAGTCCTTCCATCTCATTAATTCCATTCATTCTATGCATTCATATTTATTCATTCAGTGTATGTTCACATTATGTGAAGAGGTTGACTTGTTCTTAACCGATATATGTTCAGTTATTCATTGTGCTTGCTGAGTCTCGGACTCACTCTTGCTTTATTTATTTATTTTTAGGTGATCGTTGGTGATGATTCTCTTGGGAGGGAGTAGACACGCACTACTCGTTCACTTCACCTTACACCAGTTTCAATAAAAGAACTTAATTATGTCTTTCATTCACTAAGTGATGGACTGTAATAAATAAACTTAGATGTGGATGGTATCTTTCTCTACATTGAGGTTGTTTAAATAGCTGCTTATGTTCCCTGATCATTCGTTTGATATGATTATCTTAGTGGATTCAGTAGACTTAAATAATTGGAATTTGTGGACTGTTCTTGGATTCAGTTTTTAATTCCGGTTTAGGTTCTAAAAGATGTTGATCTTTTTATATTAGTTGATGAGTTATTGTTGAACTTCTTTCGCAGTATTGTTGTATGTTAGCCCTTTAGGTAGTATTTTGGCTTCCGAATAGTTAGGGTGTTACAGTTGATATCAGAGCGGGCTTTAGGTCCGTGGTTAATATAAAAATATTAATATGACATATTGTGCATAGTAGGTGGGGTTGGAAAATTTATTGCTTCCGCATTTCTTTTGTTATGTTCCACTTGTTGAGCAATTGTTGAATTGCTTCTGTACTATCTTTCTTGTTGTTAATTTTTGATATGATGTGATATTTTATATCTATGAATTTGTTCTATGATTGTCATGAGATGATCCTATATATTCATAATTGATCATAATGGTCATGTGTATTGGTAACAGACGTTGAGAAGTTGAAGTCATGGATGTTGTCCTGGGTTTCACCAGACTACACCACTGTTCGGGATAGGGGATTAGAGAAGTACTTACCCCGTTCTATAGTTGGGGGTTGAGGGTGAGTTTCTTTAGAAAAGTTATTCTCTTCCTTGATCTTGAATTTGGCCAGTTCTGGTATTAGTTGCGGTTGATGAAGTTTTCTTGAGTTAGTGTTTTACATTTCTTCTTATGTGTTCCATTGGTCTTTCTTGATTCCATAAATCGACTACTTGTTCTCATTCTGGTCTAATGTTGTTTCTTAGGAATGTTGGTTATCGGTAAGATTTATCTTTTCTTAGGAGTTCGCCCTTCTTATTGAAAAATGTGATTCATTTATTAAGCAGTATTACGGACACCGAAAGTTTTTATTTGCAAGCTCTTTAACATGTAAAGCTTTGGCTTTATGTATTTGTTTTGGATTATTTAGTGTTGAAATTTAATACCTCTTTTACGAAAGATTGTGTCAAAATCTTTAAGAGATGTCATGTCATGCTTAAGTAAAAGGTGTTAATTAAAAGAATTAATCGATATGATATGAGTTATCAGATTTGGGTTATTAGCTTTGTGTAAGCAGTTTATTCTCACTAGAATCTATGGAAGTGAATTGCCTAATGTAGAATGTCATTGTATTTGGTAAATGATGAATTTTAGCTAAGAGTTTGTCCATATCTGTTCAAGAACCTATTGTTGTTAAGATGTGTGGAAAATGTGGATATCTGGGTTGATCTTTACGATCAAGTGTCGATAAATTTGTTAGATGAGTTGGAATTTAGGCCCTCTTTCGGTTGTTCTAACCGCTAGTGATGGTTAAGTTAAGGAGGTGTTTGAATGTTACCTTGATATATATTAATCTTGAATCTGTCTTCTAATTGGATCTTGATGAACTTATTCAAATGATAGCTTTACCTAAATTTTGCCATGCTAAAAATTATTGAAACATGTTTAAAAGACTAGATGAACGTTGATGTATCGCCTTGTGAAACCTTGTCTTTTGTATCCTATATTATTGAAGTTAAAGACATTTCAATTTAGTTTCTGATCATAAGGTAGAATGTTGGATCTATCCTCATAACTATGGTTGAGTTTGCAAACAGAGGTAGGAGCATGAATGTGCCCATGTGTGGCTAGGGAGCTTGAAGTGTGTGCTATTTTGGCGTTGAGTGTTAGTAAGAGTTAAATGGATGAAAGCTAATAAGAAATTCATAGTGGTGTAATTTTCTGAGATTGTCTTGTTCTAGTATCATCTTGTGGAAAGAGTTTTGTTTCAATTTTGAGGCTCATGCACTAGGTTTTCCCTAGATCAAGTAGATGCAATCTTATTTAGATAATAGAGACATGATGAAGTAATTTATGGTGTTTCTTTCGAAAAACCTATGGAGTGATAAGGGGTTATGATGATTCTTGCTAAGAGAATATTATTTCGTTGATTGATGTGATTGTCAGATTGTGGTGGTGATGATAATGCTGAGCGATTTATAAGTAAAAGAATTTGATCATTTGCATGGTATTGATTTAGTAAAAATGTTTCGAGTTTTGCGTTTGTAATCATTTGGACCTCATGAGTTATGTAGGAATTGAGTGCTTTTGAGCAAAGTGACGTATTGAAAGATTTTATTGGTTCTTAATTTATTCAAGTGATTTGATTTTAAAGACTCATTTGGTTGAGTTGGCAAGTAAGGTTGTATTCAAAGGAAGTTGTTTCTTTCCTAAATGAAAGAGTGTAGTAGAAGTATTTGAGGGTGGATTCAAATTTTGTAACTCGTAGTTTATTTGAAGCGTGCTAAACCTTGTTGTTTGGCCGCATAAGAGTTACTCCAGTTTCAGAAAGCAATGTTCTATTCTTATTGGTTGAGGTTTGGAAATCTTTTCCTGCGAGACTTATGCCTCCAACTTTTGACTTTCCCTTATGATTTTCGAGTTCTTTGCCTAATTGACTTTTCCTTTGATGCTGTGTTTACCAGTGGTAACTATCTTCATTTGCCTTTTCTTTTAAAGAAGGATCCATCGATTCATCTCACATGGGTCTTTCAAGTGTTTATTAATTGTGGTTGTGAGACCTTGGGTTGTAAGTATTCGAGGAGCATTGAAGGATGAACGATTTCGTGTATAATTCTTGGAGAGAGTTTTATTTATTCGAATATGTGTCTTTGAGGCTAAACTGTTTGCATTGTTTCAACCATTAGTACCTATAGAGATTTGTGACCCGAGGATCTTTTGTTCACCGGGTGAAACATTATAATTTTGAAAGGATGGAAATCTTGTTCGGTTTATTAGATTATTACGTGGATAACTTGCACATGCGGTGAGGTATGACGGTGTGTTGGAATGAGAGTAAGATTAGCGAAATGTCGATCGTTAAGCGATTTTGAGATAGCGAGAACTTGTTGGATTTTTGTCGGATATGACTTGGCGTCGATGAGTAACCTTACAGGAGTTAGACTCTTTATAAAGGTAAATGGGTCGAGAGAATGTTTTCATGTTGATGTTAACGTGCGAGTATGTTGGATCGTGAGAATTTTAGGGATTTTTAATCAGAGGTTTTCCTTATCTTCCTTATGAGACGTTCATTGTAGGGGTTTTGGAAGTTAATTTTGGGCTTCGCATTTTTATGCTAGGACTTTGGTCGCCCAATGATTATATGTAGATGAACTAGAATAAGGGTGGATTCTGAACAATGGGATGGTCATTGATAGAATCCTTTTGATGAAGTATGTGAATGGGTGTGCTGAGAATTCCAAGTTGTTTAGTCTTAAAAGATTGAGGTGATGTAAATGCATGTGAGGTCTATTTTGAGATGCATGGGAAGTCACATGTCAAAGTAATTCTATCGATGAGAAGAGTTGGCTAGAGTATGTTTCAGTGGAGTCATGAGCCTATCTACAAAGCGTGGATGATGTATTTCGACTTGAGCATAGCGTTGAGAATGCTAAGTTAGGATAGATGAGTTAGTGTGTTAAGCGATGAATTGAAATTCCAAAGTTTGAGAAAATTTTATTCCTAAAAAAGAAACAGAGAAATTGATGCGTCCTCAAGTAGTGACACGTTTTCTTGATTCTTGCTTGAGCTATGTGCTTATGACTGATGTCTTCCAGAAATTGAGTTTTTCTGTATGTTGGCATGTGTGGTTCTGATCAGTTCAGAAAGAAAAAAATGATTGATTTGGTTATTCGAGTGATTTGTCCTTTGGCTTTTGTGGTGTTTAAATCACAAACCGCCCACTTGGAAAGTGGACAGTTTTTTTCGTGATAAATCTTCGATTCTGGATTTGACTCTTTTGGTACCGAGTTGGCATTGTGTGGTTGCGACGGGAATCCTTACTTTCAGTTAACTCTGTTTGTAATAGAGTTGTTCAAAGCAAATTATGTTGTGTGTCTCTCGTTAAAGGATGTGATCCTTGTTTCGGTGAAGAGTTCGATTGAGAGGTGGAACAAGAGTTTCGTGTGCTATGCGCATGTTGTGTGGATTGGTACCAAAGGGGAGGTTAACCCAAAGTACTTTGGTTTGTTCTCGACAATTGCGGGGGTTAGGAGGTTGGCATATCGCTAGGACCGTCACGGGTCCATACGCGAGGAACGCAATGTCTGGTGTTCTGGTACTAAGTGAGCAACTAAGCAATTCCAAGCTTGGTATTTCGTTAAAGACGTTGTCCATCGAGTAGGGTCTTACCTTCGATTCTCTTCTAATGAGTGTACCTGGAAATACCGGGTTGAGTATTAGGATGGACGTCGTTTTACGTCGTTTTGTTGTGGTCTCATCGGTCTGAGATAGAGACCACTTGGGAGTTGGAGTCTCCCATTAGATGCATTATCAGTAGGTAAATATTTATCCTCTACTACTGAGCCTAGGATTACTTGTTGTGATTTTGGGTTCGTTGGATAAACCCTTGTCACTTAGTAGTTTATGAGTTGATGTGCTTAGCCGTGCTTAGCCATGCTTAGCTATCGGTAGAAACGGGCGGTTATCGACTTGTCAATAACCTTGATCACACAAATGCTTATTATGACTTTATGTTTCAGCCTTTGTGCCATATTTAAATTGTGAAAACTAAAAATGAAAACAAAATCATTTGGACTTGGACACAATGGTAAGATGGTGTGATTTTGGGTGTGACTGGAATGGTGCCCGGGTCATTAAGGACCGAGTTACTTACGCCACCGTACTGAGCATTTTAGCATGCTAACCACGCTAGAGGGTATGGGACCTCTATTGACTAAGTACTTTGGGAGGTGTTAATTACGGGTCGCGGGTGGTTAAAACTATTTTTATAAGGGGGAGCATCCGTAGCAGCTTGAGCCATGGGCGGATGTAACCTACTCTTCTGGTTGTCGCGACTCTTAATTAGCATCATTCATTGGAAATGTCTCGTAGGACTTAGCTCTGCCGGCATACCAAAGGAAGTGTGCTTAATAGCTTGGCAAAAAGGCGGTCTGAAGTGTGGGTACATTGGTACACCCCTGCAGGGTTAAAACTATTCGAATAGCCTCGTCCTAGGTTATGGACACGCTCGGATACGCCCCGTGAGAACTAGACTACAACATTTTCATTAAAACTTGACGGGTAGTACGAATCAGGGATTCATGCTATGTCGTGGTGGCTATTGGGTTAGTCACCTCTAGTTGGACACTTGATTATTTATTGTTACTCGCTGTTATTTCAATGATTAAAAACTGGTTTGTTAAATTGCCTTCAATCTATTACATTATTGCAAATAAAAATTACTTTATGCGTCCAAATAACCATATAATCATTTCCTTTGAATTCAGCTCTCATGTAGCTATGTATAGGCTTGTTACTCGTAAGTCTTGCGAGTACGTTATTGTACTCATCTGCATTGCTTGTTGTGTGCAGAAGAAGAAGGTGAGCCCGAAAGGCCTCACTTTTGTGAGTTATACTGTGGCAGTGTGTGGGACGACTAGCTTGGCGGCCCGGTCGGTTCCCCTATGGTTATGTGGCTAATCGGTCGTCTTTTGGTTAAAGCCATCTTATGGCACCTTTTGCTTCCGCTGTTATTTGATGTTCATGTCATTTGTCCGGTCGGCTGTCTTGTAATAACTTTATATTTTGTAAGTTGATGCTAGACTTGTTATATTATGATGTATGGAATTGATGCATGATTTTGTAAGATGAATGTGTGCTGCATTTCTGGGAAGCACATGTCCATCGAGGCACGGATTATTTTGTTTGTGATGCTAGGGCCAATGGAAGGCTAAGTATTACAAGCAATAAATCGGGTCTCACTGAGCTCAAGCATACGGAGGATTGTAAGTGAGGGTTTCGTTATGCCACTCGATCCTACACATTCCATGGATCTTGAGGATCGAAACTCCCACCTCAATGCTCAAGCGATGAAAGCTCTTTTTGGATATTTGACTTAGAGGTTCGAATTAAGAATTGTAATTTGCAACTTTTCTGTCATTACAGCTTAAGAGTTTCTTGGGTTTCCATAGCAATGTTTTATTATGATTTATGGAGGTTTAAAAATTCCTTCTTATGGGACTTGTGCCCTCGACTGTGGACTCGTTTTTTTTTCGAGATCATTACTATTTGACTGTTTCTCTTGGTCTCATGCTCACTCCGAGGAACCACGTTTTCTTGTGCGTTGAACCTTGTCTCTGTTTAATTCTTCCTTTTGAGAAAGGAATTAACCAACTTGTGTTGTCAAGTCTTATAAAGAGTAATATGGCGACTAGTTGGAGGTGAACAAGTATTTGGTAGTGTTGAGATTTTTGGGAACCAATCTATTTGAAGAGCAGTAGAAAGTGAATTGGTTTCGACTTATAACACCTGGAGAGAATTCTATTTAAATAGAAAGTTTATCGATGAGATAAAATTGATTAGTGTTACAACTAGTGGAACCTATGGCGAATTATGATCTAGTAACCTTTGTCCATGTTAGAATGTTGGGATTATCGAAATTATGGACTCTTGATAAACTTATTAGAGTATCGCAATTGGATACTGAGTATGATTGTGCAGAAGAGTTGTGGTGGTGAAGTTTAATGAGTAGCGGTGTGGAGAAACGTAAGCGTCGTTTGATTAATGGGATAGCGAGGCTGTTGAGCTAATGTCAAGTATGACTCGGCCTCGATGAGTAACCTATGGGAGTTAAATTATTTCTAAGGATATCTTGGTCAAAGAATATATTTATTTATTGGCGTTAGTGATTGAGTATGTTTGAATCTTGGTCAATCGGTTAGGGTTTTATGACGGCTATATTGTGGTTATGTAACTGAATTGGATTGGTGTGGATTAGAGAAGGTCTAAGATTGGTGAAATAAATTTCCTTGGGGCAATTACTTGATTAGTGAGGAATATTGATATTAATGACTGAGGTTATAGTTGAGCTATGTGAAATTTTAGTAAACGAATTTGAGGATTTTCTATCGATTATACCAGAAATTCATGGTAGGAGACTTGGAGGTTGATTTTGGGCTTTGCATTTTATGCTAGGACCTTGGAGACCCAATATTATGTGTAGATATAGATAAACAGAAACGAATTTTGAATAGTGTGTTGATCTTTGATAGAATACTTTGGGTAAAGTAAAGGAGTATGTGTGTTGAGAATTTGAAGTTGATTATCTTTAACAGAATGAGATGTTGTGGTTGTGGGTGAAAAATATTTATTGAGTTGTTGGAAACCATTTCTTAAAATAATTCTTTCGGTATAGGAGTGGACTAGAAAATCCTTTTGTGGATTAGTAGAGTCCCTCTAAATAAGTATGGTTGTCATTTCGGTTTGAGGATCATTTTGGGATTGTCGATTAAGAGGAAGGAGTTAGCGTGATAGTTCTAGACACCCATGATTTGGGAAAGGGTTTATTTCTTAAAAGAACATCTGAGAAAAGAATATTTTCTCGAGTAGAGAAGTGCTCTAGTGGTTCTTGGTTGAGTTGGGTTTTATGACGGAGAATATGTATAATTTGAGTTGCCTCTTTGTTGGCAAGGTGGTTCTTTCCGGTTCAGGGAAATAAATGAAGTGTTTGATTTGGGCATTGACGAATTCTCTTTTGGCTTATGTGGTGCTTAGTTGCAAGCTGCGAGTTGGAAGGATGGAAGATTTTCGTGAAGAATCTCTGATTTTGGATTTGAGTGTTTTGGAGAAAAGTTGGAATTACATTGTGAAACCTTTGTTTTCAGTTGAATCTGATTATTAAAGTTTGACTAAAATAAGTTGTGTTGCGTGTCCCTACTTAATGGATGATCTCCTTGCTATGATGAAGAGGTCGACTGAGAGATGGAATAAGAGTTCCATATGTTTACGTGCAAGTTTTGTGGTTTGGTCCCGAAGAGATAGATAGCCTAAGGTGTATTTGGTTGTTCTGAAAGTTGCGGGGATTTCAGAAGATAGCAATTCGTTACAACCGTCTCGAGTCTTGGAGCGGGGAATATAATATTTTGGATGAACTGGTGTTAAGAGAATGCTTAAGCTATTCTGGAGTGTGAAGATTTGTTAGAGACGGTGACCTACGAGTAAGACCGCATCTTCGAGTCCTGTTCGTTGAGTGGTTCTGGTTACGTCGGTACAAGCGATGAGGCGTAATACATCAGTTGTATCAAGGTGAGGTGATTCCATAATTCTGAGAGGAAAGCGACTTGGGAATTGGAGTCTCGCATGCGCGAGCAAAATCTGGAATTGTTCACAGCAGGTGTGTGGTATTACTGGAAGATTCTAGTAGTGATCGTTCTTTGGCGTAAAGCGTGGTAAGAATTCGGGATCGAATTCTGTTTAAGCGGGGTAGAGTGTAATATCCCAAAATTATTTGAATGATTATTCAAGAGAGAATAATTAAATTAGGGAGAAGGACCTTATAGTAAAACATTTTAACAGAAGAAACGAGGGGCATTTCCGCTAAACTTCGGCAACCTGAGCTTGGGCCTTGGCCCAATTGGCCTTGTGGTGGCCGGCCAAAGGGGGGAGGTGTCACCCTCCCCTAACCCTGGCCACACACACCCCCTCTCCCCCTTGGCCACCCCCACTCCCTCTCTCCCTTGACCGTCCCCATCTCCTCTCCCCCCTGCACCTCCCCACCTCCAGCAGTGCCTCCTCCTCCATTGAAGCCCCTTGTTGTTGGCCAAGAAGGTGTTCCCCGCTGCCGGTGTCGAGGAGGAAGAAAGAGGATCGCCCGGGGGATAGATTGGCCAAGAAGAAGAAGAGGGAAGGGAAAGGGAGAGATCATGGCCTGGGGTGGGTGTTCATCGCATTCGCGGCGGTTCTTCAAGGTAAGACCGATCCCTTCGATTAGTGGATTAATTGATCTTTAGCAATGTCGGTCTTTAGGTCTGTTTAGAGCAGATAGGGTTGGACGACATTTTTGAGATATTTAATGGCATAATCTGTCCAGGACACCTCCTAGAGAATTGTAGGCGACGTCAATACCTTTCTGTAGAGTACAAGATTGTGTCTTTTGGATGAGCGGTTCAAAAGTTATGAATTTCGTAGCGCTGTTATTCCATAAATCTGCTACAATTCTGACATTTTTTTAGTAATCAGACTTAAGCGGATAGTTAAATGAATTTCTTAGAGGTCTCACTATAACGAAAGATGTAGATAATTGTCTTAGATTTCAGAGAAGCTAAAGAACGTGAAATTTGAATCATTATTCTGAAAGTTATGATAGTTTTAATATCTCTATCCAGAAACCCGACGTAAATTAGTTGTTCTGTTCATCAGCTTGGTAGGGTTAGTAGATGGCCGAATTGGTAAGGCTCACCAACTAGGTTTAGATTGGAGATTTGATAAGATTTATAGAGAGTCCAAGAACACCCCATTTGGATCTATGTACTAAAAGATATGAATTTTGGATTATGACTGTCATCGAGAGACAGGCTAGCTTAGGATTTTGGAGTTGGGGTTGCGCGAGAGAGTATAGTTTTTTTGTAAGTGTTTCCAGCTTTGTTTTGGTCCAGTATTATTATCTTAGAGTGCTTGTTGACTTACCTTAGGTGGGGGATTGGTTCCGGGGGTAACGCCCTCCCCGTGTCCTTCGTTCTCTCACGGTTGAGGCAAGTACATTGTTTGATACATTGGTTGTGAATGCTTGATCATGATTGCGTGTAATTGATACATGTTAGCGATGCATGGTTGCTGGCATGATTTGTGTACTAATAATGGTGAATGCTCAAAGTATGATTAAGTTCAATTCATGTATGATGTTGTTGCTTTTGGCATGTTGATGATGAATAGAGAACTGTGCATGTGCATATTGAGATCATATTGAGGCTTGGTCATGTGGTGACCAAGCATATCTTGCATCATGTATATGAGGGCTCCATCACTTGTATAGTGTGGGCTTGAGGTCTCCTTTACTTGCGGAGTATTGGGTAATGGTCCTGCGCTTGCGAGCACAGGCACGGGTATGCAGCGATGGTTGCATACTTTGTATTACCGGTAAAATGCAAAAAGAGATAAAGAGAAAGGATCCTTGAGCATTGCATATGCATGTGGAATGATTTAATGATATGCTTCGAAGTGGATCTTGATGTTTTAATTTTGTATTATATGTCTTTTATATGTACTTGCTGAGTCTATGGACTCACCCTTGTTGTTGTTGTTTTAGGTACCCAATCCAAGAACGATATGCATGAGAAGGAGTAGCTTTATGTCCGCACGCACACTGCCATGAAACTTTGATAGTTGATTAAATTTCAGATCGTACCTTAATAAATGAGCAAACTGCTTAAGGGATTGATTATGGTTATGTTTACACGTTGGATTATTTGTAATAATGATGAGTAGCATATTCTTTTTGGATAATTGTGATTATGTTTTAGTCACTTAGTATACCATGAGTGCCTATTGTTTATTTTGCGAGTTGGATTCTTTGATTTTGATACTTGTACCTGTTGAAACTCCTAGAATAGTTAGCTAAACAAAGGAGATTCTGTCGGATTTTAGTAAGTGTCGTGTTTTAAAATTTGTTGTATTGTTAGTTTAGTAGCATTCCAAGCTCAGGCCGGGCTGAGGTGTTACAACTATAGGTTCTACCAATTGCAACATCGTAATCAGTTAACTCCGAGGACCACTATTCTATTAAATCAAATCCTCTTCAAGGATTTTTTTCCAAAGAATCAATTTATCACCCAGTGCATCTCAACAACTTGACACTTAAAGGCTCACAAAATCATCTGCTAGACCACCACTATCTAGTTGCCATTACACATCCAAAAAGACTTTGCAATACAAATCGGTTAACCCTTTCTTAGAAGAAGAGGCAAATAGAAATGAATTTCAGCATATAGGACAACGTTACCACTTACAGTAGATCCAAGATCAAGGAAAATAGTCAAATAGCAATGATCTTAGAAAACAAAAGATGAGATCATAGTTGAGGGCACACGTCCCACAAGCAGAAAATATCAAACCTCAAACGAGAATAAAACATTGCTTTTGAATTTCGGGAAACTCTTATGGGCAAGAACAGAAAGTTTAGGCATAATTTAATAAACTGCAAATTACAAAACTTGACTTCAATCTCAGATACTTCTACTTTACTCGTCCCTTTAACAAACAAAGCAATTTTCTTTGATTACAGCATCACCATGCCAACTCCAACAAGAATGGATTTGAAGACCACGACACATGAATCACTTAGGCACTAATAAAACCTTTCAACACATCACTTTGCTTGAAATAATTTCAGCTACCACATCAACATGAGGTCCAAAAGTTCACAAACGCAAAACTAGAAACATTTCATTTAATCGATATCACACGAGCGATCAAAATTTTTTATACAAAACATTCAACATTATCATCATAATCCCTTACTGACAATCACACTAATAATAAAAGAATACACCCTTAGCGAGAATCATCATATCCTCCTATCCCATCATAAACCTCCCCAAAAGAAACACAAGCCACAAAATTGAAACAAACCTCTTTCAACAAGATCATGCTATCAAATAACAATTTCGCAAGGCACGCTATCAGAGACCACTTATTCATTCATCTACTCAACCATCTACTCAACCATTAGTGTTGTTCAACACCCACTTCAACTATCATTAACAATTGACAATTGTATTTATCACGTATGCAAATAGGGTCCTACTTCTATTTGCAGTCACATAACCATTTATAAACACAAAGTCAACATTCCACTTTATGCTCAAAGTTAAAGTCAACATTCCACTTTATGCTCAGAGTTTTGGGCAAAATATAATTAAAGATTTAATAACATCTTCTCCTGCATAACAGGGTTTCACAGGGTACTACCTCAACATTCATCTAATCTGATATACTTGCTTCAATCTAGCAATTATGTATGATCATCAAGTAGCCAGTTTATGAAAAATTCCGGATTAATATCCTCTATGGCAACGTTCAAACACATCATTAACATAACCATCACTAATGGGTAGATTAATCCATTGGAACACATTCTACAATCTTAATGATCAGACCAAATCATTAATATCTCACACTTCTTAATAAATCTTGGATTCCTAGTATGTATAGCCATACCATTAAACAGGTTCATCATATAATTATTCTATGACAACAACAATTTAATCACATTTACTACCAAGGATCTTGGTTAAGATCGATTATGCACCACGCTACAAACCCAGCTTAATGACTCATATATTGCCCATTATCTTTCATACTTGCAACCTCCCACTTAACACAACAAAACATTACAAAAGAGTTTTGACACTTTCTTTCTCAAAGAAGAAGTACCAAACTTCAACACTCCAACTACTATAAAAGAAATACGTAGAGTCAAAGCTTTCACATGCTAAAAAACTCGCAAAAGATAGTTCACATTATCCAAAGTACTAAGCGAATAAGCGAATCATTTTTTCCAACAAGGAAGGCAAACCTTCACAATAAAATATCAACCTTACGAATCAACTGTAATACTCCAGAAGTGTGAGAAGTCAAAAATCGGGTTAAATCAATTTAATCGGTAGAGTTTACTTAATCGGGATTTTGGCTCGCGTTAAACTTTCGGTTTTGGAGTGATTCAGGGTTTTGGGCCTTCGGTTAGCCTTTCGAGCCTCTTGGCGACCATGGGCCTAGGCCCATGCGCCCCTGGTGCTAACCCTAGCCGGCCCTCCCCTTTTATTTTCCCCACCGAAATCCCTCCCTTTTTCCTCTTGGCGCCATCTCCTCCCCTCCTCTCCTCCTTTGCGCCGCCTGCCTTTGGAGCCGCCCCACCTCCCTTGTGGCTGCTCCTCCTGCTGTGGTGTTGCCCCAACCGATCTCGGAGTTTCCCCGCTGCCGGCGTCGCAGAGATTCAAGGTGGGCAGCAGTTTGATTCGGCCAAAGGAGGGGAAAAGGAGGAAGATCATCGTCACCAGGTTCTTAGCTTTCGTGGCTGCCAAGAACACCTGATTCGACATATGGATCAAACGTTATGATCGTTTTAGTTTCTGCTGTCCAGAATTTTGACGAGATCTACCTTTCAAGTTGTCTCCTAAAATATGTTTATGATAATGGAAGATTCAGGGTTTTCACCCAACTAGGTTATTGTAGAAAATTTCATAACCTTTTCAGATTAGTAAAGAACGCTCTAATCGGAGTTATGGAACAAAAGTTATGATCTGTTGTTTGTAGCTGTTTTTCTTGGTTAGGCAGAATCTGTTATGTATCTTCATCTGCCGGTTACCAAATTAATTTGGCCGAATCGGGATCTTGTCAACTAGAATATTGTAGATTTGTTCATTGAGAATCATTAGAAACTGGGCTCACCTTGTTCCGAGTTCCAGATCATTAGATATGATTTTTTTACCGTGCTGCTGCCCAGTTGGGATTTAAGACCGAGATGTATGTTTCAGAATAGGTGTTTTAGTTAAATCTTGAGTGTACAAGAAAGCGTTGTAGAACGTTGTTAAGTCGTGTTGGGTACCATGTTGTTCTTATTTCGCGTATTTAATTATTTAGGCAGCGAGGCTTCGGGTTTGGGAGCACCATCGTTGCCTACGCAACGCGGAAGGGAAGTACTTTGATAATTTTACCAAATGTGAATTATGAATGCTTGAATGTTTGTGTTGTGATCTCTTATGTTACATGAGAAGGTTCAATGTTTATATTCTTTCATTTGAGATATTCCCATACCTAGAGATGATGATATTCTTTATTCAATAATTCATTTCATGCATCCATTATTCATGTTTCATCCACGGGAGTGGATTGTAAGTCCCACCATTCCAATGTGGGCAGATTTGGACATAGTCATGTCCCGTCCACGGGAGTGGATAGAAAGACCCATCAATTCCAAAGATGGACACGTAAGACCCATCAATTCCAAAGATGGGCAGATTTGGACACTCGTATGAAACATTCTTCATACGGGATTTGGATCCCCACATTTTTGTTAAAATGCGGGCTTAAGTGAACACCGACGGGTGTGTCACTAGCTATACCGGTATAATCACGTGTGCAGTCCTTCCATCTCATTAATTCCATTCATTCTATGCATTCATATTTATTCATTCAGTGTATGTTCACATTATGTGAAGAGGTTGACTTGTTCTTAACCGATATATGTTCGATTATTCATTGTGCTTGCTGAGTCTAGACTCACTCTTGCTTTATTTATTTATTTTAGGTGATCGTTGGTGATGATTCTCTTGGGAGGGAGTAGACACGCACTACTTGTTCACTTCACCTACACATGTTCAATAAAAGAACTTAATTATGTCTTTCATTCACTAAGTGATGGACCGTAATAAATAAACTTAGATGTGGATGGTATCTTCTCTACATTGAGGTTGTTTAAATAGTCGCTTATGTTCCTGATCATTCTTTGATATGATTATCTTAGTGGATTCAGAGACTTAAATAATTGGAATTTGTGGACTGTTCTTGGATTCAGTTTTTAATTCCGGTTTAGGTTCTAAAAGATGTTGATCTTTTTATATTAGTTGATGAGTTATTGTTGAACTTCTTTCGCAGTATTGTTGTATGTTAGCCCTTTAGGTAGTATTTTGGCTTCCGAATAGTTAGGTGGTGTTACATTGATATCGAGCGGGCTTTAGGTCCGTGGTTAATATAAAAATATTAATATGACATATCGTGCACGAGAGGTGGGGTTGGAAAATTTATTGCTTCCGCATTTCTATTGTTATATTCCACTTGTTGAGCAATTGTTGAATTGCTTCAGACTATCTTTCTTGTTGTTAATTTTTGATATGATGTGATATTTTATATCTATGAATTTGTTCTATGATTGTCATGAGATGATCCTATATATTCATAATTGATCATAATGGTCATGTGTATTGCTAATGACGATGAGAAGTTGAAGTCATGGATGTTGTCCCGGTTTCACTGCACTACACCACCGTTCGGATACGGGATTAGAGAAGTACTTACCCGCTCTATAGTTGGGGTTGAGCGTGAGTTTCTTTAGAAAAGTTATTCTCTTCCTTGATCTTGAATTTGGCAATTCGTATTAGTTGTGGTTGATGAAGTTTTCTTGAGTTAGTGTTTTACATTTCTTCTTATGTGTTCCATTGGTCTTTCTTGATTCCATAAATCGACTACTTGTTCTCCGATCTGGTCTAATGTTGTTTCTTGGGAATGTTGGTTATCGGTAAGATTTATCTTTTCTTAGAGTTCTCCTTCTTCTTATTGAAAAATGTGATTCATTTATTCGTTTGGTATTGGACAGAAAGTTTTTCTGCAAGCTCGTTAACATGCAAAGCTTTGGCTTTATGTATTTGTTTTGGATTATTTCGAGTGTTGAAATTTAATACCTCTTTTTCTGAAAGATTGTGTCAAAATCTTTAAGAGATGTCATGTCATGCTTAAGTAAAAGGTGTTAATTAAAAGAATTAATCGATATGATATGAGTTATCAGATTTGGGTTATTAGCTTTGTGTAAGCAGTTTATTCTCACTAGAATCTATGGAAGTGAATTGCCTAATGTAGAATGTCATTGTATTTGGTAAATGATGAATTTTAGCTAAGAGTTTGTCCATATCTGTTCAAGAACCTATTGTTGTTAAGATGTGTGGAAAATGTGGATATACCGGGTTGATCTTTACGATCAAGTAATCTGATAAATTTGTTAGATGAGTTGGAATTTAGGCCCTCTTTCGGTTGTTCTAACCGCTAGTGATGGTTAAGTTAAGGAGGTGTTTGAATGTTACCTTGATATATATTAATCTTGAATCATTTTCTAATTGGATCTTGATGAACTTATTCAAATGATAGCTTTACCTAAATTTTGCCATGCTAAAAATTATTGAAACATGTTTAAAAGACTAGATGAACGTTGATGTATCGCCTTGTGAAACCTTGTCTTTTGTATCCTATATTATTGAAGTTAAAGACATTTCAATTTAGTTTCTGATCATAAGGTAGAATGTTGGATCTATCCTCATAACTATGGTTGAGTTTGCAAACAGAGGTAGGAGCATGAATGTGCCCATGTGTGGCTAGGGAGCTTGAAGTGTGTGCTATTTTGGCGTTGAGTGTTAGTAAGAGTTAAATGGATGAAAGCTAATAAGAAATTCATAGTGGTGTAATTTTCTGAGATTGTCTTGTTCTAGTATCATCTTGTGGAAAGAGTTTTGTTTCAATTTTGAGGCTCATGCACTAGGTTTTCCCTAGATCAAGTAGATGCAATCTTATTCAGATAATAGAGACATGATGAAGTAATTTATGGTGTTTCTTTCGAAAAACCTATGGAGTGATAAGGGGTTATGATGATTCTTGCTAAGAGAATATTATTTCGTTGATTGATGTGATTGTCCGATTGTGGTGGTGATGATGATGCTGAGCGATTTATAAGTAAAAGAATTTGATCATTTGCATGGTATTGATTTAGTAAAAATATTTTGAGTTTTGCGTTTGTAATCATTTGGACCTCATGAGTTATGTGGGAATTGAGTCTGTTTCGAGCAAAGTGACGTATTGAAAGATTTTATTGGTTCTTAATTTATTCAAGTGATTTGATTTTAAAGACTCGTTTGGTTGAGTTGGCAAGTAAGGTTGTATTCAAAGGAAGTTGTTTCTTTCCTAAATGAAAGAGTGTAGTAGAAGTATTTGAGGGTGGATTCAAATTTTGTAACTCGTAGTTTATTTGAAGCGCATAAACCTTGTTGTTTGGCCGCATAAGAGTTACTCCAGCTTGTAAAGCAATGTTCTATTCTTATTGGTTGAGGTTTGGAAATCTTTTCCTGCGAGACTTATGCCTCCAACTTTTGACTTTCCCTTATGATTTTCGAGTTCTTTGCCTAATTGACTTTTTCCTTTGGTACTGTGTTTACTTCGAGTGGTAACTATCTTCATTTGCCTTTTCTTTTAAAGAAGGATCCACCGATTCATCTCACATGGGTCTTTCGAAGTGTTTATTAATTGTGGTTGTGAGACCTTGGGTTGTAAGTATTCGAGGAGCATTGAAGGATGAACTGATTTCGTGTATAATTCTTGGAGAGAGTTTTATTTATTCAGAATATGTGTCTTTGAGGCTAAACTGTTTGCATTGTTTCAACCATTAGTACCTATAGAGATTTGTGACCCAGGATCTTTTGTTCACTTCGGGTGAAACATTATAATTTTTGAAAGGATGGAAATCTTGTTCAGTTTATTAGATTATTACGACTGGATAACTTGTACTACATGCGGTGTGAGGTATGACGGTGTGTTGGAATGAGAGTAAGATTAGCGGTAACTGATCGTTAAAGCGATTTTGAGATAGCGAGAACTTGTTGGATTTTTTGTCGATATGACTTGACGCCGTGAGTAACCTTCGGGAGTTAGACTCTTTATAAAGGTAAATGGGTCGAGAGAATGTTTTCATGTTGATGTTAACGTGCAGTATGTTGGATCGTGAGAATTTTAGGGATTTTTAATCAGAGGTTTTCCTTATCTTCCTTATGAGACGTTCATTGTAGGGGTTTTGGAAGTTAATTTTGGGCTTCGCATTTTTATGCTAGGACTTTGGTCGCCCAATGATTATATGTAGATGAACTAGAATAAGGGTGGATTCTGAACAATGGGATGGTCATTGATAGAATCCTTTTGATGAAGTATGTGAATGGGTGTGCTGAGAATTCTGAGTTGTTTACTCTTAAAAGATTGAGGTGATGTAATTGCATGTGAGGTCTATTTTGAGAAGCATGGGAAGTCACCTGTCAAAGTAATTCTATCAGTAGAAGAGTTGGCTAGAGTATGTTTCCGTGGAGTCAACAGAGCCTATCTACAGAAGCGTGGATGATGTATTTCGACTTGAGCATAGCGTTGAGAATGCTAAGTTAGGATAGATGAGTTAGTGTGTTAAGCGATGAATTGAAATTCCAAAGTTTGAGAAAAATTTTATTCCTAAAAAAGAAACAGAGAAATTGATGCTTCCTCAAGTAGTGACACGTTTTCTTGATTCTTGTTTGAGCTATGTGCTTATGACTGATGTCTTCCAGAAATTGAGTTTTTTTGTATGTTGGCATGTGTGGTTCTGATCAGTTCAGAAAGAAAAAATGATTGATTTGGTTATTCGAGTGATTTGTCCTTTGGCTTTTGTGGTGTTTAAATCACAAACCGCCCACTTGGAAAGTGGACGTTTTTTCGTGATAAATCTTCGATTCGGATTTGACTCTTTGGTACCGAGTTGGCATTGTGTGGTTGCGACGGAATCCTTACTTTCAGTTAACTCTGTTTGTAATAGAGTTGTTCAAAGCAAATTATGTTGTGTGTCTCTCGTTAAAGGATGTGATCCTTGTTTCGGTGAAGAGTTCGATTGAGAGGTGGAACAAGAGTTTCGTGTGCTATGCGCATGTTGTGTGGATTGGTACCAAAGGGGAGGTTAACCCAAAGTACTTTGGTTTGTTCTCGACAATTGCGGGGGTTAGGAGGTTGGCATATCGCTAGGACCGCCACGGGTCCATACGCGAGGAACGCAATGTCTGGTGTTCTGGTACTAAGTGAGCAACTAAGCAATTCCAAGCTTGGTATTTCGTTAAAGACGTTGTCCATCGAGTAGGGTCTTACCTTCGATTCTCTTCTAATGAGTGTACCTGGAAATACCGGGTTGAGTATTAGGATGGACGTCGTTTTACGTCGTTTTGTTGTGGTCTCATCGGTCTGAGATAGAGACCACTTGGGAGTTGGAGTCTCCCATTAGATGCATTATCAGTAGGTAAATATTTATCCTCTACTACTGAGCCTAGGATTACTTGTTGTGATTTTGGGTTCGTTGGATGAACCCTTGTCACTTAGTAGTTTACGAGTTGATGTGCTTAGCCATGCTTAGCTATCGGAAAACAAGCGGTTATCGACTTGTCAATAACCTTGATCACACAAATGCTTATTATGACTTTATGTTTCAGCCTTTGTGCCATATTTAAATTGTGAAAACTAAAAATGAAAACAAAATCATTTGGACTTGGACACAATGGTAAGATGGTGTGATTTTGGGTGTGACTGGAATGGTGCCCGGGTCATTAAGGACCGAGTTACTTACGCCACCGTACTGAGCATTTTAGCATGCTAACCACGCTAGAGGGTATGGGACCTCTATTGACTAAGTACTTTGGGAGGTGTTAATTACGGGTCGGGTGGTTAAAACTGTTTTATAAGGGGAGCATCCGTAGTGCTTGAGCCATGGGCGGATGTAACCTACTCTTACGGTTGTCGCGACTCTTAATTAGCATCATTCATTGGAAATGTCTCGTAGGACTTAGCTCACGCATACCAAAGGAAGTGTGCTTAATAGCTTGGTAAAAAGGCGATCAAGTGTGGGTACATTGGTACACCCTGCAGGTTAAAACTATTCGAATAGCCTCGCCCTAGGTTATGGACACGCTGATACGCCCGTGAGAACTAGACTACAACATTTTCATTAAAACTTGACGGGTAGTACGAATCGGGGATTCATGCTATGTCGTGGTGGCTATTGGGTTAGTCACCTCTAGTTGGACACTTGATTATTTATTGTTACTCGCTGTTATTTCAATGATTAAAAACTGGTTTGTTAAATTGCCTTCAATCTATTACATTATTGCAAATAAAAATTACTTTATGCGTCCAAATAACCATATAACCATTTCCTTTGAATTCAGCTCTCATGTAGCTATGTATAGGCTTGTTACTCGTAAGTCTTGCGAGTACGTTATTGTACTCATCTGCATTGCTTGTTGTGTGCAGAAGAAGAAGGTGAGCCCGAAGGGCCTCACTTTTGTGAGTTGTGCTGTGGCAGTGTGTGGGACGACTAGCTTGGCGGCCCGGTCGGTTGCCCTATGGTTATGTGGCTAATCGGTCGTCTTTTGGTTAAAGCCATCTTATGGCACCTTTTGCTTCCGCTGTTATTTGATGTTCATGTCATTTGTCCGGTCGGCTGTCTTGTAATAACTTTATATTTTGTAAGTTGTTGCTAGACTTGTTATATTATGATGTATGGAATTGATGCATGCTTTTGTAAGATGAATGTGTGCTGCATTTCTGGGAAGCACATGTCCATTGAGGCACGGATTATTTTGTTTGTGATGCTAGGGCCAATGGAAGGCTAAGTATTACAAGCTTAATAAATCGGGGTCTCACACGAGCTCAAGCATACGGAGGATTGTAAGTGAGGGTTTCGTTATGCCACTCGATCCTACACATTCCATGGATCTTGAGGATCGAAACTCCCACCTCAATGCTCAAGCGATGAAAGCTCTTTTTGGATATTTGACTTAGAGGTTCGAATTAAGAATTGTAATTTGCAACTTTTTCACACATACTGCCTAAGAGTTTCTTGGGTTTCCATAGCAATGTTTTATTATGATTTATGGAGGTTTAAAAATTCCTTCTTATGGGACTTGTGCCCTCGACTGTGGACTCGTATTTTTTTTTCGAGATCATTACTATTTGACTGTTTCTCTTGGTCTCGTGCTCACTCCGAGGAACCACGTTTTCTTGTGCGTTGAACCTTGTCTCTGTTTAATTCTTCCTTTTGAGAAAGGAATTAACCAACTTGTGTTGTCAAGTCTTATAAAGAGTAATATGGCGACTAGTTGGAGGTGAACAAGTATTTGGTAGTGTTGAGATTTTTGGGAACCAATCTATTTGAAGAGCAGTAGAAAGTGAATTGGTTTCGACTTATAACACCTGGAGAGAATTCTATTTAAATAGAAAGTTTATCGATGAGATAAAATTGATTAGTGTTACAACTAGTGGAACCTATGGCGAATTATGATCTAGTAACCTTTGTCCATGTTAGAATGTTGGGATTATCGAAATTATGGACTCTTGATAAACTTATTAGAGTATCGCAATTGGATACTGAGTATGATTGTGCAGAAGAGTTGTGGTGGTGAAGTTTAATGAGAGTAGCAGTGTGGAGAAACGTAAGCGTCGTGCTGATTAATGGGATAGCAGGAACTGTTGAGCTAATGTCAAGTATGACTCGGCCTCAGTGAGTAACCCTATGGGAGTTAAATTATTTCTAAGGATATCATGGTCAAAGAATATATTTATTTATTGACGTTAGTGATTGAGTATGTTTGAATCTTGGTCAATCAGTTAGGGTTTTGCGAACGGCTATATTGTGGTTATGTAACTGAATTGGATTGGTGTGGATTAGAGAAGGTCTAAGATTGGTGAAATAAATTTCCTTGGGGCAATTACTTGATTAGTGAGGAATATTGATATTAATGACTGAGGTTATAGTTGAGCTGTGTGAAATTTTAGTAAACGAATTTGAGGATTTCCTATCGATTATACCAGAAATTCATGGTAGGAGACTTGGAGGTTGATTTTGGGTTTTGCATTTTATGCTAGGACCTTGGAGACCCAATATTATGTGTAGATGTAGATAAACAGAAACGAATTTTGAATAGTGTGTTGATCTTTGATAGAATACTTTGGGTAAAGTAAAGGAGTATGTGTGTTGAGAATTTGAAGTTGATTATCTTTAACAGAATGAGATGTTGTGGTTGTGGGTGAAAAATATTTATTGAGTTGTTGGAAACCATTTCTTAAAATAATTCTTTCGGTATAGGAGTGGACTAGAAAATCCTTTTGTGGATTAGTAGAGTCCCTCTAAATAAGTATGGTTGTCATTTCGGTTTGAGGATCATTTTGGGATTGTCGATTAAGAGGAAGGAGTTAGCGTGATAGTTCTAGACACCCATGATTTGGGAAAGGGTTTATTTCTTAAAAGAACATCTGAGAAAAGAATGTTTTCTCGAGTAGAGAAGTGCTCTAGTGGTTCTTGGTTTAGTTGGGTTTTATGACGGAGAATATGTATAATTTGAGTTGCCTCTTTGTTGGCAAGGTGGTTCTTTCCGGTTCAGGGAAATAAATGAAGTGTTTGATTTGGGCATTCGAGCGAATTCTCTTTTGGCTTATGTGGTGCTTAGTTGCAAACTGCCGAGTTGGAAGGATGGAAGATTTTCGTGAAGAATCTCTGATTTTGGATTTGAGTGTTTTGGAGAAAAGTTGGAATTACATTGTGAAACCTTTGTTTTCAGTTGAATCTGATTATTAAAGTTTGACTAAAATAAGTTGTGTTGCGTGTCCCTGCTTAATGGAGGATCTCCTTGCTATGATGAAGAGGTCGACTGAGAGATGGAATAAGAGTTCCATATGTTTACGTGCAAGTTTTGTGGTTTGGTCCCGAAGAGATAGATAGCCTAAGGTGTATTTGGTTGTTCTGAAAGTTGCGGGGATTTCAGAAGATAGCAATTCGTTACAACCGTCTCGAGTCTTGGAGTGGGGAATATAATATTTTGGATGAACTGGTGTTAAGAGAATGCTTAAGCTATTCTGGAGTGTGAAGATTCGTTAGAGACGGTGACCTACGAGTAAGACCGCATCTTCGAGTCCTGTCCGTTGAGTGGTTCTGGTTACGTCGGTACAAGCGATGAGGCGTAATACATCAGTTGTATCAAGGTGAGGTGGTTCCATAATTCTGAGAGGAAAGCGACTTGGGAATTGGAGTCTCGCATGCGCGAGAAAAATCCGGAATTGTTCACAGCAGGTGTGTGGTATTACTGGAAGATTCTAGTAGTGATCGTTCTTTGGCGTAAAGCGTGGTAAGAATTCGGGGTCGAATTCTGTTTAAGCGGGGTAGAGTGTAATATCCCAAAATTATTCGAATGATTATTCAAGAGAGAATAATTAAATTAGGGAGAAGGACCTTATAGTAAAACATTTTAACAGAAGAAACGAGGGGCATTTCCGCTAAACTTGACAGAACTTTGAGTGGGCCTTGGCCCAATTGGCCTTGTGGTGGCCGGCCAAAGGGGGGAGGTGTCACCCTCCCCTAACCCTGGCCACACACCCCCTCCCTTGGCCACCCCCACTCCCTCTCTCCCTTGACCGTCCCCATCTCCTCTCCCCCCTGCGCCTCCCCACCTCCAGCAGTGCCTCCTCCTCCATTGAAGCCCCTTGTTGTTGGCCAAGAAGGTGTTCCCCGCTGCCGGTGTCGAGGAGGAAGAAAGAGGATCGCCCGGGGGATAGATTGGCCAAGAAGAAGAAGAGGGAAGGGAAAGGGAGAGATCATGGCCTGGGGTGGGTGTTCATCGCATTCGGCGGCGGTTCTTCAAGGGTAAGACCCGATCCCCTTTCGATTAGTGGATTAATTGATCTTTAGCAATGTCGGTCTTTAGGTCTGTTTAGAGCAGATAGGGTTGGACGACATTTTTTAGATATTTAATGGCATAATCTGTCCAGGACACCTCCTAGAGAATTGTAGGCGACGTCTATACCTTTCTGTAGAGTACAAGATTGTGTCTTTTGGACGAGCGGTTCAAAAGTTATGAATTTCGTAGCGCCGCTATTCCATAAATCTGCTACAATTCTGACATTTTTTAGTAATCAGACTTAAGCGGATAGTTAAATGAATTTCTTGGAGGTCTCACTATAACGAAAGATGTAGATAATTGTCTTAGATTTCAGAGAAGCTAAAGAACGTGAAATTTGAATCATTATTCTGAAAGTTATGATAGTTTTAATATCTCTATCTAGAAACCCGACGTGAATTAGTTGTTCTGTTCATCAGCTTGGTAGGGTTAGTAGATGGCCGAATTGGTAAGGCTCACCAACTAGGTTTAGATTGGAGATTTGATAAGATTTATAGAGATTCCAAGAACACCCCATTTGGATCTATGTACTAAAAGATATGAATTTTGGATTATGACTGTCTGTCGAGGGGACAGACTGCTGCTTAGGATTTTGGAGTTGGGGTTGCGCGAGAGAGTATAGTTTTTTTGTAAGTGTTTCCAGCTTTGTTTTGGTCCAGTATTATTATCTTAGAGTGCTTGTTGACTTACCTTAGGTGGGGGATTGGTTCCGGGGGTAACGCCCTCCTCGTGTCCTTCGTTCTCTCACGGTTGAGGCAAGTACATTGTTTGATACATTGGTTGTGAATGCTTGATCATGATTGCGTGTAATTGATACATGATAGCGATGCATGGTTGCTGGCATGATTTGTGTACTAATAATGGTGAATGCTCAAAGTATGATTAAGTTCAATTCATGTATGATGTTGTTGCTTTTGACATGTTGATGATGAATAGAGAACTGTGCATGTGCATATTGAGATCATATTGAGGCTTGGTCATGTGGTGACCAAGCTTGCATATCTTCGAGGTCTCCATCATGTATATGACGGGCTTGAGGTCTCCTTTACTTGCGGAGTATTGGGTAATTGGTCCCTGCGCTTGCGAGCACAGGCACGGGTATGCAGCGATGGTTGCATACTTTGTATTACCGGTAAAATGCAAAAAGAGATAAAGAGAAAGGATCCTTGAGCATTGCATATGCATGTGGAATGATTTAATGATATGCTTCTGGAAGTGGATGCTGATGTTTTAATTTTGTATTATATGTCTTTTATATGTACTTGCTGAGTCTATGGACTCACCCTTGTTGTTGTTGTTTTAGGTACCCAATCCAAGAACGATATGCATGAGAAGGAGTAGCTTTATGTCCGCACGCACACTGCCATGAAACTTTGATAGTTGATTAAATTTCAGATCGTACCTTAATAAATGAGCAAACTGCTTAAGGGATTGATTATGGTTATGTTTACACGTTGGATTATTTGTAATAATGATGAGTAGCATATTCTTTTTGGATAATTGTGATTATGTTTTAGTCACTTAGTATACCATGAGTGCCTATTGTTTATTTTATGAGTTGGATTCTTTGATTTTGATACTTGTACTGTTGAAACTCCTAGAATAGTTAGCTAAACAAAGGAGATTCGCATTGGATTTTAGTAAGTGTCGGTTTTTAAATTTGTTGTATTGTTAGTTTAGTAGCATTCCAGGCTCAGGCCGGGCTGAGGTGTTACAACTATAGGTTCTACCAATTGCAACATCGTAATCAGTTAACTCCGAGGACCACTATTCTATTAAATCAAATCCTCTTCAAGGATTTTTTTTTCCAAAGAATCAATTTATCACCCAGTGCATCTCAACAACTTGACACTTAAAGGCTCACAAAATCATCTGCTAGACCACCACTATCTAGTTGCCATTACACATCCAAAAAGACTTTGCAATACAAATCGGTTAACCATTTCTTAGAAGAAGAGGCAAATAGAAATGAATTTCAGCATATAGGAAAACGTTACCACTTACAGTAGATACAAGATCAAGGAAAATAGTCAAATAGCAATGATCTCAGAAAACAAAAGATGAGATCATAGTTGAGGGCACACGTCCCACAAGCAGAAAATATCAAACCTCAAACGAGAATAAAATATTGCTTTTGAATTTCGGGAAACTCTTATGGGCAAGAACAGAAAGTTTAGGCATAATTTAATAAACTGCAAATTACAAAACTTGACTTCAATCTCAGATACTTCTACTTTACTCATCCCTTTAACAAACAAAGCAATTTTCTTTGATTACACCATCACCATGCCAACTCCAACAAGAATGGATTTGAAGACCACGACACATGAATCACTTAGGAACTAATAAAACCTTTCAACACATCACTTTGCTTGAAATAATTTCAGCTACCACATCAACATGAGGTCCAAAAGTTCACAAACGCAAAACTAGAAACATTTCATTTAATCGATATCACACGAGCGATCAAAATTTTTTATACAAAACATTCAACATTATCATCATAATCCCTTACTGACAATCACACTAATAATAAAAGAATACACCCTTAGCGAGAATCATCATAGCCTCCTATCCCATCATAAACCTCCCCAAAAGAAACACAAGCCACAAAATTGAAACAAACCTCTTTCAACAAGATCATGCTATCAAATAACAATTTCGCAAGGCACGCTATCAGAGACCACTTATTCATTCATCTACTCAACCATTAGTGTTGTTCAACACCCACTTCAACTATCATTAACAATTGACAATTGTATTTATCACGATGCAAATAGGGTCCTACTTCTATTTGCAAATACATAACCATTTATAAACACAAAGTCAACATTCCACTTTATGCTCAAAGTTAAAGTCAACATTCCACTTTATGCTCAGAGTTTTGGGCAAAATATAATTAAAGATTTAATAACATCTTCTCCTGCATAACAGGGTTTCACAGGGTACTACCTCAACATTCATCTAATCTGATATACTTGCTTCAATCTAGCAATTATGTATGATCATCAAGCAGCCAGTTTATGAAAAATTCCGGATTAATATCCTCTATGGCAACGTTCAAACACATCCTTAACATAACCATCACTAATGGGTAGATTAATCCATTGAACACATTCTACAATCTTAATGATCGCACCAAATCATTAATATCTCACACTTCTTAATAAATCTTGGATTCCTAGTATGTATAGCCATACCATTAAACAGGTTCATCATATAATTATTCTATGACAACAACAATTTAATCACATTTACTACCAAGGATCTTGGTTAAGATCGATTATGCACCACGCTACAAACCCAGCTTAATGACTCATACATTGCCCATTATCTTTCATACTTGCAACCTCCCACTTAACACAACAAAACATTACAAAAGAGTTTTGACACTTTCTTTCTCAAAGAAGAAGTACCAAACTTCAACACTCCAACTACTATAAAAGAAATACGTAGAGTCAAAGCTTTCACATGCTAAAAACTGCAAAAGATAGTTCACATTATCCAAAGTACTAAGCTTAATAAGCTAATCATTTTTTCCAACAAGGAAGGCAAACCTTCACAATAAAATATCAACCTTACGAATCAACTGTAATACTCCAGAAGTGTGAGAAGTCAAAAATCGGGTTAAATCAATTTAATCGGTAGAGTTTACTTAATCGGGGAATTTCGGCTCGCGTTAAACTTTCAGTTTGGAGTGATTCAGGTTTTGGGCCTTCTGTTAGCCTTTCCGTGCCTCTTGGTCGCCATGGGCCTAGGCCCATGCGCCCCTTGGTGCTAACCCTAGCCGCCCCTCCCCTTTTATTTTCCCCGACCGAAATCCTCCCTTTTTCCTCTTGGCCGCCATCTCCTCCTCCTCTCCTCCTTTGCGCCTGCCTTTGGAGCCGCCCCACCTCCCTTGTGGCTGCTCCTCCTGCTGTGGTGTTGCCCCAACCGATCCACGGAGTTTCCCCGCCGCGGCGCTCGCAAGGATTCAAGGTGGGCAGCAGTTTGATTCGGCCAAAGGAGGGGAAAAGGAGGAAGATCATCGTCACCAAGGTTCTTCCACCTACTCCCTGGTTGCAGCAAGGGTAACGATGCGGAGCCTCATTGGTTGGTTGTTGGTAGAAGTGATTTGGAATCGTATTTGATTAGATCGACTTGCTGCGAGTAGAAAGTTAAATCTGTCCAGTATGTTGCGAGGTCTGTTTCGTGGTTTGAGAGGCCGAATTAGATATGTTCATCTCCTGGAGTATTGTAGGTCTTGTTCTTAGCTTTCGGTGGCCGCCAAGAACACTAAAATCCGACGAACGAGTCAAAAGTTATGATAGATTTAATATCTGTTGTCCAGAATTCTGACGAGAATTACCTTTTAAGTTGTCTTTTAAAATAGGGGTATGTTAATGGACGAATTAGGGTTTCATCCCAACTAGGTTAATGTAGATAATTTCATAACCTTTTCAGATTGTTAAAGAACACTCAATTCGGAGTTGTAGTTTATAAGTTATGGACGTTTAGTTTTTCTGTTCTATTTGCTCAGTCAGATTCTGTTCTGCTGTTTCGTTTGACAGTTAGCAATTTAGTTTGGCCGAATTGGGTTATCTCGTCAACTACAAAGTTGTAGATATATTTGTTAATCTCGTGTAGGATCTGGGCTCATCTCTTTTGGAGTCCCAGATCATTAGTTTTGGTCTTTACCGTGCTGCTGTCCAGATGGGATTCCATGTTGCTGCTGGAATTTCAGATTTGGGTTATGACTATGTTTTGGGTGTGCAAGAGGGTATTGTAGAATATTAATTCATGTTGGGCTCTATGTTGTTCTTATTTCGGTTATTTAATTGTTTAGGCCGCGAGGCTACGGGTTTGGGAGCGCCATCGTTGCCTGCTAACGCGTCGTAACGCGGAAGGCAAGTACTTTGTTGATTTTAAGTGTTGTGATTGTGAATGTTTACATGAATATAATGTGACATATTGTGTTACCCGAGATGCTGAACTTGGTATGTTCTTTCATTATGTGGAGTATATACTGAGAGATGGTATTATCACTGTTCATGTTCATATCATGCATCCTTTTATTCATATTATGTCCATGGGAGTGGATTGTAAGTCCCACTGCTCCAATGTGGGCAGATTTGGACATTGTCATGTCCCGCCCCGGAGTGGATTGAAAGACCCATCAATTCCAAAGATGGGCACGTAAGACCCATCAATTCCAAAGATAAGCAGCTTTGGACACCTATATGAAACGCTCTTCATATAGGACTTGGATCCCGCACTTTTGTTAAGTGCGGGCTTAAGTGAACACCGACGGTGTGTCACTCGCTATACCGTATAAGCATGTGTGCAGTCCATCCTTGAATATATTCATTCATGCCATGCATTCCTAAGTTTTCATTCGATGTATGTTCATATTCTTTGTGATGTTGACTTGTTCATATGTGTGTTATGTCCCTTTATCAGATTTACGAGTCTAGACTCACTCTTGCGTTGTTTGTTTATTTTAGGTAACCCCTGATGTTGGCTCACATGGGAGGGAGTAGACACGCACTACTTGTTCACATCATCAAATTCATGTTCAAGAATAAATTTTAGATCTATCTTTCATTCGTTAATGATGAACTGTAATAATTAAATTATAATTGGTGAAGGAAGGATACCTTCTCCACATTGATGTTGATTCATTACTGCATGTGAACCTTCTTTATTGATGATCAGTATTAAATAACTTAGACGGTGAAGGAATGATACCTTCACCATGTCCTGTTTATCTTAATGCTGTCTTTAGTTGATATACTTGTTTCATATTCTTCCGCATTGTGTAGATTGTTAGAGTATTTAGGTGGCATCTTGGCTTCCGAATAGCCAGGGTGTTACAGTTGGTATCAGAGCGGGCTTTAGGTCCGTGGTTAATAGAAGAACATTAAAATGACACACTGTGCACAGTAGGTGAGGTTGGGAATCCATTGCTTCCGCATTTCTATTGTTATATTTCATTCGTTGAGCAATTTTTGAGTTGCTTCTGTATTACCTTTCTTGTTGTTAATCTATGATCTGCTATGATATTCAATATCTATGAACTAATACTTTGATTGTCATGAGATGATCCTGTATATTCTTAATGGAGTATTTTGGTGAAGCGTGTTGCTAACGGATGATAAGGAGTGGAGGTCGTGGTTGTTACTCTGGGATTCACCAGGTTACACCACTGTTCGCAGTACGTGGTTAGAGGAGTAGTTACCCCGAGTACCATAGTTTCAGGTGTTAAGCGTGAGTTGCTTTAGAAAGATGTTCTCTTCCTTGATTTCTGAATTTGGCAATTCTTGTCCTGTGGTGGTTGATGAATTTCTCCTGGGTTTGTGGTTCATGATAGTTTTTTGTTTTCAATAGATCCCTCTTGGTTCTCTGAAACAATTATTGCTTTTCGACTTTTGAGTTGCTTTTACCACTTGTGGTCGTTGTCAATCGGCAAAATTGATGTTTTCATGGTTGCTCCTTCTTTCTCATTGAAAAAGAATGACTCATTTACTCGTTTGATAGCTTGGTTAGTGAGAGTTTTCCGCTGTAAGTTCGTTTGCATAGGAAAGCTTTGGCTTTATGCGTTCTTTTGGATTACTTCGAGCGTTGAGGTTTGAAGTCTCTCTTTTGCTGTAGTAAGGTGTTAGAATCCTTTTGTGATGTCTTGCCATGCTTAAATTGAGAATTTATAACTAAGCGAATAAATTGTTACGATATGAGTTACCAAGTTGGGTTATTAGCATGGTGCAAATCAATTATTCTTAACTACCATCCATGAAAGTGAAATTGATTAATTTGAAATGTCCTTGTATTTGATTCATGGTGTATGTTAAATAAAGATCTGTCCATATCCGTCGTAACCTCATGATCTTACATAAGAGCTAGACTTATCTATTTCCTAGTATGCTAAAATTATTGAAACTTGTATAAAGGACCAGATGGGTGCTGGTGTATCGATTCATGAAACCTTGTTTATAGAAAATTATGTTAGTGAATCTTTAATCATGTTTTGAAATGATTTCTGAATAAAGGTGAAATGTGAATCTATGTTTATATATGGTTATGTGATTGCAAATGGAATTAGTACTGTATGTACACACATGATTAGTACAATCATCATTTGTTAATGAGCGCTGAGGAAGGTGTTGAGCAACACCAACAGTTGAGTAGATGAATTTCGTTTGTAGGCTTTGATAGCGTGCCTTGTGATATTGTTATTTCTTAGCATAATCTTGTTATAATACATTTGTTTCAACCTTGTGGTTTGTGTTCCCTTTGGGAAGTTTTAGGATGGAGTAGTAAAGTTTGATGATTCTTGGTACAAGTGTATGTTGTCATTGTATTAAATGGTCAAAATGTGAGAATGAGGTTACTTCAGAGTAATTTGATCACCCATGGTGATATTTTTTTTTCTAAATGATCAAATTTCAAGTTTTGTATTCATGATCTTTTGAGGTTCAGGCTTTATGTGGTAAATGAAGTTTATCGAGTAATGATATGTTGCAAAGTTGCAATGGTTCTTCAGTGATGCAAGTGCTTCGATTTTGAATACTTATTTGTTCTTATCTGTTAGGGTTTGATATTCTCTTCTTGTGAGGCTTATGTTCAACCGTGGACTCCACTTATGTTAAATGAGTTCTTTGCTTAATTGGTTTTCCTCTTGGTCTTGTGTTCTAAGTAGTGGTAAATGATTTCTAGTTGGTGAAAACGTTTCTAATTGCCCCTTATTTTGAGAAGGATTCAACCCATTCTTTCACGTGGGTCTTTAAAAGTGTTTTCTAATTGTTGTTGAGAGAATTGAAGTTAATACCGCTCAGATGAGAATATTTCAAGTTTAGCTTTATTGATATTTTGGAGCCCATGAATCATCCAGTAGCTGAAATTATTTTAAATAAATTAAGGTATTGGAATGTCTAGTTGCTTCTTAAGAGATTTGTGTGATTTAATCTTAAAGGATTTTTGGTTGAGTTGGCAACGTGAAGTGCAATTAAAGAAAAATTATGTTGGTTCCCTTAAGAGGAGAATAATCGCTTGTTTTTCATGAAACTCGTAATTGGAAATGTTTCGAGTTTGGTGGCTGAGATTATTTGGATCTCATGTTTCGTGTGTAGTTGAATTATTCTGAACAAATATGATGTATTGAAGAATTTTTATTGGTTCTTAATTAGTCCTTGTGGTTTGGACTAAAGACCTTATCTTGTTCGTTGTGGCAAAGTGATGTTAGTCAAGGAATTAATGGTAGTGTTAAAGGAAAGAGTGCAGTATGAATATTTGAGAATTTGAGTCAAGTTTTGTAACTTGTAGTTATTTGAATTGTTCATAAATTTTTTGCTCTTTTCACTCAAGAGTTGTCGAGTTTCAATCGCAATGTCATTTTCTTATTAGTGGTTATTTTCTATTTCCTTTTCGAGGGATGCGTGCCCTCCGCTGTGAACTCAACTTTCGTTTTCCTAGATCTTCATTACCAGATTATTTCTTTTGGTTTCATGCTCACTGTGAGCAGCAACATTTTTCCTGTGTGGTGAAATTTGTCCTTGTTCGTCTCTTTCTTTTGAGAAAGGATCAACAGTTTTATGTTGTAAAGCTTTACAAAGCGTAAGTTGTCATTTGTTTGGTGGTGGTTAAGTGATTGTAGGGGTGAGATTTTGCTACCAAGCTATTGGGGAAGTAATAGAAGATGAGTTGGTTTTGACCTGAACCTCTTGGAGGAAGTTGATTCGGATGGAATGTATGGTCAAGTAAAGCGTATAGTGTTCAACTAAGTAGAACCTATGGTATAGTGTAGTTCCAGAACTTTGGTTCATGTTGAAATGTTGCGGATTATCAAATGTATGGAAACCTTAATCAATTTTATAGAGTAACACAATTGGAAAGAATTGCGATGTTGAGTGAGTGATTCCTGATGATGTCAATGAGTGAGTATGTCGGAATTGTAGGGATGTTAGAGATTTAATCCGATAATTTCACCATGTGTTATAAGAGGAATTCGTTGTAGGGGTCTTGGAGGTTAAATTTGGGCTTTCCATTTTCATGCTGGACTTTTGGTCGCCCAAAGATTTGTGTGTAGAGGAGATAGAAAACTGGAGTACTGTAACAGCCCCAAGTTTATAAACAGTAATAAAATGCTTTATGAACAGTAATGAGGTGGTGTTCATAGCATTACTGTTCATTTCTACACTTTGGGCAGCATGTTACAAGTTAAAAACCTTCCTTTTTAGTCAAAATCCTAAAGGACCATTCAAAGTCTTAAAGGAATACAAGATAAAACTTGTATTATGACTGGGAAGTATTTTTATTAAAGCCTAGATAAATTATCTTGGCTAAAAATATTTTTGTTGCATTTTTAGAAATTATTTGGGCTTAAAGAAAAATTTATTGTCCTTAAATAAATATTTTCGGCCTGAAATGAATATTTATGTATTTTACAAAGTGAAAATGTGGCTTATAAAATTTATCTGGGAAATATATCATCCCAGTAGCTTACAGTAAAAATTTCGTGATTTTATAAATTTATTTGCAATTTTAAAAGCCCGCATAAACCTTGGAGTATTTGAATAAGGTTTCGTCAACTAAACCGGTTTGAATCCAAACGTGATCACCGTGAGCGACTCGAACCACGTGTCTTGGTCCAACCCAATCGCCTTGGTCCGGTTCGTCACGTCGCGCGAGCCCAACATCCACGCGCGATATGAGCCGTTGATCTTCAATCGAACGCGGCTATAACACCCCGCGAGCTGTCCACGTGTGCATTTTAATCTCCGCCGTTGGATCTTGATCTAACGAGCGAGATCCGTGTGCAATCGGACAACTCCGATCCCTATTCAATCTCCACCGCTCGTTTCGATCCAACAGCGCACTCTTTTCGCTTTAAACTTAAAGCGCGCTTTTATCCGAGCCGTTGGATTTAAATCCTACGCTATTCCTTTTACCGCGTGTTATAAAGCCCGCACTCCTGGGCCGCTGGATCTTCATCATGTGGTCCCGATTTGTGTATGCATTCGACGACTCCGATCCCCGCACAATCGTGACCGCTTATTCTTGATCTAACGGTGTCGCTTATCCCAATTTGAAATCGAGGCGCTTATGCGGCCTTTGGATTTCAATCCTACGGCACTTCTTTTTGACCGTGGGCCTTTAAAGCCCAAAATCGGTGGATCGTTGGATTTCAATCGTAAGGTCCATATGAGTGTATGCAATCGACCATCCGGTTCAACTTTCCATCCTAACCGTAGAAATCAAATCCAACGGCAGTTGTGCCATCGCACCTAAAGGAGGTGACGTGTATTCTTTTAGTGAAGCGCTGATTTCAATCCAACGACCAAATTTGAAAGTGGATCTCAAGATTCCTTTAAGCTCCGCTTTAATCCCGATCGGTCGATCTAGATCGTGCGGTCCATATTAATTGATACCGATTCAAATCATTTAATCTCTCTATTTATCACACCGCCCATTTCCAATCGGACTACTGATATTCTTTGAGCTTTTGTGAGATGCGGTCGAGAATGACAAAGGGCCCACATGTCATATTTTGCCTCTCTTCTTCCTTATCTCTGCAGCAGCCATTTTTGTGAGCAGGGAGAGGATTTATCCAAAGATTATGCACTAATTTTTGGGATGTTTAGCTAAATGGACACCTCATCAACTCTAGATCTTTCCTCTTGCCCCGTAGCTCAACATCCATATAAACCCTAGCTTTTGTTGTTGCCATTGTTGACCCAAGCGACTCATCCTCCATTGTTGGCCGTGGAGTTCTTGCTCTTGTCCCTTTGCTTATCCATCCTAAACTCGTTACACCTTGCCATAAAGATTGGTTATCTCTTGTAGGTTAAATCGAGTTTAAATTCTCGTTGTTCAACATCGGGTTTTCGTAACCCTTGGCATATTTCTTCTCCCGTAAGCAAAATCCTAGTCATAACATCTTGAGCATCTTAAGAGCCTTAGAAGTCGTGAATCATTCTTTCAAGCATCGAGCTTGATCTTGCTTCAAACCGAAAAGTTGTTATTCTAGTTTTTTTAGTCTTTTGTGTCATTTTTAAGACCTAGGGTTTCTCATGTCGACTTGTTATCCCGCTAGGTCTAAACTAAACCCTAGTAGCTTAACAAGTTGTTCTTTTCATTCTTGTATCATCTCTTTAGATTGTTAGCAGAGATTTACCTCTGTTTTTATTGTCGTTTAACCGACAATACAAATCTTCTTTAGTTTTGGTAGTCTAACTGATTTAGGTTAGATTGGGTTTAACTTAGGATGTTAATTATCCTAAAAGATCTTGCTGAGTTTCATTTTTGAATCTTTGCGTGATCTGGTTTCCTTTTCCCCAAAATCTAGAATCATCTCTGCTTTATTATTTTCAAAATCAAAACTAGAACTTTGAACTAAACTCTAGTTTTCGTCTTTTGAAAACAAAGAAGCTATATTATGGGTTATTATCACTATTAGGTAAATATAACTTAAGCATACGTTAATCATGCATTTCTTTATTGATCATGCAATTTCGATAATTTATACTAGTTGTCGCTTTTGGTATTTATTGGATTTTATTACTTTTTAGAATCTGATTCACAAGCTTTTGATCATACTTCAACAACCCGAGCTCGCAATGTGGGTCTATTACTATCAAGGCAAGCATCCTCTTTGCACCATATTGATCCCAAATTTTATACATTAGATTTGTCTAAATTCAAGGACAATCGTGCATGCTAATTTCTCCGAAAATACAAATTTTGATCCATTAGTAGTTAGCTATGACCAAACATGATGGATTACCTCAAATTGTCACCATACACTTAACCCTAGCTCGATCAGTATATTATAACCTTTATTTTCAGATTTGGCTTAGACATGCGCATCTAGAGATTGTAGGGTTTGACAAGCATATCTTGTCAAACATGGGAATCACAACCGAACTCCTGTTATTTTTAAACTCTTTGTCCAGCTTTCTTTAAATCACTTTGTATTTGAAATTCAAATTGATCCGACAAGAGGAAGCTAGTGATGGTGCTTTTATGCACGATTGGGTTTTGTGGTGGACTTGTCCGGTTAATTAAGGACCGAACTCGACTATTCGCCAAGTCCCCACGCATTTCCACATGCAATGTATGGGCGCTGTTTGGTTAAGTAAAATGTTGAGACTATTGAGTTGGAAACAGAGAGTAAGGATATGTGTATTGACCTTGTATGGCATAGATGCTTAGGTCCGAGGATCGCGCTTTATGCCATGTGAGCTTTGTATGTCGTGACGATGTTCTTAGGAGGGTGAGGGCGTATATGTGCCTGCCGCATATACGATACCTTAATGGTGCCGATAGCATTCTACTATGGGTAGGGAACCCAATTCGCATTAAATTGTTTGGATCGCAGCATCGACGCAACATGTGTGCCGGTTTGGCGATGCTATCGGATCGTTGTTTGCCGGATCGGCCACACATGGGGTCCAACTCAATAGTGTTGGCTTGTTGAAAATACCAAATCTTAGCTTCCGGCCGGCATACCAAAGGAAGTGTGTCATCATTCTGAGGCATCCAAGGCAACGGCTAGCTAAGTCATGTGGGTAAAGATGTACACCGCAGGTATAAACTGTTCGAATAGCCGTGTCCACTGGCCATGGACGATAACTTGAATTGATGTCACCAGATAGAAGTTTTAATTTTCAAAAATCTGTTTTGGTTTATTTTTGGTTTGCATGAGGAATCATGCAATGCATCATGCATTTTTATGTCATTTACTTCATGCTTTAAGCAAACTTTGAGTTATTAAATTGCTTTATCAAAATTTAGCCTTTGTAGGTTAAGATGTATCGCTTATGCAAATTTGAACCTTTATACCTTCCTCGTTGTAACCTTATGCATGTAAAAACTCTACTCCTTTGAATAGGCCCTAATAACCACTTCCTTTTGTTAGTTTGTGTAAGACTTGTCGAGTACCTTCCGCACTCAAGGTACTATCACCTATTGTTGCGGTGAGGACGGTTTTCTTTATGAAGTACCCGTTAGCGCCGATCGTGGTGACGCTAACGAGTAACGCTATTTCTTTCCTCCACGCAATTGCTCGCGGGTGGATGAGGCCATTGGTGGACACTTTCCGCTTATTTTGCTTCCGTCAGATAATTGTTAGAGTGACCAAGTCACTTAATATTGTAGTACTAACGTAATGATGTAACCTTATGTTTAATTATATCAATGTATGACTTGTATGTGTTTGATGCAATGTTGATGAAGGATATATATGCAATGGTCGTTGATCCCGGAACCATTGTGAATCATATATATTCGAATCTATGCATCGGATTCGTCACTTGTTAAATTTATATCTTTAGCATGGTTTTTAATAAAGGGGCGATCGTTCCTTCATTAACAATTGTGCTACAAAGATGAATTTAATTAGTAACATTTCCATTAACTGTGGGTCCTCACAAGTACTGGAGCAAGGAATGATTGTCGATAGAACTCTTCGATGTAGTTCATCACTGGTGTGTTGAGGATTCGATGTGTTGTTCTTGAAAGTTGGAGGTGATGAGATTGCATGGGTTTTGAGATGTTCCGGTGCCTTCTATCAAAGTAATATCATCGGTTGAAGGAGTTGACTAGAGTGTTCAATGGAATCAATAGAGTCTCTCCACAAAGGTGTGGATGATGTATTTCTGTTTAAGCCTAAATTTGAGGATGTTAAATTAAGAGGTTTGAGACCGTGTGGTATGCGATGAATTCAATTCCAAGGTTGGAGAGATATTTTATTCCAAAAAGTGAAACTAAGGAAAAGATGTCTTCTTGATTAGTGAAGCATTTTCTTTATTCTTGCTTGAGCTTGGGTCGTTGACCAATGTCTTTCGTAAGTTGAGTTTGACTCGATTTTGGTATGTGTGGTTCTTATCGGTTCAGGAAGAATAAAGGAAGTTTTGATTTGGGCATTTAAAATGATTCCTCCTTTGGTTTTCGTGATGTTTATTCACAAACTGCCACTTGGAAAGTGGAAAGATTTTCGTGATGAAATTCTGGTTTCTGGATTTTACTCTTCAGTACCCAGTTGGTAACGTATATTTGTGATGTGAATTTTTCTTATTCGGATGTGTTTTGCGGTAAAAGAGTTTGCTTAAAAGAATTGATTGTATGTTTCCGAGTAAAGGAGGTGATCCTTGTTTTCAGTGAAGAGTTCATTGAGAGGTGGAACAAGAGTTCGTGGTTCTATGTGCATGTTGTGTGGTTCGACTTCAATGGGAGGTTAGCCCAAGGTACATTGGGTTGTTTTCGTTAGTTGGCGACGCCAGATCGTCTCGAGTCCGTAACGAGTACGTAACGCCTTGTATGTTCTCGTGTTGAGTGGGTACTTGGGAGATCCGAGTTTGAGGTTTCGCTTGCGCCGCTGACCATCGAGTAAGATTTGCCTCGAGTTTCGCGCGTGAACTTTAACCGTGTTGTTCAACGGCACGTGGTTACCGTTGTTCGCTTTCGATCGTGGTTGTTCTTTCTCTTATGTGTTTAGATTCGGGTCGAATCCGCTAAGAGGGGTAGAATGTAATACTCCTAAGTGTGAGAAGTCAAAATCGGGTTAAATCAATTTAATCGGTAGAGTTTACTTAATCGGGAATTTCGCTAGCGTTAAACTTTCAGCCGAGTGATTCAGGTTTTGGGCCTTGGTTAGCCTTTCCAGCCTCTTGGCTGGCCATGGCCTAGGCCCATGCGCCCCTTGGTGCTAACCCTAGCCGGCCCTCCCCTTTATTTTCCCGACCGAAATCCCCTCCTTTTTCCCTCTTGGCCGCCATCTCCTCCTCCTCTCCTCCTTTGCGCCCTGCCTTGGAGCCGCCCACCTCCCTTGTGGCTGCTCCTCCTGCTGTGGTGTTGCCCCAACCGATCCACGGAGTTTCCCGCTGGCGCTCGCAAGGATTCAAGGTGGGCAGCAGTTTCATTCGGCCAAAGGAGGGGAAAGGAGGAAGATCATCGTCACCAAGGTTCTTCCACCTACTCCTGGTTGCAGCAAGGGTAACGATGCAGAGCCTCATTGGTTGGTTGTTGGTAGAAGTGATTTGGAATCGATTTGATTAGATCGACTTGCTGCGAGTAGAAAGTTAAATCTGTCCAGTATGTTGTGAGGTCTGTTTCGTGGTTTGAGAGGCCGAATTAGATATGTTCATCTCCTGGAGTATTGTAGGTCTTGTTCTTAGCTTTCGTGGCCGCCAAGAACACTAAAACTGACTTAACGAGTCAAAAGTTATGATAGATTTAATATCTGTTGTCCAGAATTCGACGAGAATTACCTTTTAAGTTGTCTTTAAAATAGGGTATGTTAATGGACGAATTAGGGTTTTATCCCAACTAGGTTAATGTAGATAATTTCATAACCTTTTCAGATTGTTAAAGAACACTCAATTCGGAGTTGTAGTTTATAAGTTATGGACGTTTAGTTTTTCTGTTCTATTTGCTCAGTCAGATTCTGTTCTGCTGTTTCGTTTGACAGTTAGCAATTTAGTTTGGCCGAATTGGGTTATCTCGTCAACTACAAAGTTGTAGATATATTTGTTAAGCTCGTGTAGGATCTGGGCTCATCTCTTTTGGAGTCCCAGATCATTAGTTTTGGTCTTTACCGTGCTGCTGTCCAGATGGGATTCCATGTTGCTGCTGGAATTTCAGATTTGGGTTATGACTATGTTTTGGGTGTGCAAGAGGGTATTGTAGAATATTAATTCATGTTGGGCTCTATGTTGTTCTTATTTTGGTTATTTAATTGTTTAGGCCGGGAGGCTACGGGTTTGGGAGCGCCATCGTTGCCTGCTAACGCGTCGTAACGCGGAAGGCAAGTACTTTGTTGATTTTAAGTGCTATGATTGTGAATGTTTACATGAATATAATGTGACATATTGTGTTACCCGAGATGCTCGAACTTGGTATGTTCTTTCATTATGTGGAGTATATACTCGAGAGATGGTATTATCACTGCTCATGTTCATATCATGCATCCTTTTATTCATGTTATGTCCACGGAGTTGATTGTAAGTCCCACCATTCCAATGTGGGCAGATTTGGACATTGTCATGTCCCGCCCACGGAGTGGATTGAAAGACCCATCAATTCCAAAGATGGGCACGTAAGACCCATCAATTCCAAGATGGGCAGCTTTGGACACCTATATGAAACGTTCTTCATATAGGACTTGGATCCCCGCACTTTTGTTAAGGTGCGAGCTTAAGTGAACACCGACGGGTGTGTCACTCGCTATACCGGTATAAGCATGTGTGCAGTCCATCCTTGAATATATTCATTCATGCCATGCATTCCTAAGTTTTCATTCGATGTATGTTCATATTCTTTTATGATGTTGACTTGTTCATATGTGTGTTATGTCCCTTTTATCGCACTTTGCCGAGTCGTGGACTCACTCTTGCGTTGTTTGTTTATTTTAGGTAACCCCTGATGTTGGCTCACATGGGAGGGAGTAAACACGCACTACTTGTTCACATCATCAAATTCATGTTCAAGAATAAATTTTAGATCTATCTTTCATTCGTTAATGATGAACTGTAATAATTAAATTATAATTGGTGAAGGAATGATACTTTCTCCACATTGATGTTGATTCATTACTGCATGTGAACCTTCTTTATTGATGATCAGTATTAAGTAACTTAGACGGTGAAGGAAAGATACCTTCACCATGTCCTGTTTATCTTAATGCTGTCTTTAGTTGATATACTTGTTTCATATTCTTCCGCATTGTGTAGATTGTTAGAGTATTTAGGTGGCATCTTGGCTTCCGAATAGCCAGGGTGTTACATCAACAACGTTAACAAGTAGCAACTCTCGTCAGTCAGAAGAACAAATCATCGCTTTATGGAACCAATAAAACCAAGGGAAAAATGTCCAACTGCATTGTAACCACTAACCCAATAAAAAATTAATAAACCTCCCGCGGTTTATAAGAAAATCATAATACAACCTAAGGAAGAAAATAACCTTCCTAAAGAAATCCATTCTCAACACCTGGAATTAGTTTACCCAAGGTAAGCACTCAACTATTCTCATACCCCAATCGGCAGTATAGCCTAGCCATGCCACAACCAAACTCTACCTCTCGACATCGATTATCCCCACACATAACAATCATATAATCAATTAATAAGCAATCATACTCAATTCATTTTAGCAATCATCAATACGATACAACGGAAACGTAAATGCAATGATTTGCCCATTCTCATTCTACTCTGCACCAGTGTGTCAAATTTTTAAGTTGATTAACCATTAGCAAATTTTAATTAATCTAGTCACCATGGACCTAAAGCCCGCTCTGATACCAACTGTAACACCCCATGCAACATGAGCCTGGAATGCTACTAAACTAAAAGAATAACAACAAAACTAAGTCTTTCTTTACTAAATTTCGACAGAACCTCCTTTGAATAGATGGCTATACCGGAGGTTCAGACAGATTCTTCCAGCAACAATCAATATTCCAAACATCCACTCTAGACTAATCATCAAAGAATTTCCAAATTTTACTAAACAACTAAAGCATAAACGAAAGGGCATCCATAGTCCTCTAATCAACTCTATTACAAATTATTCCAAGCATAAGGCGTAATTATAAACAATCTTTTAAGCAGTTTACTCAAAACTAAATCATCAACCAATTTATTTTGAAATGAAGGGTTCATGTCATTGTGCAACCACTCTTATTTCTAGTCCCTCCCATGCATGTCGTTCTTGTAAGGGGTACCTAAAACCATAAACAACACCAAGAGTGAGTCCACAGGCTCAGTAAAGTACAAATAATAAGACAATATAACACACGGTTATAACCTCAGCAACCATTCTCAAGTTTTTACAGTATATCAAATCACATGCTTATGCAATGCTCAATGCATCCTTTGTCTTTGACTCTCTTTGCATTTTACCAGTAATACAGGGTATGCAACCGTCGCTGCATACCTATGACTGTGCTCTCAAGCACAGGGACCAAGAGCCCATACTCCGCAAATATGGGGACCACAAGCCCACACTCCACAAGTGTGGGGACCATAAGACCGTCATATACATGACGGGGACCTCAAATCATTGCTTGGTCACCACGTGACCAAGCCTCAAATATGATGACATAATACACATGTACAATTCCTCTATCCATCATTAACATATAAATACAGCAGCATCATGCATGAATAAAACTTACCTATACTTCTAGCATTCATGATCACTGACATTCTTATCATTCTAGCATCCATGAATAGCGCATACATTCATAATGCTAACAAACATGAACAATCACTCATGAATAATCTACCACTAACTGTACTTGCCTCAACCGTGCGAAGATGGATGACGCGAAGAGGGTGCTGCCCCCGGACCCAATCCCCCACCTGGATTAATTTAATAAGCACCTAAGATAGTGATTTGGGACAAGAAAAAAAACTAGAAGCAAATACGAACTCGCTATAATCTTTTGTGCAACACCAACTCCAAAATCTTGAATATCAGTATGTCCCCTCAACAGACAGTCACTTTCAAAAATCCATAACTTTTCGACTAGAGATCCAAATGTGGCGTTCTCAGACTTTCTAGAAATCTTATAAAATTCCCCACCTAAACCTAGTTGGTGAGCTTTCCAGATTCGGCCGTCCTCTACCCTTACCAAACTGATTAACAGAACAGCTAATTCTCGTCAGAACTTCTGGACAGCGGCACTAAATCTAACATAACTTCCAGTCCATACATCCAAAATTTATGATCTTTACCTTTATAGAAACCTTAGACAATAACCTACATCTTTTGTTATAGTGAGATCTTCTAAATATTCCATTTACTAATCGCTACAGACCAATTACCATTTACTGTCAGGATTACGATAGAACTGCAGAATAGCAGCGCTACGAAATTCATAACTCCTAAACCGCTTGTCCAAACGACGTGATCTAATACTCTACAGAAAGCTAGCGACATCTCCCACAACTCTCTAGGAGGCGTCCAAGACAGATTCCGTAGTTAACCCCATCAAAAACGTCGGCCCAACCTGACTATCCTAAACAGATCTAATACCGATATCGCCTAATTAGTCAATTAAACAACTAATCGAAAGTGATCGGGATTTACCCTTGAAGAACTATTGAAGAACACAAAGAACACCCCGCGATCCCGCTTCCCCTCCCTTCTCTCTTCTCCCCTTCCTTCTTCCTTTCTCTTCCTTGGCCGGCAGCACCCGAGGAGGCTTCTCCCTTCTTCTTCTTGGCCAGCAGCGAAAGCTAGGGTGGGGGCACTGTAGCACGACGGCAATACTACGGTAATGTAGCTACGCTAGGGTTGCCCCCTATCCTTCTTATGTGGCCTGCTACCCTTCCCCCTTGGGCCTAAATGTTGTGGGCTGGAAGCCCATAGCCCAAGTTGTCCAAATTATGCATAAACCCCCTAATAATCTCGTTAAAACCATTTTCTAATTGGCACTTCTCCCTAAATTAATTCTTCTTACTTAAATAAACTTGGGGTATTACAGCTTGCCGACACTTAGACAGCTTAGAGAAGAGTTTGCACGGTAATCTCTTTAAGGAAGATTGTGAAGAGGCCCAGCAACGCTTGCGAGTGGTCTGGTGTTCACCATCTCCGGAGAGGAAGAAGAGCAACTCTAGTGATCGAGGGACGTGCTCGTGTGGAGCCGACTTGATTCGTTCAAGCTTCTTCAATGTGGATTAGTGAAGATCGATAAGTCTTTGATACCATTGGAAAATGTCAATTGGCTTCATTGTTGTTTTCTCCCTATTTCGCAATTATATTTCTAGCTTCTTCAGTTGTGTAGAATTTCTTAGCTTGAATTGTATCTAGCTTTATCATAGCCTTGGGGTGTTTTGGTCAAAGCTTAATTAATCTCTTGAATTGTGCTAAGAAACCTTTGATTTGTTCATAATTGTTAAAATTGTGATTTAGAGCACAAGATTTGTTGAAACCTCCTTTTCATCCCCCTCTAGTCACTCATCCTTGATCCTACAAACTTCATCTCAACAGTTGACCCTCCCGATGCGCATATAGCCTGCACTAAACTTCAGTCAGCTCGAGAGCCCGACGCACATCATTGTACTTGGAGATGGTGAACCTGTAACATCCCAATTTTGGGCTTGTGTTTCAAATGTAAGAAAATGAGTAGAAATTAAAACTTTTTCTTACATCATGTATTTCCTTTGTGTACTGGACAAGTATTGTACCAAAGGTTATGGAAGTACAAAGTCACAAGTCTTTTGATCCAAATCTTGTTCTTCCAAAAACAATCTTGTCAAATCTTATGATCATCCTCTGGATATATTTTGCCTAAGTCTCTGTGGTGGTGTGTGACCTCTCGAAAAATTTCACAATTTTTTTAGTTGTTTGAATATTTTTAGAGGCAATCAAACTCGCTTGACTCTTAGTCAAACATTAAAACAGAGCCTTGTAGAATTTTTGGGATTTATTCACAGTATAAAAACCTCTGAAAATTTTACACAAGGTTGATATCTGAGTTAGCAAGCTCCTGCAAAAATTTCATAATTTTGGAGTTAATTTGCTACCCCAAATAAATCTTTCAAAGTCTCTGCTTTTATTTCAAAGTCAAACTAGGTTTTATTGTTACTAGGTTCGAGTCGACTGCTCGAGCCAACCGACTCGGTCCAACAACTAAATGCACCGAGCCACTCGTTAAAGCGCGGTGAATCTCAACCGTTAGATCTAACGCACGGCTCGCGCGTGTGTCGATCGGACCCTCCGGCTGCATTGGCCAATAGGGACCGTTGATTTCAATCCAACCGCCCGCATCCTTGAGAGCAATCGGATCGTCCGCGAACTCGCTAAATCGTGACTGGCCCATTTCTAATCCAACGGCCGTGGCTCGCCTTCTCGTTCTTCTTCCTCCTCGGCTTCTCCGGGCGCGCGGGCGTTCATGGCAGAGAGAAAGAGAGAGCATGGGTGGCTTTGATGTGTCACCTCCACGTTGCTTTTGCCAACGTCTCTCTGCAATGCATTTAATGCGCACCAGGCTTTCTCCTCCATTGTCCCGAGTCTCACTTGCTCCCATCACTTCTTGGTCCTTGACCGCGCCATGGACCGAGCTCACCATGGGCTCATGTTCTTGCTCGAAACCCTAATTCCTTTCCTATAAATAGCCCCTCTAGGTCCTCCTGGTGTTTCTTTACACCACACTTTGCTTTTCTCTGTGTTTGAGCTCAAAGAACACCTCTCACCCTCAAACCACCATTGTTGGCCGTAGAGCTCCAATGGCGGCCTTGGTGTCCAGTGGTTTATCTTCAACATTTCTTGCACCCTTTGAACTCCTCAACCTCCTTTATATTTCCCTAACTTGATTTTGGGTTGCATTCACAGAATCACTCAATTTTAAGTTTGGAGATTTTCGATTGGTTTCACCCCTTTCTTCTCCAACTCCAGAAGTGATTCTTTTGCAATTACTTGCTTTTGGAACCTCTTTGAGCTATAATGAAGCTGTGGTAATGATGTGGTTCCACTCATTTTGCTCGTAACCTCATTCCCACTTCATCTTCTTCGCCCGGTGGACTTCATCGTGTTCAAGTCTTCCCGCCATCTTTGAAGCTCCTCTCGCTAAGGTAGCTCCTATATAGTCCCTAGAAGTCATGGCACTCGCTTCCTTGGACCGCAATGAGTATTTTGCTATTTTCGTGTTTTGCCGTGTCGGCCTTCATCTTTGTTTTCCGCCACGCTGCCTGCACTTCCACCCGTGCGAGGTCACATCGCTGGGTCCGCAACACTATTGCGAACCCATTTTGATAGTTTAGGGCGCCGCCACACCGAGTCGCCGGCGACAAGCCGCCAAAGCCACTCGGGTTTTGCACGTAAGCTCCCGTTGCCAGATCTTTAGACACATTAATTACCAATCATTAGTCGTTAATTGTGTCTTAATCATTATTATTGAGCCACCACCACTGGGCCCAATCTCCTTAAATCAATCTGCTTCACTCCACAATCGCTCCGACATCATTAATGCTTAATCATTGATTAATAAGATGTCAGCACTTAATCCGCTTAAACCTTCTCCGGTCGCCGACTTGTGGGCCCAGCAGACCGCGTGCACGAGGGTTAAATCGCTGCGTCGTGACTCGTAGTCACCGACATGCGTCCCACTCGTCAATACCTCTTTTGAACTTCGATCTATAGCCGTCCATTTTGTGATCTGCGCCCGATCTTGCATGCATTCGACCATCCGGTTCCTCATCATCCTCGGGCCGCCGATCTTGCGGTCAATGGCGAGATCGTGTGCAATCGGACCATCCGGTTGTTGGTGCGTTCGGGCCGCCCATCCGCCGATCCGCGGTCGGATTGGCCCAAGCAACCGCACCGTCCGGCTGCATACACTGTCGCGAGCCGCTGGATCTTGATCCAACGGTGGCTTCGTTAGGGTTTCGCGTGCGGCGCTATTTCCGCGCGGAGCCGTAGGATGTTAGATCAAGGGTTGTGGGTTGTCCGCCATTTTCCTTTTTATTGGATTGTTCGTATTTGTAAGCAATTGTTTATCAACCAAAATGATGTAAAAACTTTAGAAACTCATAACTAATTCATTTTAATCGCTTTTTAGTTAACCCCAATCGTAATAAATCATGTTATCACTTTAGTTTATTATAAAATGGATTTAGGCATGTTCCAAGAATGTAAAATTGTATAACTAGGAATAACTTGGTTTCTGTCTATTTTGAATATTCCGTAAAATGGATAAAACGTTAGAAAATGCATATCTTGCTCTGTGTATATCCAAAATGAATGATTCCAACTTTGATAAATTTGTTATCAACCCAATGTTAATATAAAAATGATGGTAAGTCCAAGATTGTAACTGAAACCTTGATTAATGATTTAGTACCTATTTTCAAAGATTTAGAAAATCTCGAAGACTTATAAAATACACAAGTAATTCTCTGAATCGCAAAATGTATATGATAAATTCTAGAAAACCCTCTGTTGGTATACTTCATCTGTAAAATTAGTTTTGAACATATCTTTGTTCTGGAAAGTGCATTATGCTAATTTTGCATCTTAGAAAATCATAACTAAATCACTTTAACTCCAAATGACCTGAAATTTTCTATGGGTTACCTCTATACCAGTAGGTAGCTACCATAAAAATTTCAGCTTCAAAATCTTTCTAGAAAATATTTTTGCTACAGTGCTAATTATGGTAAAAATGTGTTTTTAGGCAATATCTTTTGCACCACAAATCCAAATTAGGTTTTTCCAGTTTCTATGTCTAGGTATATTTGTATTCTACCTTGTGTATAAATTTCGTCGTATTTGGATAAATTTTGCTTGCTCTTTTGTTTTAGTGTTGCTCGTCTTATTGATTGTTCTTGGTTCTTTTTGGCCTTTCGCTTAGGATTCGACATTTGCGGTAATCCCGAGAGCGATCCTCCGCAACATATTGAGCAACAGCAAGAAGGCAAGCAGTTTGATCATGTTAATCCCAGTATTTTAAGTATTTATGTTGATTACAAATTCTATGTATGCATTGCTACTTTGTTTTAATAGTTGGCCTAGTAGATGCATTTCCTTAGCAAATGATTATCCTCTACTACCATGAGCCTAGGTTACTTGCTCGTGATTTAGAGTTCGTGGATGGGCTCTTGTCACTTAGTAGTTGCGAATTAATTGCTTAGCCATGCTTAGCAGTAGAAATGGGCGGTTATCGACTTGTCGATAACCTTGATCACACAAACTTATTATGTATTATGATTTCCATCTTGTGCCATGTCTACTTATGAAAACTAAAACTGAAAACAAAATGATTTAGACTTGGGCACAATGGTATGATGGTGTGATTCTCGGGTGTGACTGGAATGGTGCCTAAGTCAACAAGGACCGAACATCTTGTTACACTAAACCAAGCATTTTAGCGTGCTAACCACACTAGAGGGTATGGGACCTCTCTTGACTTAGTACTTTGCGTGTATTGGCTCCGGGTCGCAGGGGTCGCAGGAGGGATGGTGTTGGGAGATTGTAGTGTCCAAAGACTTCACCGGGATGGGATTTGTTGTCTTCGCTTGCAATGTAAGCGCATGGTGTTTCTACCCATACGAGCGGCTCGTAGTTAATACACAATATTGGAAAGCCTCGTAGGACTTAGCCGTCTGGCATACCTACGGAAGTGTGCTTTGGCTTAAAGGCGGTCCAAGTGTGGGTACATTGGTACACCCCGCAGGTTAAAACTATTCGAATAGCCTCGCCCTAGGTTATGGACACGCTGGCAAGGTCTTTCAAGAGTTAGACTACAACCTTTAAATTAAAACTTGATGGGTGGTACGAATCGGGATTCGTATATGTTGTGGTGACTATTGGGATAGTCACTTGTGTGGTTACTTGTATGTATCTTTACTTACTGTTACTTTGATAACAAAATAAATTTGCAAACTTGCTTTTAAAAGGTACTACATTATTGCAAATAAAGTTGGCTTCATGCAAATGAGACATACAACCTCCACCTAAATAAGCTTGCATGTAGTTATGAATAGGTCGCTATTCCACACGTCGTCTTGCGGTACAAAGACAATCTTTGTACTCGGATGCTATGCTTAATTGTTTTGTTGCGAGAGGAAGAAGGTGAGCTGAAGGGCCTCACTTTTGTGAGCTGTGTTGTGGTAGCTTATGGGCGACTAGCTTGGCGGCCCGGTCGGTTGCCTTGTGGGTTATGTTGGCTAACCTGGTCGACTTTTGTTCTAGCCATCTTATGGCGCTTTTGCTTCACTGTCATTCTTGTATATTGTTCTATTTGGCGGTCGGCTCCCTTTGTAATAACTTTACTTTATGTATGTCGTTGTTGAACTTAGTGATGTTTATGTATGGAATTGATGTGTAATTTTGTGATGATGTACGTATGCTGCAATTCTGGGAAGCATATGTCCATCGAGGCTTAGAATGTTTAATTAGTAACACTAGAACCATTTGGAGGTTAAGTGTTCCTAGTTAAATATTCCGGGTCCTCACAAAGTTGGTATCAGAGCCATACTGACCGTAGAAACCCCTAGCTTGGTCGTCCTTAGAATATTTTGAAAACCTTATTCTCAAAGGGTCGAATGATTTGTGAAAGCTTAAGTAAGTTCTCGGATTTTATTCCTTACCTATCTTAGCTTTCTTCTCTCGTCTTGCTCTAATTTGAGTTTTAAAAGTATTTTCCTCTTCCTTCTCTCAAAAGATAGTCGTTATCGATTAATTGGGTTTTGGGACCAATGAGCTTGGCAAATTGAAATGGTAGCCGCCTCTACAAGGTTTTGAAGCTTCCGGTTGAAGATTTCAATTAGGAGGCTTGGATGCGAAATCTGGACAGCGATCATTCAGGTTCCGGACAGCAAGCTCAAAGGTTCTAAATAGGTAGAAAATGAGAGATAAATACAACTAAAACTTGTGGGAACGAAAGGGTAAGAAGTGATATGAGGTTAGCTAATGCCTATACTTTATCGTGGTTATACCTTGATTTTTGACTGTTTTGAGCTGGAAATTAGTTCTGAAATTTTGGGTCTTCTCAAACGATTACTGCTCTTCCATACGGGTTAGTCGTTTGGGAAGTTGATTCGTGACTTATGGTCTCATGTTCTCTTAGGACTATTCTTTGGTCGCTTTAACTAAGTTTGGATTTCTGTGCTCTTGGGTCTTGGGTCAGATCTAACTTGTCTTAGTAAATCGGGATGGTGGTGGGACTCGTGAGCGCAGGAATCAGTGGGTAGTCCCGATGAGGAGCTTCCTCCTCCGACCATGGCGGAAGTCCTCATGCAAATCGAACGCAATCGTCGAGGACCGCGTGGTGTTGGAGGTTATCGCCAGAACACCTCCACTCTCTCCGTGCCTCTGGATCCGGAGGTGGGCACCGACGCTGGGGCTTGCGGAGTTCCTCCGCACGCACCTCCTACCTTCTCCCGGTCCGAGGATCCTTGACGCAGACGATCGGCTGCGTCGATTGAGCGAAGCTCAACGTTGTTTCGCCGAGCAGGAGCGCACTTTTCGCATCCCATCGCTTGGAGGTGCGCACTCATGGTGGGAGAATTCCTCGCCATGCACTCGCGGACACGTGGTCTCGTGGGAGGAGTTCCGTTCACTTTCCGTCGGGCCCATGTCCCCGCCTACCGATGAAGTCAAGAAGAAGGAGTTCCTTGCGCTCAAACAGGGCGCAGACGTGACCGAGTACCTCCACGAAGTTCAACCATTTGGCGAGGTACGCCTGCCGAGGTGGCCACCGATGAGGCCAAGGGAGAAGTTCATGGAGGGTTTGTCTCGAGGAGCTTCGTGACAAGCTCTCTATTGTGGACTTCCGACTTCCGCACCTTGGTGGACAAGGCCATCATCGCCGAGCACAAGGCGAGCGCGGGCGAGTCCGCAAGCGCAAGTGGGAGGCCCAATGTCTCGCGCAGTGGCCTCGTTCGCCCCGTGTTGGACCGCACCGTGGCTCGTTCTTTGGCTTCACCACCGCCGAGGCCTTCAAGACCAGCTCCACGCCCTCCGCAGCCGTGACTCGATCTCGGCGCTCGCGACCCAGCAGGCAGGTGTTCTCGTAACCCCGCGGCCGACGCCACCGCTTCCATCGCCACGACAAGGGCCACTACGCGAGTAGTTGTCCTAAGAAGATCGAGCGGCCTCGTCCTAATGGAGGACGCGGGCAAGGAGTGGTCACCCACCGACCGAAGACCGGGCTTGGGAAGCGCCGAGTCAACCATATCTCGGTGAGGAGGCACAGAGGCGCCCGACGTGGTGTTGGGTACGCTCCTTGTTAATTTGCGACCGCTACGCTTTATTTGACTGGGCCTCGCATTCGCTTATTTTGAGGTCTTTGTCGTTGATTGTGGGCTTCCTTGTGTTCCTCCGGGATTCCATCGCGATTCGCTCTCGGGTTCGGAAATGAGAGTCGACCGGTATGCCGGGATGTTCCCATCCACATCGAAGCGCGAGGGTTCTTGGCGAATCTTATTCTACTCGACTCGCGCGCTTGGATGTGATTCTTGGCATGGATTGGTTGTCCCAACACTTGGGGCAAATCGATTGTGCCAGAAGATTGTCTACCTCACCGATCCTTCAGTGAACAGGTTGGGTTTCGCCACGCTATAGAGCCCCATCTTTATGTCCTTGAAGCAAAGCCGTATTGGAGATTCACGACGCCCCACCGTGTGTGACCGCGGATGTCTTTCCGAAGACTTGCCCGCATGCCTCTGCTCGAGATCAGAGTTTGTAATCGAGTTGTCGCCGTACCGCCCCTATTTCTAAGAGGCCGACGCATGCCTCCTAATGAGTTGGAGGAGTCAAGAAGCAACAGGTGAGCTGCAAGAGAAGGGTTTTATCCGCCCTAGCTCATCTCCTTGGGGTTGTCCAGATTATCTTTGTAAAGAAGAAGGACAAGACCTTGCGCATGTGTTGATTACCGTCCGCTTAATGAGGTGACGGTGAAGAACAAGTATCCTTTGCCCCGATTGATGATCTCTTCGATCGCTTGACCCGAGCACGAGTTTTCTCAAGATTGATTTGAGATTGGGCTATCATCAAGTCGATCGTGGCCGAGGATATTCCTAAGACGGCTTTTGCTACTCGTTATGGCCTTTACGAGTACACCGTCATGTCTTTTGGTTTGACTAATGCTCCGCTTTATTCATGAATCTTATGAACTTCGGTATTCATGGAGTATTTGGATAGGTTCGTGGTGGTATTCATCGACGATATCCTTATCTACTCCAAGAGTGAAGAAGAGCATCTTGAGCATCTTCGCCTTGTGTTGGGCAAGTCTGCGTGAACACCACCGTATGCCAAATTAAGCAAGTCGCGAGTTCGTTGAAGGAAGTGGCGTTCTTGGGCCATGTTCTTTCAAAGCAGAGGTGTGGTCGTGGATCCTAGCAAGGTCGGTGATGTGCTATCTTGGGGTCACCAAGTCACCACCGATGTGCGGAGTTTTCTTGGTTTGGTGGCTACTATCGCCGCTTATCGAGAATTTCTCCAAGATTGCAAAGCCTATGACCGAATCGCCAAGAAAGACAAGAAATTTGAGTGGTCCGCCGCTTGTGATGTGAGTTTTCAGAACTCAAGAAGCGGTTGACCTCAGCCCGCTGCTTGTTCTCCCGATGTTCACAAGAGTTTTGATATCTATTGTGATGCTTCTCGCCGTGGTCTTGGTTGTGTTCTTATGCAGGAGGGCAAGGTTGTGGCCTATGCATCGCGGGCGATTGAGGCCTCATGAACTCAACTATCCTACTCATGACTTGGAGTTAGTCTGCGTGGTCCATGCACTCAAGATTTGGCGGCATTATCTCGATTGGTAACCGCTATGAGGTGTATTCACCACAAGAGCTTGAAGTACTTGTTCACCCACCAGATCCGAACCTCGTGCAAAGAAGATGGTTGGAATTGATCAAGGACTATGACATGGGTATTCGCACCATCCGGCAAGGCCAATGTCGTTGCGTGATGCACTCACGGAAGGTGTATTGCAACATGTTGATGCTCCAAGAGCAAGACCTACCCTCATTTCGTAATTCCAAATACCAATTTGGGTTTGATCGAGCACTGGTTCTCTTGCTTCGTTGGTTGTGCAACCAACCTTGGTGGGCCAAATTAAGGCGGACACGTGCATGATGCCGGTGTGAGCCGATCAAACGTAACATCAAGGATGGATAGCCAAGTGCTTTTCGTGAGGACGAGCATGGCGTTGTGTGGTTTGGGCGTCTTGTGGTTCCTAAGGTCATGGAATTGCGGATTTGATTCTCCGTGAAGCCCATGATTCTCCTTTGTCTATTCACCGGGGCTACCAAGATGTATCGATCTTCGCCGAGATTCGTGGACCCGAATGAAGCGCGAGATTGCCGTGTTCGTTGTCGAGTGCGACGTGTTGTCGTGTGAAGGCCGAGCATCGGCCCAGCAGTCTTCTTCAACCTTTGCCGGTGCGAATGGAAGTGGATTCCGCTGGCATGGACTTCATCACCGGTTTGCCCCGCCTTCGTCAAAGGGAATGATGCTATTTGGGTCGTGGATCGACAAAGTTGACTAAAGTGGCACATTTCCTTCCCGTCAAGACTCACCGTGTGGGGCATTTGGCGAACTTTATGTCTCGAGGATTGTGAGTCTTCACGGTGCATCAAGACGATTATTTCGATCGTGGTGCACTTTTCACCTCGCGGTTTTGGCATAGTCTGCAGAGGCTATGGGGACCCGCCTTCATTTCGATGCCTTTCATCCTCGGGATCGATGGTCGACGGAGCGAGTCAACCAAGTGTTGGAAGATATGCTCGTGCTTGTGTTCTTTCCTACGGAAGAAGTGGGAGAAATGCCTACCATTTGCCGAGTTCTCCTACAACAACAAATTTTCGAGCCGATCTTGGCATGGCACCATTTGAGGCTTTGTATGGGAGAAAGTGCGAACCCCGTTGAACTAGTCGAGATCGTGGCGGCGATTTTCGGCCAGATTCGATTAATGAGGCCGAAGTCAAGTTCGATTGATCCGCGAGCATGCGCACGCCCACCCGCATAAAAGAGCTATGCAGATCGCCGCCGCCGTAAGTTGAGCTTTGAGCCCAATGACTTTGTGTATCTCAAAGTCTCACCCTTGAAGGGCCATCGCGTTTTGGCATCAAGGGCGTTGGCTCCTCGATATGTTGGGCCTTATCGTATCGCCGAGAGAGTTGGAGCGCTTGCATATAGATTGAGCCGCCACCGCACTTGAGGGGTGCATGATGTGTTCCATGTTTCACACCTGAAGAAGTGCCTCCGTGTCCCAACTGAGGAAACTCCGTTGGAAACTCTCGATGTGCAGGAGAATTTGACCTATCGCGAGCATCCTGTTCGCATTCTTGAGGAATCTGAACGGAGAACCAGGAACCGTGTCATCAAGTTCCTTAAGGTTCAATGGTCGAACCATTCCGTAGATGAAGCAACATGGGAGCGAGAAGATCGCCTTCGTGCAGATTTTCCTTCTTTCTTCTCCGAGTAAACGGAATCTCGGGTCGAGATTCTTGTAAGGGGGGGAGAGTTGTAACATCCCAATTTTGGGCTTGTGTTTCAAATGTAAGAAAATGAGTAGAAATTAAAACTTTTTCTTACATCATGTATTTCCTTTGTGTACTGGACAAGTATTGTACCAAAGGTTATGGAAGTACAAAGTCACAAGTCTTTTGATCCAAATCTTGTTCTTCCAAAAACAATCTTGTCAAATCTTATGATCATCCTCTGGATATATTTTGCCTAAGTCTCTGTGGTGGTGTGTGACCCCTCTGAAAAATTTCACAATTTTTAGAAGTTGTTTGAATATTTTTAGAGGCAGTCAAACCTGCTTGACTCTTAGTCAAACATTAAAACAGAGCCTTGTAGAATTTTTGGGGATTTATTCACAGTATAAAAACCTCTGAAAATTTTACACAAGGTTGATATCTGAGTTAGCAAGCTCCTGCAAAAATTTCATAATTTTTGGAGTTAATTTGCTACCCCAAATAAATCTTTCAAAGTCTCTGTTTTTATTTCAAAGTCAAACTAGGTTTTATCGTTACTGGGTTCGAGTCGGACTGGGCTCGAGCCAACCGACTTCGGTCCATCAACTAAATGCACCGAGCCACTCGTTAAAGCGCGGTGAATCTCAACCGTTAGATCTAAATCGCACGGCCGCGCGCGTGTGTCATTCTGACCCTCGGTTGCATTGGCCAATAGGGACCGTTGATTTCAATCCAACCGCCCGCATCCTTGAGCAATCGGACCGTCCGCGAACTCGCTAAATCGTGACCGTCCATTTCTAATCCAACGGTCGTGGCTCGTCTTCTCTGTTCTTCTTCCTCCTCGGCTTCTCCGGGCGCGCGGGCGTTCATGGCAGAGAGAAAGAGAGAGCATGGGTGGCTTTGATGTGTCACCTCCACGTTGCTTTTGCCAACGTCTCTCTGCAATGCATTTAATGCGCACCAGGCTTTCTCCTCCATTGTCCCGAGTCTCACTTGCTCCCATCACTTCTTGGTCCTTGACCGCGCCATGGACCGAGCTCACCATGGGCTCATGTTCTTGCTCGAAACCCTAATTCCTTTCCTATAAATAGCCCCTCTAGGTCCTCCTGGTGTTTCTTTACACCACACTTTGCTTTTCTCTGTGTTTGAGCTCAAAGAACACCTCTCACCCTCAAACCACCATTGTTGGCCGTAGAGCTCCAATGGCGGCCTTGGTGTCCAGTGGTTTATCTTCAACATTTCTTGCACCCTTTTGAACTCCTCAACCTCCTTTATATTTCCCTAACTTGATTTTGGGTTGCATTCACAGAATCACTCAATTTTAAGTTTGGAGATTTTCAGTTGGTTTCACCCCTTTCTTCTCCACTCAGTAAGTGATTCTTTTGCAATTACTTGCTTTTGGAACCTCTTTGAGCTATAATGAAGTGTGGTAATGATGTGGTTCCACTCATTTTGCTCAGTAACCTCATTCCCACTTCATCTTCTTGGCTCGGTGGACTTCATCGTGTTCAAGTCTTCCCGGCCATCTTTGAAGCTCCTCTCGGTTAAGGTAGCTCCTATATAGTCCCTAGAAGTCATGGCACTCGCTTCCTTGACTGCAATGAGCATTTGCTATTTTCGTGTTTTGCCGTGTCGGCCTTCATCTTTGTTTTCCGGCTCGCGGCGTGCTCTGAACTTCCCGCGGCGAGGTCACCACGTTGGGTCCGCAACACTATTGCGAACCCATTTTGATAGTTTGTGGCGCGCCATGACGGAGTCGCGGCGACAAGCCGTCAAAGCCACTCGGGTTTTGCGCACGAAGCTCCGTTTGTCGGATCTTTAGGACACATTAATTACCAATCATTAGCTGTTAATTGTGTCTTAATCATTATTATTGAGCCACCGACGGTGGGCCCAATCTCCTTAAATCAATCGTTTCACTCCATCGCTCCGACATCATTAATGCTTAATCATTGATTAATAAGATGTCGGCACTTAATCTGTCGGAAACCTTCTGGGTCGCCGACTTGTGGGCGATGCGTCCGCACGAGGGTTAAATCGTTGCGGTCGTGACTCGTAGTCACTGACATGCGGTCCCACTCGTCAGTACCTCTTTTTGAACTTCGATCTATAGCCGCCGTCCATTTTGTGATCTGCGGCCCAGATCTTGCATGCATTCGGACCATCCGGTTCCCCTCATCATCCTGGGCCGTCGATCTTGCGGTCAATGGCGGAGATCGTGTGTGCAATCGGACCATCCGGTTGTTGGTGCGTTCTGGGCCGTCCATCTGTCGATCTGCGGCTGGGATTGGCCCAAGCAACCGCACCGTCCGGTTGCATACACTCGTGCGAGCCGTTGGATCTTGATCCAACGGTGGGCTTCGTTAGGGTTTCGCGCGCGTGCGCTATTTCCGGCGCGCGTGAGCCGTAGGATGTTAGATCAAGGGTTGTGGGGTTGTCCGCGTCATTTTCCTTTTTATTGGATTGTTCTGTATTTCGGTAAGCAATTGTTTATCAACTGAAAATGATGTAAAAACTTTAGAAACTCATAACTAATTCATTTTAATCGCTTTAGTTAACCCCAACCTGTAATAAATCATGTTATCACTTTAGCTTATTATAAAAATGGATTTAGGCATGTTCGAATGTGAAAAATTGTATAACTAGGAATAACTTGGTTTCGTCATTTTGAATATTCGAGAAAATGGATAAAACGTTAGAAAATGCATATCTTGCTGTGTATATCCAAAATGAATGATTCCAACTTTGATAAATTTGTTATCAACCCAATGTTAATATAAAAATGATGGTAAGTCCAAGATTGTGTGAAACCTTGATTAATGATTTAGTACCTATTTTGACATTTAGAAAATCTGGAAGACTTATAAAATACACAAGTAATTCTCTGTAACTGCAAAATGTATATGATAAATTCTAGAAAACCCTCTGTTGGTATACTTCATCTGTAAAATTAGTTTTGAACATATCTTTGTTCCTGGAAAGTGCATTATGCTAATTTTGCATCTTAGAAAAATCATAACTAAATCACTTTAACTCCAAATGACCTGAAATTTTCTATGGGTTACCTCTATACCAGTAGGTAGCTACCATAAAAATTTCAGCTTCAAAATCTTTCTAGAAAATATTTTTGCTACAGTGCTAATTATGGTAAAATGTGTTTTTAGGCAATATCTTTTGCACCACAAATCCAAATTAGGTTTTTCCAGTTTCTATGTCTAGGTATATTTGTATTCTACCTTGTGTATAAATTTCGTCGTATTTGGATAAATTTTGCTTGCTCTTTTGTTTTAGTGTTGCTCGTCTTATTGATTGTTCTTGGTTCTTTTTGGCCTTTCGCTTAGGATTCGACATTTGCGGTAATCCCGAGAGCGATCCTCCGCAACATATTGAGCAAACAAGAAGGCAAGCAGTTTGATCATGTTAATCCCAGTATTTTAAGTATTTATGTTGATTACAAATTCTATGTATGCATTGCTACTTTGTTTTAATAGTTGGCCTAGTAGATGCATTTCCTTAGCAAATGATTATCCTCTACTACCATGAGCCTAGGTTACTTGCTGTGATTTAGAGTTCGTGGATGGGCTCTTGTCACTTAGTAGTTGCGAATTAATTGCTTAGCCATGCTTAGCTTGGTAGAAATGGGCGGTTATCGACTTGTCGATAACCTTGATCACACAAACTTATTATGTATTATGATTTCCATCTTGTGCCATGTCTACTTATGAAAACTAAAACTGAAAACAAAATGATTTAGACTTGGGCACAATGGTATGATGGTGTGATTCTCGGGTGTGATCGAATGGTGCCTAAGTCAACAAGGACCGAACATCTTGTTACACTAAACCAAGCATTTTAGCGTGCTAACCACACTAGAGGGTATGGGACCTCTCTTGACTTAGTACTTTGGCGTGTATTGGCTCCGGTCGCGAGGGTCGCGGGAGGGATGGTGTTGGGAGCATTGTAGTGTCCGAAAGACTTCACCCGGATGGGATTTGTTGTCTTTCGACTTGCAATGTAAGCGTATGGTGTTTCTACCCATACGAGCGGCTCGTAGTTAATACACAATATTGGAAAGCGTCTCGTGAGGACTTAGCCGTGCTTGCATACCTACGGAAGTGTGCTTTTGGCTTAAAGGCGATGCAGTGTGGGTACATTGGTACACCCCGCAGGTTAAAACTATTCGAATAGCCTCGCCCTAGGTTATGGACACGCTTGGCAAGGTCTTTCAAGAGTTAGACTACAACCTTTTAAATTAAAACTTGATGGGTGGTACGAATCGGGATTAGTGCTATATGTTGTGGTGACTATTGGGATAGTCACTTCCAGTGGTTACTTGTATGTATCTTTACTTTATCGTTACTTTGATAACAAAATAAATTTGCAAACTTGCTTTTAAAAGGTACTACATTATTGCAAATAAAGTTGGCTTCATGCAAAATGAGACATACAACCTCCACCTAAATAAGCTTGCATGTAGTTATGAATAGGTCCGCTATTCCACACGTCGATCTTGCGGGTACAAAGACAATCTTTGTACTCGGATGCTATGCTTAATTGTTTTGTTGCAGAGGAAGAAGGTGAGCCGAAGGGCCTCACTTTGTGAGTGTGTTGTGGTAGCTATGGGCGACTAGCTTATGCGGCGGTCGGTTGCCTTGTGGGTTATGTTGGCTAACCGGTCGACTTTTGTTCTAGCCATCTTATGGCGCTTTTGCTTCATTGTCATTCTTGTATATTGTTCTATTTGGCGGTCGGCTCCTTTTGTAATAACTTTACTTTATGTATGTCGTTGTTGAACTTAGTGATGTTTATGTATGGAATTGATGTGTAATTTTGTGATGATGTACGTATGCTGCAATTCTGGGAAGCATATGTCCATCGAGGCTTAGAATGTTTAATTAGTAACACTAGAACCATTTGGAGGTTAAGTGTTCCTAGTTAAATATTCCGGGTCCTCACAGAACCGTCCATGGATGTGACCCATCACAAAGAAGTCCACATCTCCACCTTGCCACAAAGCTTAACCTACTACCTTAGTAGCCAATGTCGATACTCTGTAATTTACTAAGTTAGTTCAGCCATATACTAGGTTTCAGGTAGTACAATATGGCTCAGTGCAATGACACACAAAGTTAAGTCTTTAATTGACCAAGGTGAGACTGCCAATACTACACTAAGTCAAAGATATTCACACAGCTCCCAAGCACAAAGCCCACCATGTCACACAGACCTTTCCACTTATCTCAGTCTAAATCTTTTCTCACCCTGTTGATTAAGTGCAACACATGCCATCAATAGGTGACAACATATAGCACACAGCTTTTCACAAAGATGTTCCTTAATAACTTAGTCAAGTATGAGTTTAACATTTCAAAATGGTATCAATGACTCGTTACAAGGCTAAGCATACTAATCGTGTCTAATCAACCCAAGTTGGTGCTATGATAATACCAACTAGTAGTTTAATCAAGCTAGGGTGACAAATGATCATGGCAATACAATTCACAAGGTGGGTAAATAAGTAAAGCATTTGATAATTGAATTAGCATGCAATAATTTGAATCAAAATAATTTTGTAAAACTGGGTGCAATATGATCAAAGCACAACTTGCCTTCCTATAGAAATGCTGATGCTTTTTATCTTCGCTCTTCAACCTCCTTGATCTTTAGCTCCTTCGGATGATTCTGGAACGTCAACATCTAACGAGAGAAAGCGCAAATACAAAAAAAAATATCAAAAAGACAAATCAAAAACTCCCAATTGAAATTGAATGGTACTTAAAGGTAGGATTTGATGTTAGATGAATTTAGAAACTTGGATGGGTTCAATCAGAGTTCGTATGCGGAAGAATGAGCTCTCGGAAGTTTGATCGGAAAAGAAAATACTCAGAAAGAAAAGGGAGAGAGAAACTGATAGGTGGGGCCAAAAGAATATTCCCAAAATATTTATTTTCGGGGATTTTTGAAAACACTGAGAGGATGGCATGTGGGACCCATAGAATTTCTTGATTTTTGGAATAAAAGGAAATTCGGGAAAAGGCTTTAGAGGCTGACAGGTGGGCCTACGGTCTACGGACCGAGTCCATGAAGAAAGGCTTACGGATCTATGGTGAGCTAGGTCTATGTAACAGTAGCTAACATGCAGGGTCCACGTGGCATAGACACGATTCATGGTGGACCAAGTCCACACGGTTTTCAATCTAGGGCTTGGTATGAGTTATGCCACGTAGGCGATGACGAGGCAGATGACGCTAACGCTGCAGGGAGGTGGCGACGGTGAGGGCGGCGGCATGGAGGTGGCGAAGGCGGCGGTGCTCGGGTTCCGATGGCTCGCCGACACTAGCTGCCACGGTGGAGCTGGAGAAGGGGTGCAACGCGAAGAGGAGGCCACGGCAAACACGGTGACGTGGGCGCGACAGCGAGGTTCAGCGGCGAAGAGGAAAGCGGCAGCGGCGATGGCTCTACGGTGATGCATCAGCGGCGAGGAGAGGAGCATAGGATAGAACATGGCACAGGGAAGGTGAAGGTGGTGAAAATGAAGGTGGAGGCTCACTAGTGGCGGCGGAATTGGGTTGTGAAGAGGCAGCGGTCGGAGGTGGAGAAGATGGATTCGAACTCTACTCACAGTGAGCTAATCTTGAAATCGAGAGCTAGGATAGGTAGATGAAAGGGTAGAACACGAGATGACATGGATAGAAATTTGATTAGCTCACCAGTACAACAAGGAACATGACAAAGAAGTGTCGGCGGGCGGGCGTGTGGAGGTAGGGAAGACGAAGACAGCGACGGTGAACGACGGCTCGGGAGCTCAAGCCGGTGGGTGCAATCGATGGAGGAGGACAAGGCAAAGCCGGTGGTGAAGGGACTCGACCCAAGGAACGACGACGGAGGAGATCGGGCGCGGCAAGGCGGCACCGGTTCTAGAGAAGAAGGCCGGGGCGACAACGCACAGAGGCTTCCTGGACGATGGTGGCTAGGGCAACGAAGGCGACAGGACGGGCGAAGCGGATGCGCACGAAAGCGGTGGTATTTATGGTGCGGGGAAACAGCGGCGTACAAGACACAGACACCGAGGGCAGCACGGAGGCGGAGTCCGGGCCAACTATGCGCTCTGGTGGCGTGGCTGCCAGGTGGGGCTGGCAGGTGGGACCGTGTAGAGGAGGTAGGGAGTGGAGCGGTTAGCGGGCGGGCGGGGTGAATCTGGGTTGGTGGAGAGAGAGAGAATGAGGTGGGCTGAGCATATTCGGCCCACAAGAGAAAAGGGAGTAAGAATTGATTTTCAAATTTAGAAAGGCTGGAAATTCAAATAAGCTAAAATAAATATTAAATGAACTTCAAAAATTCCAAGGTAAATCAGGAAAATACCGTTGAACACAAGGAACCCAACTAACACTACTTTTTATTTAATTGAAGTTTACATTAATCATATTAAATTGTTTTAATTTCAAAAATTTCCTATTAAGCTTAATTAATTCAAGGAAAATTGGTGAAAGTTTTTAGGGACCTAATCTACATAAAAAAAAGATTTTTAAAAGCTCAAAATTTGGAATGTTACAATTAGTAACAAATAAAAACAGTAAGAATATGTGGAATCACTCAATCTCACCCTCTCTTACCAAATGAAGTTCTTATGCTTCCTTTATATCGAATTGAGAAGTTGCACACACTATCGTGACGATAGATAATCAAAGATGGTAGATTGAGCGAATTCAAAGTCCAAGTATCGCATGAAACAATGGCTTTATGTGGAGCTTGGAGAGGATGTGTTTATCCTATACAATCTGAAATTATATATATTGTAAAGCTAGGTAACAATTCAAACTAGAGTTCTAATACCTATTTGTTGATCTTTTGATATAAGGGAGGAACAAAGCAACTCACACGCAAAGATAATGTAACTTAATGCAATCAAAGGAATGAGCTAAACAAGATATAAGTATTAGCACCAAATAACTCATATTGAAAGGTGCTAGTCAATAGCTCAAACAAGATATAAGTATCAGCACCAAATAGCTCATATTGCACGTGTTATGGAAAGGTGCTGGTCAATAGCTCAAACAATGGAATAGGGCACAATATTGCTCAGAACACATCTAATGCAAATATTTAGGGTATAGCTCACAAGAGTAGTCAACCAAAGCACTTATTTTCTTCTCTCTTTTTTATAGTTGTCTTTTCTCTCTTTTTATACCTCAACCAACTTGATGAAACAATGAGCAGTAACAATTCCCCTACGGTTCTACAAAAACAACTCACAAGATTGTGCACTTAGATAATATATAAGCAGTCCTAGAGCAATATCAAATAGGTAGTCTCAATAGGGACCAAAGTGTTCGCAAAGGGCAGATTGGTTCACAAAGGAAATTAAGGTTTCCAAAAAAATATATGTGGACTAAGCAAACACTTAACTAGAGACAGGAAACATAGATCACACGATCTGGAACAAAAGAAAACACAAAAAAATGACTAGAACAACCAAAACGGTACTAAAATGATGTTGTAAAAGTGCAGTACAAATGCAGTAACACACCTGCAGTACTATGTCTTTCGCAGCATTAACTGATAACGTGGCCACAAAGGAAACACAACCAGCAACTAAAACAAAGTTTCTAATTGACGAAAACCTAACAAAAATCACTAAAATAATAAATTGAAGTACATGCTTAAGAAAAAAAAATTAGGGTTTTTCTGTATAGGACATAAAAATAGAACTAATCTAAGGATAAATAATCCTACCATGTCAACTACACTCTAATACCAAGATGGTACAAGGGATATTTGATCTTCACAACATAGAATTATGATAACTTAGATCCGTGCAACCTGACGAATGATGGCGTCAACCACTATCTCAATTACAGAAACCTACGACCCTCAAATTCGTTCAACCACAAGCTTCAATTCTCGTCTACTCGACCACACAAAGTAGACATGTTGTTGCTCTACAACAACACAAGAAATCGCAAGAACAACGAGATAGAGAATGACCAATTCCTCTTTATGTTGCGGTTGTGCAAAGCAAATAGGAAGAACATGTGCAAGGCGCTGTGTAGATGCAAAAGCGACATCATGTGCAAGGCGTTGTGTAGATACAAAAGCGACATATTTTCTAAATTACATGTTTTGTGCGCATTAAAACCCTCTTTATTTGTGTAGATATCTTCATGAACTTAGTAGATAGAACTGTGAACATAATGTTGACTGAAACATGACTGGTTTTGTATCTTCCTCTTGGGCTATATGCTTCCCTTCATAGTGGTGCTACCCCCTCCCTTGGACCAGCCACCCTCTTCTTCCTCTGACCTGCACTATTTTTACGATGTCCAGCATACCTACACATACAAGCAAAACCGTAATCACATTCTTTCGAAACGAACACAATTATAATCATAAAGTTTAGCTTCAACCTTGTGATAGTATTTTGAATTGGTGTATGCCATTGAGCTAGGACAGTGCTCATCATGGTACACAAGAGCAGGCCTTAAATCAAGCATATCCAAGAAGTATCAGACCAAACTCAAGTACATGCGATGAATGCAATGGACAGCATAGCCTTTTAACAAAACTCAGCAAACAAATAATTCAATGAGACAAAAGGTGGTTCGCTGGAAAGTGTCGCTGCTTAAAAGTCAGAGGTAAAGGTGTCCTAGTGATCTCCTCGATTTGTGTAGCCACCCCAGTATCTTGTATGTATGCAACCAAACATCTCCGTGTGGTAGTAATTAACAATATAGCATATGTACAGAAGATGTTTCTGTGAGGACCAGAGGAAAGCCAGATAGCTAATGAGTTTCAGCAGAAGGGTTCGTCAGGAGATCCAGCGCGCGCTTCAGGTGATCAACGGCAACCGACACATCGTCAAATGCGAGAGCGCCAACTGCAAATCTTGCTGCCTTGTGAACCTCGGCGATCTTCTCGACTGCTGGCTGATAACTGCTATCATACTTATATTGGCTAGCCGGTGGTGCTGCTGGGGGTGTAACTTGATGTGTTGCATCAGCACTGGAGTGGTACTGTGTTGGTGCAGGATGATTTGATGCGGAAGGAGAGTATGATGTAGCAGTCGTACCATCACTAGCAGGATAGAATGAAGATTGATGAGTTGGGCCAGAAGGTAGTGTGCTGTCCTGGAAACTTGGGTAAGACTGGAAATTAGGGTAGTTGTATGGAGCAGCTGGGGTTTCTGTAGAGTAGTCTTGAGAGGTGTGCTGAGATTCAATTGTGTAGGGTGGCTGGTGGTATGTGTGAGGATAAGCCGAAACATCTGGTTTATCATTGCTCTGCGGATTGTAGCCATCATTGGAATGGTAGCCCGTTCTTGTGTACGGAGGTGAGGAATAATTGGATGGTTGTTTTTGGATCTCATTGGTAGGGTAGTCTGTGCCTGTGAAGGACGGAGATGAATAACTGGAGGTTGGTTCGTGGAAATCATGAGAAGGGTAACCTGTTCCTTGGTATGGGGGAGAGGAATAAGATGACTGTGCTGGAGCTGAAAACTGGGACTGTGGGGGTGGGGGTGAATAAGGTGACTGGGCAGAGACATGATCATCGAAGTTCTCTGTACTTTGTCGAGACACGTTATTTCTTTGTTGGACAGCAGAAAAGCTATCCCTCCTGCTAAAATCCTGCTAAAAGGAAGATAAATCAAGAAAAATAAAGCTAATTTGCTTAAAAACCATCCAATTAAGTAAAAAAATTGATGTGGTAATCATTGAAGAAAAAGGCAAAATAACCTTGTCTACAGGTTGAAATGATGTTTCATTCCCATGCTGCCTACTGCTGGAGGATTGGCTTTGCCCCATATCCTGATTAAGAGATCAAACAACATAATTGATTGAGAAACAGTGAACGCCAAATCTACAGAACAGTATTCTGGCATAACTGCTATTTATTTATTGTTAAGTTTAGGGTCCTCCACTTTTGAAGTCATAGAAATGTAATTAAATTCCACAAAACCTTGCAGCATTAAGAAAAGGTACAAGGAAATCTCGATTGCACATAAGTCAAATTGTAAGTTGTCTATTAAAATTGTCAGGTACTGATGGCTGAGCCTGTAACTTTGAAACTGGAAACTTACAAGTGACAGAATTCTCCATAATCCAGGCTTAGTAAGGTTCAGGGTGGGTGGCAATATAGATTTTAGAAAGTGGTATAAAAAAATAACAAGCCTTGGCTACCAGCCGCACGAGTCAAACCTTGTGTTCCATATTCAAACCATTTCATGGCTGTATCTTCCGGAGTAAGAGAATGGCATATTTGTTGGATGGATAAATAATATTTAAGGGTCAGAAGGCTTGCTAATAGGGGTGATATCAGGTGAAAATGAGCACTTTCGTGCAAATTTTGCACCATTTTCATGAAAGTGCTCATTTTCACCTCATATCTCCCCTAGCAACTCTTACCAAGTTTTATATTGAAACAGTTTCACGTGATAAAAAGCATTAAACCATATTCATGTTAAAAAAATAGGTGAGCATCAAAGTTGGAAAAAAAATTGCACATGTCAATTGAATTAATTATTGAAGTGATGTAGTGTAATTCTCGTGCTATATTCTTAATATTTTACCCAAAAAAAAGAGCATTCGGACTGGTAATGTTGAAAGTAGCATGGAAGCAAACTGGACTGATATGGTGAAACTATAAAAATGAGAAGGCGATTTCATGCTAGCTAAGAAATATTATGTGCCATACCATGAAACTAATGCTAACGAGTTAGAACAGTTACATGGGAATTTGTGGTGGTCCTGGCAGGTGCTTCGTCTTTGTCCCCACCAGGAGGACCAGCTTCAGGTTTCCGTCCTTCTTTGAGAGCTTTCCTTATTTCAGCAGCTTTCCAGATGGCATATTTCTGCTTCTGCTCAATCTGTTAAAGGCCACAGGTAGATGGAAGGTAAAACGATGGATACATACAGAGAAGTTGTACATTTAAATATAGGTCAAAAAGATTATACAATAACAAATGTGGACATTACCATATTAGACTTAAATCAATATTATATGATAATATATGTAGACATTGATGTTCTATACTTACATCAGATTGAAGCTCACCAAACTGGTTGAGAATCTCAAAGAAGATGCTGGCAGCATAGAAGGTTTTTGCAGTGCTTCTGCAGAATACACAGATTTATTTCACATGCATTATTGAGACTATGTAACTAGATAATGCCAATATGATTCAAGCGGAATGAGAATCGTTCAGAATATGATACATGTCAGCTCGTCCAGCGCGATCCTGTTTGTCTGCTTTAGCAAAGACATTCAAGGCAAACCCTTCTATATGAAGATGGTCATCAGGCCCCAAAGTCAAAGATTTCTTATCCTGGAGGACGCGAAAACTTATTTTCAGGACTAGAAATCTGAGGGGAAAAACATTAAGTTTAAATCTTTGTAGATTGCATAAAGCAACGGACATTCTTCAAGTGTAACAGCTAAGAAAAGATGCATTCCATGATGAGGATAAAAGTAAGACAATCGACAGAATAAAGATAGTGGATTAAGCGCACCTTAACAGAACATATAAAATCGGTGAAATCTAGGTACCCAGCTAAATAATCAATTGGTAACCATAAGTATCAGAAACATTACTCTGAAATCTATCAACACAGCTCGAGCTGCATATCGACACTAATCACATGCTATATTGCTCATTTATGTTATTTCGTGCATGCAGAGGTAACTTTTGGTACTTAAAGTCTTCTTTATGTTGTTCTGATGCACATATTACCTACACTTAGCATTAATCCTACACCATCATATACATAGATGTCTTTTTTATTGTAGTTAAACCATTTTTAAGGCCACATACCATGCTTGAAGGTGGGGTGACCGCTTACTTCCGAATTACTGTTATTGAGCACACTGGTCAGAAAGTAAGATATAAATCCCTCTCTGCTCAATACTGCAGTTTTTGAAACCCAGCCGAAAGCATCTAAGGGGCCACAAAACCATGAACGATCACATACTCACTGAAAACTCACATTGATGCTGGTCCCATGGAATTCGAAGCCAGATCAGTACGAAATGTTGAGTTGTTTCCATCACAAGACGATAGCCATTTCAATAATTCTGCGATGCTTTATCAAGGTGTTGTCAGAAATCCGATGAAATTTACGGATATGAATATGATCATCCGTCCAGTCTCCACATGTCCTGCAGTTTCAGGATTGCTAAGATTCCGATGGAATCATGGGGCATCATAGACCGCTCCTTTGCCAAATTAGGTTTAGTCTTCTTACAAGCGGTTGCCAAATTGAGTTCTAGTCTGGGTCTTCTTACGATCGATTACTTAAGGAGTTAAAAGAAACATATCGTTGTTCCCATCTCCAAACCCTTATTGCCACAAATGTAATAGATCTAAACTAAATTAAACTAGAGCAATTGCTTAATTTTTCTCTAGGAAAGCAAGAAAAGGGGAACAAAGTACATACCTTCTCAAGCTGGTTCATGAGAGAGACGAGGATGGAGTTGGTGGTTTTAGTGCGCTCCTTCTGCGGGATCTTCATCCCCTTCTCCATCGCGTACAGCCGACCTGTTCAAAACCAGACCAAACCCAAATCCAGACCAAACCCTAGTCAGCGGCGATTAAAGAGGATTACTGCAAGAGAGCTAGGGGGAGAGCGTCTCTCACAGTAGTAAGCGACGAGCGGCTCGTGCTTCTGCAGCTCGTCGGCGCGCTGCAGATAGGGCAGCAGCCCCTTGGCCGGCTCTGTCTCGCTCCCCATCGACGGCGGGAGGTGGCTGGCTGGCTGTATACCGTCGGCGTCCGCGAAGTAGATTGCCGGAGGTGGAGGTGGAGGTGGAGGTGGAGGTGGAGGCGGTGGTGGGAATCGGGATTCGGGAGGCGGGAGGCGGCAATTTGGTTTGGTTTGATTTTCGTTGGGGTGCTGCTGCTGCTTCGTCGGGAAGGAAACAGAAGGGGAGGGAAGGGAGAAGAAGCTTCCGATCGAGGGGTGCTTTTACATGGAGGTGCCTAACGTTGTTGCGCGTTTGCATCCCACTCCTCCCGTGACCCCTCTCTCGACCGTCCGGCGTCCGATCACATGATGAACGGTCCTTGCAAAGACACCGACAAAAATATAAAATAGAACCGCCCCGTTAGTCTATCCTGTAGTTCTGCAGGATTTGAACCGTGGTTTCTTTTTTTACGGAATAATGGGTTCCATTAAGCAGTGGACATAGCCCTCTTTGTTTAGGCTTAGACTTTTTGGCTTATAGCTTAAAGTCAACTTTTTAGCTTAATCAGCTTATAAGTCTCTAAGCTTTTAAACCAAACTTTATTGTTTGGTAGTCAGTTTTCTTTTAGGATATTGGTTTATTGAGTTGTGTGTGAAGGATAAAAGGTCTGAAATGCTTTTAAAAGTTTAAAGGCTATTTTTAAGCATATATTTAAACTAAATTTTTCATGGGATCTGAAAATATGACGATACATGCATTTGTACAAATGAAACAAAATGGATATCGCTCGTAGTGCATGCGTGTATTTATTTTGGACATTGCGCAACGAAAGAAATTAATATAAAAAGACTAATATCAGTCAACCAAACAAAATAACACCTTAGTTCTAGGAGGAGAGGCGGCGTCCGTGCTGAGGAGAAGGCGGCGTTGGGAGGCGGAGTTAGGGCAGGGGAGGCGGCGCCGGCGTCGGGAGGTGGAGTTGGGGCAGGGGAGGCGGCGCCGTCGGGAGGGGAGATGGGAGGCGGCGGCGATGGGGATGGTAGATGGGAGGTGGCGACGTTTAGGGGGGAGATGGGAGGCGACAGCGTTCAGGAGGGGGGAGATGGAAGGCGACGGCCATGGGGATGGGGAACGGGAGGGGGAGGCGGCGCCGTCAGGAGGGAGAGGGGAGGCGGCGTCGTTGGGAGGGAGATGGGAGGCGGCGGCGTTCGGGAGAAGCGGAGGCGATGGTGTGCTGTTGGGAACGAGCGGAGGCGTCGGCAGGAAGATTGGAATCGATTGGAAAAAACGAAACGGTTTGCAATTATATACCAATGGCATTTTGAGGGTAATTTTAACGAAGTTCGGTGGCAAAGAAATATTCTATTCCGCAAAAGCCAAAAAAAGCACCTCTCCCATGGCTTATGGCTTTTAGGCTTAAATTGGTTTAAGCTTTTTATAAGCCTGACAAGAAAGCCACCCCTTTGTTTAGGCTTGGGCTTTTTTGCTTTTAAACAGACAAAAAGCCTAAACAAAGAGGGCCATAGCCAAATCACCCGTCACCAAACCCGATACAAAATCTGGAATGTTTTCTGTCCAAACTGTTGATATATGGGATATATGTGATCCGAATTTCTAATATGGAAGTATTCGGATTAGTTGTCATATTAGCGGATAAGTTTCTTACTTGGACTCTAAGTCTGTTTACCCCTTTATATACCTCTTGTAAGCCGTACAGGGAGAGTTGATGCCTGACGCCTCATTGTAATCTCTTGTGTTTTGTAATCGCTCCTCATATAGTGATCATCACCGGTTGGCGCTTGTGGTTTTTTCCCACAAGGGTTTTCCACGTAAAATTCGTGTCTCTTGTCCCTATTAATCTGTGAATTATTTCTAACAAGTGGTATCAGAGCACAGGAGATTAGGGTTTAAGAGATACAAGAAAAAATAACAGATCAGATCTATTCTGTGCGCCGCTGTCTCGCGCTAAGCGTCTACGACGCCAGCGTCGCGCGTCGTCACCTCGGTCCATCGCCCAGGCGCGTGTCATCCGCAGCGCGTTTTCTTCGACACGTCATCATCCGAAGCCAAGCCGACAGCGTGCATGGATTTTCTTCGTCCGTGGACTTCGCGCGATGCTTCGGTCCAATCGGCGCCGTCGTCAGTTCGTTGCTCGATACAAGCTATTAAGAAACTAGGCCCAGGATCAGGAGTCTTGGCCCAAGGTAGGCTCCTCATCCCAAAGACTAGCAGGGTCTGTAGCCTATAAATAGAGGGTACTAGTCATTGTAAAGACTAATCGCTTGATGAAGGAATAAAGAGAAGCGAGAAATCCCCACATCTCTGTGTTCAATCTATTATTCTGTTCTTATGTTCTTGTATTGTTCTTAAGATTCTAAGTTTGTTTACGAGGTAATCGCTCAGACTGGACTCGCCAGCGATGGTTCCTCAACACGTTATCAGCACGATCGACTCTCCTCGCATCGAAAAGGTAATCGTCGATGAACGACACTCGTAGATTGAATCGTATTTGTAGATCGCTTTAAATTCTGCAAATTTGCTTTCTAGATTGGTTTTCTATGGTGCAAATTCACTATAATCTGCCACTAACAGACTTGGAGTCACCAACACAATGTCGATCGGTAGATTGCATAAAAGAGTGGATGTCGATTGTACTGTAGATTAAAAGTTATGAATTTGTTCTAACCTACAACGAGCCGATTTGAAGTCGTCGACCAAGCCGATCGGTAATTGCATGAACGATAATGTGTATTGCATGAATAATGATTGCATGAATAGTACACACATTGATGAACAATACAAAACAGTGGCGCAACCCCGTACGGCCGCACTGCCGTCGGTCCTTAGCACGGCCGCACCCCTTGCCGGCCCAGCATGGCCGCCGCATCGCACGGCCACGCCGTCACACTCATATGCACCCCGTCCAATAAATTCATTGCATTCAAAAAGCACGTCTCGTCTCAGCGCGCCCCCTGCCGGTGCCCCCGCACGGGCCTTCTCCCCACACTACCACCGACTTAAAGCCGGGACATCACCGGCTTGAAGCCGCCACGGCCACCCGAAACGCCGCCTCCCTACCGCTATGGCCGGCTTGAAGCCGCCTCGCAGATATGCCACCGCACCGGCACCGTGTTCCGCGCCGTGGCCCGTAACTCGCGCGCGCATGAGACGCCGGCCTCCCGCCCGCACACCCAGAGGTGCGCCTCCGTGCCCGCTCTCCCTGGCCGCTTGCAGCGCTGCACGACACCGCCAACTTGGCGCATCCCGGCCACCCGCCCCGGCTTGAAGCCGCCATGGCACGGACGCCGCCACACCACTCGAAACAAAGAAAAAGGGAGAACGGGTGGCGTCGACGCCGCACAAGGCCCTCCCTACAATGGTTGCCCGCACCGGCGCTGAAGGAGCCACCACGTCAGGGGCGCCACTGAGCCGGGCGCATGAAGTCGCTAGAGCCGAAGACACCCCGCATGGCCGCCCGCGACGCCCGCATGAAGTCGCTGCCGGACATGGAACCACCAAGCCGTGGGCACCACTAGAGTCGGGCCACTTGCTTGCACGGAAGCCTCGCATGCTGACGCGCGCGCATGGCCTGCACCACGCCGCCGCGCCGCGCGCGCCGTCCTGGCCAGCGCGCCTCGGCACGTGCCGCTCGGCGGTTCGCCGCGCCCGGCCGCGGCCGACCACCCACGCCTCCCCGAAATGCCACGCATGGGCTTCCACATGCTTGCAGCGTCGCCTCCTGGCCACTGGCTCCCAAGCATACTTGTAGCGCCGCCACCGCGAAATCCCACCGCCGGCCCTCCGCTCGCATGCGACCAACCGCTGGCAGCTTACTCGCCGCACGGGTGCCCGCACATGCGCCGCCACTTCAAGTAACAAAGGCAGGGAAACCCTACGGGTGCCCCCTCCTTTTTGCCTCAGCGCTATGGGCCCAATTGGTTTTTGGGAAATAACATGGACCGGCCAAATTTCAGAAGAAAAGAAATGGTGTGGGCCAACAAAAGAAAGAAATGGTCGGCCCAAGGAGACACGCCGAATGAAAATCCCAAGAGGAAAAAAGAAAATAATTTTTTTTGCAAAAAGGCCCTTGGGTTTTTCTGAAATTACCCAATAAATTTTTTCAGAACTGAAAATTTGCAAATAAGTTCTCAGAAATTCTAAAAATTAAGCGCAAAAAATTCTATGTACTGAAATTTCGCGTGTTAACCCCTGGAAATTGCAGAATTCGTTGAAAATATATTTTCCAGCAGAAAAGGGCCTCAAGAATTCATTTTTGAATCAATTTTTGCATTTGAAGCATGTTTTAACTTTGTTATTGTTATTTCTATGCAATTTATTTATTGTATTTACTGTTTTTTATTATCTATGATTGTTTATATTGCTTTTAATCACTGAAAAAACAATAAATCATGAAAAATGCATAGAAAAATACAAGATCACGAACCAAGAGTTCGATGAGCATTATGAGAATTTTGCAACCATTTTATGTAAATTACCAATAGTAATTTTATGAACTCTTTGCACGAATATGAAAATGACTGGCATCACGAACCAGTAGTTCGAAAAACTGACTCGGCATGGCCAGAATTTGTACCAGTCTTCAATTATGTGGTAATGTAAACACAGATAAGCAGAAGATTGAGAAGACTCTCTCTACCTTTCACCCGAACGCGGTGCAATACGCACGCAACTATCGTCAAGACGACTACAAGTAGTATGCCGAATTAATTGACATCATGCAAGTTGCGGAAACTCAAGATGATATTCCAAGAAAGAACTACATCTCGTAGCCACCTAGTAGAAATATTGGCCATGAAGCCACTGCTAGCAGCTACAAGGTGATGAATCCTCTCACGAATGAGATGTGCAGAAGGGTAAGGTCGTGGGTCGCACGTTATTGATGCTTTCAGTCTAAGAAAAATGGCAAATGACAGCATGAGGCATACCTCGCCATTGTAGGCATAGAGGATTCACATCCATTAGTTGCACTTACGGATGTGGATCGCCAGTAGCAACCCCATGACCCCTCCTTTGGACATTGCAGCGGCCGCAGCCGTAGTTGCCCAAGAGGAGATTGAGGTAGAAGTTCCTGAATACTTCGCTGATTCGATCTAGTACACGCATTGCACTTGGATCTTTTATAATAACTTGCAGTTTGTAATTGAAGTAGAACTTTGAATTATTGAATAATAGTTGCAAGCTCTAGAAGAGCAAAGCATTAAATTCTTATTATGAGTCATGCAAGCTTATTTTCCGTGTGTATAATAGCGAGTTATGTTCTGATATCTGAAGTATTTTATTTATGTGTTGCTTGATTTCTGCTACATATTAATAAAGTGCATTATATTAGAACGCGTGTGGCGCCCTATGGAGGAAGTTTGCTTAGCATGTAGTGACACAACAAATACCATCCTAAGAGAAACGGAAATTTTTTCAGTCGATCAGCAAGAATGCTGGTAGTCTTACGACAATCGCAGGCAGCGATACTTGTATAATAGGCTCGGGAAGAGCCATAATTATACTCCCAATGGGCACAACTTTGGTCATTGAAGAAAACTTGTTGTGCCGAGAATCGACTAGAACTCTCAAGGATATTTGCGCTAACGGTTTTCACGTAGAGACTGAAGAAGAGTATAGTAAGCAATACTTGCTCATTGAAAAGCGTGAAGAAAGTGGAGCAATGGCATTAGAATGTCTTCCTTCATATGAAACTGGGCTATACTACACTAATATTAAGGCACCTGCAGCCTACACTACCTTGAAAACCGTATTTAGAAGTTCTGAACTTTTCTATCTCTGGTATGATAGATTATGCCGCCTAGGTCTTAGGATGATGAGAAATATAATTAACAATTCACAGGGACATAACATCAATGTAAAAACTTTCTCGAATCAGGAAGATTTTATGTGCCCTACATGTGGCACCGAGAAATTAAATACTAGACCTTCTGCTCTGAAAGTGAAGGATGAAATCCCTACATTCCTGGACCGTATCTAGAGAGAATTTTGCGGTCCTATACAGCCCCTGTAAGGGTCATTTAGGTATTTTATGGTGCTCATCGATGCTTCCTCGGAATGATCGCACATATGTTTATTGTCTACGAGAAACCACGCTTTTGTAAAGCTAAATCTCGCAAATAATTAACAGTAGAAGTATTTTCCCTGATCATCATATAAAGTCCATCAGAATGGGCAACGTCGGAGAATTTACTTCAAAGGTATTTGATGATTATTGCATGAAAATGGGAATTAAAAGTTGAGCATTCCGTACCGCATGTCCACACCCAGAATGAACTAGCAGATCTTTGAAGAATTGTAATTTACCAACTACATGTTGGGGACTCGCAGTCCTGCTTGCAGCAGCTCTCATCAATTTTATATCGTCGCCCTATAACATCTATCCACCTATGCAATTAGCATAAGGGTCAGCACCGAAAACTTCTCATATTCGCAGGTTTGGTTGCAAGGTTTATGTACCTATATCACCACCGCAGCGAACTGCAATGGGCCTTCTCCGAAAGTCTGGGATATACGTTGGTTATGAGACAGCATCCATAATCAAGTATTTTGACCCTATGACTGGAGATTTGCATAATGCCCGATTCGTTGATAGTATATTAGATGAGGTAAATTTCCCGTCATTAGGGGGGAAATCAACCCTTGATGAAAATGTTGGAAAATAACGTGGCAAGCCACAGGAAGTCCAGAAGACAATTGAAGTCTAGAAGATAAGAGAAGTCCTGAAGACAATTGAAATCCAGAAGATAACTGAAATCTATGCATATGACTAGCGCACTAGTAAAGCAAATAAAGAAGTCTAGAAGACAAGAGAAGTCTAGAAGATAATTGAAGTCCAGAAGATAACTGAAGTCCAGAAAATAATTGATTTGCAAATATTAGCGAATCAACTGCTAGACCACTTTAGTGATTTGAAGAGCGTGACCAAGTCGCATTTGCCTGCAAACAATGCACCAGAGAGGGTTGAAATACCAATGAAGGTATCCCTAATCCCGTCCAGATGCCTCAGAATAAAAGGACGAGAACTCCGGCCCCTCGAATCCCAAGTAACTGGGGACGTCTAGCGAAAATGGATAAGAAAGACTTGCCACAGTCGATCACTAAAGTTCCCCAGAACCAGAAGGGGAGCCAGTTGAGACCTAGCACCGATATGGAACCTTCGGAAAAGGCATGCCAGAATTGAACATGCCCATGAAGGGAGCCATCAGTATGGATGTGTGCGCACACATCAGAGCTGAAAAACTAAAGAGACTTGTCCCACAATTGGAAGCAGCGGTGAGCAAGTAGAAGCAGTGAAAAGAATTCCCCTTGAAGAAATAGCTATAAACTTTGTGACCTCGGGAGAATCTATGAATAAGACAACAGTCAATGTCGACATTTATTTTGCAAAAAAATTTGCCACAATCATTGATCTTGATCCAGAACCTGCAGTGCTCGCTGAAAGAAAGAAAAGATTAGATTGAAAAGATTGAAAGAAGGCAATAGAAACTAAATTATTCTCTTTGAATAAAAGATAGGTGTTTAGGCCTGTAAGCCACACGCCTTCCCTATGTGCACCTCGTAGGGCATAAGTGGGTATTTGTTTGAAAGAGAAATGAAAAGAAGCAATGCTCGTTGCACAAGGTTTCACTCAACGTCCAGGAGATAATTATGAAGAAACCTATTCCCGGTCATGGGCGGAACTCCCTTTAGATATTTATCTCAATGACAGTGGACTTGAAGTTAGAAGTGAAATTGATGGATGGGGTACTAGCATACATTTATGAAATATTATATTCGGATATTTATATGAAGATACCTGAATGTATCATTGTCCTGAACCAAGACAGAGCAAATAGAAATATGTACAGTGTGAAACTCAAAAAGTCACTGTACGAAATTAAGCAATCAGGCAGAATGTGGTATAATCGTTTGAAGCGACTTTCTATGCAAGAAATGCTACACGAACAATGAGAATAATACATGTGTATTTATACAATAATCATAGGATGGATTTTGTATAATCTCAGTGTATGAAAATGATCTGAATATCATCGGAACCCTGAAGAATATTAAGAAAGCAAGCTCTTACCTGGAGTCGAAGTTCGAAATGAAAGATTTGGATAAAACCAAATATTGCTTAGGCTTGCAGCTTGAGCATGTCCTTGAAGGAATTGAGCATGTCCTTGACTCTAGAAGAGACATGTATCACATCTCACAAAGGGAAGCCCTTGGGCTCACCTTCTTCCTCTACAACAAAAACATTAAACAAAGCAACCGAGTACAAAAATGTACTGCAAGATCGACGTGTGGAATAGCGGACCTATCAATATGCTACATGTGCTTTTAAGTGGAGGTTATATGTCTCATTTTGCACAAAGCCAACTTTATTTGTAATAACGTAGTACATTTCAAAAGCAAGTTTGCAATCAGTTTTATTGAATGAAATAACACGAGATACAATAAGTACAAGAGTAACCACCTATTGGTGACTAACCCAATAGCCACACACATAGCACGAATCCCATTCGTACCACCCATCAAGTTTTAATTAAAATGTTGTAGTCTAACTCTTGAAAGACCTTGCCAAGCGTGTCCATAACCTAGGACGAGGCTATTCGAATAGTTTTAACCTCGCAGGTGTACCAATGTACCCACACTTGCATCGCTTTTTGCCAAGCTATTAGCACACTTCCTTTGGTATGCCGGCACGGCTAAGTCCTACGAGACGTTTCCAATGAAAAACGTTAATTAAGAGTCGCACGTATGGGGTTAACCCTTAGTGACTAGCCGGCGAAATGGGCCACTAGGACCACACGTTGTGGTGGAGTCAAGCAAAGCCGGGAGTCATTAGCCATTTAGGGTAACGCTAGCCGGACATTTGCAAGACCCCGGTCGGGGTGGAGGACCTAGAAAGGAACGTCACGCCTTAGTGATCCTTTTTCTCTATAAACTACAGCCAGCGACCCATTAATTAATGCCTCCCAAAGTACTAATTCAAGAGAGGTCCCATACCCTCTAGTGTGGTTAGCACACACAAAATTCTTGGTTTAGTGTAATAAGATGTTCGGTCCTTGTTGACTCTGCACCATTCCGATCACACCCAAAAGCACACCAACATACCATTGTGCCCAAGTCTAAATCATTTTGTTTGAGTTTTAGTTTTCACAAGTAGACATGGCACAAGGCTGAAATCATAAGTAATAATAAGTTTTATGTGATCAAGGTTATCGACAAGTCGATAACTGCCCATTTCTACCGGAAGCTAAGCATGGCTAAGCAATTAATTCGCAACTACTAAGTGACAAGAGTTCATCCAACGAGCTCTAATCACAGCAATAACCTAGGCTCATGGTAGTAAAGGATGATCATTTGCTTAAGGAAATGCATCTACTAGGTCAACTAACGACAATAGTTTAACACAAACTAGCAATGCATACATACAATTTGTAAACAACATAATTACTTAAAAATACAGGGATTAACATGATCAAACTGCTTGCCTTGCTGTAGATCACTCTCTTGCTGCAGAGGATTCACTCACGTAATCAATAATCCCTTCGGAACCTACACGAAAATGCGATAACCAAATAAGAACAAGAACTCCAAACAAAACTCAACAGCAAAAGAACATCCAAATCCAATGAAATTTATACAGCAGCTAGAGGTTGATTTTAGACAATTTTAAAAACAAGAATCACTTCATTTGGACTTAGAAAGAAAAAGTTATGGCTAATCTAAGTTCTCTCAGCCTAAACAATTTATAATTAAATTAATTAGAGTTACTGTTCATGACGAAAATTTCTAGAATGATCTGCAACTTGAAATTTTTATGGTAGGTAGATAAGGTTATCCTAACAACAGCAAAACTGAGTTTGCACAAAATGGAGTTATAATGAATTAGTTATGATTTTTCTAAGTTCTAAAACTAGCATATATCATTTCTCAGGAGCATAAATAAAGACAAGGCCTAGTTCATATTAAAGCATGTCTACAGACCAATTTTACCAAGTTGAGTTTGCTCAGTTTGGAATTACAGAGAATAAGTTATGCATTTTACAAATTTTCCATGAATTTCTAGACATCATTTTTCACTAAACAAGATTATGTAGTTAAATCATTTTCTGCTATATGACAGGGCCTAATTTCACTCTCAGATTAAAGTTCATACTATAACAAAGCTACAGCAACTGAAATCATTCAAAAAGGAGTTAAAATGACAAAGTTAAGCACTTTTGAACTTTGAAACATAAAAAAGACTTAGAACATTTGAGCTCTCGGGAGGTCCAAACGAACTGGAAGACAAAGGAGAGGTCGTGGGCCGTCGATCTTGCATCGCAGGCCACAGACCTCGAACACAAGACGGAAGACCTCTCCCAAGCTGGGAGGTGCGGACCGTTGAGATCGGATCCAACGGTCACGACGGTGCATGCGCGGACGCAAAGGAGGTCATCGCGCTTGCAGAGGTCGTGGACCGTCGATCAAGATCCGACGGTCCCGAGCACTAGGGAGGTCCTAAGGTAAACCTACGGAGGAGGTGCGGACGGCTAAGATCTCACGGAGGAGGTCTTCAACGGTCTAGATCTCCAGAGGGAGGTCTTTAACGGACACGATCAAGTGAGGGAGGTCCTGGGCGATCAAGATTGAACGAGGGAGGTCCTAAGGCTTTAAATCTGAGGAAGGAGGTCTAGCCCGTTAGGAGGAGGTCCTAGACGGTCAAGATCTCCAGGGGAGGTCTTGATCGGCTGGGATTTAACCGAGGAGGTCTTGGATGGCCAGGATCTACTCGGGAAGGTCCTAAGCGATAGTGTTTTAACGGGAGGAGATCTGGACGGCTCAGATTAGACCTAGGGAGGTCTTGAACGGTCCAGATCGACGCGGAGGGAGGTCTGAGCGCTAAGGATTTTACAAAATGAGATCTAACGCTCGATCTAAACCGGGAGGTCGTGAACAGCCAGGATTGAGTCTAAGCGGTCTGGCGGGTTGTCTTTGTAAAAGACCGGGGTGGCTTTTTACAAAGAGGACCCCGAGGGTGGTCTTTGCAAAATGACCGAGGGGAGCTCTTTTTGCAAAGAGGACCTCGGTGGAGGTCTAGGGGGTGGTTTTGGCAAAATGACCCAAAGGAGGTCCTTTTGCGCAGGAGTGGTCCTAGCGGCTAGGATTGAACCGGGGTGGTCCTAGACGGTTAGGATCAACCCTAGGGGAGGTCCAAGCGCGCAAGATTTTACACAGAGCCAGATCTAACGGCTAGAGCTAATCCTAGGAGGTCTTTTAACGGCAGAGAACGCTCTAGGAGGTCTCGGGACTTAGAAATTACACGGGAAAACCTTTTACGGCCCTGATCTGACTTGGGGTGGTCTAAAACGGTTATGATTTCTTCTAGGAGGTCTGGGACTTAGCGGCGCGCTGCGTTTGCCAGCAAGACAAAGATTAATGAGCAACCTCGGACAACATTAATGCCAATCATTATATTACAGATCCTGTCCGAGTACGACACGGCAAAACGCCCGAGCACCTAAACGAGCTCACCGCCGGCGATGGGGACCTCGCCGGCGCCGACCAAGGGCACCACTAAGCTCATAAAAGCACCGCGGACCTACTGGGCTAACTCTCGACGGCGGCGATGGCTCAGAACGCCGGCGAGCCGGAGAGGGTGGGAATTAGGTTTTCGGCAAAACCGACAAAACCTAGAAGGCTTGCTACGCTCTAATCTAGCTAAACCTAGAGCTCAAAAAGGCTAAAGAGGACTCACCAGGGCCACGGTGAGGTCCAAAGGAGCTCGGAGGAGAGGTTGATGCCGAAGGAGGTGCTCCGGTGACCAGAAACTCGCCGGAGGTGAGGAAGAAGGCAGGGACGGCCTCGACACAAGTCCCCACAGTATCTTCCCCTGAAACCAACAGATTGGAGTTTAGGAAAGATGCCCAAGATGGAATAATTGAACAAGTTGGAAACCAAGTTGGCAATTAAACCGCAGGAGCTCGGTGATCTTGATGAACTTCGAAAAACCGACAATGGTGGTGTTCTTTGAAGTTTGGTGGAGGGAGAGAAAGACTAAAGGAAACAGGGAGGAGCTCGGGGTCTTAAGAAGACAAAGGAGCAAAGCCATGGGCAGAGGTAAGCTTCGGGTGCACACACCCTGCCATGGACTTGCTAGATGTGACAGGAGCTGGTAGGGGCTGACTTCTTTTAGGGCAAAAGGTATGACACATTAAATGTGTGGCGATGAAGAGACGTTGGGAAGGACCAAAAGTGACAGCCACTGCCCCAGCTGCTCGACCACGACACACACGCTGCAAGTGGAAACCCATGATGACCAGACCTCCAGGAGGTCGTGGGGAAGAGAAACAGAGCCGAGGGGGAGGTCCTGAACGTCCCAGATGTGCTCGGGGAGGTCCTGGACGGTTGAGATCTACCCGGGGTGGGGAGGTCTTGCGCGGGCGAGGAGGTCCTGGGAGGTCGTGGGCCACACGATGGATATCCCACAGCTTGGACCACCCCGAAGCGCTGAGGGCGCTCAAGAGCTCCTCAGATCAGTGGGGAGGTCGAGAGCGTTGGATTGAGATCCAATGGCTCAGCTTGCGTGCGCAAAAGCTCGAGCCCGAGTGCGGCGCTGGCGACGTGGTCCAACCAAGTCGGTTGAGTTGGGCTCGGGTCCGAACCCGAGTCTGACTCAAACAGCATTCGATTTTTCAGTTTTGAGAAGTAGTGACATTTGGAGAATTGTTTGAGGTAGCAACGAACTCCAAAAATTATGAAATTTTTATAGGAGCTTGCTAGCTGAGGATTGACCTTGAATAAAATTTTCAGAGGTTTTGGTGCTGTGGAATTTCTCCAAAAATTTACCAAAGTGCTGATCCAAGGTTTGACCAGACTTTGAATTGGGTTGACTTTCCTCCAACAGTATTCAAACAATTTCTAAAAATTGTGAAATTTTTCAGAGGAGCCCCAAGCCAACCCAAGAATTTAGGAAAAATATTTCGAGGAGGTTATCACAAGGTGGAACAAGAATGTTTTTGAAGGATCAAGATTTGGATCAAAGACTTGTGACTTTGTATTTCCATAACTTCGCACAAAAGTCATCAAGACAAACAGGAATACAAGATGTAAGAAAAAGTTTTAATTTCTACTCATTTTCTTACATTCGAAACACAAGCCTAAAATTGGGATGTTACAGAATATTAGTGCATCAGTCATTGGACATTGCATTTGCCATCACTACTACAGAAAAGGTCTTCACAGACGGTTTAAAAACGTCATCACGAGCGGTTTGCCGTGAGCCGTCGAGTCTATGGGTCGATGATGACATGATTCATCACGAGCGGTTATTCAAACCGTGCGTGATGCATCTTATCCGTATGGTTATTAACTTAGAACCGTCGTGATATCTAACTATCACTGAATAATGATGGTTTTTGCGTGATGACTTTTTCTATAAACCGCAAATGCTGTGATGATTTTTCTCTATAGGCGGTTTGTATTTGAAACCGTGCGTGATGATTTTTCTCTATAGGCGGTTTGTATTTGAAACCGTATGTGATGATTTTCTCTATAAAGTCTCCAGCGATGGTCGCTTATGCCTTTAAAACAGGCATCATATATATATATATATATATATATATATATATATATATATATATATATATATATATATTGTTCTGAGTCTCTCAGCCACTTTAGCGGGGTCGTGCACGCAGCATGAGGAGGATGAGACAGCAACCACGGACAACTTCATCGAGCCCATGCAAATTCAAAAAGCATGGATGCCAAGAGAGCATCAGGACATCAAATTACCTAGATGTCGTCGACAGGTAATTGGATGTCGCTGTGTTCAGAAAGTAACGTGCCTGATACCGGTCAGAGTAGTTGTGCGTCCACATCACTTTAATTATCACAGACGATTCTATTATAGTCGTCGTCCTTAATATTGCATTATTATGTTATTGATTTATGCTTTTGTTAAGCCTATTTACATGCCATGAGAATGACGAAGATTTAATGATGATATAATAATGATGTGACATGATGATGCATGACCATGGGGATGACATGGTCATAATGATAATGGATAACATTATGACTAATGAAGATTGTTGCATCACTTGCATTGCATAGAGCCCAGGCAGTGAGGACGCCATGTATATGGCTAAGCCGGAGTACTCTTGATAAAATCTTATAGAAGTAGGGACTCCACAAGATGGAGCATAGATTGTATCTTCCATGGGTGAACACTTTGCTATACAAGTATCAACTGATAATGTTTGCATATGAGCATGGAGCATATTTGAGCATTGCATACATGAGAAGTTAATTGTGCTGGTTAACTACATGAGAGATGATATGATTACTTGAGTATGAGCATGGAAATAATCAAATGAATGATGACGATATTATTGATTATGGTTGATAAACTATTTATTTATGTTGTGAACTCACTCTTATTTTGTTGTTGTTTTTAGGTGACCATTGAAGGCGACATGCATGGGATAGAATAGCACATGTGCACCACATGCAACTAACACACAAACATTCTTAATTCGTTTGCTCTCACTAAATCTAGAGACATCACTACTACAAAAATGCTAATACTAGACGTCTGATCACAGATGACTTATCGAAACCGTATGTATTAAACACAATCATAGACGGTTTTTGTGTAGCGACCATCTAAGTTACTTTCTGCACTAAAAACCGTATGTGAAGAGATAATATCACAAACGGTTTATGATGAAAACCGTATGTGAAGTATCACAGACGGTTCATAAAAATAACCGTCTGTGATATTTAGAACTATCACGCAGACGGTTTTCAACAAACAACCGTCTGTGATACTTCCTAGACGGTTCTTAACATGAACCGTCTGTGATAATTAAATATTTCGGCTCCCGCGCAATGCGTCTCTTCGTCTCCTATGTCGACGGGCGATATGATACGTCTCTTCGTCTCGCACGACGATGTTACGTACTATGCATCTCTTTGATGTTTTATAAGAGTGATCATTGAGCGCCATGATGAACACGCATGGTATTGAATACATACACCATGCTGAGCACGTGGAGCATGACTGCTAGGACCAAACCGGTGAGGAGGTCGGCGATCGCCGTCCTAGCTCTTCCTGACGATGTCGACGTCCACATCGTCGGCCTCGTGGGGCTGTGAGCTCTCCTCAGCCCATGGCTGACCTCTACAGCCTATGAGCCACGTACTTGATGATTTCGTTTTGTGTCCAATATATATTAGTTCTGAACTGAATTTGATTAGCAACAACGACCTTAATTTAGCCTTTTAATTTTCTCTTATAGAGTAATTAACTATTTTTATTAAGACTCTGTCGTCTTGAATTTTAGTTGCAAGGCCATGTACAAGGCGTCCAAGAAGTACGCCGTGGGGAGGCGCGTGGCGCTGGAGTGGGAGGAGGCGATGAAGTGGCGGGACAACGAGCGCTACCTCACCATTGTCAACCACCTGACCGGCGCCGGCAACCCAGAGGCTTGCTTCATCGTCGGCCTCGCGCTTGTCTTCGTGCCCAAAAACATGCAGCGTGGCCTCGTGTTCCTTGAACGAGTGACCGTCGCTGGCCACAAAGCCATGGCCTACGTGCTCAGCCTCTTCCTCTACACGACCAACGAGACACGCGACATTGGGAAGCACTACATCAGGCAGGTCGAGGACGAGCCAGTCGGTGACGAGTGCGAGACGACCAAGAGGACCAACCGGGAGTGTAGGTGGTGCCAGAGGCTCGCTGCGAACATGGTCCAGATGGCGGCATGAAAGAAGATGGCCGGGCCGACGGGCCAGGTGTGGGCGCTATCGGAGGACAACCACCGGTGCATGAGCACCGACTGCAGCGTGGAAGGGTGGGACAACTATGCCGTCTTATGTAGTGATGACTGCAGAATTAGGCATGAGTATGTCAATTTTTTTGTAGAGGTATTGAGCTACTTGCCATAAAATTAGCGATTTTAGCATAGTTTTAGCAAATATATATTACTAATATGTGAAAATGTGTCATATATATGTTCAATACATAGAACTTGAGAATATATCATAGATGATTCTATTATAGAACCGTCTATGATATGAGACCATATCATGGACGGTTCTATAGTAGAATCGTCTGTGATATGTATCACTGACGGTTCCATAATAGAACCGTCAGTGACACATATCACTCTTTATTAGTAAGAGCCTTTAGGGTTTGCGCTCTATACTCGTCAATCCCTAGCACCCTTATTCTCGCCCATTCCCCTCATCCCCGACCTCGACACCGCTGCCCAAAGCCTCCTCCCCGACCCCATCGCTGCCGGTTGTGACACCACGGTCGCACAAGACACTCTCCTAGCTACCTCTCCATCGACCCCCCCCCTCGGCCAGATCTGTCAGGTTTGCGCATGGGACTCTCCCTCTCTCCCTCTGGCGGCTCGGCTCAGGCTCACCCGTGTGCCGGTGGCTCGTCCCTTGCATGGTTGTCGGCGTCCCTCGCTTGCCCCTCCGATGGTTTGATTTTTATGCTTGAACATTGAGTGGTGTTCTGATGTTTGGTTGTGTGAGACCCCGGTTTATTAAGCTTGTAATACTTAACCTTCCACTGGCTCTAGTATCACAAACAGAATAACCGTGCCTCGATGGACATGTGCTTCCCAGAAAATGCAGCACACATTCATCATACCAAAGCATGCATCAATTCCATACAACATAATATAATAAGTCTACCAAAAGACATACATAATATAAGTTATTACAGAACAGCCGACCGGCCAAATGACATAAGTATTAAGCAACAGAGGAAGCAAAAGATGCCATAAGATGGCTTAAACCAAAAGGCGATCGGTTAGCCACATAACACCACAGGGCAACCGACCGGGCCGCCAAGCTAATCGCCCCACACGCTGCCACAGCACAACTCACAAAAGTGAGGCCCTTCGGGCTCACCTTCTTCCTCTGCACACAATAAGCAATGCAGGTGAGTACAAAAATGTACTCGCAAGACTTACGAGTAACAAGCCTATACATAGCTATATGAAAATTGTATCAAAGGATGTTGGTTATATGGTTGTTTGGACGCATAAAGCAAGTTTCATTTATAATAATGTAATAGATTGAAAGCAATTTAACAAATCAGTTTTTAAGCATTGAAATAACAACGAGTAACAATAATTATCAAGTAACCACCTAGAAGTGACTAACCCAATAGCCACCACACATAGCATGAATCCCTGATTCATACCACCCATCAAGTTTTACTTAAAATGTTGTAGTATAGTTCTCACAGGGCGTTTCCGAGCGTGTCCATAACCTAGGACGAGGCTATTCGAATAGTTCAAAACCCTGTAGGGGTGTACCAATGTACCCACACTTCAGACCGCCTTTAAGCCACATGATTTAGCACACTTCCAAAGGTATGCCGGCACGGCTAAGTTCTACGAGATATTTCCAATATTGTGTATCAACTACGAGCCGCTCGTATGGATGGAAACCCATACGCTTACATTTTAAAGCCAAAAAGACAACTACCCCTCGAGGTAAAGCTCTTTGGACAACTACAATGCTCCCACACATAACCCATCTCATTTTACCACAACGCAACACACACACGCCCACCTGCGACTCGTAGCCAACACACGCCAAAGTACTAAGTCAAGAGAGGTCCCATACCCTCTAGTGTGGTTAGCACGCAAGAATGCTCAGAACGGTGGCGCAAGTAACTCGGTCCTTAAACGACTAGGGCACCAATCCAGCCACACCCAAAGATCACACCATCTTACCATTGTGCCTAAGTCCAAATTGTTTTGTTTTCAGTTTTAGTTTTGCAATTTGAACATAGCACAAAGCTGAATTATAGAGATTATAATAAGTTTATGTGATCAAGGTTATCGACGAGTCGATAACCGCCCATTTCTACCGATAGCTAAGCATGGCTAAGCAACAAACTCGTAAACTACTAAGTGACAAGGGTTCATCCAACGAACCCAAATTCACAGCAAGATAAACCTAGGCTCAGTTGTAGAGGATAAACACTTGCCTACTGATAATGCATCTACTAGGTGAACTATCGACAATAGTTAAAACAATATAGCAATGCATACATAGAATTTGCAAACAATATATTAGAATTTGAAAATAGTAGAAACAACATGATCAAATGATGCTACATCCGCTTGCCTTGTTGGAGTGCAGGATCTGATGGCTGTGGCTCAGATTCGATATCAATATTATCTTCGAAACCTAATGCGAAAAGGCGATAAAATCGATAAGAACGAAGAACACCAAATAACTCCAACAACAAAAGACATCCAAATCTAATAAAATTTATACAACAGCTAGGGGATGATTTTAGACAATTTTAGGAACAAGAATCATGTAATTTGGATTTAGTATGCAAAAGTTATAGCTAAAATACACTTTCTCACCCTATAAAATCAACTAAATTAATTACTGGTACTGTTCATGGCGAAAATTTCTAGAATGATCTAAGGTCTGAAATTTTTATGAAAGGAAGGTTATCACATCCTAATGACAGCAAAGTTGAGTTTACTAAATTTGGGGTTATAATGATTTACTTATGATTTTTCTAAGTTGTAAACTTAGCACATGTTACTTCACAGAAATATGACCATGCTCAAAACCTATTCCATATTAAAGTATACTAACAGAGGAATTTAACAAAATTGATTTAGCACAAATTGGAATTATACAGAAAAATATATGCATTTTTCAAGGTCTAAATTCATTTTCTGGAATATTCTAAAATGGCTGGTATCAAGTTATTAGTGTTTATAAAACTGTCTGTTACCGAAACTTATCTAAATGCATTTTTAGATTAAACTTTAGTTAAACATGAACTCATCCCAACTGGAATCAACTAAAAAGGAATTATAACAATTTAGCTATACATTTTCTAGTCTTTCTTAGAATCATAAGAACTTTAAATAATGGCAGAAATGAATTAATAAAGCTTATGGCATTTTCTGCTGCAAAAACAAGTATAAATGTATTTTTAAATTAAACTATAGTGAAACATGAATTTAATGCAGTTGGAAACATCTAAAAAGGATTTAAAATGAATTAGTTGTGAGTTTCTAAAGTTTACTACAATTTTCAGTTGATAAGAAAATGCTTACTGAAATATAACCAATCTTAACAGAAATAAACGACGTGGACGCTCGTGGTCCGTTGATGCGAAATCCAACGGGCCACACGCACGGAGAACAGCGCACGCGCGTGATTCCCAAAAGAAGCCCACCGTTGGATAAAGATCCAACGGCTCATGTGGAGGAAAACATTCGGACCGAGCGAATGCCTCAACCACCCACAGCCGCATATCTCAAGATGAACGGCTCGGAGCGCACCTCCCTTCGGGAAGTCCGAATGCACTCCCGATCGCAGCCGCAGATCGAGTGATGGACGATCCAGAAAGATTAGGCAACCGGACGGTCCGAACGTTTCTATAGATCTGGGTCGTTGATCACAAGATCGACGACCCATATCATCAAAACGCTACGCACACCCCCAAGAGATTAAGTGCGCCGGGAGGGGTTTAATGAGAGGGCCCATATGTGAGTGAGACAAGGGGCCACTTAGGACAGCGATTAATTACCAAAAATCAATGATTAGAGATGATTAGTAATTAATGTGTCCTAAAGATCTTGCACATAGGTGGATTTAAGAGATGGGGCCCCACCTGGCAGTGAGACATTTTGCCAGCTTAAGACACATTAATTGCTAACCAATGATTAGCAATTAATGACCCCTGATTTTGTCTTAAAGAACCCCGGACTGTGGCTTAAGGCCTACGGGCCCATATGCCAGTGGCTCAGTGAACCAGATTAGGACAAATTAATTACTCCTAATCATTAACAATGATTAGATCATCAATGGCGTCCTAATGACGATCAAAAACAGGCGAGTACGCCCGACAAAACCCGAGCGGGATCTACGGCTTGTCGCCGACGACTCCGGCCATGGCGGCGCCCACCAAGAATCAAAATGGATTCGCAATAGGTTTGCGGACCCAATGGTGGTGACCTCGCCGGCAGCGATGGCTCTAAACGTCGGCGAGCCGAAAAATGAAGATGGGGGCCAATACTGCCAAAAGCGAAAATAGTAGAAAGCTCCGCTGCAGTTCAAGGAAGCAAGTGACACGGCCACTAGGGACTAATAAGAAGCTACCTTGATCAAGAAGAGCTTCAAAGATGGCCGGGGAAGGTCTGACAGAGAAAGAACCCGCTGGAGTTGAAGAAGATGACACGAACAAGACGACCTGAGCAAAATGAACACCACTGGGTGGTCATAATAGCTACCATATAGCCCATAGAAGCTTCATGAGCAAGCAATTGAGAAATGGAGTACTCACCGGAGCTGAGGAAGAAAGGGGGTGGTTTCGGTCGAATTTGAACAAACCCCAAATTTGTCAAATCTGAAAGTGAAACCCAAAATTAAGTGAGGGGAAACGATTAGGATATTAAGGAGTAGAAAAGAGTATAAGAATATTTGAAGAAGAACCACTAGAGCTTCATGATCCACAATGGAGCTCCACGGGTCAACAATGGTGATTTGGTGTTTTTGATGTATTAAGCTCCAAAAATGAAGAAGGAGCTTAGAATGGTGTAAAGGAACATCAGGAATGGGTTTTGGAACCTTATAAAGGTTGGAAAAACTAGGGTTTGGCAAGAGGAGCCTCTCGGGTGAGCTAAGTTCATGACACAAACATGGACCGAAAAGCAAAATGATGGAGATGTAGGAGTAGGGTATGCCTCTCGGCCCAAAGCACCTGCAAACACTTAATACCGACCAGGGAGACGTTGCCAGAGGAACAAGATTTGACAGCGCTATGCCTATCTCTGTTCACGCACAGCGGGAGGTTGAAGATGACCAAAGAAAAAGGCAAGGACGCTGTGAGTCGTTGGATTTAGAAATGGACGGCTCAGATCTCTCGAAGCTCCTGAGGTTTAAACACAACGGAGGGGATTGTGAGCGTTGGAATTTAATCCAACGGCTCAGATCGAACAAAACAATCGGAAGTCCGAACGTTTCTGGCTACGCGGACGGTCCGATTTCAATCCAACGGCTGGGGTTCGCCCAAGGCTTCTGAAGTTTAAATCAACAGAGAAGATCGCGAACCCTTGGATCAGAAATGAACGGCCACGATGATAAATTGCATTCGGACGTCCGAATGTTCTCGTGAAGCTGGGCCGTGCGATCAGGATCCAACGGCTGAGATTGGACGCGCGTTTTTAAAAGGAGACCCGGTGCAGTTAGTTGACTGGACCAAGACAAGTGACTCGAACCTGAGTCTGACTTGAACCCAACGCACAGTGAAAACAAGTTTTGGGTTTTAAATAGACCTGGGACTTTGGGGATTTATTTGAGATAGCAAAACAACTCCAAAATTTCTTAAATTTTTACTGGAGCTTGCTTACTCAGATATTAACCTTGTATAAAATTTTTAGAGGTTTTTATGCTGCACATTATTCTCCAAAAATTATGCAAGGCTCTGGTTTAAGGTTTGACTGAAAGTCAAACAAGTTTGACTGCCCTCTAAAAATATTTAAACAATTTCTAAAAATTATGAAATTTTTCAGAGAGGTCACATACCATCCTAGGAACTTAATGAAAATATTTACAAAGGATGATCACAAGATTTGAGATGAATGTTTTTGGAAGACAAGGTTTTGGATCAAAAAGACTTGTGACTTGTATTTCCATAATTCTTGTACATGAATTGTTTAAAACATACAGGAAATACATGATGTAAGAAAAAGTTTTAATTTTTACTCATTTTCTTACATTTGAAACACAAGTCCAAAATTGGGATGTTACAGGTTGATTTATGCATAGTGGGAAGATGGATGTCGGTTGTGCTGGTGGTGGTGTTTGCCGCTTTTGCCGCGTCGCATTGAGGTAAACTGCTCCTCTTTATTCTCTATCATGTTCCCTCCCCTTTGCTCTGTGATGGTGTTGGTGATGATATAGATGATACTACTAGTATGGCGCGCATGCCCTTGAGCCCCACTCAAAGTGATTTTTTGTGGGCTCGTGAATCGCTCTATGGTGAATTGATGTCACAAATACAATTAGATGTGATATTGTGTATAGATTGTGTCTTGAGCTGTTAGATTACCTGCTTTATATATTATTTCGAGCATGCAATTTATACATTCTGATATACGTGTTGTCCTACATCACAATTGATAGTATCTTGATAGATATTTGTTCCTATGTACAGTAAATAAGTTAATTTTGGATTATTTGTTTGAACTAGTCTAAATATATTAGTAAGTTTTAATCTTGTGCAATTAGCCTTCTGAGAGCAATAATCAATCTTCTTAATCTTACCTTTATCTGTGTAATCAACTAGCCTCTTGTCATTCAACTTGCCTCTCGCCATTCATTTCACCTTTGCCAGGTATGTTCTACCATTCCATTCCTGATCTCTTCTCTATAAAATCTCAAATCAGTGGTTGCTTGTGCCTTTAAAACCGACATCATATATATATATATATATATATATATATATATATATATATATATATATATATATGGGGTTGTAATCATAGCCATGAGATCCAGGATGAGAGGATGACATCCACAGGCAACTTCATCGAACCAATGCAAGTTTAAGAAGCATGACTGTCAAGAGAGCGTCAGGACATCCAATTATCTGGATGTCGTCGACAGGTAATTGGACGTCACTATGTTCAGAAAGTGACGTGGACGCGTAGGTACTCTGACTAGGAAGTGGCTTCATGTATCAGCAACCAACCATTCCTTGATCTAAGTTCTACGGTACGACTTGACATAAAGGAATGGTTGGTTACTGATACATGAAGCCACTTCCCAGTTGGAGTATCTGCTTGTCCACGTCACTTTCTGAACACAGTGACGTCTAATTATCTATCGACAATATCCAAGTAATTAGATGCCCTGAGCTCTCCTAGCAGCCATGCTTCTTAAACTTGCATGGGCTCGATGAAGTTGCCCGTGGCTGCTGTCTCATCCTCCTCATGCTGTGTGAACGACCCCCGAAAGTGGCTAAGGGACTACAAACAATATATATATATATATATATATATATATATATATATATATATATATATATATATATATATATATATATATATATATATATAATGCCGATTTTAAAGGCACAAGCGACCTCTGTTTGGAGACTTTATAAAGAAATATCATCACAGACGGTTTCAGCTATAAACCATCTATGATATGCAAATACCACAGACTGTTTCATCTAAAAACTATCTGTGATACATCATTTATCACAGACGGTTTCATCTACAAACCGTCTGTGATAGTATGTATCACAAACGATTCAAAAATCGTCTGTGATGACCTCATGTCATTACAGACCCATAAACTCAAACGACTCACAAAACCATCTGTGATGACGTTTTTGAACTATCTGTGAAGACGTTTTCTATAGTAGTGCATGATAATTCCCTTTATGATTTATTCATTATTAGACTTGGTTATTGTTGGTTTAATAGTTGGAACTTTGGTTGATTTAATATTATTTCAATTCCGTTTGAATTATTAATTGCTTATAATTACTTGTTGTCATCCTATGTACCGGGAGCATTGTCTCAACATTTCTTGGATGCGGGTATCTCAAGTGTTTCTCTAGTGCGGGTATCCCGGACATTTTTTAGGTGTGTGTATCTCAAGTGTTTCTCAGGCGCGTGTGACCTGAGCGTTCTTGGCACTTATGATCAAGTCGTGAACGTTTATCCTTATACATTTATTTTGCTTTAGTTGTTTCTTCGTTCACTCGTTGAGGGTTTTTATCCCATACATGTTTGCTGAAATAATTGTTAGTTAAGGTTTAAATTGGTAGCTAGAATGGTTTATGTGATATTATGGGCTTAATGTTGGTTTGGAGTGTTTCACGCAGACGCTCTTTTTCACTGAACATACACATATGTGTACCAGTTTTTTTTTTTTTTGTGAGCACCAACGTCGAACTAGGAGTTCGAACATGGGTAAGCAACATGCACGATAGCAATGCTTGCTAACTGAGCTACGACTCATTCCTTCGATATGCTCGTTTCAAAAACGAACTTGCAGACTTAACATACTGTTCAAAAACATATAGAAACAGTCATCAGAAAATCCGAATCCTCTCTTCAGTCGTCACAAAAAGAAGCCGCCGTACCTGTTGAAACCAAACCCACGATCGAAGCAAAGCCACACTGGGGCAGCCGATGGAGAGGAGCGTGCACGCGGCAGGGACCGTCCGTCATCCCCGTCCCCTGCAGGACAAATCGACGTGTGATGCCAGGCTGCCAGGCATCCAAGCGGAGCCCACCGCCCCCCTCAAGTCAGCAACAGCATACCACCCGCCTTGGGCAACAAAAGGGCGGCGCGCGCGGCCGGGCATTAGGCCGTCAGCAGCAGCGGCATTACGAGGCAATCATACGCCAACCCGCGGGGCCGCGCGGCGCGGTGGCCTTTTCCTGTCCGCGAACGGCTCTCGGCCCTCGGCCGTGTCGTGTCGGGGCAAAGAGCAACGCGAATCAAACGTGCCGTGCCGCTGCGGTGTGGGAGCGCGAGCGCGACGTCGTGACGGGCATGATTGGGGCCTTGGGGGTCGGGGAGATCTGCAGCGGCACGTGGACGACCATGTGCCGGCCCCCGTCCTCGTCCCGCCCCCGCGGGCCCCGCCCACGCCTTCCCATCCCCACGCAAGAGGACAACAGCGGGCTTCCGCAGCTCTCACGCACTCACAGTTCTCCCCTCTTCCACCCGCTCGTCAGTCGCAGCCTCGCAGCTGCTGCTACTCAATGGCAAACGATTTGTTTCCCTAGCGAACGGGTGAAAGGGGGGTAAAAAACACATGGGAGCTGACGCAGATGGTGCTGGAAGAAGGGGATGAAGTGAACGGCTGGCCGTGCACGATTCCTGGTGCGGTCGGGGCGCGGGGCTGCTCCAGAGCGGTGATCGCCTTTTGATCTAGCCCGTAAAGGATAAAAAAAGATTGGGGGTGATTAAAAACATAAAGTGCTGCTACTGCTCTCGTGCTAACAAAAGCCTACAGATCTGATCGGCCGCCGAAGGCTTTACTAGTAGTGGAGTGCTGTACATCTACAGAGAGTGCTCTTCTTTTTATTTGCTCAGCCTCACCTCTCTTCTTTCGAGACGAAATTATAGTTTGTTCAGGCGAGCTATGTTTGAGAGTGAGAGGTAAACACATATTTTAGTTCCGTGAGAAGTTTTCTCAGTGGAGTATTATTATATTGCTGGTACGGTCACTTAGGGCATATTTGGACGAATGAATCTTGCTGAAATTTAGTTGAGCATATTCAAATATAAAGAAACAAAGTTTTATGCAAAGGCTCTGTAGAGCTCATCTAGGTTTTGGGAAAACAAATGCTCCCTCCAGTTTAGAAGTTTTGGATTGCGTGCAGTCAAATTCTGAAACTTTGGCTATCAATATCTTTTTAAATATTTAGATTAGATACATAAAAAACATATGTGTACATTTATCTCGAAAAATACTTTCATAATATTATAAGTTTATTATGTTTACAAATATACTATAATAGTAATTAGCGGTTAAAGTTACATTTTAAGGACTGTGACGATGTGCAAAACAACTTGAAATCCATAAATTATACAATCTGGTTATGATGTTCTAATTGGATTTTCTATTGAATCTAGGGCTACAGTTGATTATACGTAATATGGCTTAACATGCACAAAGGGGTTTGTCGAATTTAATCAAGCTTGTCCAACGTCTAGCTTACGGAAAGAAAAAAAACACCCGCGCTTGTGGTTTTGCCCTGTAAACCAGGCCTTGGCGTAGTGGTGTATTGAAAATTTTGCTTATATCCCTTTGTATTTTCAGTTGAGATATATCGTTATTGTACTATTCGCTTCTACTTTCTTTGCTACATGTGAATGTATAAAGGGTTATGTGCCCAAACTTGTATTATGATAAACTTGAACATTGTACCGCTAACATCACCTATCTCTTTACTATCTATAGCTGCAAGGAATGGTGGCCTCACGAACCCCCCATGTCGCCGTTTTTGAAAGAAAAAAAAACAGCAGTTTCTAAAATGGTGTGAAGGTCACGTCTGTCTCTGTTGGGCGTGCAGTGTGAACCAACAAACGAACGCAGAACACGCATGCAATCTCTGACGAATCGCACTAAATTACCTGGAGTGGGGAGGTGGCGTCAGAAGATAGGAGAGGGCGAGCGGCAGCCTCGTCGCCGCCTTGAGCACGAGCAACGGCAACGCCTAGGTGAAGGAGAGCGAGAGGCAGAAGGGGATGAAGTGGAGAGGGCAAGGGGGTAGGGAGGCGGCGTCGAAAGATGGGAGAGGGTGAGCGGCTACTATCAACAACTAAATCAAAGGCTTACTAGTTAGAAAGCCTTTGGTTCATCTCGTATCTAAGATGAGAGAATGTTGACAACTACCAACGAGCCGTCGTCATTCTCCTACCGCTCCATTTCCTACTAGTGAATATTTTTAACATAACACCTAGAAGCATCTTGATTTTCCATAGACTTTTTTCTTTGTTCCAAATAAACCATCTTTTATGCCCTTGTTTTGCCATTAACATGGCTAACATTGCACACCGCCATGCTCCCACATTCTCACTATGACCTTTTCTAACCTCCACTGGAGCCATCAAATTTAGCCAACACACAAAAGTTTGCAGAGCTAGCCGCTTGTCGTCCACGCCAAAAATAGCTCATGTACTAGGAGATCATATTATACCGAAAGGCATATGACGGGTCGAACAAAATTTTTGAGCAGAGGCCGCTAAAAGAAAATTTGGCTGTTTAGTAATAGTAGCAAGTACGACAAAAACAAGCACGGTCGCTCTAGTACACCAATGTCCTTGATAAGTCATAAGAGAGTAACTCCGCTAGTTTTGTGAGTCACAGTGTTGATCTAGATCACCTGTCAGTGAGATAAATCAACGGTATATACAAAATTTCAAGACCTAACAAATGTCATATACAGGCTTGTCCCAACTTTTTTTCCTAGTAGTACGACACTACGCAACTTAAGGTATAACAAATCCCCTTTCAACAAGCATGCTCTTTGTGCATTGCTAACGTAACACTTAGAAGACTCTTGATTTCGGAAATAGATCATCTTCATTGAAGATCTTAGTGCAGAGGACCTATAGTACTCATCATTAGAAGACGGTCTTTACCGTCCGATTAGAAATCAAAGGTCCATATTAACACTACAATGCTTTTTCTGCTGCAGTAAAATTGCTACAGCAAATATTTCATTGTTTTCTACACTAAGTGATACAGATCCGTTGACAAGGCTAATCGTGCACTCACACATCACTATTTATACAATGATCCTCTGTGGTAGCCTAGAGAACCGGATTCGCTCGATTTCACATCACTTTTCGATAAGCTTCCATACAAGCCTTGTTTTACATCCTCGTTTTACCATTAACATCGCTAACATTGCACACCCTAAGTGGTACACTTTCACTATCGCCTTAATGTATGTCGTTTGACTTACTGCCTCCACAACCGCCATCAAATTATCCAAACTAGCAGCTTGTCGTCCATGCCAAAAATAGCTCATGTACTACGAGATAATATTACACCGAAACACATATTTTGGGTGGAACAAAATTATCATAAGCCATAGGAAAAAAAACCCCGGTTGTTTAGTAGTAGTAACAGGTACGACAAAAACAAGTACGATCACACTACTACAAAATAAGCTATAGTAGACACCCCATCACAGACGGGTTCATTTGAAACCGTCTGTGTTGGGTCTGTTGGGACGCGGCATTTGTACTGCCGTCCTATCACAGACGGTTCTTATTAGTAACCGTCTGTGATAGGCATATATCACAGACGGTTCATGTGAGGACCCGGGTATTTAACTAGTAATACTTAACCTCCATATGGTTCTAGCATTACTAATCAAATATCCAAAGCCTCGATGGACATGTGCTTCCCAGAATTGCAGCACATGCTCATCATCACAAAATTATACATCATTTCCATACAACATTAATACTAAGTTCAACAACGACATACATAAAGTAAAGTTATTACAAAAGAGCCGACCGGCCAAATAACACAATATACAAGAATGACAGCGGAAGCAAAAGCGCCATAAGATGGCTAAGAACAAAAGTCGACCGGTTAGCCAACACAACCCACAAGGCAAATGACCGGGCCGCCAAGCTAGTCGCCCCGCAAGCTACCACAACACAGCTCACAAAAGTGAGGCCCATCGAGCTCACCTTCTTCCTCTGCAACAATTTACATTTAAGCAAGAACAATGAGTACACATGGTACTCGCAAGACTGACGTGTGGAATAGCAGACCTGTTCATAAACTACATGCAGGCTTATTTAAGTGGAGGTTGTATATCTCATTTTGCACAAAACCAACTTTATTTGCAATAATGTAATACATTTAAAAGCAAGTTTGCAAATCTGTTTTGATGTTGAATATAACAGCGAATTAATAATAAATACAAGTAACTACCTGGAAGTGACTATCCCAATAGCCACCACAACATAGCATGAATCCCCGATTCGTACCACCCATTAAGTTTTAATTAAAAGGTTGTAGTCTAGTTCTCACGGGGCGTATCCGAGCGTGTCCATAACCTAGGACGAGGCTATTCGAATAGTTTTAACCCTGCAGGGGTGTACCAATGTACCCACACTTCAGACCGCCTTTAAGCCACAAAGCACACTTCCGAAGGTATGCCGGCACGGCTAAGTCCTACGAGACGTTTTCAATCTTGTGCATTAACTACGAGCCGCTCGTATGGATAGAAACCCATAAGCTTACATTGCAAGCCGAAAGACAACCAGCCATCACGGGGGAAGCCTTTCGGACACTACAATGCTCCCAGCACCATCCCTCCCGCGACTCCCTGCGACCCGAAGCCAATACACGCCAAAGTACTAAGTCAAGAGAGGTCCCATACCCTCTAGTGTGGTTAGCACGTTAAATGCTCAGTACGGTGGCGCAAGTAACTCGGTCCTTAATGACCCGGGCACCATTCCAGTCACACCTAGAAGCACACCAACATACCATTGTGCCCAAGTCTAAATCATTTTTTTTTAGGTTTTAGTTTTCACAAGTAAACATGGTACAAGGCTGAAATCATAAGTGATAATATGTTTTATGTGATCAAGGTTATCGAGAAGTCGATAACCACCCATTTCTACTGGAAGCTAAGCATGGCTAAGCAATTAATCCGCAAAACTACTAAGTGACAAGAGCTCATCCACGAACTCTAAATCACAGCAATAACCTAGGCTCATGGTAGTAAAGGATAATCATTTGCCTAAGGAAATGCATCTACTAGGTCAACTAACGACAATAGTTAAACACAAACTAGCAATGCATACATAGAATTTGTAAACAACATAAATACTTGAAAATATAGGGATTAACATGATCAAACTGCTTGCCTTGCTGGAGTTGTTCTTGCTGCAGAGGAGGATTCTCAGGTTCACTAAACTCTTCGGAACCTAACGCGAAAATACGATAAAATCAATAAGAACGAAGAACACCAAACAAAACTCAACAGCAAAAGACATCCAAATCCCATGAAATTTATACAGCAGTAAGAGGTTGATTTTAGACAATTTTAGGAACAAGAATTACTTCATTTGGACTTAGCATGAAAAAGTTATGACCGAAACAAGATCTCTCAGCCAGGAAAACTCCTAATAAATTAATTTCGGTTACTGTTCATGGCGAAAATTTCTATAATGATCTAGAATCCAAAATTTTTATGGTAGGTAGTTTATATCATTCTAATCACAGCAAAGTTGAGTTTACTAAATTTGGAGTTATAATGATTTACTTACGGTTTTTCTAAGTTGCAAAACTAGCACACTGTACTTCCCAGAAATATAAACATGTGCAAAACCTATTTCATATTAAAATATGCTAACAGAGGGATTTTCTAGCATCAATTTTATATATTTAGGATTTACAGGGAATTACTTGTGTCTTTTACAACATTAAATGAATTTTAAACTGCTACCAATAAGGTTAAATCTATTGACATATTTTTCTCAGGCTTGATTTAGGCCTACGACCATTTTTAGATTAAAGTTGAGTAAATAACAAAATTAATAAAGTTAAAACCATTCAATTTACAGATATACCGAAAAAGATATACATTTTCCAAGTTTTAATTCAATTCTGGAATATACAAAAATGGTTGAAAACAAGCTATTAAAGATTACAGAATTTTCTACCACAGAAGCATAGCTAAAAGCATTTTTATATTAAACTTTAGTGAATTACAAATTTATTACAGTTGGATTCATTTAAAAAGGATCTATTTTGAATTAGATATGAATTTCTAAAGTTTTTTTATACAATTTTTCAAATGACAAATAACTATTTACCGAAATAAAACAACACTTATCAGAAAGGAATCGACGTGGACAACTATGGGCTCTTGATTTGCAATCTAACGACGCGCGCGAGGGGTGCGCGAGAGTGACTCGAACGACCCAATCCATCACGACCGTCGATCAAGAATCGGAGGGTCCATAATGAGTGCTGTTCAGGCGACCCGAACAGCACACGAACCACAGCCGTCGATCATGAGATGAACGGCACACAAGGATGGGAGGATCGGGTGACCCGATCGGCCCAATTGATCTGGACCGCAGATCGCAGAATGGACGGCGGACTTAGATCGAAGTTCAAAATGAAGCGCCGACATGTGGGGCGCATGTCGGTGGATCGTGAGTCACACACGCGAGCGAAGGAGGTCCGAGCGGTAAGATCTAAGGAAGGGAGATCGGAGCGGTCAAGATCTACCGGGAGGTCTTGAGCGATCCAGATTTTGTCGAGGAGGTCCGATGCGGCGTGGTTTTAGCGGAAGGAGGCAGGACGGCTCGGATGGATGCGGGAGGTCTGAGCAGTCGGTCGAGGCGGAGGGAGGTCCAAAGTGATAAGGTTTTACAGAGGAGGTGCGGACGGCTAAGATCTCCACGGGAGGTCTTCAATGGTCCAGATCTGCCCAAAAGAGGTCCTGTGACTTAGCTTCTCCGAACAAGGACCAGTGGGAGGTCTTGAGGTGGTCCTTGCAAAAATGACCAAGGGAGGTCTTTTTGCAAAGAGGACCCCAAGAGTGGTCCTGAGGTGGTCTTTGCAAGAATGACCAGGGGAGGTCTTTTGCAAAGAGGACCCCGAAAGAGGTCCTGGGGGTGGTTTTCGTAAAATGACCATGGTGGTCCTTTGCGGAAACATAGAGGTGGTCTTAACGGCTGAGATAAGGCCTAGTGAGGTCTCAACGGCTAGGATTAAAACTAGGGGGAGGTCCTGCGGCTAAAGACCTTACAGAGGGAGGATCTAACGGCTAAGAGCTAATCCAGAGTGGTCTTTCACGGTCAAGATTAACTCTAGGAGGTCCGGAGACTTAAGGTTTTCGCGAGAAAGGTTCTACCGCACAGATCTAACTCGGGGTGCTCTTAACGGCTGAGATCAAACGATGGGGAGGTCCTGAGACTAGAGTTTTCCCAGAAATGAATCTAAGGCCCAGATCTAATCCCGGGGAGGTCATTGACGGCCAAGAACAACCCGAGGAGGTCCGAGGACTTATCGAAAATCCGACAAAGTACAGAGCACCGCGTTGAGCTCGCCGTCACGTCGCCGACGACCAAGACCACGGCGGCGCTAACCAACTGTACGAAAATGTTCCTAATACTATTGCGCACATATTGGAACCACTCTCAATGGCGGTTGCCTCAGAACGCCGCGAGCCTGAGAGCGGAGGAGTGTTTTCGGCAAAATCCAAAACACGAAAAGGGGCGCTACGAGCTAACCTAGCTAGTGATTAAGCTCTACAGGGCTAAAAGGAACTTACCAGGGCACGGGAGAGGTCCAGGGGAGGTCGAAGAAGACCCAGCGGCGGAGACCGAGACGCTACTGAGGAAGACAACGACGACCAAGGGCTCTGGGCACACAGAGGTAAACAGAAAGATCACAATAAGCTTGCGATGCCCCGGGGGTGATCCAGGAACAGAGGATTGGATGGAAACACTCACCGGAGTTGGAGACGACGAAATCCCCAAATTCAGCCCCGAAGACCTAGAATTTGAATTTCGGATTGTTCCTGGGAAACAAACCAAAATCAAGTTAATCACTGGGTTTCCGATGATCAGGAGGTCCAAGCGACAAAAGAAAAAGGGTCCAAGGACCACTGAAACACCCCAGTCACCGGTGGAACTCCCACGGCAACAATGGCGGAGAAGCAAAACTCACTGAGATTTGAGTTTGGCGCTCAGAGGTAAGCTGAATGTGTTAGCGAGAGGAAAGGAAGACTAGAAGAGGGCCTTAGAGCTTAATAAACCATCAAGCACGGCACAGAAGCGAAAGGGGGGCCCGAGATGAGCTACGGCGAGCTCAAACGCAGCTAAACTGGGAGCTAGGGGAGCAGAGCAGCGTGGAGCACGGCTTTGCCGAAAGCTTGGCCGCGTAGACCTACCCCTGACAGAGTGGGCGCTGATGCGGCCGCGACAGGACAGGGCCATGCCGCACACTATAGAGGTGCGCGGCGCGAGGAAGAAGACGACAGAGGAATCAGTGGAGAAGGCGGGAAGGTCGTGAGCGTTGGATATTAATCCAACGGCTCAGATTTGAGCTGGCTTGGTCTAACCGAGTCAAATAACTTTAGGCTCGGGTTTGACTCGAGCCCAAGTCGGACTCAGACCAGGTTTTGAATTTTAGGTTTTAAAGAGAGCTGGACTTTGGTGAGGTATCAAAGCAACTCTAAAAATTTTGAAATTTTTACAGGAGCTTGCTAACTAAGGTATTGACCTTGTGTAAACTTTTCAGAGGTTTTGGTGCTGTACATTTTCCTCCAAAAATTCTACAAGGTGCTGAGCCAGAGTTTGACTAAAAATGAAACAGGGTTGACTGACCTCCAAATGTATTCAAACAATTTCTAAAAATTGTGAAATTTTTCAGAGCGGTCACAAACCATCCTTAGAACTTAGGAAAAATATTTCCAGAGGATGATCACAATGTTTGACATGATTTTAATTTTGGAAGATCAAAATTTGGATCAAAAGGACTTGTGACTTTGTATTCCCATAATTCCTTGTGCAAGAACTGTTTGGTTCAACAGGAAATACATGATGTAAGAAAAAGTTTTAATTTCTACTCATTTTCTTACATTTGAAACACAAACCCAAGATTGGGACGTTACAGTTCATTAATAGAACCGTCTGTGAAATATCACAGTCGGTTCTATTAATAAACCGTCTGTGATAATCATCCGTATCACCGACGGTTTATAAATAGAACCGTATGTGAAATATCACGGACGGTTCACTTTAAAAACCGTCGGTGATACGGAAAATTATCACAGACGGTTTTTTAATTGAACCGTATGTGAAATATCACAGACGGTTCTATTTAAAAACCGTCTGTGATATTTGTATATCACGCAGCAGTTCATATTACAGATAAATGCATGATATCCTCGCGCTATAAATACAGAGTACCCCGCCCATTCCCATTTGAGCGCCACCCGATAAAAACACACCTGCTTGCTGGCAGAGAGAGAGAGGGAGGAGAAGGAGAGGAGAAAGGGAGGAGAAGGAGAGAAATCTCAAGAGATTTGGTATTTTAAATCGTGAGCTCGAGGGCAACAATCTATAACCCTTTAGAGCATCTGTAATTTACGTGCTTAATTAGTCGGTTCAAATGGCTAGATTTGATGCTAGGAACCGATTCCACACGTGGAAGCTGCCTATTCCGAAGCAAAACTCTAGGAATCGATGCAAACTTTTGCATTCAGATGCAAGGGAATAGAATAATATTTTTCATTGGGTGGTTGGCATATGCATTAAAGTTCTGTGAGGGGGAAGGAAATGGAGAGAGAGAGAGCGGTTGAGAGAGATTTTATTAATCTAATTTGACACTATATATTTTGTTACATGTGTAGCGTAGATGGACCGAAACTAGATGTATGGTATGAACCGTGTGAGTCAAGAGTACATTAATGACGTGGTTGCTTTTAGAAGAGCCACGGAGCAGGATATGTTGAAGAAGGGGATAAAATTTATGTACTATCCATGCATTGATTGCGGTAATCTGAAGATGTTTACCAACCCGGTGCAGGTAGAAGTACACTTGATTCGAAGGGGTTTCAAAAAAGGGTATACATGTTGGACCAGTCACGGTGAAGAGCAGATTACACAAGAAGTTAGTAATAACGACATCGCCGAGGAAGTCAACGATACGCCGGATGTAGACTGTGCTTTTGATGAGGATAGGTCATACGATGACAATCTGGATCAGATGCTACGCAATGCAGAAGAGAACTACAGTGAGAGAGAGTTTTGTAAATTCGAGCGCCTAATGGAGGACTCGGTGAGACCTTTGTTCCCTAGCTGCAAGCCGGAATACACAAGGTTGTCAATCGTGATTGAACCGCTTAAATTAAAGGCAAGCAATGGTTGGTCCGATAAGAGTTTTATGGCATTGTTAGGTCCCCTAGCGGACATTCTTCTGGAGGGAAACGTGTTGCCCAACACTACCTACCAAGCAAAGAAGGTTCTTTGTCCATTGGGAATGGAAGTAGAAAGAATACATGCATGTCCGAACGATTGTATCCTCTACCGTAAAGAGTATGCAGACATGCATGTATGTCCCGTGTGTTGGAAATATGCCCTAGAGGCAATCATAGAGATGATTGTATTTCATTATGTTCATAACTTTTGATAATATGTTATCTTGTTCCTTGAATGAATCATCAGTTATATAGATCAATGAGTATGTGACTTGTTGGTGAAACTCTTTATCTTATATGATGTCGTTCTAAAAGTATCCCTAGTCGAATGTCACTGGTCGGAACACCAGTGACTCCACAACTAGTACATGTATTGATTGATGACCATGTTTCACCGGTCATGGATATAGAGATATCGAATCAATAATGTGGACACATGTTAGAGAACATAGTGTTGGATAAGACCCACCTTGAGATACTATTGAGATTGTTATGATTCTATGTGTCGTTAGTTGGTCTCAAGCAATGATGATGTATAATCCTTAGACACGAGATCGGCATGGTTTCCTACATGCGTAATAGCACTCTTAGGGGTTGCCAAACGCTACTCAAATCTGGGTAGTTATAAAGGTAGCTTTCGGGTATGCTATGAAACATGTGGAGGAATGTGACTGATCGGATATGGGATTTGCCCTCCTAACATAACGGGAGAGATGTCTGGGCCTCGTTGTAGTCGAATAAAGAAAGTGCATGGCCATGCCACTAGTGGTCGAAGTGTCGACCACACGGTTATTCGACACTTGATCGAGAAAGTATTGAGCAGTCCATGGATGACATATTATCTCACGGAGTTCAACCGGATGTCGTGAGGCAAAGGGAGAATACATAAGCGAGTCGTTCGATGCCGAGGTCGAGATGGTCGAAGTCGTATGGAGATCGACCTAGTCGAAGACTACTCGGACATAATCACCAAGCGGTCGTGAGGAGTTGCAAGCTGGTCGTAGTTAGATACTAAGCGGTCGTAAGGAGTTACGAATCGTTGTAAGCGATTATGAACTAGTCGTGACTAAATACGAGTGGTCGTAAGTGATAAGGACACAGTCGTAGATCATATTGCATTAAGGTTCGTCCGATATATTTCGTGTGTGTTCGGGAATCGTTATGTCTTTGCTAGGTACCGCTAACGACTCGTGATCGGAAAGAGTTTCGAGTCACAACCGATTACACACGAACCTATAGGGTCACACACTTAAAGGGCAAGGATTTGATTTGGATGGAGATCCGAATTCTTATAGGCCACGAGTTCCTAATGGGCCTTCGTTGGAACCCATTATGGATGCCTATATTTAGAGAGGTGGTGGCATGGGGTGAAGTGATCGATCGGAAAATCCCGAAACCCTAATAGCCACGCTCTCCTCAACCACGCCGTCGGCGCTAGCACTCTGCGCGTGGTGTCCTGCCGTGCGTGTGGATACCTTGGAGGTGTTGTTGCGAAGCATCGGCACTGGGGCGATCCGCAACTCACGGCGACCTCGAGGCGGAGGAGAACTTGCGGCGTTCGTCGGAGTAGGAGGAGAAGGCGCAGAGAGCACGATGCGACACGATCGCATCAACTCGCTACATCGACTCTACTTCCGCTACGAGTCGGCGCGTCTAGTGGTAATCTCGTGATCTATTACTTGCGGTGGTTCCTTGGTTGCGCGGGAAAAAATTTTGTTTATGCTATCGTAGCCTTGCCGCGATCCAACAGTGGTATCAGAGCCATCCCGCTTAGTTTTAGATTCAGATTAGATGCATATGGTGATATGCGGGGAGTCATAGCTGTGATCTATTTCTATTTCTGTTGGTTGTTCTATGTGATAGATCGTTCTTGGCGATGGTCGATATGATCATCCAAGCGCGGTGGTCGTAAGGTGATTGATGATCGTTATTCGCGATCGTCGTGTTCATCGTCAGATCACGACTTGCGTCACTCGGCCGGGTTTCCGCCATCGGCGACGATGATCGTAAATCCATGGAGCACGCGAAGATCAACGGTTGATCGAATCGAGTTGCGATCGGAAAGGGTTAATGTGATTGATCCAATGCGATTTACATGGAAGGATCAGGAGATTGGATCTACATTGTCCGAAAATTTTCGCATACTGGGCTGCCGCCCTATGACCCGCGCTCCGCCACATGGGCGAAGGAGCCGCCAGCAGGACCTTAGAATATAGATAGGGCTTCCGCCCTTTGAGTGCGGGTTGCCACTCCGTGGATTAGGACCTTAACTTGGTTTTTGGTTTTGCTAATTCATGCCATACGTTAGATAGAATGCGATTCTATGCCTAACTTGTTTTTGTAGGATTTTGTGAATAGTATGACTCAGAATGTATGAGATGCATGTATGTGTGTAATGTTCATGACCGCGTGTCATGCTTATTTGCACCAAGGTCGTCTATATTTGTATAACGGCCTGCATGTCGACTTGTGATGCCTTTTCACCCTTTGTATTTTATCACTAGTACTATTAGCAGTAATGGTTTAGTGGGAGTACTTGGAGACATGGCGCACAGGAAGCACGGCGATGGAGATCACCTTATGGAAGGGTCATACTATATCACAATACAATATGATTGTCTGTGGATGCTTTTCTTTTGTTTATTTATTTCTATGCATGTTATTTAATTGCTTTGTATGCTCTTAACATGGTAGAAGTAAAATTCTCTTACTTAATATTGAGTTAAAATTGATGCCCTCCCAATTTGCTGCACCATCCAAAGTCTTGTATTTTAATGGTAGGTCTTGCCAAAGCAGAGTGCCATTAACTCTCCTTGACTAGATGGGTTTGTGTCAGACACTTACACGCTTAGCATTGGTCTAACTTGACAAGGTCATCATAACGGTTGTGGACCTTGGGGCATAGGGTTGGGCATCTGGAGCATAGAGATGTCGCCAACAACAAGAGTCATATAGAGATATGATTAGCAAGGGTTGCTTACCATATTCATTAATCTTCTAGCATGATGCCAAAGCTCACTAGAGATTAATTAATTATGGGTCTTGAATCACTAGAATGTCATAAGAGGATATGGTATTTAGTGGGAATATCTTTATTAAATTGTTTAATACAAGTTACTTTTGAACATATGTCTTAGTTTTGCATATTTTATGTTGTAGATCATGGCACCAACTGTTGTACCTACATCCAGCTTTGCTTTATGTTCGATACTTGATAAGGAAAAACTGAATGGAACAAATTTTGCGGATTGGTCCCGCAACCTAAGAATTGTTCTTAGGCAAGATAAAAAAGGAACATGTTCTAGAGGAACCAATTCCGGATGTGCTCTTTGAAAATCTGCTGCTACTTTTAAAAGCGCTATAAAAGGCATGTGATGAGTCCCTTGATGTTAGTTGTCTCATGCTTGTCGCTATGAACTCGCACCTTCGTAGCGCTTGAGAACATTGAGGCCTATGATATGATCGTGGCGCCAAAGGCATGTTTGAGACACAAGCAAGATCCGAGAGATATGAGATCTCAAAGAACTTGTTTGGGTGTAAGCTAGCTGAGGGTAGTCCGGTGAGCCCACATGTGATCAAGATGGTTGGTTACACACAGATCTTGGAAAAACTTGGTTTTCCACTTAGTCAAGAGTTGGCTACAGATTTGATTCTTGCTTCGCTTCTCGAAGCTATGGGCCGCTCATTCGAACTTCCATATGAATAGTTTAGACAAGAATCTCACCGAATCGCATATGATGCTCAAGACTGCAGAAGACAAAGATTAAGAAAAGCAATGATCATGTGATGATGGTGCAAAAGAGTACGAGCTTCAAGAAGAAGGCTAAGACTAAGGTCAATGGAAAGGGCAAGGCTAAAACTTGGATAAGATCCAAACCAACAAGCCTAAGCCCAAGACTAAGTCCGCCCGACTCAAGAGAATGAATGCTTTTATCAGAAAGAGCTAGGACATTGGAAGAGGAACCGCAAGAAATACCGGCCGATCCGAAAAGAATGGTGGGACTAAACCTTCCACTTCGTGTATTAATGTTATAGATGTTTTTCTTGCTGATTCTTACATTAACTCATGGGTATTTGATACCGGATCGCTTGCTCATATTTGCAATTCGATGCGAGTCTAACAAGGATTAGGAGAGTTGCAAGAGGCGAAATGGATCTTCGCGTCGGAATAAAGCAAGGGTGCATTAGCCGTCGGGACCTTGCCATTACTTTTCCTTCGGATTTATTATGGAATTAAATAATTGTTATTACGCCCAACCATGAGTAGAAACATTATCTCGCCTCATGTTTGATGGCGAGAGGGTTATAAATTCATTATTGAGAACAATGGTTATTCTATATTTTTGAATGAAGTCTTTATGGCTATGCACTGCCTTGAATGGGTTGTTTATTTTAAATCTTGATGTTGCACCTGTCTATAATATTAATGCGAAAGGCTTAGGCCTAATAACATGAATTCCACTTTTATTTGACATTGTCGTTTGGGTCACATAAGTGAGAAACGATGAAGAAGCTCCATGATGATGGAATTCTAAACTCATTTGATTTGGAATCATTTGAAACGTATGAATCTTGCCTACTCGGAAAAATGACCAAGACCCCTTTCACCGGCCGAGTTGAGAGGCGTCCACCGATTGGCACTCGTACATACCGATGTGTGTGGACCAATGAGCACGATACTAGAGGTGGTTTTCGTGACTTCATTACCTTCACCGATGACTATAGTAGATATGGATATGTCTACTTAATGAGGCACAAGTCGGAATCCTTTGAAAAGTTCAAGGAGTTCCAGAGTGAGGTGAGAATCAACTTGGCAAGACAATCAAATCCCTACGATCCGATCGTGGAGGTGAATTTTGAGCTATGAATTTGGTGATCATTTGAAACAATGTGGAATTGTTCCACACTTACACCACCGTGCACTCCACAATGGAATGGGGTGTCCGAGCGCGAATCGGACTTTGTTGGACATGGTTCGATCGATGATGAGCCAATCTGATCCGCCATTGTGTTTTTGGGGTTACGCTCTTGAAACTCGCGCTTTCACTTTAAATAAATTACCATCAAAATCGTAGATAAGACACCATATGAGATGGACCTGGAAGAGTCCTAGTTTGTCTTTTCTAAGGATTTGGGGATGTGATGTCTATGTTAAACGTTTGACGCCCGATAAACTCACACCCAAGTCCGATAAATGCTTCTTTATAGGATATCCTAGGGAAACCAAAGGATACTACTTCTACAACAGGAAGAGGGCAAAGTTTTTGTTGCAGAAATGATGTCTTTTGGAGAAAGAGTTTCTTTCAAAAGAAGTCGGTGGGAGAAAGGTGCAACTCGAAGAAATTCGAGAAACATCCAAAATGTTTCAACTCCACCGAACCTCTACAGATGAACAAATTGTTGTTGAAATCAGATGAGGCATCGCCCCACGTAGATCTAAAAGGCCACGCCAATTACCTATAAGGTATGGGCATGATGTATTATTGTTGAATAATGATGAGCCTAAGTCGATGAGGAAGTGATGATGGACCCAGACTCTGAGAGATGGCTTGAAGCCATGAAGTCCGAGATAGACTCCATGAGTGACAATCAGGTTTGGAACCTGGTCGATCCTCTTGATGGTGTTAAAACCATTGAGTGCAAATGGATCTATAAGAAAAAGATTGATATGGATGGAAATGTTTACATTCATAAAGCTCGACTAGTCGCAAAAGGGTTTCGACAAGTTCAAGGGTTGACTACGATGAGACTTTCTCACCAGAGCGATGCTTAAATCTATACGGATCATTCTAGCTATTGCTGCATATTTCGACTATGAGATATGGCAAATGGATGTCAAAACGGCTTTCCTTAATGGAAACCTAAGTGAAGATGTGTACATGACACAGCCTGAAGGTTTTGTCGATCCAAAGAATGCTAGTAAAGTATGCAAACTTCAAAAGTCCATTTATGGGTTGAAGCAAGCATATCGGAGTTGGAATATACGTTTTGATGAGGAGATCAAAAGGTTTGGTTTCGTCAAGAACAAAGAAGAACCTTGTGTTTACATGAAGGTTAGTGGGAGCGCACTCGTTATTCTGATCCTATATGTAGATGACATATTATTGATCGGGAATGACATTCCAATGTTGGAATCTGATAAGGTATCATTGAAAAATAGTTTTTCTATGAAGGACCTAGAGAGGCGAGATATATCTTAGGATAAAGATCTATAGAGATAGGTCAAGAAGGCTAATTGGATTATGCCAAAGTACTTATATTGATAAGATGTTGATTCGGTTCGACATGCGGGATGCCAAGAAAGGGTTCTTGCCTATGTCACATGGCATAAGTCTTAGCAAGAGTCGGTGTCCTTCGACAACCGATGAGCGAGACCGTATGAATGGTATTCCATATGCTTGACTATTGGATCCATCATGTACGCCATGATATGTACTCGACCGATGTATCATATGCTCTAAGTGTTACGAGTAGATACCAAGTCGATCCGGTGAAGGTCATGGGACATTTGTGAAAAACATTCTAAGTACTTGAGAAGGACTAAGGATGCGTTCCTAGTTTATGGCGGTAATGAAGAGCTCGTTGTAAATGGTTACACGATGCAAGCTTCCAAACCGACAAAGATGATTATCGTTCGCAATCTAGTTATGTGTTCATTTTGAATGGAGGAGCGAAGTCGGAAAAGTTCCAAGCAAGGGACGGTTCTTGATTCTCTGACGGAGGCCGAGTACATTGCGGCTCAAGCTGCGAAGGAAGGTGTTTGGATAAGGAATTTCATTATGAATTGGGTATGGTTCCGAGTGCCTTGGGCCCAATGGATCTCTATTGTGACAATAATGGTGCCATTGCGCAGCTAAGGAGCCTAGATCCCATCAAGTCCAAGCATATACTCGAGCGTTACCACCTTATTCGCGAATTGGTGGATAGAGGAGATGTTAAGATATGCAAAATTCATACGGATTTAAATGTTCTTGATCCGCTGACTAAGCCTCTCACACACCAAAGCATGAGGCGCACACAAGAGCTATCGGTATTAGATACTTAAATGATTGACTCTAGTGCAAGTGGGAGACTCTGGAAATATGCCTAGAGGCAATCATAGAGATGATTGTATTTCATTATGTTCATAACTTTTGATAATATGTTATCTTGTTCCTTGAATGAATCATCGATTATATAGATCAATGAGTATGTGACTTGTTGGTGAAACTCTTTATCTTATATGATGTCGTTTTAAAAGTATCTCTAGTCGAATGTCCTTTGGTGGAACACCGGTGACTCACAACTAGTACATGTATTGATTGATGACCATGTTTCACCGGTCATGGATATAGAGATATCGAATCAATAATGTGGACACATGTTAGAGAACATAGTGTTGGATAAGACCCACCTTGAGACACTATTGAGATTGTTATGATTCTACGTGTCGTTAGTTGGTCTCAAGCAATGATGATGTATAATCCTTAGACACGAGATCGGCATGGTTTCCTACATGCGTAATAGAACTCTTAGGGGTTGCCAAACGCTACCTGAATCGGGTAGTTATAAAGGTAGCTTTGGGTATGCTATGAAACATGTGGAGGAATGTGACCGATCGGATATGGGATTTGCCCTCCTAACATAACGGGAGAGATGTCTCGGGCCCTCGTTGTAGTCGAATAAAGAAAGTGCATGGCCATGCCACTAGTGGTCGAAGTGTCGACCACACGGGTTATTCGACACTTGATCGAGAAAGTATTGAGCAGTCCATGGATGACATATTATCTCACCGGAGTTCAACCGGATGTCGTGAGGCAAAGGGAGAATACATAAGCGTGTCGTTCGATTGCTGAGGTCGTAGATGGTCAAAGTCGTATGGAGATACGACCTAGTCGAAGACTACTCGGACATAATCACCAATCGGTCGTAAGGAGTTGTAAACTGGTCGTAGTTAGATACTAATCGTCGTAAGGAGTTCTGAATGGTTGTAATCGATTATGAATCGGTCGTGACTAAATACGAGGTGGTCGTAAGTGATAAGGACACAGTCGTAGATCATATTGCATTAAGGTTCGTCCGATATATTCGTGTGTGTTCGGGAATCGTTATGTGTTGCTAGGTACCGCTAACGACTCGTGATCGGAAAGAGTTTCGAGTCACAACCGATTACACACGAACCTATAGGGTCACACACTTAAAGGGCAAGGATTTGATTTGGATGGAGATCCGAATTCTTATAGGCCACGAGTTCCTAATGGGCCTTCGTTGGAACCCATTATGGATGCCTATATTTAGAGAGGTGGTGGCATGGGGTGAAGTGATCGATCGGAAAATCCGAAACCCTAATAGCCACGCTCTCCTCAACCACGCCGTCGGCGCTAGCACTCTGCGCGTGGTGTCCCCGCCCGCACGTGTGGATACCTTGGAGGTGTTGTTGCGAAGCATCGGCACTGGGGCGATCCGCAACTCACGGCGACCTCGGGAGCCGGAGGAGAACTTGCGGCGTTCGTCGGAGTAGGAGGAGAAGACGCGCAGCAAGAAACGCGACGATCGCATCAACTCGCTACATCGACTCTACTTCCGCTACGAGTCGGCGCGTCTAGTGGTAATCTCGTGATCTATTACTTGCGGTGGTTCCTTGGTTGCGCGGGAAAAAATTTTGTTTATGCTATCGTAGCCTTGCCGCGATCCAACACCGTGTGCAAAGCATCCCGATACAAGCGTCAGAATACTGCTAGGTTGAAGCAAGGGCTTCTGCTAAGATGTTGTGGTCTCTGCTTGTGATCCCACGTTTGAAGCGTTTATTTGCGAACCCAAAGGAGGCAAGATTGGTGCGTTGGCTCTCGGCGGACCGTAAGAAAGATGAAAAGCTAAGACACCCTGCTGATTCTGCTCAGTGGAGAAACTTCGATCGGAGCTTCGAAGAGTTCGGTGCAGAACCGAGGAACATAAGGTTAGGGTTGAGTACAGATGGAATGAATCCTTTCGGTAACATGAGCAGCCGACATAGCACATGTCCTGTGAATCTATGCATGTACAACCTTCCTCCTTGGCTGTGTATGAAGCAGAAGTACATTTTTGTAGTGATATATGTAATTCTATTTTTGTAGTGCCGCCAGCAAAAAAATGATGAGTTATGTGCAATCTACGTTTGCCATCATATGGAGCAAATCATTAGAGCTAGGAAGAAGGGTCCCGAGGTTTGTGAATCTCGAAATAATTATTTCCTAATTATAAATTTAAATATATATGCTTAACACTTTACTCTTGCTAGCGATAGGCCTTGAATATAGAATTAGATGGACTCTTTGAGAATGAGATCAAGGACATTCGAGGGAAGCTCATAGACTTTATCATATCGAGAGATAATTAAGGACAGGAGAATTTCACTCATTGCAGGCCAGCGCATCACCCCGCCGACACTTCTCAATCACCGCAAACAATGGACTCAATTGTAATCCAATTTATTTTGTAACAATACTTGAACAAATGTGATCTTTTGTAATTTATTTTGAGTAATGATCAGATTGAGTTTGTCGACAATTGATATGTGATGTATCTGTTTCTGCATGCTTTGTTTTCAGAGAGCATGGCTAGCAATTCCTGAGGCTAGCCAAAAATCAGTGAAAATGTAGTTAGTGTAATGAACTATCACAGGCGATTCTGTGTAAAAACCGTCTGTGAATGCAGTATCACAAGCGGTTCTATACACGAAACGTTTGTGAAGTCAGCGTATCACAGACGATTCTATGTAAAAACCGTCTGTGATACTCCGTCTTCACAGACGGTTTTTATATAGAACCGTCTGTGATACTCTGACTTCACAGACGTTCATATCGTAAGCATGTGAAGACGCGTCTTTGTGAGAACAGTATCACGAGTATTACGTTCTTGTATAAAACCGTCTTTGATACTCTGACTTCACAGACGTTTCGTTTATAGAACCGTCTGTGATACTGGCATTCAGTGATAACCACCTGTTATCAGAGACCAACTTTTCGAGATGGTTCGAAAACCGTCTATGATGACGGTTCTGAACCGTCTGTGATGACTGTTTCTGTAGTAGTGTCACTTCAATTAATACAGTAGTACACCAATGCCCTTGATAAGAATATAACTCCACTGCTACCATTTTGCATGGAACTCATTATTTTCATTTGCGAGTATTATAAATAATGCAAAAAAAAATAGAAACAGCAGACACAAAATTTACGTGAAAAACTTTTTCAGAAAAAATCACGGACGCAAGATAGAAATATCACTGCATGAGGATATGTTTTGTAATATCCCGTTTAAACTTTAGGGGATTAAAGGAGTGAGAAAGGAAATTAAGCTAGAATTAAAGTGGAATTTAATATTTCGGAGTGGGGAATTAAAACTCAAGTCTTCGGCCCACGACCTCTTGGCCCAAGAGGGGAACCAGACGGCCCTGAAGTGGAACCAGGGGGCGGCTCCCAACAACCCTAGCCCTGCCGCCTCCCCTACCTGCCGCACCTCCCCTTTGCCTAGCGTTGCATGCAAGTTCCTACGCCGCTTCCCCTGCTACTGCATGCTCTCCTGAGCAACCTTGCATGCATGCCAGAGCTAGCTACTTGCTGCTAACTCTTCCAAGGCCTGCATACCTAGCTAATCTTAGTTGCCCTACCAGGTGAACCCTGCTTGCAAACCTGCGCCCCTACTGCATGTGCCTACTGTGCTGCCCGGCGCCCCTGTTGCTTGCTGCTTGTTTGTCCTTCAGCCAAGAGTAGGGCTGGAAACGAGCCGATTCGAGCCGGCTCGAGCCAGGCTCAGTCAGGTTTGTTTGAACAGTCAGCTTGGCTCATTTTGAACACGAGTTAGGAGGGTGGCCCAGCTCGGCTCGAAGAAGGGCTCGAGACGGCTCAAGTTGGCCCGCAAGCCAGGACCAGACAACCTTCGAGCGACCGAATACATGCCTATCCCAGTTGCTTTCTGAATGCTGGTCGCATTCATCCAATCATCTAATGTGGCGGTGATGGACAGATCGTCTACAGATTGTCAACCTATTGTAATATCATCTCTTGTAATTTTGGCCGTGGTCCAAGATCCAAACGTGGACAATGAAACAGCAAGAGGTATTGAACAATAAACACAGTGCATAACATCAAATCAAGAAACAGAGCAGAGCACCGGCCGGTTCTCACGAGCTCTGGACGAGATTTTATCATCTATAAATTTTACCACCTACAAGAAACATCCAACAAACAAAAGAGGATACGCCACTCGAACCATATTTACCACCAACCAAACAGATTCTTGCATCCATGTGGATAAACCGATAAAAATTTCAGGATTCTAATCTACTCCCCAAAGGAACCAACATCAGAGAGTATTCCACTCCAGTTCTTACACACGCACAGACACACACACAAAAGAAGACACCATAGCCGCAAAGAATAGGAGAAACAACAAAGAAAGATCACCTCCGGGATCAAATTCAGCACCGGACAATCCCGATTCTTGGACTTTGGGAGCACACCCTTGTACACCTAGCCGAAGCCACCGGTGTTGAGCAGCTGCTTGTTCTTGAAGCCCTTGGTGGCCTGGAAGAGCTCCTTGTACGAGAATTGGTGCGACCCGAAGATGAGAGGAAAAACAGTTTTTCCAAATTTAACCAAGAATAAGGTGAGATGAGCAAGCTAAGATAGATAAGGAGTAAAATCTGAGAACTTACTTAAGTTTTTATCAACTATTTGAAAGTAAGTTTTCAAATATCCTAAAGGCGACCAAGCTAGGGGTTTCTACGGTCAGTATGGCTCTGATACCAACTTTGTGAGGACCCGGAATATTTAACTAGTAACACTTAACCTCCAAATGGCTCTAGCGTTACTAATTAAACATTCTAAGCCTCGATGGTCATATGCTTCCTGCACTGCAGCATATGCACATCATCACAAAATTACACATCATTTCCATACATATACATCACTAGGTTTAACAACGACATACATAAAGTAAAGTTATTACAAAAGAGAGCCGACCGCCAAATAGAACAATATACAAGAATGACAATGAAGCAAAAGCGCCATAAGATGGCTAGAACAAAAGTCGACCGGTTAGCCACACAACCCACAAGGCAACCGACCGGCCGCCAAGCTAGTCGCCCATAGCTACCACAACACGACTCACAAAAGTGAGGCCCTCGTGCTCACCTTCTTCCTCTCGCAACAAACAATTAAGCATAGCAACCGAGTACAAAGATTGTCTTTGTACAAGATCGACGTGTGGAATAGCGGACCTATTCATAAACTACATGCAAGCTTATTTAGGTGGAGGTTGTATGTCTCATTTTGCATGAAGCCAACTTTATTTGCAATAATGTAATACATTTTAAAAGCAAGTTTGCAAATCTGTTTTGTTATCAAAGTAATGATAAGTAAAGATACATACAAGTAACCACCGAAGTGACCATCCCAATAGCCACCACAACATAGCACTAATCCCGATTCGTACCACCCATCAAGTTTTAATTTAAAAGGTTGTAGTCTAACTCTTGAAAGACCTTGCCAAGCGTGTCCATAACCTAGACGAGGCTATTCGAATAGTTTTAACCTGCGCAGGGTGTACCAATGTACCCACACTTCGGATCGCCTTCAAGCCACAAGCACACTACCGAAGGTATGCCGCACGGCTAAGTCCTACGAGACATTTCCAATCTTGTGTATTAACTACGAGCCGCTCATATGGATAGAAACCCATATGCTTACATTGCAAGCCGAAGACAACAAATCCCATCACGGTGAAGTCTTTCGGACACTACAATGCTCCCAACACCATCCCTCCCGCGACTCCTGCGACTGGAGCCAATACACGCCAAAGTACTAAGTCAAGAGAGGTCCCATACCCTCTAATGTGGTTAGCACGCTAAAATGCTTAGTTTAGTGTAACAAGATGTTCGGTCCTTGTTGACTCGGGCACCATTCCAGTCACACCCAAAATCACACCATCATACCATTGTGCCCAAGTCTAAATCATTTTGTTTTCAGTTTTAGTTTTCATAAGTAGACATGGCACAAAGTGGAAATCATAAATCATAATAAGTTTTGTGTGATCAAGGTTATCGACAAGTCGATAACCGCCCATTTCTACCGAAGCTAAGCATGGCTAAGCAATTAATTCGTAAACTACTAAGTGACAAGAGCTCATCCACGAACTCTAAATCACAGCAATGCCTAGGCTCATGGTAGTAGAGGATACTCATTTGCTAAGGAAATGCATCTACTAGGCCAACTAACGACAATAGTTAAAACAAGATAGCAATGCATACATAGAAGTTGAAAACAACATAAATACTTAAAATACTGGGATTAGCATGATCAAACCGCTTGCCTTCTTGTCGTTGCTCAAAGCTGTTGTGGAGGGTCGCTCTCGGGATTACGCAAATGTCGAATCCTAGCTTAAAAGGCAAAAGAACCAAGAACAACCAATAAGACTAGCAACACTTTAAACAAAAGAGCAAGCAAAAATTATCCAAATGCTACAAAATTTACACATAAGGCATAATACGAATATACCTAGACATAGAAACTGGAAAAACCTAATTTGGATTTGTGGTGCAAAAGATATTACCCAAAACCCATTTTCTACCATAATAAGGTCTGTAGAAAAATATTTTCTAGAGGTTTTCTGGACTTGAAAATTTTATGATAGGTTGCTACTGATATTTCAAGGCTAATACAAGTGGTTTCATCTTAATTGGAGTTAAAATGATTTAGTTATGATTTTTTTAAGTTCTAAAACTAGCATATATCATTTCTCAGGAACATGAATAAAGACAAAGCCTAGTTCAAATTAAAGCATGTCTACATGCCACATTTACTAGGTTGAGTTTGCTCAATTTGCAACTACAGAGAGGAAGTTATGTGTTTTACAAATTTTTCCATGAATTTCTAGGCATCATCTCTCATTAACAAGATCATGTTTGTTTAAATCATTTTACGCTACAAAACAGGGCCTAATTTCATTCTCAGTTAAAGTTCATACTATAACAAAGCTACAAAGAATGGAATCATTCAAAAGGAGTTAAAATGACAAAGTTAAGCACTTTTGAAATTTGAAACAATAAAGACTAGGAAACTTTGAGCTCTCGGGAGGTCCAACCGAATCGAAGACAAAGGAGAGGTCGTGGGCGTCGATCTTGCATCGCAGGCCACAGACCTCGGCCTGGCGCGACGGAAGACCTCCTCCCGCGATCGGGAGGTCCGGACCGTTGAGATCGATCCAACGATCACGACCGGTCGCGTGCACGGCGCGCACGCAAGGAGGTCACGCGCTTAATCGAGGTCGTGACCGTCGGATCGAGATCCGCGGTCCCGAGCACTAGAGGAGGTCCTACGGGTAAACCTTGGAGAGAGGTCTAGGCGGCTAAGAGCTCACGGAGGAGGTCTTCAACGGTCTAGATCTCCGAAGGAGGTCTTTAACGGACACGATCCCGAGAGAGGAGGTCTGGGCGATCAAGATGAGCGAGGAGGTCCTAAGGCTTTAAATCTGAGGAAGGAGGTCTAGCCCGTTAGATCTAAATCTAACGGTTTAGACCAGAGGAGGAGGTCCCAAAGCTTCGGATCTAAAGGATGAGGTCCTAGACGGTCAAGATCTACTCAGGGAGGTCTTGATCGGCTGGGATTGACACGAGGAGGTCTTGGATGGCCAAGATCTTCTCGGGGAGGTCCTAAGCGATAGGGTTTTAATCGGAGGAGATCTGGACGGCTCGGATTAGACCTAGGGAGGTCCTGAACGGGGGTGTTCCTTGTAGAAGGCCAGGGGTGGCTTTTTACAAAGGGGACCCCGAGGGTGGTCCTGAGGTGGTCTTTGCATAATGACCAAGGGGAGGTCTTTTGCAAAGAGGACCTCGGTGGAGGTCCAGGGGTGGTTTTTATAAAGGGCCACGAGGAGATCTTTTGCTGGAGTGGTCCTAGCGGCGAGATTTAACTGTGGTGGTCTGGACGGCTAGGATCCCAACCAGAGGGGAGGTCTTACACTTAAAGGTTTTCACGGGAAAGATCTAAAGGCCCAGATCTAAACTTGGGGAGGTCTTAGACGGCTACGAAGAACCCGAGGAGGTCCAAAGTGCTTTTAAAGGCGCGGGACCTCCGGACTTTAATCCTAGGCCTAAGGCCCACAAGACAGCGACACCACGACACAGATCAAGACAAGGTTAATGCGCCAATGATAGCAATAATTGGGCATTAATGGTGTCCTAACAAAATGACGAAAACGAGAGTTTTGAACCGGCAAATCCCGAGCGGGCTCAACGGTTTGCCGCCGGCGATGGGGACCTCGCCGGCGCCGACCAAGGGCACCGATGTACTCGCAATAGTGTCGCGGACCTAGCGGAGGCACTCTCGGCCGGCGACGGTTTTAAACGCCGCGAGCCGAGAATGGCGGAGGACAAGCTTTTGGCAAAATCCAAAATGGTGAACCGAGCGCCACGAGCTATGCTAGCTAGACCTTAAGCTCTAAGGGACTAAAATGAACTCACCGAGGGCACGGAGTGGTCCAGAGGAGGTCGGAGGAGTGACGGCGGAGTAGATCACCGAGTCGAGGAAGAAGGGAGGTGCTCTCACCAATCAGATCTCCCAAAGTGGTCAACCCCGTGAGAGGCAAACCAGAGAGATTAGGGAGGGTCCTAGGCGACCAGAGAGGACCAGAGGAAGAGAAAGGAACCAATGGAACCACTGGAGCTCAAGGTGGTCTTGGGAGCTCCAAAGCGGCAATGGAGGTTTGGGGTGGTGCTCTTGGGCGCTTGAGCTTGGGGCTCACGCTACAATCGAGGGAGTCCAAGCACACTAAGAGCGAGAGAAAGAAGAGGAGAAAAGAAGGTCTCGGGCTATTCATAGCACGGGAGCTTGGCAATGGTGTGGGCAAAAGCTCATCAGTGAGCATGAACCATGCCCTGCCATGGACCGATTGGATTTGACAAGGGTAGGTAGGGCGAGGTGGTGGAGACTTTGGAGGTTAAAGCCGATCGGCAATAAATGCATGTCGTAGAAAGAGCCGTTGACAAGAGGCAAAGGTGACATCTCACCGCCTCTAACCGCGCTCGATCGACACACGCGCAGTGCGGAAAACCATGATGACCGGACCTCCGTGAGGTCGTGAGGAAGAGAAACAAAGCCGAGGGGAGGTCTGGACGTCCCGGATGTGCTCGGGAGGTCTGGACGTCCCGGATCACCCGAGGTGGGGAGGTCTTCTTGCGGTGAGGAGGTGCGGGAGGTCGTGAGCCACACGATGGGGATCCAGTGGCTTGGACCACCCGGCGCCGAGGGCGCTCAAGAGCTCCTCGGATCAGGGGGAGGTCGCGAGCATTGGATTGAGATCTAATGGCTCAGCTTGCGCGCAAAAGCTTGAGTCCGAGCGCGGCGCTGGCGACGTGGTCCAACCAAGTCGGTTGAGTTGGGCTCGGGTCCGAGCCCGAGTCTGACTCAACCAGATTTAGTCTTTCTGGTTTTAGAAGGAGCTGCTCTTTGGAGAATTGTTTGAGGCAGCAAACCGACTCCAAAAATTACGAAATTTTTACAGGAGCTGGCTGACTCAAACGAGGACCTAGCATAAAATTTTCAGAGGCTTTGGTGCTGTGGATTTTCCTCCAAAAATTTAACAAGGTGCTGGTCCAAAGTTTGACTAGATTTTGAATTGGGTTGACTTTCCTCCAACAGCATTCAAACAATTTCTAAAAATTGTGAAACTTTTCAGAGGGGTCACATACCATCCCAAGAACTTAGGAAAAATATTCCCAGGAGATGATCCAGAGGTTTGACAAGATTGTTTTTGAAAGCTCAAGATTTGGATCAAAAGACTTGTGACTTCGTATTTCCATAATTTCTTGTACAATACTTGCTTGGTACAAAAGGAAATACAGGATGTAAGAAAAAGTTTTAATTTCTACTCATTTTCTTACATTGGAAACACAAGCTCAAAATTGGGATGTTACACTGGGCCTTCGTGGGGCGAGCCAAATGAGGCTTGCGAGCCGCTCACAAGCCAGCTCGAGCTTAGCTCATTTTGTTTGCGAGCTGGACAACGGGCTCAGCTCGGCTCGAAAATTCATGAGCTTGAGCTGGCTCGTGAGCCTGAGCTATTTTTCTAGCCCTAGCCAAGAGAGAGGGAGAAGCCAAGTGCTCATGTGTGCTGCTGCTGATGCGTATGCTTTTGCTGGGATCTTCTGTGCTGCCAAGGAAGAAGAGGAGGGAAGAGGAAAGGAGAAAAGGGAGGAAGAGAGGAAAATTCGCAGGGGTTTTCGTGATCCGTCGTGATCTTCAAGGGTAATATATGATAATCCCTAGGTATTGACTTGGATTAGTCGCTGCTAAATTTTGTAGGTCATTTTGATTAGGGGAAAAATAGTTTTCAATCTGTTCTAGTTCATCCAGGATAGGTGTAGCACCTTGCGGGGGTGATTAGGGATATTTAGAATCGGATTTAGAGATCGATCTAATTAGAGAAAAGTTAGATATCTCGTTAGCTTTCCAGGAAGATCTGGAACAATAGAATCGGAGTAGCGAGCAAAAAGATACGATCTTTTGAAGGTCGTTGTTCAGATTTTAGACGTAGCTGGGCGACGTTGTGAAGAAGTGTTGGTTTCATATAGTAGATGGTAAAATTAAATATCGGGGTCAACTTGAATAATGTAGGATATTTGTGTAGTTTTGGAACTCATATTAAAGATATAAAATTGTGAAACAGACTGTTTTGACAGATTCTGAAATGGTATTTGGGTAAAGAAACAGGGTAAAAAACGATAGAATCAAATGTTCGTCATAACTAGAAAATTATAGGTTTTTTTGTGGGGATTCCACAAAGTCTTAGGTGGTTGAATTTGAAGTTCGGATGAATACGTTAGAGCTGTTTCACTACTGGGACAACGGGTAGTGCGTCCAGTAGTTTTGGGTTAAATGGGTCGGTTTGGCGTAGAAGTGCGATGATGGTTAGAATAAAGTGTCGGTGCTGTGATGTTATGATTTTGAGATGTATTTTAATTGTTTGTCCAGGGAGCGTGGTCTCTTGTGCTTTGCCGCCGCTTCGCTATCCAACTTCACAGGGATAAAGAGACAAGTGCATGGTAAACACTATTCATTGGTTGATCACTGTAATTCTTTACCACTCATTACCATTATATTGTTTATACTTTTATTTTATTTAATTGCAAGCAATGTGAATGGTCATAATTTTATTCGTATTGACAGAGATGAGAATATTGGATAATGTTAATAATGATGAATTTATGAATAGTTGTGCATTCATAAAATCATTGCATATGAGAAGGTGATCATGTTGATCACAACTCCACGGGAGTGAAGAAGGTCACCGATCTTTGAGGAGGACGTGCTTGGTAGTGAACATTGTCGCAGGTGTTCACTCATGCTATACCAGTATACGCAAAAGAAGTGCACGTGGATATGTAGTGTAGAGATGCATTGAATGAAAAATATTTGGTGATTGTGTATGAGAATAAAGAGAAGAGCATTGAATGATTGATCATGAAAATTAAGAAAAGAGAACAATTGATGTCGATAATGATATTTTTATTGCTAATTAGCATTGTTCATTGTTCATTATTATGCTTGCTGAGTCGTGGATTCACCATTGCTTTACTGTTGTTTTTAGGTGACCGTTGACGATATTGCTCATGGGAAGGGAAAGCACACACTTAGATTCACGTCATTTACTCAATTACAAGAACTATTGATCATGAGACAATTTATTAGTATAATAAATTATAATTAGGAATAGATATTATTGCATAGCCTTAGTTGATTATTCATTAAATAGATTTGATTGGTTTAGTGTTGCGTTGATCTTTGTTTATTATTTTGGCATGCTTTCTATGAATTAATTATCAATGATTTCTTTGTTGTTATCCTTGAGTTATTGTAAACCATGTTCGGGTTTTATCCTTGAGTACGAAACTAAATTTATATCATACTCAAGCTTAATTCATAGCACACTCAAACTCAACAGCAAGCGTTGGATTTCCAAAAGATTTTCCATTCAATGCCTGGTCCTCCACTCCGGCCTTCCCAAGCATCAATGGCCAAAAATGGCAAACACAAACACATACCCAAAAACGTTTTTTTTTGTAAAAAAGAAAAAACAGAAACCGGAGCCCCGTTTTATAAACCGCATTAAAATACCGCAGGAGAAGCAAACCCAGAACGCAATGGGAAAGCTTGACCGGTCAACGCCACCTCAAACCTGGATTAAACGAACCCGTGATTAACACGGCCCGAGGGCACCAAACACAAAGGGGCTGTTGGTTTGCAAACAAAACCAAATATTGGTAAAACCAGTAAAAAATAGTTGTTATTTTGGGCTATTTGATTTGCTTTCAATGTTGCCAATGTTTGCTTTACCAAAATTTAGTAGCTTGAACAAATTTGATAGACATTTGGTTTACTACCAAACTTTGACGAGATTTCTTTCTCTCTTAGCTATCTAGTTAATTTTTTTTAGCGAATCTTTGGTGAAAACAATAGTAGCCAATTTAGTGGCCAAATTTTAGTAAGGTTTGATAGTGCAAATTTGTCTTCAAACCAAACAGCCTATTGATTTTCTACTAATATTTGGTAACACTTATAAAAATTTGGTAACTTCAGTGTGAAATCCGATGTCATAAGTGGGCAATCCAAGGACGAGAAAATTACTCAATTTTTTTTGATAATGCTAAAATTCAGCTTAATCACGATTCAAATAACGTTCTTTTCATCCATAGTTGGTTTTGAGCAGATTCTGACTACGCAAAGTTTTAGGTTAGCTCATTTTGCTCGTCGACCAGCCCCGAAATTTAACGCGGGGAATTTAGAAGTCTGGACCCAAATGGCCTCACAGAGCAACGTAATTCCAGAAATGGCCCTTGTATCGCGAAAATTCCAATTCTAACCTCGGCGCTTGTGCGATGCAGACAAAGAAGAATCGAGTTGCTACGCTCGCCGACCGCCGCATTCTTGCGCGGCGGCAGAAGAAGCTGCGCCTCCGTCGGCAGCATCTCGGCTCACCGCCACGCGGCTGCGCGCCGCTTCCCCGGCCCCGCCACGCCGCCGCACCGGCCGCCAAGATGTCGTTTGAGCGGCAAAGAAGAACTACATCTTCTTTGTATCGATGCGCGACATGTTGTTGTCTTGCCAATTGGCATGGCAGCACCTACATGCTGCCAACTGACACGGCATTAGGTACTACCATGGGGTTAGAACTGGAATTTGCACGCTAAGAGGGCTAGTTTAGGAATTAACGAGGCGCTAAGGGGCCAAAACAGTCCAGATTTCGGAATTTACGGCTCCCGCTCCGTTCGTTCCCTACCGGTCCGTGTGGGCCCCACGGCTAAGTCATTCCCACGTAGTACCTTTTTCACCGACACCCGCGGTAAAAAAACCCCCCGGGGAGTTACGGCCGTCCGATCCCCCGACCGGTCACATCCAGCGGCGAAGACACGCGCGCCCCGCACCACATGCCCCCATTAATTGCGCTGCAAGCTCTACTGCTAGCCTCTAGTCCGTCCATCAGTGACCAGTCTCAGCAACCCCCGCCCCCCAACCCACCCTCTCGCCACCTCTCATCGGCGGCGGCGGCGACCTCCTCAGGCCACGAACCCCAAGGAGCCGGGCGGTAAACCCACGGATCACCCGCCTTGTGTTGAGCGCCCGCATTCTGGTTCTCGTCTCTTCCGTCTCCGCGTGATCCGGTGAGCATTTGCTTTGCTCTCCTGCTCCTCCGTCACGGTGGAATTGGTGGTGAGGTGCCGGAGGAGGAGCTCTGGCGATGCGGCGCGTAATGGTTGTGGTGCGGGCGGGGGTTTCGCCGGGTGGTGTGGGTTTGGAGGGGTTTTGAGCGGCGGGGAGGTGGATTTGGTGGGGATCTGCTTCTGGTTCCGGTGTTGGTGTTTGATCTGGTAGAAAGGAAAGGTGTGCTTTTCTGGGATCGATTTGTGAGAGCTACGTGCTCAGATCGCGATGTTTTGGTTGGATGCGTGGTGCTTTCTTGTTCGGTCAAATGCGGTCAAAGAGCTTGCAGTTTTATGGGATTTTACCATGGTGTGGGATTTGAGGGTTTTGGGGTGATTTCCTTACCTGGGTTGTAAGGTAAATCTTAGCTGTGGGATCCCCCCTAGAGTTTAGGTGTTTAGATGCTTTTATTAGTGGCAATGGTGGGGTGATTCTAGTGTCAGTATGGCCATTAGCTCTTTGATTAATTATTGTGTCTAATTTGGAGATAAGTTTATTAATGAGTCATAGGGAGCAAAAAATGAAAGAATGCTTTGTTGTCTTACTTGCGATGCATGGCCAGATTTAATGCCTGCTCTAGACCGACATGATTGTTGGGGAGGTTTTGTTTGATTATGCGTTAGTGCCGTCAAGTTTGGAAGTGCATTTCCTGTTAGACTTCTTAATTCTGTAAGCAAGAATTTTCTCAAGTGACTCTGCTTCCTTACAGGTTCCTCTGTTCTGACATGGCCAGCGAAATTACGTGCGGATCCTTGCTGCAGAAACTGCAGGTATGCGGTTGTTATTTGTGCTTTGCTAATTGCAACAAGGGTCTCTGTTTTTCACCTTGACTTGTGTAGTTGATGGTGATATTCTTCTTTTTTGTTTTCAATTGTAGTTGATATGGGATGAAGTTGGTGAGAGTGACGAGGACCGCGACAAGGTCCTGTACCAGCTAGATCAGGAGTGCCTGGATGTTTACAAGAGGAAAGTTGATCAGGCCACGAACTCAAGGGATCTCCTTATCCAGGCGCTGGATGACTCGAAGATTGAGCTTGCCAGACTTCTTTCTGCTCTTGGAGAAAAAGCTATAGTAAGAACTGTAAGTGATTATTGCCAGTGCGTCGAATAATCATTGGTTGATTTCAACCTAGAGTAGCTCTGAGGAGGAGTACATGCATGATACAATGTACTAATGTTGTGCCTATTTAGTGGAACTAGGGTTCCAGCTTATAAAGTTTATATGAAGTATCAATTCTCACAATATTCTTTGACTCTTGAATGTCTTGTGCACAAGATTTGATGTTCTAACTCAGAAGTCAGATCATAACTCATTCTGAATGTTTAGATTCATTATATCTTTATTATTGGAAGTAAAGTCAAGGATGCTCAATACATGCAGCCTGAGAAGACAGAGGGGACCATCAAGCAACAGCTAGCTGCTATAGCGCCAACACTTGAGCAATTGAGTAAGCAGAAAAAGGAGAGAGTAAGGGAATTTGTTAATGTACAGTCACAAATTGATCAAATATGGGGTGAGATTGCTGGCACCATAGAGGTAGGTGAGCAGGTGGCAACACCACAAGTCAACGAGGATGATTTGACACTTGAGAGGCTTGAAGATTTTCGGTCTCAACTCCAGGAGCTTGAGAAAGAGAAGGTATTTTCCTCTCTCTTCCCTTCATGATGGTTTTGACGCTTGACCATTGCTTCATCATTGGTTCCCCATGGCTAACAAGATCTTTTTCCCGCATGAAATTTGTTTTGCAGAGCAATAGGTTGGAGAAGGTTCTTGAGTATGCAAGCATGGTACATGATCTCTGTACTGTATTGGGGATGGATTTTCTCAGCACAGTAACTGAAGTTCATCCCAGTCTAGATGACTCTATTGCTGACAACTGCAAGAGCATCAGCAACGATACATTGTCAAAACTTGACAAGACAGTAGCCACGCTTAATGAAGATAAAAAGTTGAGGCTAAGCAAGGTAAAAGCACATTACTTAATCCTTCTTAAAATCTGAAATGCATGCCCTTTTACATGCACAATCTCATCAGTGGCTCATTTCCTATTCTCAGCTTCAAGAGCTTGCTGGTCAACTCTATGATCTTTGGGATCTCATGGATGCTCCCATGCGAGAAAGGACCATGTTTGATCATGTCACCTGCAACAGATCAGCATCTGTAGATGAAGTCACGGCACCTGGAGCTCTTGCCCTGGATTTAATTGAACAAGTGAGATTAAATCTTAAATTATTTGGTAGGATTACTGCCTGGTATGAATTGTTCCTTCCACCCTATTTGACTTTTTCTTTCCAAATTGTTCAGGCTGAGGTAGAGGTTCAAAGGCTAGACCAGCTAAAATACAGCAAGATGAAGGAAATAGCTTTCAAGAAGCAAACTGAGTTGGAAGACATCTATGCTGGTGCTCACATAGTAATTGACACTGCTGCAGCCCATGAGAAAATATTAGCCCTTATTGAGGCAGGGAACATAGAACCATCAGAACTGATTGCAGATATGGAAGGCCAGATAGCAAAAGCAAAGGAAGAAGCATTGAGTAGAAAAGAAATATTAGATAAAGTTGAAAGATGGATGTCTGCATGTGAAGAAGAAAGCTGGCTTGAAGATTATAACCGGGTATGCTAATAATTGGTTTAGCAAATCAATAGTACTGCTGCATGTATTCTGTGATTATTTAAGTGATATTACCAAACTGTGCTGGTTTTAAAATAGCTTCTCACACAATTAAAAATCCTTCTGCAGGATGACAACAGATATAACTCAAGCCGGGGTGCCCATCTGAATCTCAAACGTGCAGAAAAAGCTCGTGTTCTTGTTAACAAGATTCCAGGTACTTGTTTGAAAGATAACAGAGTATTTCCGTTGCTTTGGCTGTGAATAATTTTATGCCTTGGAAGATCTATTTAGGTTCATGGGGCTTATTTTTAGCTATGCTGGTTATTTCTGGGTAAATTTATGGAGTATGGTTACTTCAATTCTGCTGGTCATACATTTTGCTTTATTGCTTGCTAATGTAATGACTGTTTTCATTCTAGCACTTGTTGAAACTCTGGTGGCCAAGACCAGGTCATGGGAAGAGAGTCGTGGTCTGTCCTTTATGTACGATGGTGTACCTCTTCTAGCTATGTTGGACGAGTATGTTATGCTTAGGCAGGAAAGGGAGGAAGAGAAGAAAAGAATGCGGGTAAGTGCTACTTGATCTTTAAATCTGGATGCCACTGGTTCCTGAATTTGGAATGGCCTTGAATTGTTAATCAATTCTATTTAAATCTCTGACATTCTGTCTATATTTTGAAGTTACAATATCAATATTTTGAAGTTACGATACGCTGAATGTGTTTTGCAACTGGCATTTGGGTCATAGATTTGCATTCCTCTATTGCATTTGGCTTCGCCATCAATTGCCGGTTTGCTATGCTTAATGATTCAGTTAATTTGGATGGTGTTGTGATACCTAATCATAGCTAGGGAAAAATGAAAATTGGAACAGTACATCGCCACTTCATGGAGTGCCTAGATTGTTTCTATATGCGGCATATGCTTCCGACCGCTGCTTCCGCAATATTAACCATTTTGTCTGGTGCTTTCACATCCCAGGAACAAAAACGCTGCTTCCGCAATATTAACCATTTTGTCTGGTGCTTTCACATCCCAGGAACAAAAACGCTACGTCGAGCAGCAACTGAACACTGATCATGAAGGGCCATTTGGATCACGAGTGAGCCCTAATAGACCAGCCAGTGCAAAGAAGGTACCTGGCCCAAAGCCCAACGGCAGCGCCTCAAATGGCACTCCTCCGAATAGAAGACTATCAATCAGTGGTCAGCAGAACGGTGGCCATGCTGTCAGGTCTGGAGGGAAGGATAGCAAGAGAGATGTGGCGAAGACAGCATCTCCAGGGAATGGAGCTTCAGCTGCTAAGGAAGACGCATTCTCCCACGTTTCTGGCTCCGATCCGGTTCCAAGTACACCATGATGTTGTGATCTTCAACTTAATATGGTATATTAGATAAAAATGACATTTTCTGATGTTTTCCATTGTTTTGTGGTAATATAATGTAATGTGTTTGTAGCGAGGAGTAATTATATGACGTCCATCCTTCAGCCGCTTGGCCAGGATTGTTTACCTCTGGTGTTAAGTGGTGTTCCACTTTTGATTGGTTCACTCAGCCGTACTATTTCTACTTCTGATCAGACTGTCTTTGCTGGTCTGTATTATTTGTTAACCGGTTTGCAAGTTGAAATGGCTTTGGTGTCTCACCTTCCCTGGTCATTGCCTCCTACGAACACAACGTACTTTGTATTACCTTCGGATTTCACTAGCATGTTGTGTTGCTGGTGATAAATTTATCTACTTGGTAGAAATTGATTTTTTATGACGTGTTGAAATGACACTAGACTAAATAGCTACCTACTAATGTCTTATTATATCATTGAATGTAGGAATTTCACATGAAACGGCTTAATTTTTGCAGGAATCAGGAAAATTTTCTGAGATCCAAATAAGCCTTATATTCTGAAAAAATGACTTCACTTGAGAATAAAGGTTGTATCGACAATTCAAGTGCAATCCTAGCTTGCTCTCCAAAAGTACCCCTAGTGTTACACAAAAACTTCAAAGTGGTACGCTACGTCAAGTAAAAAAACCCCACTTACAAAAACAACAAGAATGCTTAGCATGGACGAGAACTTTTGACAAAAATTTTTCTCCATGGAACTCTCTCCCCAACAAATAGGGATACTTTAGATATCATTGATAGCCGGCAGATTTAGGGGTGTTCATCAGGGTATTCGGCAAATATGATTTTTCTCTCTCTAAAATATGGTATTTGAAACTACATACCAGATTTCCAAATAAATCAAAGTCACAGACGGTTTTAAATACAAACTGTCTGTGAAAAACCGTCTGTGAAGTATCACAGACGGTTTGTGATGTCGTCACAGGCGGTTTTTGTCTGAAACCGTCTGTGATTCGCAGCGGGGGTTCGAAAAATTTTAAACACGTGCGTGAAAGGTAAAATATTTTGACGCTGTTCTTATATATTATAGCCGAATCGAGGCGGGATGTGCTAGAGTACGGCACGATGATCCAGGCCAGCCTGAAGGCAGTCGAGACGCTCAATGAGCACGACATCTTTGTCACCGTAGTTGATGCCCGCTTCTGCAAGCCGCTCGATACGGAGCTCATCCAGGAGCTCGCCATCGAGCACGAGGTCCTCATCACCGCCGAGGAGGGCGCCATCGGAGGGTTCGGCTCCCACGTCGCACACTACCTCAGCCTCAGTGGCATCCTTGACGGGCCCCTCAAAGTAAGTAATATCTTCTAATTCAATGTTTTCTCGAAAGAGAACTACACGTCACCTAGAGCATATCCATCGAACACAAGTAAGGTCCCGTTTGGAACACTAAAATTTTCCTAATTTCTGCAAGAATTTTGATTTGTTTCTAGTGAACTTTCTATGTTCAAAACTGGGCATAATAAATTTAGGATATGTACAGTTTTCTTTAAAAACAAAGAACTGAAGCATTCCTCTAGGGAAAATTTTCATGTTCTTCCCCGATTCTTGTTAGCCTAACCATGTTGCTGATGTTCTTGCAGCTGAGATCCATGTTCTTGCCAGATAGGTACATCGACCATGGTGCACCACAGGACCAGATGGAGGAGGCAGGGTTGACTCCAAGGCACATTGCTGCCACAGTGCTGTCCCTGCTGGGGAAGCGGATGGATGAAGTGAAGGACAGGAGCTAGCCTTGCTTGAGAATTGACGAGGATTAAAACATCATATATTTCTTTAACACATGATAAAAGATCATATGTCTTTATGGTTATAATCTCTAAGGCTAACGATCTCACTGGTCGTAAGAACTCCAGAGGTTACTTGAATGGGTACCCTGGTCGGGCAAGGTCCTGTACCTAGCCTCCGATCAGGTAATTGCTCGTAGAAGCTATGAACTGGCATTTGGATCAAACTCCAGGAATATTTTTTACCGTGTGATGAATGGAATACATATCATATATCCCATACCACACGACGTTACACAAACCACAGACACTTAACTATAGAACGGTTGATACTTTATTAACCATTACCTCGCTCCGACCAGTCGCAACACTTCACAACAGGTGTCTCTCCAGGAGTAGCTGCCACCTCTTCAGAAGTTATTTAAAGACGGAGCAATCGAAGTCAGAAAAGGGGGAGATGAAGCATAGGTATTAGCATTGGATTTATGTTTCAAGCCTGATACAGTAAACTAGCGAGCGCTACATTCAGTGTAATTAGATCTAGTCCACCGCCTAATTGTAGGCACCCCCTGTAATAACCAGTTCATATCAATAAAGAGCAGTTCCATTTCTTCCCAAGAAGTCTTGTGCCATTTTTCCCTTTTATTTCATAAGATCGGCGACTCAATTGTCGACAGCTGGCACCGTCTATGGGGAGCCAAGCACTGATTTCTTGAAGAGATTCTTCGCTCAAATCCTCACCTATTTCTCTTTCGTAATCGCTCATATGGCTATGACAGGGAGTTGGGACAAGGAGAACTGGTTCAACCTAGTGGACTACTCCGATCTCAACATGGACACATGCATCCACGCCATGCAAGAAAATGGAATGTTATCATCCTCCTCCTCCTCCAGTTTGTCGATCGCAAACATCAATGAAATCGACCGGATGGATGAGGATGCACCACTACGATAAGTGGTGGTTTCAGAGGAAGTACTTCCGGCCGACCTAGAGCACCCAAGGACCTTTGCAAGCCCGGTCCTTCCGACCGGCAAAACAGGTGACGAAACCTCATCGCCACAATTCGAGGATCAATGTACTCTCGATACGATCATGGCTGACAAGTACTCACCGACGGCTTTTGGTAATTCTAGGAGCCAACTGACATCTGGTAACGGTGTCGATGAAATCCCCACTGGTCATAGACCAAGTGGGGATTATAAGGCTCAGTATACGACCGGCAATCCGCCGGATCAGGCTGAGTCCACCACAAAAACCTTAGGAGGTGCTAATCACTGATCATTCTCCATCGTGGAAACTCCTTGCAGAAGCGCTGGAAGGCTCTCCATCAATTACGATGGAAGCTCGTTGGAAGATCACTGTTGGAGGCACAAGGTCAATGCGGTCGGAGATACGGATCAAAATGCAGTGTACGGTCCTCCATACATTGCCTCATCACCACATAATGATGGAGATGGTACGAGCGGTCAAGCACCAAATGCCAGAGGTAACAGAGCTAATGGACATCCATTAGTTAATTTGCCTAATTCTGCTCCAGCCCGAGTAAGGGACCAAGCAGGACTAACCCGGAGGTCGGGGGAAAGTTCAGGTCATCGGACACCTACTATTAAGAAGAACATTCCAAGAACTTCGGTAACGGTACAAAACCTGCAGCGAGTTCAGAATATTTTAAGTACCTCTGACCCTGTTTTAGCAGAGACTCCGGATTTTGTCCAACTTGTAGGTCAGGTATCAGAAATCCTCCAGCAAACTATGCAGTGTACGGAAGCGTACCAGGAATGAAGGCATTCGCAAAGTCAGACTATGATTTCATCCCAATGTTTCTCCCTCAGCGAGGGCATCATGGTCATGTTGGAAGCTAGTCGATACCAAGACCACCTCGACGATTCCGACCAAAGAGTCACGATGGGAGAAGGCTATTCCAAGAAGCCTCTCATTCTCTTCGTCAAGAGGAACAATCGCTTGGACCTGATGATCTTCGGCATCATCTAAATCAAGCAGGTGGTCGGAGGCGTCCTGCCAACGTCCACGACCAAATCGGGTCACCAGAGCACCGGCACTAGAACTTGAGAAACCGGTCTCCAACCGATTGCAATCGGCGCCTTTCCAAAGGAGGCACCATGAATCAATTACAGGTTGTCGAGCTTTCTCCGTAGGGCTCTAAGCTATGCGTTGGCCAAACAGGTTCCGACCGGCCAACTTGGATAAGTTCAACGGGACTCAAAATCCGTTAGAATTTCTCCAAATTTATACCACCGCCATCAGGGCTGCTGGTGGTGATGAAAATATGATGTCTAACTATCTACCCACGGTACTAGAAGGATCTGCTCGATCGTGGTTACTCAACATACTGGTCGGATCTATCTATACTTGGGAGCAACTCTGCGATCTCCTGATTGTGAATTTTCAGGGCACGTACGACCGCCTTAGGAAGGAAGATGATCTTCACCGAATCCGGCAAAAATCCAATGAGACTCTCCGATAGTATATCAAAAGGTTTAGCCAGGTTCGTAATTCAATACCAGAGGTTGCAGAATCTTCTGCCATCCAAGCTTTCAAAGTGGGGCTAAGGAATCGACGGTTTACGGAGGATATAGCAATACATCCTCTGCGAACAACCGTCGAGCTTTTCGACATGACCGACAAGTACGCGACCGCTAGCGAGGTGGTCGAATGGAACGAGGCCATTGATCGAAAGGACAAAATCCCTCAACCTGGCTTGGATAAGACGAAAAAGAAGCAAAGGAAGGCTCTCAAGAAAAAGAGAAATCGCAAACCCGACAATAAGGAGGTCCTTGTGGTTCCTAAAAAGTTTACCAAGGGTAAGAAAGATTACACTAATCGAGGCAAGGAAAAGGCTTCGACCGATGGTTACATGAAAAACAAGAAGTGGTGTCCGCTTCACCGACAAGCATGGCATGACTTGCGCACCTGCCAGGCCTGGCAAAATAAGCTGGAAGATTCTTATGCCGGTAAGGGTCCACTCCCCTCAATACAGGAACTCGGAGAGACAAGCTCCAAAAAAAGGGCAAAGATGGTGATCTTTGGTGGATCCTCTTCATACGAGTCAAGACGTCATCTGAAGGCCATGGAGCGAGAGGTCAACCCTACCGAATCTCCAATCACTATCAAACCATCTAAGTGGTCGAAGACGATAATCTCCTTCAGCAAATAAGACTGCCTCATCCCTTCGACTCAACCAGGTAGGTTCCCTATTGTCGTAGAGTCTACTATTAATAACTGTAAGGTTAACCGGGTTTTAATAGATGGGTTAGTTCTTTAAATATTTTATTTATGGGTGCATTGGAAGATATGCAAATTCTCAAATCTAAGGTAAAACCTGTGAAATATGCCTTCCATAGCATAGTTTCTGGTTCTACTGCTAAGTCGATAGGTCACCTGTCCCTACTGATTACGTTCGGAAGACTCGACAACTTCCGAACACAAAAGATTTCATTTGACGTGGTGGATTTTGAAACTGCCTACAATGCAATCCTCGGTCGTCTGGCTTTAGCAAAATTCCTGATAGCCACGCACTACGGTTATCAGAGTTTAAAAATGCCAAGACTGAAGGGTGTCATCACGGTTCGAGGCGATCGAAGAATGGCTTACGCATGTGATCAGAAATGCTTAGAGCTGGTTAACGAACTTCTGGCTAGAGAAACTAATCCGCCAACCATGCAAGTCAAGCACTCAAGGCCAAAGATGGCACCAAAACCTTCCAACCAGACAAAAGAGGTACTACTCGACAAGAGCGCTTCTCTAGAAGGAGCCAAAATACTGGTCGGAGTAGGACTCAGCCTCAAATAGGAAGAGTCGCTTGTCTCCTTCCTCCGAGCAAATCAAGACGTGTTCGCCTAGCAGGCGTCCAACATGCCCAGAGTCCCTAGAGAGGTGATCGAGCACAGGCTAGCTCTTTCAGCCTGACAAGAGACCGGTCAAGCAAAAGCTGAGGCATTTTGCACCTGATCGAAAGGACGCAATCCAGTCGGAGATCGACAAGCACCTCAAGGCTAGGTTTATTCGTGAAGTCGACCACCCATAGTGGCTCGCCAATCCTATAATGGTTAGAAAAGTCAATGGAAAATGACGAATGTGTATTGACTTTACAGATCTAAATAAAGCTTGTCCGAAGGATGACTTTCCCCTTCCACGCATTGATCAACTTGTGGACTCTACTTCCAGGTGTGAGTAGTTAAATTTTTTAGATGCGTACTTAGGGTACCACAAGATTAATACGAGTAAAGACGATGAAGAGAAAACTTTCTTCATCACTCCATACAACACTTACTGTTATATAAAGATGCTATTTGGTCTCAAAAATGCTGGTGCAACTTTCCAAATGTTGATACAAAAAACCTTTAATTCACAGATAGGTCGGAATCAAGAAGCCTATGTTGATGATTTGGTCGTACAAAGCATCAACGCTGGTGATCACATTCCAGACCTACATGAGACTTTCAATAACTTAAGACTCTATAACCTTAAATTAAATCCAGAAAAGTGTGTGTTCGGAGTTTCTTCTGGTAAGCTTCTTGGATTCTTAGTTTTGGCTAAAGGCATCGAAGCCAACCTAGCGAAGATCTCGGCCATCGACCAGATGCGCCCTCCAACCACGAAGAATGAAGTTCAAAAACTAACCAGCTGTATGGCAGTGCTAAGTCGTTTCATAGCAAGGTTAGGAGAAAAATGATTACCTTTCTTCAAACTTCTCCGAAAACATGAGAGTTTTGAGTGGACTAAAGAGGCAAACGATGCATTTGAAGAACTTAAAAAGTATCTTACGAGTACTCCGATCTTAGTTTCTCCGAGATTGGGAGAGACATTGCTGATTTATGTAGCAGTAACGCCACAAGCAGTCAGTGGTGTACTAGTCGTAGAACGTGACAACGTCCAACGACCGGTATATTACGTAATCGAAGTCTTACATGGACCAAAGGAACGGTATCCACAGGTACAAAAGTTGCTCTATAGTCTCCTTATGATTTCAAGAAAACTAAGGCATTACTTTCAGGCCCACAAAGTGGTCGTACCAACTGGATATCCCCTTGGTCAAGTCCTTGGAAACAGGGAGTTATCAGGACGAATAGCAAAATGGGCGGTTGAGCTTGGAGCATTCGACCTCCATTTCACCTCAAGAACAGCAATCAAGTCCCAGTCAATAGCAGAATTCATTGCCGAATGGATGAACCCTGAACCCACCCAAGGGCCCGAGTATGAACGCCACGATGAGTGGACAATGTACTTTGACGGTTCCTTGATGCTCACAGGCTCGGGGGCTGGAGTTGTCTTGATTTCCCCTATTGGCGAACACTTAAAATACGCCATCCAGTTAAACTTTTCTGCTACAAATAATGTGGCATAATATGAAGGTTTGCTGGCAGGACTCCGAGTAGCTCGTTCGCTCGGGATTCATAGATTACTAGTGAAAGGCGATTCTCAACTAGTAACGAATCAAGTAGGAAAAGAGTATCAATGCTCTAGTACCAAGATGTCATCTTATCTGGCGGAAGTACGAAAACTCAAAAAGCACTTTTTCGGTTTTCAGATCCAACATATTCCTAGAAAGGAAAACTTTCTAGCAGACCAGTTGGCACGGATGACCTCCACTAGGTCAACCGTCCCGCCCGGAGTTTTTCTCTAGCAACTCGATTCACCCTCGGTGGTCGAGCCTTCTGAGGACATAAATGTTCACAAGGAGGTCATACACCTCAGTTCTGCGAACATGGATGCTCCACAGGTCATTGATGGTTGGCGCCATCACGATCAAGGTAGAGATTAGATGACATCGATCTACAATTATCTTCAGCATGACCTAATTCCATAAGATGATGTAGAGACTGATCGTATAGCACGAAAAGCCAAATCATACACTCTTATTGAACGTACCTTATATAAACGAGGATCTCACGGGGTGTTGATGAGATGCATATCTCAACCAGACGACATCAAGTTGCTGACCGAAATTCATAGTGGAGTCTGTGGAGCACATCATTCCTACAGAACACTGGTTGGTAAAGCCTTCAGGAAAGAATACTACTGGCTAACTGCCCTTCATGATGCAAAAGAGCTCGTGACAAAGTGCGTACAATGTCAGTTTCATAGCCGACAAGTACATCAGCCGGCACAAGCTCTGCAAACCATTCCTCTTTCTTGACCTTTTGCAACCTGGGGACTAGACATTCTGGGACCTTTCCCAAGAGCACCCGGGGGCTTCGAATTCCTTTTCGTCATGATTGACACATTTACAAAATGGATCGAAGCTGAGTTAGTTGTTAAAACAACAACTGAAACCGCTAAGAGGTTTCTCACAAAAAACGTGATCACACGATTTGGTGTACCTAATCGTATAATCACAAATAACGGTACCCAGTTCTCAAGCGGTAATTTTCAGGAATTCTACGACGACCTAGGTATCAAGATACACTTCGCTTCTGTCGCTCACCCGCAGAGCAATAGAGTAGTTGAGTGAACTAATGGTATAATAATACAGGGAATCAAACGACGAGTATTTGACCAGTTAATCAAACGGTCCGGAGTTTGGGTTCAAGAACTCCCTTTTGTGTTATGGGCCGTTTGTACCACGACCAGTCGTGCGACCGGAGAAACACCATTCTTTTTGGTTTATGGGGCTGAAGCCATGCTTCCTCTAGAACTAAAAATCAGTTTTGCTCGAACTGATTATTTTAACGAAAACGATTAGAATGAACGACGACTTGACGACACCAATTTCCTTGAAGAACAACGAAATCAAGCCTTAATACGATCAACAATCTACCAACAAGCCATGTGAAGGTACCACAGTCGTAAGGTGCAACCTCACAGCCTAGCTGTAGGTGATCTGGTTCTCAGAAAAATTCAGAGCCAGGCAAATCGCAACAAACTTTCTCCCAAGTGGGAAGGTCCATACACTGTGGTCGAAGTCACCCGACCAGGTTCGGTACGGTTAGCAATGTCAGACGGGCAATTTTTTTCAAATTCTTGAAACATTGATCAATTGCGTAAGTTCTTTGTTTAATTATTTATTTTATATATATTTTCCATTTTTTCAATAAAGATGAGTATTTTATTTTTAATAAGTGTCATTATTTATATGTTTTCCTTTACTTGGTCAAGTATCATTGTTGTTTAACTGGTCGGAGAAGACACTCATTCTCTCCGATATCCTTTTTAAGAGTCTCTATTACTTATTGGCTTAAACTTGATCGTCTAATGCCAAAAGGGTCCTAGTTGTGATAATTGCTTCAATGATTCTCACGCGCGACCACTCTTTTCTTAAAGAAACATACGAGTAAAACGAGCATTACACAAACAACTTCATATGATTTCTTTTATGCTTAAGAGTTTGAAGTTTGTTTTTCTTCATTTCAACATTCTGTTCTACTCTTGTTTGGCTATTGGTCGGGACACCGAGAGCCTCCTAGTCGAAGTCTCTCATCTCTGCACATGGTCCTGCCCACTAGAAGGAGCTTCCTAGCGACGGTCATTCTCTTACGATCCTCGTTGCCAGTCGGACTTGAGCATGAGCACGTCTCGCGAAGTGTTTTTTTTACATATCTTCAGTTCTTAGCAACCCTTACGACCAGTCTTGGATGATACATATAAACAAGGACGCTTATAGTATTCTTTTTTGCATACGTTTTTGCATGCTTTCTTATCATTAGGGCAAGTCTTGTGACATCTTCTGACCATGTGTGGTATTTCACAATATTTCGATTATGCACAAGATCTCAGCTAGTCGAAATCATACACTGGTTCCAACCAATTTGATTTCCTAGTGTTAACTAGATCATTTTTATAACATAATCAGCACATGCTTTATACCATGGTCGTAGTTATTACTCATTTTCTTGGTCTACTGCTTCTTTAGTAACGTTCATCTACTAATATAAGCAGTCGAGGGCTAAGGACTATACGAGTATTTAACGAATTTAAAAAGACAAAATAAGAACTTCATTGATGATAAAAGGTAAGTTTTATTTACAATATGACATCCATCTACTTATTAGAACCGCCAGATTGGTCGCTGTGTGATGAAGATCCGACTTCTATTTCCTCCGCAACCTTGGTTCCGAGAGGTTTTACTTCCTTGAGCAACTTGGTCACTTCATCATCCGAGCAGTCGAAGTCTTCTTCAACAGCTTCAAGATGAATAGAGGGGTCGGAAGCCTTCAGTTTCGTCAAGGAAACACTAACTCCATTTGCAATAGCTTCCTTCATTGTCCTGGCATGGTTCTCTCGAAAAGTTTTTATCACATTCTTGAGGTCCTCGAGTTGATGGCCGAGAAAATTGATCTTCTCTACAGAGTCTCTCAAAATGGGCAATTGCATTCTCGACCCCAGGTCGAAGAGCATCTTGTTTAGATACTTGACTGTCTTCAAGACTCCGCTCAAGTTCAGCCCCTTGGCCACGCTCGAACTCAAGAGCTTTTTCTGCTCTTTTAAGTGCTTGAGTTTTCTCTGCACGAGTAGATAAAAAGTTAACATACACATAAATTGGAGACATGGTATACTAGTCAAGTCTACAACCAGTTACCTTTGATTTCTTTCTCACAAGAGTCAAAAACCTCTTTTTGCCTAGTCATCACATATGTGATCGACTGATCCTTAGCTTGGCACTCTTCTTTGAGCTTTATTATCATGGCTTCTTTAGCCACGACCTCGTCTTTAATTTTTTTCAAATCTATCACAAGTGATAAGGGAGAAATTAATTTGTAAAAGAGGGACAAGATAGTAAAGAGTAGGAAGAAAAGTTCTTACTTTTTAATTCGGAGTGTTTCTGCTCCAGGAGCCTTATTCGCTGGGTTAGTCCTCCAATCACAACATAATTTTTGACCAAATGCTACAAAAATAGCACTCTTCTTCATAAGTTTTTCAGAGGAGGAGATATGAAAGTGGTCGTAAATACTCACCCGAATTGCCACGTCATTATATTTGGCAAAAATCATATTGGAGCCTATCTTGGTTTGATGGTCCGATATCTTCCCCCAGGCCTCATCTAGCTCCTTTCCTCGATAAATCGAGGGTGAAAAGGGAACTTGTTAGATTGAGAAGAATTACCAACAGGGGGCGGAACCTGTTGAGAATCTTCGGGGATGTCTACCTCCGTAGACGGAGTTAGAATCACTAGTGGATCCTGAGCAGACTTTGGTACTGATGCCTGCTCGGGGGCTTCCTTAATCACTTCGTCCTCAGCAACTTTTGCTTGAGGAGCATTCTAGTTGGGAACATCTACGACCACTTCATCCCCAGGAACCTTTTCCCGAGGAATGTTCTAATAAAAAATGACAGGAACACTAGAAGATCTATACAAAAGAAGAAAAGGGAATCTAGGTTTCCAATTTATCAAAAAAAAATATCCAAGATATGTATTCACATGACTTTTTCGTTTATGCATACCTGGTTGATTTTTTGGTTTTAACCTTGTAACGCATCGGAGTAAAATCCGTGCGCTGGCTTTCCTCTTCTTCTCAACCAATTTCACCGGTTCCGAACCGACAGGGCTGGTCGTACCCCTTGTGTCCTCCAACAAGAGGTCAGAAATGATATTCTCGACCACTTGGTCAGAGACATCATCAACCTCCAGAGCAGTTGTTCCTGCAACGACTGTCAGGTTGTGAACGACCACTCGAGGGCTTACGACTTCCGTAGCTTTGCTCTACGGGTCTTTCATCTCTCCCACCTAAGTCAAAACAAATTTGATTAGGGGATGAAAATTTTCCATCTAAAAAATATATATTTCTTCCTACAAACGCTCTTTTTACCTCTAGAGGACCATCTTCTTCCATGGTCTTTGGGCAGGACTCGGTCGGAGCTATGGTAGGATCGAAACCCTCAACGGATTTGATAATCTTCAACCCGATCGCCTGTATGTCAGAGTAAATAAAAATAGGTAAGAATATATCTAAAAGATGAAGAAAAAGTCATTATCTACCTTAAGTCTCCTCAGTCACTCTTCTTCAGAGACAATTGCCAAAATACCAGGGAATGAAGCCTTCTCATTAGGCTCCCCGACGCAAATCATCTTCACTCGATCTCTGACTTCGTCAGAGGAAAGAACTTCAAAAAAGGGCAAAAGAGATTTTAAGGTTGTAAGATAATCAATCAAACAAGATTATGTACTGGTCGTAACTTTGTCAAGATTTACCATCTTTGGAGTCCTTGATTCCTTCGTCACTACCAATGTACCATAATAAGGAATGGTCTCGAAGCTTCAGGGGACTAATTCGGCGCATGGTGAAATCCCTCACCACATGCCAAGAAGTCAAACCCTTCCTCCTTAGGTCTTGGATAGCCTCCACCCATCTTCCGACTATCTCTGTCTTCTCCACGGTTTCCCTCCACTTTGGATTCTCGCTCACCCTCTTGCCGTCGAAGTAAAGGCCATCGTCCTTTGTGACCGTTATATAGAACTAGCTTTTCTTCCATGACGACCACGAAGATTTCGAGTACATCAGGATATACTCGTCGGCCCTCCCATTGTGAAGGCGTAGCGTACATTCTCCAGGACCCGCCGTGGATCTTTCCAACATTGCCATCCGGTAGAAGTACCTGAAGAGCTTCAAATTCGGTCGCATCCCCAGGTACGCTTCGCATAGATATGCAAATATGCTAATATTGGCGATGGAGTTTGGGGCTAAGTTCACTAATTCAACCCCGTAACGCTTTAGAACCTGGGAGAGGAACTAATGCGCCGGCAGCCTTAGCCCGCACTCCACATAAGCAAGGAAGATGGGGATTTCCCCTTCCTCGCGGCTCGGAAAATATTCTCCAAATGTCATCCTCCACTTGATCAAACTCTTATCGGGAGCATTCCAATCTTTTCCAATGCCTCAAGCTTCTTCTCACTCAAATATGAGGCCACCCATTTGGTGATTGAATCAGACATGATACGATCTTTTGAGGCGATGAACAGAGGACGGGGAAAGCTCTCGAAGACAAAAAAGAGGAGGTCGGTGAGGATTTCTAGCAAGAATATTGGAGGTGAAAGAAATCTGAAAGCGTAAGGACCTAATGCTCCAGCGTAATGGGATTTTATAGCTTTAGATCTTTAACCATAATCAGGAGTTGCCAAAAGTCGAACGGACAAAACCTTTTTGTCCAACGGACAAAAAACTCTTTGGTTCCCAAGGCAGGTTCTCAACTTTAAAGTGAATATTGACCGCTTCGAATGTTACAACATTAAATGAGGGTCTGCCCGGTACGACTCCATTAGGATAAAGTGTTCACACGACCTATTCATTCAAAGTTCAGGGGCTAGCTGACGAGGATTAAAACCACCATGTATTTCTTTAACACATGATAAAAGACCATATGTCTTCATGGTCGTAACCCCTAAGGCTAATGACCTCACTGGTCGTAACGATTCCAGAGGTTACTTGAATGGGTATCCTGGTCGGGCGAGGTCCTGTACCTAGCCTCCGACCAGGTAACTGCTCGTAGAAGCTATGAACTGGCATCCGGATCAAACTCCAGGAATATTCTTTACCGTGTGATGAATGGAACACATGTCATATATCCCATACCACACGACGTTATACAAACCACAGACACTGACAACAACTACCATACGGTTGAGTGTCTCACAGACACTTAACCATAGAACAGTTGATACTTCATTAACCGTTACCTAGCTCCGACCAGTCGTAACACTTCACAACAGGCGTCTCTCTAGGAGTAACTGCCACCTCTTCAGAAGGTTTTTAAAGACAGAGCAACCGAAGTAAGAAAAGGGGGAGATGAAGCATAGGCATTAGCATTGGATTCATGTTTCAAGCCTGATACAGTAAACTAGCGAGCACTACATTTAGTGTAATTAGATCTAGTCTACCGCCTAATCGCAGCACCCCCTGTAACAACAAGTTTATATCAATAAAGAGCAGTTCCATTCCTTCCCAAGAAGTCTCGTGCCATTTTCCCCTTTTATTTCGTAAGATCGGTGACTCAATCGTCGACAAGAATGCAGGGGGATATGCCTCTCAGCTGCTCTTTAGAGTGACCAATCAAAATATCAAATCCAAATATTTCTTTCGTACTGAGATGCTCCAATCCAATCCATCCAGCTAGTTTCGTATTCGAATTGATTGTTCTAACACTAGCGGCTTTCTTACTGAGATTGCAATTGTGTTTGTTCATTCAAAATCCATTTTTTTGTAATAGAAAAAACTGTCATGGACGGTTCTGAACAAGAACCATCTGTGATAATTATTATCACAGACGGTTTTTGTTCAGAACCATATGTGAAAATAGACTATCATAGATGGTTGTTAAGAAGAACCGTGTGTGATAATTACTATCACAGACGGTTCTTGTTTAGAACCATCTATGATAGCTTTTTTCACAGACGGTTTGAAAACTGTCTGTGATGACCGCCTGTTATCACAAACATATAAATCCAGACGGTTCAGAAACCGTTTGTGATGACGGTTTAGAACCGTCTGTGATGACCCTTTGTGTAATAGTGTGTCCAAAACCTTGCCGGAGCCTTCCACTGTTGTTTCGCTGTCAACTCGAGCCACCGCCGTCGCCCTCGTCGTCATTGACCCTTTTTCCGACCCCACCGTCGCATCTGAGCCTAGGGATGAGTTCGCTGGAGCTCAATCATGCCGATGGTGTCCTCTGCTTGCCGCCCTCAAGCCATCGCCCACCGTCGATCGCATTGACGTGGCAACCCACGTGGCTGCCACCTGCGTGGCCTTAGTCCACGGTGGACCAACCCACTGACATTGGACCCAACATGTCATAGCACTATTCCATAAACCCATGGACCAAGTCCGTGGACACGGTCCTTAGACCGTGGGTCACCGTCAGCCTCCGATCCTATTTTCAAGAATTTCTTTATTTTTCAAAATTCTAGCCTTCAATCCTATTTTTGGGATTTTCTTTAATTTCTAAAATTCTTTTCCAAGTGGGCCCCACCTATAAGTTTTCTCTCTCCCTTTTCTTTTTTTGAGATTTTCTCAGTCGACCAACTTCCAAGAGCCTGTTCTTCCTCATACGAACTCCGATTGAGCCATTTCAAGTCTCTAAATTAGAGATCTACCTTCCTATGGTTTTTATTTTATTTTTTGAGTTCATTTGTTTCTCTAATTTATTTGTGTTTTTGCGTTCATTTGCGAGTAGATGTTGATACTTCGGGAGCATTCTAGGAAGAAGAAATTGATTAAGCTCAAGACAAGTACCAAGACTTGTTTCAAGGAAAGCTGTGCTTTGACCATGTTGCACCCAATTTTCTAAAATTACTTTGATTCAAACTATTTTATGTTATTTCAATTATATAATTCTTTAATACTTTGGGACTAGCTATACACCTACTTGATTATGTCCAGCTTTCTTATTGTATTACCATGATCATTTGTCCTCCCTAGCTTGGTTAATTACTAGTTGGTATTATTGTAACACCAACATGGATTGGTTAGATATGATTAGTATGCTTAGTCATGCAACGGGTCATTGATATCATTTTGAACTACAAATCTAAACTTGACAAAGTGATTATGGAACACCTTTGTGAAAAGATGTGTGTAGTATGTTGTCAACCGTTGATAGCATATATTGCACTTAATCAACAGGGTCAAAAAAGTTTTAGACTAAAGCAGGTGGAAGGAATTATGATAAGGTGGAGCTATGTGCGTTTGAGAAAATAGGAATATTGGTAACTTGGAGAAAATATAAATTAAGGACTTAACTTTGTGCACCATTGAACTGAGCCATAACTGTACGACCACATGTCTGGTATGGGACAAGTCTAACTTAGTAAGTTATGTAGTCTCGACATTGACTATTCAGGCAGTAGGTTAAGCTCTATGCTAGGGTGGAGGTGTGATTCTCTCTATATGGTTGGGTCACATTTATGGCTGGTTCGCCGTCTTCAGGTCCAACAGTGTGCGATAGGCCAACGACCTTTGTGGGGTTTGCCCGGCAGTATCCACATCGGGAGGGTCAATTGTTGAGATGAAGTTTAGAAAATGTTTTGTTATGATTGGTGCTAGCTATACTGGTTATATCTTATGGGTAAAGTGTACAACCTCTACAGAGTGTTAATCAATCTATTCGAATAGTCGCATCCATAGTCATAGACATGCTCGGGAATTCACACGAGGGGTAGATTTTTTATAAAACAATTGGAAGGGACAACTGTGTGAATTAACTCATATGACTGTGTGAAAGAAATTGATTAGGCTATGTGAGCTTTATGAAGTACTTGTTAACTTATTATTGTTATTTATTTAAAATTACACTTTCAATCTATTATTTGTATTCAAATGCAAGGGTTGCTTTTGCAAAATAACCATAGAAGCCATTTCCTTTGAAATAAGCAATCATCTATTATTGTATTCTGTGGTACAACTTGCCGAGTACTTATCCTTGTTGCAATCATCATTCAGTTGAAGTGAAAGAGTCTTCGCCTGCTTTTGAGGAGTTTCACGAGAAGGTTGATCGCTATGTCTTGATCCTAGTCGGTTGCCTATGGCAAGTCGATGGGTTTCCACTGGAGTTGCATCCGTTCCGTTGCTTTTCTATACTTATTGCTCAGCCCCGTGTAGCTCAATAAGTGTAAATTTGATCATAAGATCACAACCATTATTTTTTATTCAAATTAGTCGTTTATTCTTATATTCGCTATGTGTGGAATGATATTTATTTATGTTGACATTGTGTGCACTAGCGTGATCCTGGAGTATACACAGAGGGTCCATATTTGCATATTTGGGTCCTAACAACATACCACATACTAACGTAGCACCAAATTGACATACAAATAAAATTAAGTACCTAAATGGCCTACAAGTAAAATTTAATCAAAATAATTACAAATATTCAAATGGTAAGGGTTTATAAGTTATGATACGATGGTACTTCAAAGCAACAGAAGGGTAGCTCTCCGGTTTTTGAAAATGAGAACCAAATACCATAATGAATACCAAATTTAGCGCATATTTTAGCAAATTAGACTATGTGGTTTTGAACAACCCTAGGAAGATTTTATATGCTGGACAATTTGCAAAGAAACCCAAAATAATTACAAATTTGAGAGTAGGTCCCTTGAGTTAGCAAGGGAGAGGCATTATTTTTAGAAACAAACATCCTTACAAACTGTCACTAACACATGGCCCCAAAGAGATGGATTATTGTATAGGTTATATATCAAGGACTATTCAAGTATACATGAATTCTAATTATCGAAATCTGATGTTCCTGAGTCAACATATTGTCTCTAGCGAATACCCATTGCCATTCTGCCCCTACTAGGCCCCTCACCCCTCAATTTTGCTATCGCCCCCACCTTCTTATGGCATCTCAATTTTATTGTCGCCCTCACCTTATTAATTATTATGGCATGTTTGGAGTGTAGGAATTTTATATAAAAAATCAAAAAGAAAAGTTCAATTCCCACAAAGAAACTGGAAAAAAAATTCGCGTTACTAACGACCCTTATCATCCTTTCGTCCATTGCTCTTGTCAACTTCATCTCGTCGTACTTGCTTTTGTTCGACCATTGGTCACTACCCATTGTGCCACTCACAACTTGTTCCCTCGATGGACAGTCCACATCTAAGAATTTGTTTAAAAATAATTATTATTTTATTCGAAAATACAGTAATATGCCTGCCTTTTTTTATTTTACAGGAATAATATTGTGTCGTTGCACCGTTGGGTGACTTAGACCTAGTCGCTCAACCGTTGGGTGACTGAGACAAGTCGCCCAACCGTCGAGCGACACCTAGTGTAATCGCCCAACGGTGGAGCAACTATCGCTTCAGCTACTCGTCGCTGAAGCGTTGAGCGACTTATTAGCCCCTAGTCACTCAACGGTTGAGCGACTAGGAGCTTAGCATGCATTTCTCTTCATTGGGCAGAACTAGAGGCGAGGAAGAGGAAAAGAGAAGGAGAAAGGAAGAAGAAAAGAGAAGGAGAGAGGAGGAGAGGAAAAGAGAAGAAGACAGGAGAGGAGAGGGAGGGAAAGAGAGGAGGAGAGGTCTGTGCATCTATGACGGTGAGTCTCCTGCATGTCTTTATAGATTTGCTTTCAAAACCATGGTAGGGTAGCAAATAGTGCAGTCGTAAATAGTGTAGGTTAGTAGATAGTGTAGTCGTAAATAGGTTAGCAAATATGTTAGCATATAGTGTAGTCATAAATAGTATAGGTTAGCAAATACTATTGTCGTAAATAGGTTAGCAAATATGTTAGCATATAGTGTAGTCATAAATAGTGTAGGTTAGTAAATAGTGTAGTCGTAAATAGGTTAGCATATAGAGTAGTCGTAAATAGTATAGGTTAGCACTAAAATCATTAAATATGTAGTAGCATTTTGTTAATAAGTGAAAATAGTGCAGTCGTAGGTTAGCAACTAAAACCACAGTAGGTTAGTAACTAAAATCACGGTGGCATGTCGCATATTGTTAATAGTTGTAAATAGTGTAGTTGTAGAACTAACGCGAATTTAGTTGTTAATAGTCGTAATGCGGCTGTGGATATACCCTAACCCGAACAGTAACCATACCCTAACCCCTAACCCTTAAACCCTTAAATCGTAAACCCTAAAACTAAAATGCGGCTATAGCTATATATGTTGAGGATTATGTGGTTTATGGAAGAATACAACTATTTTTTTTGGAATTTTCAGAGCTACGCTATAAATAATTAAACCATTAATTCTGTCGTAATTGCTAACTTGAAATTGATTTGTAGGTATGGCTCGTGACCTAGGTGGTTGGGTGGCCTTATAGCCTGCTGGACCGGCGCGTCGACGCACAACATCACACCAGCCGTCGTGTCCCGCATCCTTAGGGTGGGGACGAGGCGATTGACCTGGGGGTGGTCCGTATGCGGACACCCCGATGGGCTTGGAGACTAGACCCACGTTGGACAGACAGGTTTGTCTGCCAAATGTGGCACTTTTCATTATCATATGTACGTGCTATGTACTTACTTCTTCATGCTTTGCAAGCTAAGCGAGGTCGACCTTCTACCCCTCGCTCGGATGGTGGAGGCCACTGACAAGGATGGCGCTCCGGTCGAGGACGAGGAGGAGGTCGAGGCCAGTCCGGAGCAGTCATGATAATTCCCATTTGACCGATCACTACCGACAACTTTGGTGGACCGGTGGCGGCCCAAGATGCACACCTTCCACATCCCATTTGGGGAGATGGCCCTCACTCTAGAGGACATTGCGGTGCTGCTCTGCCTGCCTATCGCAAGAGTCACTGCCTCCCTGCCGGACGTGCCTGTCGACTGGCATGACGACCTGCTGGGCAGGTTTAATGGGGTTCTTTCAGCCGAGGCCGCGCTAGCGTACTACCACTTCCTGACACGACAAAGGCATGGCCCGCCCCTGAGGTGGCTTTCATAGTTCTAGGTACGTATGTGATCCATTTTCCATTTTTTGCGATGCACTATCCTTGCCATATGACTGGCTTACTAAATATTCATTTGTGGACAGGTCGAGCAGATGGCCCTGAAGCCCGGCGATTACCAGGTGTCACGACATCTCAAGGCGTACTTGTTCTGGCTGTTCGGCTGTTTACCAGCAAACAAGTGACTCCGTCGACGCTCGCCTTGTGCGGTACGTGAGGGCCATAGCCGATAGGGAGGTGCTGAAGATAAGCTGGGGATCTGCCGTACTTGCTGTGACGTAATGCAGCACGTGTGAGGTGTGCTACAGGACGAGGCCGATCTCTATCCTCATAGGCTGCCCCCTCCTGCTGCAGCTGTGGTCGTTCGAGCGCTTCACAATTGGACAACCCGTGCTGCTTGACACTAGTCCGTATCGCACAGACATGTACCGCGGGGGCGAGGTGGACCGGCCGACTGCATGGTCCCTTTAGTGCCGTAGATGGGTATGTACTGTCCTATATTTTTACTTTAGTCGTATCATGGGTCATCCTTTGTAACCACTGTCTACGGCTCACAGGCACAGTTTGCACACGTGTAGGTGACACGTATGTACGAGCACTTTGTCAAGCAGCTTGACCGCCTCACCGCTGACGACATGCGTTGGGAGCCGTACTCTGCTCAGGAGATGGAGCACTACGCTCCCGCCGGGCTGTCCTCATTGTGCTGGCACGACCAGGCGTACTGGCTGACACAGAAGAAGGTGGTATTCGGCGTGTTTGTCGAGGACTACGCGGTGCATAGGGTGATGCGCCAGCTCGGCCTCCGCCAGGTTGTTCCAGTCCCTGTCTGTCGTCGGGTGCCTGACTCAGTCCACGTGTGAGTTACACACAACACATGTCCCTATATTTTTTTCTCAGTTCTGTTACGATGGCTTCTAATTGCAGTGGTATGTTTCGCAGGCATAGTAGGAGGGGTGGGAGCAGGATGGCCTGGGTGACAAAGATGGTGTCGTGGCTGGTAGACTGGGCGAAGGCCCGAGAGGACTACGTGCAGGAGGGTGTCTCGTATGACCCCAGCGCGTACGACGAGTACCTATGTTGGTATGCTCCGCAGACATGCACCAGGCTGGTGTGTGTTATCGACCCTTCCCCCACTCACGTACTAGCACGGACCGACATGTACCCTGTACACTTCGTGCAGAACATGCACATCGTGGTGCGTACTCTCGTGTTTCAAAATGTCTGAGTACGGTTACCTCAATTACAAGTTTGACGCTTTCATGTACTCCTTGCAGACGGACATCAACGTTGCGATGGTGAGGGACTCTGGGTCGATCCTAGATAGGTTTGCCCACGGTGCAGAGGTGACATGCGACGAGATGGTGCAGTTTGTCTGTCGGGTCTACTTGGGGATGAGGCATGTCGTGGCCCTGACATCATGCAGGATGGTTACAGAGGTGGCCACGTCGACGCCTACACCGAGACTGCCATGTTCTGTAGCCCAGCCAGCGCCTGGATGTGCATGTGGCCCACCAATGCCTAACCAGGCTGGAGTGTGAGGCTGGGCACGTGGCTATCCACCCCCGCCGCCACTGGGCCAGGCCAGAGTGTCAGGGTTGGTGCATGGCTACCCACCCCCGCCAGCGCTTGACCAGGCTGTAGTGTCAGGCTGGGCGTGTGGCTACCCACCCCCGCCTCCCCCGGGCTAGGCCGGAGTGTCAGGGTTGGCGTGTGGCTACCCACCCCGCCGTCGTTCCTGGAGCCCTACTCGACAGTGCTAGGGCAGTACCTATTCCTCCCGATGGTGGGTACGGTGGGTATGACTATTGGGCATGCACCATGGACCACACCGAAGGTACATTTCTTCTTGTCAGGTTTGTTTTCAGACCATCATACAACCCACATATAAACATAATTTGTCCTGCAGGTTTCGCGCCCCAGCCAAGAGTTCAGCTCTCCTCGCACGAGGACACGGAGGATGTGGACGTCTTCTTCGCGAAAGACTCTGGGAAGGTCAGGGGAGCACCTCAGCCCTCACTCATCGAGGTTCTTTCCAGGTTGCAGCTCGGCGGTGCCCCAGTGGGCACGCAAGCCATAGTGGAGTCAATCCCACAGGCCTTGGGACCACGGGTTAGCAGGGCACCTGACCGCTTCACCCCATTAGGGCCCCGACACCCTGCACTTAGGAAGCCCAAGCGGGGCTGTACAGGTGGGCATGGACGAGGGGTGGGATGTGGCAACAACAGACGAGGTCCTGCGGGTGGTGTAGCAGGCGGCTAGTAGGGGGCTTCGTTGTGCAGGGAAAACTTAACTATTATTATGCTAGCCTCGTGTTTCCATATTTCTTTTTTGTACAACTATTACTATGCAAGCCTCATGTACAACTATTATTATGCTTGGCTCGTGTTTCAATATTTCTTTTTTGCGTGCACATCATGACCACAAGCAGCTTGTAATGAAATCACATTTCAGTTCACACCACTATTTCACTTCCCGTTACGCCATAACCACGTCTCCTAGCAATAATTACTTGTCTTCCTACGTACGACTCATTGCTACCTCAATTGTCCTCACAAAATTCTTCAGAAATTATCCACAATACTACATCAGACGACGGTCATAAAATGTTATTGCGAGTCTAACCAATTTTGTATCCTAGAGAATCTGCGAAAATTACAAAAGGACGAACCAACCTTGTCACCGCGCTTTTATTTTCAAAAAAATTAACAACCTACAAACAAGATTTTCTAAATTTATTACCTACAAAAATTGCTATTTATTCTCCCACAATTATTTCCTTCGAATTATTAAAAAATTAATATTATTATTTTAAATCGCCCATTGGTGGAGCGACAAGTGGACTAGTCGCTCCACCATTAAGTGACTATTCCACGTCGCTCAACCATAGGGCGATGAGTCAACGTGCTACCGGACTGTTGGGCGACTGATCTAAGTCGCCCTATGGTTGAGCGACTAGACCCAAGTCGCCCAACGGTGGAGCGAGACAGTATTATTCCTATAAAATAAAAAAGGTAGATGTATTACTGTATTTTCAAATAAAATAATGATTATTTTAAAAAAAATTCCCACATCTAACCTAAGCTTACTTAGGGGCAGTGATCACCTAAACATTCATAGGCAAATCTTGAAAAAAAGTCAATGGGATCACCGTAAGTGCATGTCCATTACTTACGCTAGGGTCAGTTACAATCAAATTTAAATCTTCCCTCGGTAAGCCATTGCAACCCTTCTCCAGATCTGCCCATGTAAATGATGGTCTCTATAGTTCTTGTGATGGCATGTCGATTACAAATCACTTTACTTCCCGCGGCTACTTGCATATTAACAACCCTGTATAGAAATACAAGTCACACGTGATATTTTGTGGGGGCTCAGATTTGCATCCTGACCCTCTGTGTATTCCAAGCTAGTCCTATAACAGCCCACATAGTACAGATATTAGCAAATGTCACATCCATACACACACATACATAACAATACTTAAATATTATTACAGAACAAGGTAAATGGGCCTTAGGGCTAGAGTTTACAGAACGGGCCGACATGCTAAATAGTTCAAAAGTTCAGAGTAACAACGGAAAAGACAACATAATAGTAGCGAAATGTCTTCAAAAAAGCGTGACCACCATGATGTCCCATAGGCAACCGACTGGGGCTAGGACCTAGTTAATATAGTCTCCATCATCTCCATAGCCGGATGCATAGAAATATCCATATGTCGGGTCTTCAGCTTCATAGTCTGAATCCACATATTTGAGCAACAATGAGTACAAAAGGTACTCAACAAACCCCGACCGCAAATGCAATTATATAGATGCAGGGCTTTCCAAGGGAAGGGTTGTATGTTTACCCCAACATGTTTTTAGTTCACAATTTTTAAGTTGTTAAAACTAACCAGCGGTGGCGAACTCCATATATTTGCTCATAACCAGGAGCACGGCTATTCGAATAGGTTAAAAGCACTATGCAGTGGTTGTATCACTTTACACACAAGATAGGATCAATATCATAATATTGGCCATGACACGCTTCCTTAGGCGTGCGACGAAGATGATCATAACAAAGCTTTTTCCCTACCTAGTTTTGACATTATACCCAGTCCGACGGGGTTTGCCCTCAACGCTGGGACATGCCTTATACGAGGTCACACTCAGAATGATTCATTACACCAGTTCACATTTTCAATGAGGGACCCTTTATTGTTAGGGAGTCTACAACCCTTCTTTTATGCATAGTAACTAGGGGCGCAGGTTTTCATACCAAGCTAGGCAGGTTAATTGGCCAGGTCTATCCCATGGTAGATATATGGTTGTACAACTTAGTAGGTATGAATGGAACACATGATTCAATTCTTAATCGACTAAGGCGAGACAAACCACCAATTCACTGTGTGCACCTAGCACCAATCTCAATCACTACTCGTCCAAGTCCCAACCATTTATGAATGCATTTTTTTATTTCTAGTGGTAACCCATGTCACCACGCTATTGTTCAAAGTATCCATATTCTCATTGTAGTAATGTTTGTGTCTTATTCATCTTCTTTTACTAAGCGATATCTAAGCGCAACCAATTGTCATTTTCGTAATGCTTAGCCATCCACTTGACTCTAGCATCACAAACCAAATATCCCACGCCTCGGTGTATTATGTACCTCCCAGGAGCGATACACATACACCATCACAAACATCAATATCAATCCATACACAAGTTCTTACAATATCAAAACTTCATAATTTACAACATATTGAACTTACAAGGTTCAGTTTCATACAAAAGGGCTGATCGGCCAATTAACATGATAAATATCAAGTACGTAGCGAAAACAGTAAATTTATTCAATTAAAATCATGAATTAACCATAAAGGAAGTTCCAATGGCTTGCCATAACCCGCTGGGCAACCGACTGGGTTAAAACCATAGCAAATCGACGTTCCTGCACAATCTTTCCTTACCCGATTCGATCTCAACACATGCTATCCAGATTAGTAAATGCAAGCAAACAATGAGTACACGAATGTACTCGCAAGACTTACGAATAACAAGCCTATACATAGCTACATGCAAGCTGAATCAAAGGAGAAGGCTATAGGGTTCATTTGACGCATAAAGTAATTTTTTATTTGCAATAATGTAATAGATTGAAGGCAATTTGTTAAATCTATTTTTAATTGTTGAAATAACAGCGAGACAACAATAAGTAACATAAATAACAACCTAGAAGTGACTAACCCAATAGCCACCACAACATAGTACGAATTCCCCATTCGTACCACCCAAGTTCAAGTTTTAATGAAAATATTATAGTCAAACTCTCGAAAGACTTCCCCAAGCGTATCAATAACCAAGGACTTGGCTATTCAAATAGATTTAACCCTGCAGGGGTGTACCAATGTACCCACACTTCAGACCGTTTTTTTGCCACAAGATTAAGCACACTTCGGAAGGTATGCCGACACGGCTAAGTCCTACGAGACGTTTCCAATATTGTGTATTAACTACGAGCCGCTCGTATGGATAGAAACACATACGCTACATGTAAAGCCAAAAGTCAACTACCCTCTAGGGATAAAGCTTTCGGACAACTACAATGCTCCCAAACATCTGTCCTCCTACACAACCTCTTGCTACTCGGAGCTAACACACGCCAAAGTACTAAGTCAAGAGAGGTCCCATACCCCTCTAGTGTGGTTAGCACGCAAAATGCTTGGTTTAGTGTAACAAGATGTTCGGTCCTTGTTGACTCAGGCACCAACCATTCACACCCAAAAGCACACCATCTTACCATTGTGCCCAAGTCTAAAACATTTTATTTTCAGTTTTAGTTTCTCAAATAACAAAGTACAAGGTGCTGGACATAAAGCCATAATAAGTTTTTGTGTGATCAAGGTCATCGACTAAATCGATAATCGCCCAATTCTACCGGTAGCTATGCATTTCTAAGCATGACACCGCATAGACATAAAAGATCATAAATCAACCACCGGGCTCTAATTCACCAGCGAGATTAATAACTTAGGCTAGTGGTAGGTGATGAACAATTTAGGGAATCATGCTATAGGATTAGTTACCTCTAATCGACAAAATAACTTGACAAATAAAGCATGCATACATACACTTTGCAAACAAGATATTAGAATTTGAAAGTAATGGGATCAATATGATCAAATAAATTGAACATCTTCTTGCCTTTGTTTGCTAGAACTCTGGACATTCTCACGATCATTTTGGTTGCACTCCCGAATCATCGTTATCTAACGATAAGAACCAACAAAGCAAAAGCATCAAATAAACACCAAATTCCAAAAGTCTCCAAAAATTAAGAAATTAATACATAAGGTAGATTATGTTTTTAGATAAATTTAGGGACAAAATTCATTGGATTTGGAGTTGATTTGAATTAGTTATGAATTTTTGAAGATAAGATTAAGGCATAAGGTCTATTGTTGCTTGCTAACCACTAATTCAAATATTGACTCAAGATTCATTTTTACTCTTATAGATTAGATGCTAAAGGCTAAATCAACCAATAAGATATCTGCTTCAGTTATTTAGTTCTTATCAATTATCTTCCAACTTTTAGAAATTCTAATAAGAAAGATTGGCTTAGCTTATTCAGCAATTTGTCTAAACTATAAGTGGAAGTCCACTGTCCTTCTCTTAATTACTACTGGTTCACTGCTTTACTTTGCAAAACCCAGAATTCAATCCATGTCTTTCAGGTTAGGTTGCTCCTCTTGAATCACTCTCTAAAAGTCATTTAATCTACACAAATTTTTCTAGAAACTGACATTTGGCTAGACTGAAGCTCATAGAAACTCCTAAAAGCATTCACACTCATCTCTGCTCACAAAGCACAAAAAGATTTGGTTGTTTCTCTGCTAGTTTCTGAAAATTCCCCATCCAACTAAGATTTTCAAAACGAAAGCTCCTGCTAGCTTAAGTGTTCAAAAGTCTAAAAGAATCCATTATCTCTAACTACTAGACTGAGCATGGCCATATCCTACTGCCAAAATTTAACCTCATCTCTCCTCTGTTCAAATATCTAGCAAGAGTACAAATTCTAAACTACAAGCTACTGACAACTAAATGTCCAACTAATTACAGTATTTAAGAAAGACTTTTAACTACTTGTATTAGTCAGGTTATCAGCCTTTTGACAATTTTGTTAGATTACTACTCACATATCCTGCAACAGCACAACCACCTAAACTAAGGTGCTACTTCATTTAGATTTCAATTATCAGATTAACTATTTCACTAGGGTGGCTCAATTGGCAAAATAATTTTTCCTAACCATCTTCCCTTCTCTGATCAATACTTCCTCCAAAAAGAGTTGATTGTTTTCTGTTAACAATTCAGATTTGTTAGATAACTGCAAACTGACTAATTGATTTAAGATAATTTTTAACTACTGTATTAACAAGATTATTAGCTTAAATGACAAATCTGATTGTCATCAGATTTCAATTCATACACCTACAAAAGTAAGATCTTCAGCACTAAAGTGCTAAGGACTGAACTTCTTTAAACTCAACTTTAAATTTGCTAACTCTGTGTTGGTTTCTAAAAGTTCCCTTTTTAAAGTTGATTTTTCAGATTTGATAACTTCTGTTAAATAGTTGTCCAAAGCCTAATTGAATTGAGATAAACTCCTACTACTATACTGACAAAGTTATCCAAACACTTCTAACTACTATATTAACAAAGTCATCAACCTATTGACATAATGAATATAGATTACTGTGCACACACTTACAACAGCAAAATTTTCTGAATTAAAATGTGATTAACTCCACTTCCTTAAAACTCAAACTTCTAACTTGTTAACTCAAAGGAGTGATTCATTTGACATTTTCAAAATTTGATGACAGTGACTTTTGCAAAAGAGTTTCAACGACAAAACGACCCTTTACAACTCTCTCTCTCTCGGTCTCGGTTCATCCAAAAGATTGCTATGTTGACCACTAAAGTTTCCACTATTTTAATTATCCGTTTGCAATATGGTTAAGTGATTCCATCAATCTTTCTAAAGATTTATTTGTAAAAGGATTAGTGCTCCTACAAGACAGAGGATGAAAGTCTAAATTACAAAGAATAGACATTCAGAACAGAGACAGCTTGGCCGGCTCGGTTCATGGCTCATCGCCGGCGATTTGGTGGACGACGGCAACCGAGGATGACAAAAATGGAACCGGGGTGGAAGAGGGGTCCAAGGGGTGGTGGCGGCGCAGCTGGTGGTGGACTGAGGCGGCGCGGTGAGGACACGGGGCGGCCGACCGTGGAGGTGGGAAGAGGCATTGGCACCGGAAGGGAGCAAGAGGAAAAATAGGGTGCGCATGAGCACCGGTGAGGTATGGGGAACTCACCCGAGTAGTAGGCGAAGGCGGAGGGTGGCCGAAGTCGTCCGGCGACGGGAGTCTATGACAGCGCGGGAAGGGCCAACAGCGGCGACGACCTGGGGAGGAAGAGAGAGCAAGTGAGTGATGGGGGAAGGTAAAGGGATGTACAAGGATGCTCATGGTGGAGAGAATCGAGCTTGGGCTCGCTGGAGAAGAAACGGTGGCGAAAATGGCGGGGTGGTCGGAATCGGGGAAGAGGGCCATTGCACGGCGCTCCGGTGGCAGATACTTCAAATTGGTGGGGTTATTTGCTCCTTGCGATGATTGGCGCGCCGTGATGGCGTTGTGGGTGGTCGGAACTCGCTGGAGCGGTCGAGACATCTACGAACGGCTTGGCGGCTTGGTGGCCGGCTATTGGAGCTTGAGCTTGGAGCTCGGTAAGTGGCATGGGAAGAAGAAGAGGAGGCCGGGGGGGGGGGGGCAATGGTGCGGAGGAAAGGTTGCCCAGGGAGCTCTAGGCTGCTAGATAAAGGGAGGAGGGCGGAGAGTCGCGAGGTGGGAGCTCGCATGGGCGACGACGCTCTCTGGTCATGACGCACGGACAAGAGTTGTCAATGGAACGACGACTTGACCGGGCATGGGTGTGGAGCGGACAACACGGCCAGACCACGGGCGCAAAGTCAAGAACCGTGGGCGGTGGTTGGCGTTGACGCAGGCGTGAGCGGAGCCACGACGAGCTGGCGAGGCGCCCTCGGCCGCGCGGAGAAGAAAAACAGGCCGGCGGGCCCGGGTTGCCAGTGATGCAAGAGAAAAGGAGAGCTGAACCGTTGATCGCAGATCGGATGGTCCATGTTGTGCGGTGCGGTGGTGGCTGGCTAAGGTGGCTTGGTTGGACCAAGTCGGTTGGGTCAGCTCGGACGGATGAGCGATGGCGGTTTTTGGAAAGATAAGGCTGAGATGATTAGGGATTTGTTTGACTAAGTTGTTTAGCTCTAAAATTCATGAAATTTTTTAGGAGGGTTTCTGACACTAGTTATATCAATGTTTAATTTTTCTAGAGTTTTTCATGTGCTGCATTTTTTCTCAATAATTCTTTGAAGTTCCTGTTTTATGCATTTGACTTTTGATTTACTTACTTTGACTGGTTGTTTATAATGACAAATTACTTCTAATAATTGTGAGATTTTGAAGGTGAGTTTATAAGGTGTTACATAACCTAGGAAAATATTTTCAGGCACTGTTCACAAGATTTGCTTGCATTTTAAATTCAAACTCAATTTCGAACATGTGAATAAAATGGAACCAAATAACCTCCAAAATTCCAGAAAAATTCCAAACAAGCAACAGGGCATATAAAATCCAATTACACTATTCTAGGCTATGGGTATTACTATATTTTCAAAATAATAGGCAGGTTTGTATTTCAGAGATAAAGAAAGTATATTTACAAGTTGAATTTTAGAATTTCTTTTGAAGGTACCTCCGACATCCTAGGAGCATATGAGGTATTACTATTGATAATTTTAATCCCAAAATAAATATTCCCATAATTGAAACCTTTTTAGTTTTATCCTAAGTGCAATTTGAGCTTTTGAATTGGGGAAGGAGTATTGGATTACTGGGTTTCAATTTAGTCTTCAGAATCAAAGGATTTTCTACATAAGGTTTTATACCCTACTCTGAACTAAGTTTTCAAACTCTTGACAAACTTTTATTTTGTTTGAAAATTTTCATTCCTAGGTTTTGAAAAACCCGGTTGTAAACTATTTGCTTAGCAACAATTTTTTTAAAAAAAGGTTCAAAATTTCATAAATGCATAGTAGATGCGAAGCTAATCCAACTTAAGGATTTTGGGCTGTTACACAAACAAATGATGATCATTTTAGAAGGAAAGTGTATCTTGGTATCATTGATAATGTTCTTCAAAAGCTTGATAATCGGTTTGACAAGGCTAATATGGAGTTGCTTGTTTGCATGTCCGCTTTAAATCATATGAATTCATTTGCTTCTTATGATAGGGACAAAGTGCTTAGCCTTGCTAACTTTTATCCCAATAATTTTTCAAACACGGATTTAATGAGACTTTCTTTCCAACTTGATAACTTCATTGATGATATGTGAAGCGATGATAGATTTAAGTCTAAAGAATCTCGGTGAGCTTTCTACTAAGCTTGTTAAAACAAGGAAGCATGACACTTACAAGTTGGTGTATTTGCTTCTCAAATTGGTATTGCTCCTACCGGTAGCAACGTCGAGTGTTGAAAGAGTATTTTCGACGATGAATCTTGTGAAGAACAAGTTGAGAAATAATATGGACGATCAAGTATTGAATGATTGTTTAATCACTTTTATAAAGCGAGATATCTTCTCGAAGGTTAGTGATGATGATATAATAAAGTGTTTCCAAGGAATGAGATCGCGTCGTGTGGTATTGTGATTTCTATTAGCTATTTAGGACTCTTTTATTTATGTAAGATTTTATTTGAACTATTTGTATTGTACTATTAACTAATTTCGAACTCTTTTATGTAATTGTGTTGGACTTGCGAAATTACTTATATGTTAAACAAGATTTTTTTTAATCCTTGAAATATGCACCACTATCACAAAATTCTTGGCTCCATCACTGACGTGACTGGCCACTTGACAGCGAATTCACGGCCATGTGACGGAAGCGGCAAGGAGCGACACATACGAAGAACTCAATGACAGGAAACCGAAATTTTTTAGTGGTAAATGGGAGATTAGGACAACTCTCCGTAAGAAAAGAAACAGAGGAAGTACCCTGCATCCGTCTCCATCCAATGGACGTGCCACGTCACCCCGCTCCCCCACGCGCACCAACGTACGGACAACCCCGACGCAATCTCCGCCCTTCATCCCCCACCAACGACCCAGATTAGTCTATCCCCAGTTCTCCACCCCGCTTTGACCCGGCGCCTCCCGCGTCCCGTCCGGTTCCGTGGGCGCCCGCCCCACCGATCCGATCTGAAAAATCCATTAAAAAATATCAAAAAAAAAAAACGCCTCTGTCCATTCCAGCTCCTCCTCTTCCCAGCCAGCGTCCGTACAGTTCCTTCCAGCCACCCCCGATTCGATCACCCGCGAAGCAGAACCCCTCTCGGTTTCGATCGGCGCCGGCGGAGGGAGATGAGGAAGCGGGAGCGGGAGAATCCGTGCGGGATCTGCGGCCACTACCACAAGTACGAGGAGGGGGAGGTGTGCGGGGTGTGCGGCCACCGCCCGCCAGCGGCCGCTGCGGCGGCGGGGGCTTCGAGGCAGGACTCGGCGTTCCCGTCGGAGATCCTCAAGGAGTTCCTCTTCCTCGGCAGCTACGACAACGCCTCCCGCTCCGAGCTCCTTAAGACCATCGGCATCTCCCACATCCTCAATGTATGCGTGCTTACACTCCTGCGCTTACTTGGATGCAATGCTTTCCTTTTATGCGCTGGTCGATTCGGTTGGGTTTGAATTGATTGGCGCGCCGGGTTGGGTTCGAGGGTTTGGTGCTGAATTAAATAAATGCTAATCCTTTTTGGTGCTGGTTGTTTTGGTAAGTAATAGAGGGGTTAAGTTGTATGCATGCATAGAAATGGAAGGATGGTTCTAGCCTTCTAGGGTATTGCCTGAAGCGTGGCTTTAGGGTCTGTGCGGGCTGTTTTGTTGTCCAACAAGTAATGTATCAGCCTTTTGCTGGGGTAGACTGGATAACTTGTGCTGTAGGATTTGGCAAGAAATAGATGGTGGATTGTAGGATGAAAAATGAATCTTTTGGCAAAGTATTACCAGTCACTTGTTTTGGCATCCTGTTGTACTGATTGTTGACGGTGATGAGCATCAAATAGGGGTGTCAATCGAATCTGAATGATCCGTTTTATCCTGCATCCGAATTTGGTTGGTAGCAAATATGGTTTAGATTTTTCCATCCAATTAACAATTTCTCCCCTAATCGTATTCGTATTCGCATAAAAAAATATGGATATGAATATGGTATGGACTTTTGCCATTCGAAATGTTATTTTATCTGCACTATTCGTATTCAAATTCGAATTTGATAAAACAATATACATTTTTATTGCAGTATGACTAATTAGTTGGATGAGTATTTTTAGTTAACATGAATTCATGTTTTAAGGTGAAATAGATAAACTAGAATGATTAGGTGTTTTATGTATGAGGATATAGTATCGTAAATATCTTGCAATTACATAAGTTATGAGGATGTCTGAACCCGACAGAATTGAGTAGATATTCGATTCGTATTCGACAATATTCGAATTCGTATTTGTTTAGAAAATACGAATACGAATACAGGAAGATCACTATTCTATTCGTATTCGATCCGTTGACACCCATAGTGTCAAATGTACTGATTGGGATGGTAAAAGTGACAAGATCTTACAAAATGTTTGTTTCTTCTTGAATCGTTGTGGAGAATTTGGGTCTATTTGCAGGTATGAAATTTAGGTGGACCCGTAAGTTTGGGGTGTGAATGTTTGCAAGGTTTCTTGAGTTGTTGATTAGTTTGCATAACCAATTCTCACATATGCATTGTTGATTAAGTTTGATTTGTTAAGTTGTAGCGTGCAAGATTTGGGGGGACCGTGCTAACTGCTTGCTGAAATTTTTTAATCTGTGAGAATCGGTTTCGTGTAGTTTTGTGGTGCTCTAGAGATACTGACTGGAGTTACCATTTTGGTGGATAGCTTCTGTACTCAGAAACATTAATTATCTGGAAAGAAATAGCCTAACATGCTTTTGAGAAGTTCAGTGTAGCACTTGAAAGATGTTGACTGGTAAAATTATATCGAAACAAAAATAGGCCAGTGGCCTAGAGGTGGGCAGGCTGTTTAACCTCCCAACCCACCTGGTTCGAGCTCCTGGCTAACTTTACTGAATGCAGGAGAGCACAGCATCCAGATCCATAGTTACCAGATTCACTAGACACACTCCGCTTTTTTTAATCGAATTATTAATCCCCAGTGGCCTAGTGGTGGTTCTCTGTGGAATTTTGGAAGAGAAGCGTTGTACCCTGTACTGCGACCCCATACCTTGATCCGGACATTCAGGTGTACCACATTCCTAATAACTAGGGTCCACCCTTCTGATCACCATCCGAACACCATTGAGCCCTGCACCCAGTCTTCTAAGAAACAAGTGGTGACTAGTGATTTGTTTCTCTTTCCTCTAGACAGGCTGGTGCAGATCAGCAGGCTCTTGTGGTCAGTGGATTTCAACCAGAGGATACGGGATGGTAAAAAGTGGATGTTTATCTATCCATCTGGCAGGGTTAAAAACTGGAGTTAGCCTGTTTAATTACAGCTGTTGTACCTATGGTCCAGCTGTTGGTTTCCACTTTCCACTGGAAACATGAACGATCAGGATTGAACAAAGAAAGTATATATCTGATGGCTGATTAGATGCACTAGATGTTTCAGGACACCAAATCACCAATGTAGGTAATTCGGCGATAGATGGGGAACAACGATACTAAAACTGAGCTCGTGGGGCATATTTGATTGGAAATGAACCTAAAATTTGAAATTCTATTCCTTCCATTCAAGTCAAAAAGGTGCCGGAGGTGCGTCGACCAAGAAGTGTTGTAGATTAAAATATTGTCAAAGAAAACGAGCACAGACTGACGAAGGAAGGGTCGTAGTACGTTGTTCATCAAGGCTTGGAACGTGGCCGGTGCGTTCGTCAAACCAAAAGGCATGAAGAGGAACTCGAAGAGGCCATCGTGAGTTTGGAATGCTGTCTTTTCGACGTGGTAGGCAGCGAGCTATACCTTTTCTTCCTCCAAGGTTCACTGCCCGCGAAAAAATTGCTCGCACCAGTTTACCCAGGGTAGTGGGTTGCTTTTGCTGTCGAAGGTCGGGAAATCCAGCTTGTAGTAGCGAGGAGGATGCTCGATAGAAGTCGCCGGTGGTGGCTCCCTTGGAGCCCGAGAGGGGTGTCGGCCATGGTGGTGACGGCCTGGCCGCTTTCGAGACAGGTAATGGCTTGCTGTTGTGTGTGCTGCGCCACCTCCAAGTTTTGTAGCTTGGCTTCAATCGTGTCGAGTTTCTTCATCTACGCCAGGATATCCACAAGCTGTGCACACATCATCGCCGTCGCCCGCCATGGTGGGAAGGGCAACGCCTGGATCTGATACCAAGTTGTTGTGTGCCTCGGGTATAGATCGTATGGGGTAGGTGTGAGAGGTGGGTGGTTTCTGCCCGGGCTTGCACCGGGCTTGCACTCGGGAGCTTTGGTGAGGGAGAGGGGAGGAGCGCACTGGCAGAGGGGGTGATGTGCGCTTGGTGGCTGGGAGGAGAGTAGGGGTGAAGGAGATTAGAGATACTGATCTTGCTTGCTTTATTCCTTCCTCCTCTCCCCTTCAAATAGAGAAACTTGCAATTATAGATTTCCAAATAAAGAGATCGGAAGGATCTCAATCTAATCTTTCTAAACAAATATGATCTTAAGGATGGTAATCAAATTACTCTAACTTGCAAGCAAAGTAAGCAGAGGCTTATCTCTAAGCCTCTTGTGCCGTCGGTTGGGCCCTGGCCGTACAGCGCCGGGTATACACCCGGCCCCACGTGACACTATTGTTTAGACATGTTATCTGAAACTTTGCAAATATTCTTGTTCTATTTGAAAGTGAAATGATATTTTACAAGGCTCTTTACATGGCAGACTGTACCTTTCTGCCAAAACCTTTACCGGAATTCGTTCACTTATCACTGCCTTCAAGACAACAAGATTTTGCAGTTTGGTGATGCAATCCAGTTTCTAGGTATGCATGCTGTTGTCCTTCCAATATTTTAGCCTGCAACAAATACATTTGAGTTATGCTTACCATTTTCTGTTGTTCTACCCCGCAAGATTGGCGGTATTTGTTGCTTTGGCAGACAGACATTATATTTTAGGATAACATTCACTCTGAATCTTCCAATGTAATAGTGTTGCTTTCATGATTATTATTAAAAGCCATGTTCTGTAGATAGATACCACTATGATTTTTTCTGTTGCTGTTGCTGCTGCTCTCTCTCTCTCTCTCTCTCTCTCTCTCTCTCGTGTGCGCGCACACACACACACTGATCATAGGTTTATCTGGTTCTCAACCCGCTGAACATAGGTTAATCTGGTCCTCAATCGATCATCCTATATCTAATAATTTTATTATTTTCAACTTCAGAACAATGTGAGAGGGATAAAGCATGAGTTCTAGTCCATTCCTCTCTCTCACTCTCTCTCTCTCTCACACACACATACTGATCAAATGTTTATCTGGTTCTCAGCCCGCTGAACATAGGTTAATCTGGTCCTCAGTCGACCATCCTATATCTAATAATTTTATTATTTTCAACTTCAGAACAATGTGAGAGGGATAAAGCACGAGTTCTAGTCCATTGCATGTCAGGGAAAAGTAGGTGTGTACATATACATGAATTCGTATTGGCAGTTAGTATTGTCATATTGCTGGGACTTATTCGACTAATCTTATTAAAACACATTTATCAGGTCAGCAGCATTTGTAATAGCCTTCTTGATGAAGTCCAGAGGGTGGAGACTTGCACAGTGTTTCCAATGGGTGAAAGAACGGAGACCACAAGTGCAACTGGCTGACGGTAACATTATACCCTGTACAACCTTTTGCTGATATTCAAGATGATTAATTCTCACAAATTAGATGAAAATGAAATGACTGAATTGCACATGATTATTTTATGCAAAATTAAATTTATTGTAGTAATCAGTCCCATACCAATCCAATTTCTGCATTGGAAGAGAAGTGAAATCTGGATACCCTGATTGGAAACACCAAATTTACAGTAATGTGGTGACAAGTAGCATGAATTTTCATGGTATGCTGTTAAAAGGGAAATATGAGGCAAAATATCTCCTAAGTTGTTCGTATTTAGAGGATTTTGGTACAACCAATGTGAAGTTATGTCGGGACCTGGATTTACACATCTAAAATCCTCTGTATATTCGAACTAGTCTCAGATCAGTAACTAGTCACACAGGAAACATCGATGAAATACCATCTATTTATCAATTTAACTAAAAAGATATCAAAATAATAAATAGTAATAATAACTGGACTTTATATTCAATATTTACTTAACATGCCACGCAGGGCTAAAGAAACAAATAAACTCTTACAGCGGAGCGGAAAACTTGGAAAGATCATTCAACATGCTCACAGCCAATCGAGTGGAGAACGCATTCTAATTCGCAAAACCTTCACAAAATTCCTCTTCATATAACACTTGAGCGGTTTATATTCTTCAACTGAGCAGCAAAGTTTAAAGCCGTAAGTACTCAACAAGTCGTAGGGAACAGTATGCAATTAATATTCATGTAAGGTTTGAATAAAAAATTACCTGTATGTTTTTTTTGCAGAAAACAATACTGACAGTAAATATAGTAAATAGATTGAAATGCGTAATTGAAAAGAAATACTAAGTAAATAAACAGTCGCTCTGAAATAACCAGTGAATCTCCTGTTCACTTTCCAATCAAACCACCAAGTGAACATCACATTCATCAAGTGAATCTCCCATTCACCTTTCGACAGATTTTATTAAAAAAACACTTACCTCTAGTGTGAAATTCCCGAGTATGTCCATGACCGCGAACATAGCTATTTAAACAGTTTTAACTCTGCAGAGGTTGTATAACTTTACCCACAAGAGATAAATTAACTTATAATGTTCGTTCACACACTTCTGTAAGTGTACGACTAAGTGATTATCACAAGATCTTTACAAAACTTCTTCCTCACCCTAGTTCTGCTTGCTAAGGTTTCAACACTTAATATCATCACGACCAGATAGGCCCCCTCCTTTTGCGCCATTGTGAGTATCCATCCCGGAACTCAAGCTTCTAAAAACAGAACCGAAATTAAGACATTGCTAATTAGTTAGTCAGGTCCATCCCACCATATTGGACATGTGGTTGTACGATATGGCCCAATTCAATGATGCACAATATTAAGTCATTGACAAGTTACTTAGACGAGACTACTTCATCCAAAACAATATGCCTCACACTTTTTTTTACTGCACGATCACTCGTCGGAGCATAAATCATTTTATTTACCCAAACCAATGACAATCCTTGCCATGACACAAAACTTTATTATTGCGTATCGCACCATAATCGACACAACAGTGACATTACACCACAGTTGCACAACAATGACATCGTACCACAATTCCATATATCATTAAGTCAAATTCAACATTTTTTAACATGTGATCATGAACCCATTGTAACTAAGCATGACTAAGCGTCTCTATGATACCCATGTTGGTGATACAAATGTCTAACTAATAATGACCATTCTATGGTGACAAATGATTCATGTTATTCAAATAATCAATTGAGGTGTAGTGACAAGTATGTGATTAATTATTCCCAAAAGCAGTTGATATAAAAATAGCATACAATTTGATATAAAACAAGATAATTTTGAGATCAAAGGTTCAATATGATCAAAGGACTACGATTTGCCTTGGTTTTGCTTAATTACCACACTTGGATCTTCAAAGCTTACTTCTGCTCGTGCTTTTTCAAACAGATTGTCTAACAAGAGCGAAAACAACAGGTGAAGCACAAATAAATCCAAAAGAAATTCAAATAAAATCCAAAAACAACAAAACTAACTATAAAAGAAAGAGCTTGATTTTAGAAAAATTTAGGAATTTGAACGGACTGAATCAGAGTTCGGACGAAGGAGAATGGATTCTCGGAAGATTTGCTGGAAATGAAAAAAGAGAGAGAAAATACTATTATGGATTTTATAATACTATTTCAAAATGAAATTCCAAATTACTGCATCAGCATGACGTCAGCAAGGATTTTAATTTTGGCCAGAATTAAATTTCTAAAGGAAAAGAAATTTAATACTGATATGTGGGACCAGACTGTAATAGAGAAAGAAAGAGGAGCTGTCAGGTGGGATCCACATGTAAGAGAGAGAAAAGAACAGTGAGGGAGAAAGCAGAGGAGGCTTGTGGGCGGCGTTAGCGCCGCGGCGATGATGAACTGCGGCAACAGAAGTAGCGGCGATGGAAAAACGGGACCCCCGACGAGGAGAGGAAGGTTTGGGCGGTGTGGCGCGGCAAGGGCGGCGGCGACTCGACGGCAATGGCGACGACGGCGGAGGAAGCTCTCGTGTGTGGCGGCTTCGGCGAATCAAGGACACCTGGAGCGAAGGGAGGTGAGCATGGGCTTGGCGGCGGCGCGAGATAATGGAGGGCACCTTGGGGCGGCCAGAGGATGGTCGGAGCAGCGGTGCGACGGAGCCTGGCGGTGAGGGAGAAGGGTGACGGCGGCAGCTTGGCACGGTGTCAGAGAGAGCGAGGAGGGAGGGAATTGGAAGAGGTAGATGGAAAACACGACGTGACGCACACGGGAGGCAAGGGGGTTCACAGGTGAGGAGATCGGGGGTGGTGGCGGCGAGGCCAGTTTTGGGGAAGAAGGGGCGATGACGAAGTGGTGGTCCTCTGGGGATGGCGACGGGAGCACGATGTAGAACGCATCAAGATGAATCCGGAGGTGGTGACAGTGCGGCAGGAGGAGCAACAACAGCGGCTGAACGCGGCGGCTGCGTCTTGGACGGAACCCAGCGCAACGAGGATGAGGCTGGCGGCGACACCTTAGGGTTTTAGGAGAGGAGGATGAGGCGGAGAATATGACGCGGGAGGTGTGGCTTAAATAGGGCCAGGAATGGGGAGTCCGAGTTGAAGCCAGCGGCGAGACGTACAGGAACTTGAGACCGAGTTGGGGAAGAAGAAGGAAGGAGGGGGAGGCTGACAGGTGGGCCTACTTAGTAGAGGAAGGAGGGAAGGGAGGTAGGTTGGCGCGGTCGGAAGGAAAAGAATGGGCCGGGCTGGCGGTGAAAAGGAAAAGGCAAGGAAAAAGAAGAAAAGGTCGAGAGAAAAGAAAATCGGCCCGAACGGAAAAATCGGGAAAAAGAGATTTTCTGAATTTAGGAAAATATATTAAATAAAACTGAGCTCAAAGAAATAGCAAATAAACTCCAAAAATTCCTAAAAAATTCCAGAAAATACTCTGCAACTAAAGGAACCCAAATAAAACAACTTTTAAATTAATTGAAGTTTAAATTAATCACATTAAATTGTTTTGATTTATGAAAATTCAATTTAAGTTTTGACTTAACCAAGAAAAATCAAATGGTTATTTTTTATCTTTAAAATGCTTCAAATAAACTCCAAATTTGGGATGTTACAAGTTGCCACCTCTCATTAGTTTGCTAGTTAATGAACATGGAATGGAAATAACCAGTGAGTAGTTGAGCTACTATGCGAAATGAAGTCAGTTGGTGAGCTAATATGAAACCTTGCATTTTAAAATTCAGATGGCCTACAAACCTTGTCCAAGCATATTTGGATAATAGAATAATAGTACAAATCAGTATGAAGCAATCAGAAATTTAGAATACATGATCATGGACTAACTAAAGTGATCGACTTGTTTTCTACAGCGGCACAACAGCAGCTGATTGAGTATGAGCAGAAGCTTTTCGGTTCCAATGTTGGCATGCCGGCTCAATCTTTTGCTCCAACAGATTCGTTCCCTTCACTTGGATTTGGTTTTCCAAAACCGTCTGGCGACATCCAGGTGCCTACCTTTAACCAGCAGGCTCCAGCATCCATATTTGAGTGCGTCAGCCCGAACAACTTTCCAAGTAATTTCACATTTGGAGCTGAAAGAACTACCGAAGTGAAGCTTTCAGATATCAATAACTTTGGTGTGGTCAACTCGTCTGGGAGTGATAGCATGATGGACAGCTCCTAGGTTGTTTTTGCAATGATATAAAAGGAATTCAAAACTGCAAATCTAGTCAGGTTTCTCGGGATGTTTTAGATTTCTGAGAAGGAAAGTAGCATTTTTCGTAAAAGGACATTACAGTATGTGCAGCATTTTGACCATTGCTATTGTGCGTTTTAACAGACATGTATGTGCTTTTTTTTGGACTTTTGGAGTGTAATTCAAATGAAGTGAAATTACGCTGGAAAGTTTGAGTAAAAGCTACGCATGTGCTTGTTAAGACGTACAGATTTGTGGAACAACTCAAAATCTATACAGGGTGGTTGTAATCATCCAGAATACTGTACCAACTATAAAAATTACTGTGCGCGGCTGCAAACTCCCACAGATTCAGTTTGGAATTATTGATACGAGTTGAATGCCTTGCAGAGTTGTTTGCCTGATGTCTTTTTCTTCCAAGGTGCGTGCTGTTTGTTTGGAACTATGATTTTTTTTTCTTCACTCTGCATGGTATTGGTACCTGTCTTACTGCTTTCTGATAGCAAATACATCGCCTTAAACTGATCAGAGTTCAGAACAGCGCATGAGCAGGACTGAGTGCAGGACTAACACGCCGCATCGATTATTTGTTATGTGGACGATTGTACGTTTTGTAATATATATTCATTTCTATATAAAACTGACGATAAATGAACGTAATTATAATCGATTGAAACTGATTTACCAAAATTATGATAATTTATTGACATGCAAAACTTGATTAGTCATCATTTATATTACCCATATAGTTTGTACTTCACTTATATGATAAATGCTACGGGGGATCACTACACTATTAAAATTTACTAATAGCAGCAATTATTGAACAAAAGTAAGCTATTCTAGTAGTTAAATGCATGTACAAAACCAAATTTGATGCATTAGAGACGACGAAGTCGTGTGTGCACAAGGTATTTCCCACTTCCCACGCCATCCTCTCCGGCCGAGCCGCCGTCACCCGAGGGTAGAACATCTCGTCGGGTTTCCATTTTGGCCATTCGCCGACCACCCCGCCATGGCCGAAGAGCCTGGACGTGCTCTGTCTCTCTGTGATGTCTCCTGTGATTTGTGAAGGTCTCTGTTAATTGATTTTTGAGTCAATGACAGTGGGGTCCTTTAGTCATACTAATGTTTTTCCTAGTTAACTCTGATGTATCACTTGCAAGTAGTGCCAAGTTGCCATACTCTCTGTGCTCTGTCCAAAATACCAGAACAGTGTTTTTCCAGAACAGTTCATTTTCCGATTTTCATCATTTTACGTGAGAATCAAACTTCCGGGTGTTCGTTTTCCTTTATACGAACTCCAAATTCGTTGATTCTTTCTCCTAAATTCTTATAAATTCAATATCTTCATTCTAGTACTGATTTGATGATTTTTTTTTTTTGTATTTATTTGTTTCATTTTGCGTGTATAGATTCTATCGCTTCCGAACTTTCATGGACCAGTCTGCCGAAACAACTCTAAACTTCAACGAAGGTAAGTCGTAGACATTTGATCATGTCATATCTATTTTATAAATTATATTGCTTTATATCAATATGCATTGCTAGTTTTATAATAACTGCTTTCGAGAATAGTTAAAGTCCTATTCGACATTATGTCACCTTGATTAATTGCTATTGACATGTATCTTTGAACACCATATGTTGGGTTAATTTTAGTTGGTCATAATTGTATTACCAACATAGGTATCGTGTTATGCTTAGCCTTGCTTAGTCGTGATGGGATTCATGATCACATGTTCTTTAATGATAAATTTGACCTAATGATATATGGAATTGTGACGAGGCCACAGTTATTAAAATATGTTGTGCCATAGCAAAGGTTACCATTTGGTCGGATTGAACCAAAATTTATTTTATACTCAGGCGATTTCCTATGCAGTAATGAGGGTGATTGTCTAAGCCGTAAAGATGATGTATTTGGGATGCGGTTGCATCGTCTGAGTAGTCACTAAGGATTGAACTTCGTGCGCCATTGATCTAGGCCTTACCGTACAACCACATGTCCAGGGTGGGGGTGGACCTAGTCAATTAATTAGCAATGTTTTGCTTTAGTTCTGTTTTGGTGGAAGTGTGAACCCTAGGTTAGACATTCACACTTGGCACAACAGGGGCCGATCGATTGTGGTGTTGTTTTATAAGGATATTGGGAGTTGTGGAGCTAGTCGGATGCGAAACCTTAGTGAGCAGAACTGGATCAAAACAGAGCTTTGTAAAAGCTTTGTGATAATCATTTAGTCGCACACCTACGGAAGTATGTGAGTGGACATTATAAGTTGATTATCTTTTGTGAGTCAAGCTGTACAACCTCTGCAGAGTGTTAAAAAAAACTATTCGAATAACCGTATCCCCAATTATAGACAATGCCTGGTGATTTCACACAAGGGGTAGATTTTCTCAAAATGTTGGAAATGGTGGATTGGTTGGAATATGAACAGGGTGTTCACTAATTGTTGGTTGGGAAGTGAACGAGGTGTTCATCGCTTGTTTTAAAGTACTTGTTTACTTAAGTATTTAATCTCTTAAATTATATTTTTAATCAATTTATTGTATTTACAGGTCAATACTTCTTTATATAAAAGAGCCATAAAACTATCCTTACTCAAGTCTTGCATTAATACTATTTGCATATATTTTTCTACGATTTGCTGAGTACTTTATGTACTCACGGCTTTACGCCATTGTTGATCAGTTACCGAGGAGGAACTAGGAAACACAAAGTTCTACGAGAAAAAGTACTTTCAAGACCATGCGAACTAGACCGCAATCTTCACTCGATTAACTATGGGCATGTCGGATGTCACAAGTTTGTTTTATTCCGTTGCAAGTTTATTATTTTATCGTTAAGCCCTGTGCGGCAATAATTGTAAAACCTTGATCATAAGGTCTGTTGTTACTATTTAATAATATTTGGCTCATTCTTAACTGTTTCGTTGTATGGATATAATTTCATCAATGTTGACAGTGTGTGAACTAGCTACTGATTTTGGGATTAGTTCAGAATACACAGAGAGTCCGGATTTGCAGATTTAGATCCCGACAGATACCAACCTTTGCAAGAGTGCATATATTTTTTATATTTTATTTATTAAGACATAGTGCAACGTCTCTACATAACATCGTATATCACCTAGAGACATATAAAAGAAACCACTACTATCATAACGACGATACATGAGAAGTCGTTTTGAAAATACCTCTATAACTACATAGGAACATAAAAAAAGCCTTACTATACAAAGAAGTCGCATCTACAAGTCAGTTTTGTTGTAGTAGGCCCCCCAGAGCACGGACGAGGCGACTCTAACCCCTACAGCTCTGCAGTGTCATTTTTGTATTTAACGTGGAGAGAATGCTAGAAGTGCTAATTTGCATGGTTATCAAGGCGTCCATAAGGCGACGCGGGAGGTCAAGGCGTCGCGCCGCCTTGCCGCGCGTGCGTATGGCGTCCGCCTCAGGTGCAAGGCGTCTCTTAGGCGTCGCTCAAGCGGAGAAAGGCGTAAGGAAGGCCTGAGGCGGCGCCTTGGACTGCTGGCCCGCGAGAGAGAAGGGGAAAGAGGAGAGGGCGAAGACCGAAGAGCTGAAGACTCACCCTGAACCCTAGGCGTCGGCGGCGGTGCCTCCATCTCGGCGTCGCCCTCCCGGCCGAGCGAGGAGGCGCGCGCGCGAAGGCGCGAGGGGAGAGGAGAGGAGAGCGAGAGCGAAGAGAGAGAGAGAGGGAGGCGGCGCGACACGGCCGCGCGCCTGCGAGGAGGACTGGAAGAGGCGCGCGCGGCGGGCGTGGGAGGAGGCACGCGAGGCGGCAGCAGCGATGGCGTCTTTGCGCGGCGGCGGGGCAACTAAGGAAAAGGGGCAGGCGGGCAACCGGGGGTAGGCGGGCGGCGGGCAGCCAGGGGTAGGCGGGCAGCGGGTAGGTGGGATCTTCTGCGGCCAGGCGGGATCTTCTGTGGTCAGAGAATCAGAGCTGTGCTGCTGCCGGGATCTTCTGCGGCCGCTCTGCACTGTCGCCTTAGGACGTGACTAAGGCGTCGCCTCGCCTTACGCCTTACCGCTTCAAAGGTGTGAGGGGGGTGGGTCGCCTCGCCTCGCCTTACCGCCTTAATAACCATGCTAATTTGGGCATCAACAGTACCAAATGCGCAACCATGCTAATTTGGGCATCAACAGTACCAAATGCGCTAAAAACTCTCCGGTGACTATTGCTAAACAGGCAGCACCACACATGCAGACCAAAATGGGGAAGCTAGCTAGGCAAAATGGAGCTTAAGAAGAATGCATCATTCGTTTCTTATTAACAATTTATTATGACAGTGATCTATTGATTCAATTATATCCACATAAATAACAAATTTAGAGAAATTTTGCAATCTATGTATAAATGCTACTTCTTTCTTGGGCTATAAATAAAGCAAACTCTTCATTGCTTCAGTCAGCAAAACCCTTCGATCACATGAGTTGGCAAAACCCTTCATTTGATCGGTAGGACCAATGTAACTCACCAAATTTGCTCGCCAGCCATTTTTTCGACAATTAGGAGAGCCTGTAACATTAGACTCATCGTCTGATGTACTCAATCGTGCACTTCTCCTTGAGCCACTCAAGCACCTTTGCTGCCTCTAGAACATCCTGAACCTGCATTAAGAATTTCAAGTTGCCGAATCAAAATAAGGTAGGACATAATTTCCTTGGCATGGTCTTATGATACTAGGCATACTCATGGTGGTTTAACTACCAACTGGATATATATTTTAGTAGTAGAAAAATTTGTCACGGTAAGATCAAGAAAGAATTGCAGCACTATAGTTATCTGAAGGAATTCAGTATCAGAAATATCAGATGAAGCAATTAAAACCTGTTGCTTGATGTTCCCCTCATCATAGTCCTGATTATAGCGTTTGAACTCTTCTACAGAGCTCTCAACTTCCTTGACAAGCTGTTCGGTTGAGTACTGCACGACTATATATTGTTAATACATGGATAAAAATGGGCGAACTAAAATTGAAAGCATGGAGGTTATAATGATTATTACTGGAATCATGAATATAGACCGGAGGCATATCATTACCTGTAAATTTTCGGCCTTGAATATTTCCCCAACAGCCAGCATTTGTTTAATGATTCTAGTAATGTTTTCCCTCTCACTTTCTAGGTACTCCTGAACTGACTGTTGGCTTGAAAGGGACGCTAGCTGCTCTTTATCTAGCTTCCTTTCTGCCTGCAGGAATGAATAAATTTACGTTGGGCAAGGAAGACACGAAAGTTAATTGAGTGCTACACTGTTAGTTCAGTACCTGAAGTTGCAAAAGTTCGGCTCCATAGAGTTGTTGGCCTTGTTCTTGAAATAAGGAATGTGGAACATCGACTTCAACTAACTAAACAAACCAAGGAAAAATTAGTGCGAACTTACAGGATCTTGGAGAGAAGGTGCAAAAGAAATTTCATAATGATTTCTCTACATAAAGACTTCAGAATTTAAAGGCTATTTCAGAAGCAAGTCCACAACCTCCCCTAGCTGATCGAGGATTGCATTATCTGTTGCTTGTTCTATGGCTGTTTTCTCCACTTCTTTACATCTTTGCAAAATTCGTTCTCGAACCTGTAACAGTCAGGAGAGATGATCACTATTGGAACATATTGAGAAAGTTGTTAACTGTTAAAATATATTCTGATCACAATTTAAAGGTAATATTTGACAAGGTGAACTAATATCACTTGGCAGTAGCTTCCGAAAAGCAGATTCAACTTGCACATATCCAAGAATGTTGGTTTCAATTATTACTACTAAGTGATATAAAATTCTACAGTAATGGAATAGAAACCTGATCCATGGTAGTGCATCCAGGAAGGAGCTTCCCAGCAGTTGAGTCGTCCAATTCTGGCAACTCCCTGTAGAAGAGCTCTTTACACACAACCTACAGAATACAGTGAAAATAGGAATGAATACCTTGGGTACCAGCTACATGATTGCCACTAAGGAAGGACAACCTCTGTCTACAAAAATATGTCATCGCTGTGGTATCGGTACAGTCAAACTTATCACACTTTGAGCACTAATATACTAGATTGGTCACATGAAAATGACAATAACAGATTTGTTGTCAAAAATCACAAGTCAGTCCGAAGTGTTATAATTTTAAAGCTAACATATAACTATAGGAACTAACCATCAAAGATATATCCTGGTAAGCATGCAATGATAAAAAAGACATACATTTGTGAATGGCTGGAGTATTAATAATTGATCTTGTAATTTGAGTGTTACATAGGCACAGAATGATGTGATCAGTAACAAGCATGAAGTACACATGTATTTATAATGCGGTCTTTAGGGAGTGAAACTCACAGTAAATTGAGCATGGACACCTCGTAGACTTTCTTGCTCAAATGACTCAGGGAACTGAATAAGAAATGATCTAGTCTCACCAGGACGAATCCCAATTAGTGCACTGAGAAATCCAGGAACAAGGTTATTATTTTCCTCAGTGTCCAAGTGGAAACCTGGAAATCACAGAGATATGCATGAGAAAGAAATACAGCACTGTAATTTCCAAGAACTGGAAATTCAAGCAGTAGTGTGCATATTATCAGGTATACAACAAAAGGAATAATGAGGATTTGTGGAGTTAAATGTCGCATGACTCACGTCACTACATCAGTTAGTTGCAAACACAGTGCAAGAAATGTATTAAGTGCAGCAAGCCAGCATTACCTTGAGGTTGTTAGAATATGACTCTTTTGTATTCTTTATCTGTATATGGAATACCCCCTTGTACTCCCTATATATTTTGCCCATTGAGCCCTCTTGAATATATACATAATATTCATAACATGGTATCAGAGTAAGGGCACTAACATAGCTCTTCTTCCGCTGCCATCCCGACGAGCACACCGTCCGACGCCACTCGTCGCCCGGTCGCCTAAGCCCGAGCCAGGCCACCACCGGAGTTCTCAGCCGTCCGACGCCGAGCGCCGTCCGAGTCGTGCATCATCTGCCGCCTGTTGTCCGGACACCCGAGCCCGAGTTGCCGCCGCACTGGACCCGGACGTCAAGCCACCGTTGCCGCCTCCACGTCTTCTTGTCTTCGCGTTGGTCTCATCCGCCGAGGACCTGGACGTCGAGCTGCTGACATCCCCTCCACGTCTTCTTGTCTTCATGGTGGTCTCATCCGCCGAGGACGAGGACGAAGCAGGTCGAGGACGAAGCCTGTCGCCGCCGCCTGCAGCCGGCGGCGGCGGCAAGGGGGAACCCTAGTTCCCTCTTGCGCGTGCCCTTCGCGTTTCTTTAGTGGCCTTAGTAGGCCGACCTTAGAAGGTCGTTTTATTACGTGAGCCAGCCGGCCCGTAAAAAAAATCAAAGAAAAAACATAGTGCGTCGATCTAACCGCCGCGCCGTCCAGCGCCGCCTGTTAGACTTCGTTGTCTTGGTCGTCGCGCCGTCCAACGCCACCTACCAATGGCTTCTGTTCCATCAGCTGCGATCACATTCTCGGGAACAAAGCTTAATGGGACAAACTACAAGATATGGTCTTCACTCATGGAGATCACGCTTGATGGTCTCCGTCTTTGGGGACATGTTACTGGTGCCCAACCTTGTCCGCCGTCGCCGGTTCAACCTTCTCCCAGACAGCCTACTTCTGTACCTCCTGCAGAAGATGAGACCGCCAAGTAGGAGCCAGAGGTCGCTATTGCTGCTGCTGATGAGGCCTTTTAGTATGCCATAGACGCTTTTGAGCGTTGGTGCGCTAATGAGACCCGTGTTCACGTTATCCTGGTGGTCAGCGTCGACGACTCCATCCAGCCAAATATTGTTGGTCTACGTGCCACTCGTCCGGGATGCGCGGCGGAGTACGATTGCGCGGCGATATCGCCAGAGGAGCGTCGGCGATGCTCGACGGCGCCGCGCCACCGGTGACCGGTGGCTTCTCGCTTCTTTTGCGCGATCGTGATTGCCTTGGCCTTTATGACCGTGATTCGCCAGAGTTTGAGTTGGACCGATGGATAACGTGTGGCTTTTTGTGTCGCTTTTGGAGGACTCTTAGACTAGCTTTTGCTTTTGCTTTAGCATCTTAGACTCGACTAGCATCGACTTCTTAGAGGACATAGAGGACAGAGCAGAGCTAGACTAGCATATGCTTGGCATATGCTCATTTGCTTAGCCCTATAAATATGTATCCCCAACCTCAAAGTTGGCATGGCATTGTGAAGAGCGGTCTAGTAAGGATCTTGCTATCACCAATAGGCGTAGCTGAGCATCTCCACTCATCTCCCACCGACAGAGCTTCTGCTCTGCCGAGTGTTATATAGTGCGCGGCGATCGTGATTGCCTTGGCCTTTATGACCCGCAGCGCGCCCGTCATCGTCTTCGCCTAGAGTTTGAGCTTTGAGGGATCAGCTGGCGAGCCGCTCACCACGACCGGCGGCGCACGATGGGCGGCGCGCAAGACGCCCAACAGACAGCGCGGCCGCTACGATGGCACTCCGAGGCTCTTTCGACGGGTGGCGCGCCTGGAGGCGCGCTCGGCGGTGGCGCGAGGAGCCGCGAGACGGTCGATAGAGCGGTTAGCGACGCCGCCTGGTGGCCTACCCCACCAAGGCCAACTTGTTCGACTACGACGGATGCTATCGCTGCCGATCCCCTTCTTCTTCGACTACACGAAGTTGGTAAAGTTCGGCGACGATTTCCACGATGTCTCGAGGAGGCGATAGGTCGCCTCAAGGTCGTCCAACGATGATGACGTTACGCGATCTCTCCGACCGTCCACGACAAGCGGCCGCGTCACGGCGGGAGGGAGCGGTCGCCCTCCTCGAGGACGTCTTGAGGTGATGGCCGTGTTTGTTTCTACTCCTATTTTTGCACCATTGAAAGCTCTCTCGAGGGTTCAAGAGCGACATGGCCGGTTGGCGGAGTTCTTCGCCGAGCTTGACTCTGGCGTCCGAGGCTCCGTCAAGTTTGGGGCGCCTCCGTGGAAATCAACTATTGCGAGGATCGGGAGAACTTCACAAGGAGACACACAAGACTTAGGGAGATTGAGCACAACTATGCTTTAGCATCTTAGACTAGCTTTGCTTTGCTTTAGCATCTTAGCGTTTTGACTGCGAAAATCTTAGAGGACATAGAGGACTGAGCATCTAGGACAGAGCACAAGCATATGCTTGGCATATGCGTGGGGTGTTTGGATTATCAAGGAGGATCTTGCGGGAGGCCCTTCCTTGAGGCGGGAGTTAGCGGACGATTTGCGATGTGCGCTTCGGACGACCTTACTACGGTCCCTCCGCGGTGTTTGTTTGACTATTTTTGCACCAATCGGGGTTGCAACTATTGCAGCGAGCACAACTATCTGAACAAGACGCGTGAAATTTGGATTATCAAGGAGGCAGGAGGCCCTCTCGACGGAGGACGACAAAGACGTCGGGACCTTACGAGCGAGGTGACTCTCGCAGCTTACGCGAGCTCTACTTCACCGCTCTCTCACGCCTTAGCGAGTTACGCGGTCGACGTCTCCTCCAAGTACTTCTTGGGTTCTGGTGCCTCTTTCTATATGACACCGAACTCCACATCTCTCAATTCGATGAGGATCTCTGTTTCCTATTTCTATTCGATACGGTGTGGTATTTCTCTGTCTGTCAGCTGTCAGGGCACTCTTTTGTCCATTGACTTTTTTGTTCTGGCTGTTTCCCATGTTCCCCAACTTATCATGCAGCTTCTCTCGGTGGGTCAACTCACCGATCTTGGCTGTAGGTTTGGTTTTAACTCTCACACTTGTTTCATCCAGGATCGACAGACAGGGATGGTACTTGGGACTGGCCAGTACCGTAGGGATCATCAGGGTCTCTACATCCTTGATCGCCTCCACCTTCCGTCCACTTCAGTTATTCATGTCACCTCTACGTCTACTTCCACCGCCGCTGCTACCACCACCTCTGGAGTTTTTGCGCAGTGGCATTACCGTTTAGGTCACTTGTGTGGGTCCTGTCTTTCTTCATTAGTTCGTCAGGGTGTTCTTGGACGTGTTACTGTTGACACAGCCATGTTTTGTCAGGATTGTAAGCTGGGCAAGCAGCTACAACTTCCTTACCATTCTAGTGAATCCTTGTCTCGTCCTTTTGACTTAGTTCATTTAGATGTATAGGGACCTACGCCTATTATCTCTAAAGGCGGGCATAAATCTTATGTTATCTTCATTGATAATTATTCCCGTTTTACATGGATTTTCCTTATGTCTAATCGTGGTCAGTTTCTTGCGATCTATCGTAGCTTTGCAACGATGGTTCGTACTCAGTTTGATTCTGCTACCCGTACTTTTCGCTGTGATTCTGCTGGCGAGTACTATTCTAGCGCTTTTCGACAGTTTCTTTCTGAGCAGGGCACTCTTTACCAGTCTTCTTGTCCTGGTGCCCAGGCTCAGAATGGGGTTGCTGAGCGCAAACATCGTCATCTGATTGAGAGTGCCCACACTCTTCTCCTTGCCTCTCACGTTCCACCACAATTCTGGGCTGAGGCTGTTTCTACGACTGCGTATCTCATCAATATACAGCCTTCCACTTGTCTTAATGGTGTCAGTCCTATAGAGCGTCTCTTCTCTTGAGCCCCGGTACACTCACCTTCGTGTTTTTACTTGTACTTATTTTGTTCTGTTGCAGCCTCGTGAGCGCACTAAACTATCGGCCAAGTCAGTTGAGTGTGCGTTTTTTTGTTATAGTTCTGAGCATAAGGGTTATCGTTGCTGGGATCGTTCTGCTCGACAGATCAAGATTTCACGAGACATTGTCTTTGACGAATCTCGACCTTTCTTCTATCGAGATTCGGCTCCTTCTGTTTCCACCGTTGATTCGATTTCATGGTTGTCTCTTTCGGACTCTTCACCCATTTCTTCACTATCACAGTCTTCCCCTGGTCTGCCTCCAATAGTTCCTTCTGTACCTCCGCCTCCAATGTTGCCTCCTGCAGCATCACTGTCTCGTTTCTCTGGTATTCACTACTCCAGGCGTCCTTGTCCTTCACCGGTCTCTTCTCCTGGTAGCTTGCCGACACCCATATCTGATCCTCCTGATGATGCTTCTCGTTACGTCCTTCATGACCAGACATCCCTTCGACCTCTTGATCATCTTGGATTTGCTCCGATAGCTTATGCTCTCTGTCACTGAGCTTAGCTCTTATCGTGAGGCTGCTCTTCATTCTGAGTGGCAGCTCGCTATGGCAGAGGAGCTTGATGCTCTTCGATGTACGGAGACTTGGAATATTGTACCGACACTTGTGCATGCTCGTCCGATCACGTGCAAGTGGGTGTACAAGATTAAGATCTGATGGTACTATCGAGCGCTACAAGGCTCGTCTTGTGGCTCGCGGCTTTCAGCAGGAGTACGGTCGTTACTACGATGAGACTTTTGCCTCTGTTGCCCATATGACCACTGTTCACACTCTTGTTGCGGTTGCTTCTGTTCGCCGGTGGTCTATCTCTTAACTGGATGTTAAGAATGTCTTTCTTAATGGTGTTTTGCATGAGGAGGTCTACATGCGGTCACAACCTGGGTATTCTGTTCCCGGTGGACACATCTGTCGTCTTTGTCGTGCTCTTTATGGCCTAAAACAGGCTCCTCATGCCTGGTTTGCGCGTTTTACCTCAGTAATTACTGTTGTTGGTTTCACTGTCAGTTCCCATGATCCTGCTCTTTTTGTCCATGTCTCGTCTTGGGTGTAGAACATTGCTTCTTCTGTATGTTGATGATATGCTCATCACTAGTGATGATTCCTCATTCATCAAGTATGTGAAGAAGCATCTCAGTGAGCAGTTTTTGATGACTGATCTTGGTTCTCTTATGTACTTCCTTGGGATTGAGGTCTCTTCCATACCTACGGGCTACTACATCTCCTAGTAGAAGTATGTCTAGGATCTTCTTGATCGGTCTGGTCTGACTAACACTCGCACTGCTGAGACTCTGTAACATCCCAATTTTGGGCTTGTGTTTCAAATGTAAGAAAATGAGGGGAAATTAAAACATTTTCTTACATCTTGTATTTCCTGTATGCTTTGGACAATTGTTGTAAAGAGATTATGGGAATACAAAGATCACAAGTCATTTCGACCCACATCTTATTCTTCTTAGTCATTCTTGTTCCATCTTGTGATAATCTCCTGGAAATAATTTTCCTAAATTCTTGGGTTGGATTGGGGCTCCTTTGGAAAATTCTACAATTTTTAGAAATTGTTTGAATGTTGTTGAAGGCAAGTCAACCCAATTCAAAATCTGGTCAAACCTTGGACCAATACCTTGTTAAATTTTTGGAGGAAAATCCACAGCACCAAAGTCTCTGAAAATTTTATGCTAGGTCCTCGTTTGAGCTAGCAAGCTCCTGTAAAAATTTCATAAATTTTGGAGTTCGTTTGCTACCTCAAACAATTCTCCAAATGTCAGCTTTTCGCTAATACCAGAAAATTCAAATCTAGTTTGAGTCAAACTCGGGCTCGGACCCGAGCCCAACTCAACCGACTTGGTTGGACCACGTCGTCAGCGCCGCACCCGGGCTCAAGCTTTTGCGCGCGCAAGCTGAGCCATTGGATCTCAATCCAATGCTCACGACCTCCCCGATCAGAGGAGCTCTTGGCGCCCTCGGCCCGGGTGGTCAAGCCGTGGGATACCCATCGTGTGGCTCACGACCTCCCAGACCTCCTCGCGCGCGCAAGACCTCCCCACCTCGGGTGATGCGGGGCGTCCAGACCTCCCCGAGCACATCCGGGACGCCCAGGACCTCCCCTGGCTCTGTTTCTCTTCCCACGACCTCACGGAGGTCCGGTCATCATGGTTTCCGCTTTTGATGCGTGTGTCGAGTCGAGCGGTTGGGAGCGGTGGCTGTCACTTTTGGTCATTCCTAACGTCTCTTTTCGCCACACATTTAATGTGTCGACCCTTTTCCTAAAAGAAGTCGGCCCCTACCAGCTCTGTCACATCTAGCAAGTCCATGGCGAGGTGTGTGCACCAAGCTTGCCTCTGCCCATGGCCTTGCTCCTTTGTCTTCTTAAGACCCAGAGCTCCTCCTGTTTCCTTTAGTCTTTCTCTCCTCCTCCAAACTTCAAAGAACCACCACCATTGTCGGTTTGGAGTTCATCAAGATCACCGAAGCTCTGTGGTTTAATTGCCAACTTGGTTTCCAACTTGTTCAATTATTCCATCTTGGGCATCTTTCCTAAACTCAATCTGTTGGTTTTGGGAAGATCTTGTGGGGACTTGTGTCGAGGCCGTCCTCGCCTTCTTCCTCACCTCCCGTGAGTTTCGTCACGGAGCACCTCCTTCGCATCAACCTCTCCTTGAGCTCCTTTGGACCTCACCGTGGCCTGGTGAGTCCTCTTTAGCCTTTGAGCTCTAGGTTTAGCTAGATTAGAGCGTAGCAAGCCTTCTAGGTTTTGTCGGTTTTGCCGAAAACCTAATTCCTACCCTCTCCGGCTCGCCGACGTTCTGAGCCATCGCCGCCGTCGAGAGTTAGCCCAGTAGGTCCGCGGTGCTTTTATGAGCTTAATGGTGCCCTTGGTCGGCGCCGGCGAGGTCCCCATCGCCGGCGGTGAGCTCGTTTAGGCGCTCGGGCGTTTTGCCGTGTCGTACTCGGACAGGATCTGTGATTTAATGATTGGCATTAATGTTGTCCGAGGTTGCTCATTAATGCTGTCTTGCCGGCAAAACGCGCGTGCCGCTAAGTCCCAAGACCTCCTAGAGCTATCTCGGCCGTCTAAGACCTCCCCAAGTTTAGATCTGGACCTTTAGATCTTTCCCGTGAAAACCTTTAAGTGTAAGACCTCCCCTCTGGTTGTGATCCTAGCCGCTAGGACCGCCCCTAATAGGCCGCAAGACCTCCCTCGGTCCTTTTTGCAAAGACCACCTCTGAGCCACTCCCAAGGTCCTCTTTGCAAAAAGACCACCCCCGGTCGTGTTGTCAAAACCACCCTCTCGGACCTCCTCCGAGGTTCTCTTTGCAAAAAGACCTCCCCTTGGTCATTTTGCAAAGACCACCTCAGGACCACCCTCGGGGTCGTCCTTGTAAAGCCACCCTGCCTTTTACAAAGAAAACCCCGCCAGGGACCTCTTAGGCTCGATCCTGGCTGTTCACGACCTCCCGTTTAGATCTCGAGCGTTAGATCTCATTTTGTAAAACCTTTAGCGCTCGGACCTCCCTCGCGCCGATCTGGACCATTCGGGACCTCCTAGGTCTGTCAGAGCCGTCGGATCTCCTCCGATTAAAACCCTATCGCTTAGGACCTCCCGAGAAGATCTTGGCCATCCAAGACCTCCTCGTGTCAATCCCACCGATCAAGACCTCCTGCGGAGATCTTGACCGTCTCGGACCTCCTCCTTTAGATCCGTAGCGTTAGGACCTCCTCCTCTGGTCTAAACCGTTAGATTTAGATCTAACTGCTGAGACCTCCTTCCTCATTTAAAGCCTTAGGACCTCCTCGTTCAATCTTGATCGCCCAGACCTCCCTCACTTGATCGTGACGTTGCGGACCTCCTGCGTGAGATCTTAGCCGCCTGGACCTCCTCCGTAGGTTTACCCTTAGGACCTCCCTAGTGTTGGGACCGCGGATCTCGTCCGACGGTCACGACCTCTGATAAGGCGCTAGGACCTCCTTTGCGTCTGTTGTGCATGCACCGTCGTGGCCGTTGGATCGATCTCAACGGTCCGGACCTCCCCAATGCGGGAGGAGGTCTTCCGTGCGGCGTGCCGAGTGTTCGTGGCCTGCGATGCAAGATCAACGCCCACGACCTCTCCTTTTCCTTGATTCAGTTGGACCTCCGAGAGCTTAAATTTTCTAAGTCCTTTAATGTTTCAAATTTCAAAAGTGCATAACTTTGTCATTTCAATTTCTTTTGAATGATTCCGATTCTTTGTAGAGCTCTGTTGTAGTATGAACTTTAATCGAGAATGAATTTAACCTTTGTTATATAGTAGGAAATGACTTTAATTGCATAATCTTGTTTAGAGAGGAATGATGTCTAGAAATTCATTGAAAATTTGTAAAATGCACAACCTTTCCCTCTGTAATTGCAACCTGAGCAAACTCAACTTGGTAAAATTGGTCTGTAGACATGCTTTAATACGAACTAGGCCTTGTCTTTATTTATGTTCCTGAGAAATGATATATGCTAGTTTTAGAACTTAGAAAAATCATAACTAATTCTTTATAACTCCAATTTGTGCAAACTCAGTTTTGCTGTTGTTAGGATAACCATATCTACCTACCATAAAAATTTCAGCTTCCAGATCATTCTAGAAATTTTCGCCATGAACAGTAACCGAAATTAATTTAATTATGATTTTTCAGGCCGAGAGAACTTAGATTAGTCATAACTTTTTCATACTAAGTCCAAATGAAGTGATTCTTATTTCTAAAATTGTCTAAAATCAACCTCTAGCTGCTGTAGAAATTTCATTGGATTTGGATGTTCTTTGCTGTTGAGTTCCTTGATGGATAAGTCTCTGTGTCGGCTTTTTGTGTGTCGGCTTCTTTTTGCTTTTGCTTTTGCTTTAGCATCTTAGACTAGCTTTTGCTTTTGCTTTAGCATCTTAGACTAGCTTTTGACTAGCATCTAGGACAGCATCTTTGCTTTAGCATCTTAGAGGACATAGAGGATGAGCATCTAGGACATGAGCATCCTAGACTAGCATATGCTTGGCATATGCTCGGCATATGCTTGGCATATGCTTGGTCATTTAGCCCTATAAATATGTATCCCCAACCCCTCAGTTGGTATGGCATTGTGAAGAAATATACAAGAAAAATTGCCCCATCTCTAAGTGTCATCCTCTCCATGAGAGTAAGGATCTTGCTATCACCAATAGTAAGAGTCCAAATGACTAACAAGTGGTATCGAGCTATACTATCCTCCGTAGCTCGAGCATCTCTGCTCATCTCCTTCTCGGCCCCTTGCAGAGCCCACCAGTGCAGCAGCGGCTTTGGCATCCCGCGCCACTCCTCTCGGAGGCAGGCGGCGGCTCGTCGAAGCGCCCTCTCTCCACGCAACACCCCCGATGGCGCGCCATGTCCGCAGAGCGATCTCGGCGTTCGGCCGCCTCGAGCACGCGACGTCGCCGGACGGCCGAGCGCTGCAAGCGGCAACAGCGCGAAGCGAAGCGGGCGAGAGACCGTGCAGCGCGCAAAGCGTCGAGGTCGCGGGCGGCGGGGCGGCAGCGGAGGTAGAGCGGAAGCAAAGGCGGCAGCGGCGATGCGGCGCGGCGGCGCAGCGAGGTCAAGGTCTGCGGCGGCAGCAGCAGCTCCATCTCTCGCGATAGATGCGCCGACGGACCTTGAGCGGCGGAGAGGGAGGCAAGCGCGAGGCGGCAGCGCGATGGGTAGCCGCGCCGCCACGAAGCTTGGCGGCGATCCCGAGCGGCGCGGTCGCGCTGATGGCGCTCTGGAGGAGGCGCTCGGCGGTGGCGCTCTCGAGGAGGCGCGCGACGGCGGTGGCGCTCACGGAGGAGGCACGACGGCGGTGGCGCTCGAGGAGGCGCGCGACGGCGGTGGCGCTCTGGAGGAGGCGCGCCGGCGGTGGCGCTCTGGAAGAGGCGCGCGCGACAGCGGCGGCGAGCGGTCGATAGAGAGCGCGCCTTCGCGAGCGGCGTGGCTCTCTCCCGACCGTGCACCGTGGTTACCACGGGTTCCTGTGTCGTTGTCGGGACGCCGCCGGCGGTGGGTGGCCTACCCTCACCAAGGCCAACTACGCCGAGTGGGCGCGGTGATGAAGGTGAGGCTCAGTGCGGCACATGTGGGAGGCGGTCCGCACGGCGGCGTCGACTACAACCAGGATCGGACGGCGCTGGATGCTCTCATCGCCGCGATCCGCCGAGATGCGCTTTCGCTTTCCAACAAGAAGATCGCCAAGAGGGCTTGGGGCGCCATCGCTGCGACGCGCAAATCGGCGCCACCACGCGCAAGTCCACTGCGCAGCGCCGCGCGGAGTGGGAGACCCGGCCTTCAAGCGGTGAGGCGTTGATGACTTTGCTCTCCGTCTCAACACTCTGCGCGGTTGGTACGATTCGCGGCGACACCTACGGCGAGAGAGGCGCCGAAGCTCTTTCGCTTGCGTCCCCAGAAGTACAAGCGGATGGCTCGGTCGATCCGTCTCTGCTGGACCTCTCCACGATGTCGATCGAGGAGGCGATAGGTCGCCTCAAGGTCGTCAACGATGATGAGTCACGTCCCTCTCGGGACCCGTCACCATTGGCGGAAGCTCCTCTCACTCGGGAGGAGTGGGCTGCGGCCAGGTGACAGAAGAAGGAGCCTTCTTCCACGATAAAGCGCCGCGACGCGTGGCAGCGCGGCAAGCGCGCAAAGACGCCGAGCATGGGCACGAGGGCGTGCCGAGGGTGATGACCGTGAGGCGCCCGGGCGCGCGCGGCAAGCAAGAGCCGACGAGGCGACTCTTGCTACAATGCGGCAAGCTTGGTCATTGGGCGTGGATTGTCGGATACCACGACGCGCCGCGCCCACGCCGCGACAAGCGGAGGAGGAGGAGCACCGGCTGTTCATTGCTCGGCGAGCATTGAACTACCTCGGCGGCACCGCCGCGGCGGCTCTCTCCACCTTGACGAGCCAAAACACACGTCCTCCTCGGCGGCGATTCAAACGCGACGATGACCGGTTGACGGGAGTTCTTCGCCGAGCTTGACTCTAGCGCCCGAGGCTCCGTCAAGTTTGGGGCGGCTCCGCGTGGAAATCAAGGGCGTCGGCTCCGTCATCTTCGCGCCGGGATCGGGATGGCTCGGGATTCCTCACAAGGAGACACACAAGACTTAGGGGAGATTGATGGATAAGTCTGCGTGGTCGGCTTTTTGTGTGTCGGCTTCTTTTGCTTTTGCTTTTGCTTTAGCATCTTAGACTAGCTTTGCTTTGCTTTAGCATCTTAGACTAGTTTTTGACTAGCATCTAGGACAACATCTTTGCTTTAGCATCTTAGAGGACATAGAGGACAGAGCATCTAGGACAGAGCATTCTAGACTAGCATATGCTTGAGCATATGCTCTGCATATGCTTGGCATATGCTTGGCTGTTTAGCCCTATAAATATGTATCCCCAACCCCTCAAAGTTGGTATGGCATTGTGAAGAGAAATATACAAGAAAAATTGCCCCATCTCTAAGTGTCATCCTCTCCATTAGAGTAAGGATCTTGCTATCACCAATAGTAAGAGTCCAAATGACTAACATTCCTTTTGGTGTTCTTCGTTCTTATCGGTTTTTATCGCTTTTCGCGTTAGGTTCGAAGAAAACTTTGAACCGAGCACTCCCTCTGCAAAGAAGAACAAATCCAGCAAGGCAAGCGGCTTGATCATGTTAATCCCAGATTTTAAGTATTTATGTTGATTACAACTACTATGGATGCATTGCTACTTTGTGTTAAACTATTGTCGTTAGTTGGCCTAGTAGATGCATTTCCTTAGCAAATGATTATCCTCTACTACCATGAGCCTAGGCATTGCTGTGATTTAGAGTTCGTGGATGAGCTCTTGTCACTTAGTAGTTTGCGAATTAATTGCTTAGCCATGCTTAGCCCGGTAGAAATGGGCGGTTATCGACTTGTCGATAACCTTGATCACATAAAAATTATTATGATTATGATTTCCACCTTGTGCCATGTCTACTTATGAAAACTAAAACTGAAAAACAAAAGGATTTAGACTTGGGCACAATGGTAAGATGGTGTGATTTTCGGGTGTGACTGGAATGGTGCCCGAGTCAATTAAGGACCGAACATCTTGTGAGTACATTATCCGAGCAATTTGTGCGTGCTAACCACACTAGAGGTATGGGACCTCTCTGACTTAGTACTTTGGAGTGTATTGGCTTCGGGTCGCAGGGAGTCGCAGGAGGGATGGGTTGGGAGCATTGTAGTGTCCGAAAGGTTTCCCCCCCGTAACGGGTGGTTGTCTTTCGCTTGCAATGTAAGCGTATGGGTTTCATCCATACGAGCGGCTCGTAGTTAATACACAATATTGGAAAGCGTCTCGTAGGACTTAGCCGTGCGGCATACCTCTGGAAGTGTGCTTTTGGCTTAAAGGCGATCGAAGTGTGGGTACATTGGTACACCCTGCAGGGTTAAAACTATTCGAATAGCCTCGCCCTAGGTTATAGACACGCTTGGGTAAGCTTTCAAGAGTTAGACTACAACCTTTAATTAAAACTTGATGGGTGGTACGAATGCGGGATTAGTGCTATCTTTAATGGTGACTATGGGGATAGTCACTTCTAGGTGGTTACTTGTATTTATCCTTATTTTCATTTGTTACTTTCAACTTTAAAATTTATTTGTAAACTTGTTTCCAAATGTATTACATTATTGCAAATAAAGTTGGCTTTGTGCAAATGAGACATACAACCTCCACCTAAATAAGCTTGCATGTAGTTTATGAATAGGTCTGCTATTCCACACGTCGCCTTATGAGTACCTTTGTGTACTCGGTTATCTTGCATAAATGTATTTGTTGCAGAGGAAGAAGGTGAGCTTGAGGGGCCTCACTTTTGTGAGTGTGTTGTGGTAGTCTTCGAGGCGCCTAGCTTGATGGCCTGGCCTGTTGCCTTGTGGGTGTATGGCTAACCAGTCGACTTTTGCTCTAGCCATCTTATGGCACCTTTACTTCATTGTCTTTCTTGTATATTGTTCTATTTGGCCGGTCGGCTCTTTTGTAATAACTTTACTTTATGTATGTCGTTATCGAACTTAGTGTTGTATGGAAATGATGTGTAATTTTGTGATGATGTGCATATGCTGCAATTCTGGGAAGCATATGTCCATCGAGGCTTAGAATGTTTAATTAGTAACGCTAGAACCATTTGGAGGTTAAGTGTTACTAGTTAAATATTCCGGGTCCTCACAGACTCTCATAGAGCTATCCCTCCAGTTTCGTGCCACTGATGGTGATCTTCTTGAGGATCCTACTCGATATCACCATCTTATTGAGAGTTTGGTGTACCTTGTGAGCACTCGTCCTGATATTGCTTATGTTGTTCATATCTTAAGTCAATTCATGGCTCGTCCTACCCATCTTCACTACAGTCATCTTCTCCGTGTTCTTCGCTACTTGCGTGGGACTATCTCTCGTCGCTTGTTTTTTCCTTAGCTCTACTTCACTACAGCTTCAGGCGTACTCAGATGCGACCTGGGCTAGTGGTCCTTCTGATCGTCGTTCTCTTTCTGGTTACTGTGTTTTTCTTGGCTCCTCCCTGATTGCCTGGAAAACTAAGAAGCTGCATCGCAGATTTCCGCTCGAGTGCAGAGGTCGAGTTGAGAGCTATGGCAAGAAAGTGATGAGAGGTTACTTGGTTGAGGTAGCTACTTGCAGATTTTGGAGTGCTTGTGATGGGACCTACGACTCTTTTGTCTGACAATACAGGTGCTATCAGCATTACTCGGAACCCGGTGAAGCATGAGCTCACTAAGCACATTGGTGTGAATGCTTCATACACTCGCTCACAGGTACAGTTTGTACATTCAGAGTTACAGGTTGCTGACTTCTTCATGAGGCCATAGACTAGGGTACAACATTTGTATTTTCTCTCCAAACTCAGTGTATATGATCTACCATGAGTTTGAGAGGGGGTATTAGAATAGGACTCTTGTATTCCTTATTTGTATATGGTATAGCCCCTTGTACTCGCTATATATATTGCCCATTGGGTCCTCTTGAGTATATGCACAATATTCATAATAGAGGTAAGATACTTTTGAAATATAACATCGAGGTAAGATACTTTTGAAATATAACATCGTCATATCATTTTTCTAGTGGGAAAGTCATAATAGTTCAAAGTTTCAAACAACAAAGTTGTGAAAACAACATGAAATGCAGATATGTGAAAAAGTCGACAGACCTGTACTCTCAGCTGACGGAATTTTTTCACCTTTAGAGCCATCACTGGTAATGCTTTCTGCAAATATATCTAGGACCACCAGATCGCCTACCTACATATGTCCATAAATGGATGATGTTAAAATGTAACAATATCCACTGATGCTTACAAAGACAATACATTTAATCAACACACTAACTTCAGAAAAGCAAGTAATTCATATATCCTTCAATTTATATTTTTTAAAATAAGATTGCCCGACGTTGACAAGGAAACATCTGAAGGGAAAAAGGAAAATATATGACAGTGGACTCTACAGTTGCACCATGTACATAAGGAAGTTAGTAGCTTTACAAAACCCATCAGTTGAATAAATGGAATTATGCAAAAATAACAGAGCACCCACAACAACATCGGATAATGATCTTACTGTAAAAGAAAATAACATATTGGTGTAATACCAAGAAGGCCCTGAATCTGTTTGGTGTTAGCAAAGTTGAGATTAGGGTTTTGCTATTCACAACTATGTAGCTTATTCATTAATTGAGATATATATAAACATTGTAACATGGGCCTAGGTGCTAGGCCCCGGGCCACCGCTTGCTTAGCGCCTAGCGCTTTCTTGAACCTTAATAGAAATAGCTCCAGATGGTAGTGGAACAAGATCCCAAGTGCATGTATATTCTAATGTTGTGAGCTCCTTTGTTATAGCCAACTGCCACTTAGGTATATTGGCAGCCTCCTGATAGGTACTCGGCTCAACTACTGCACCTACACGAAAACCCCACTCTTTGGTGCCTGAATAGAAGAACGATCATGTAGGACATACCGTGATGTAGTAGAACGATCGTCAGAGTCGGTGGTACCATGGTTATTAAGGCGGTAAGGCGAGGCGACCCACCCCCCTCACACCGCTTAAGCGGTAAGGCGCGAGGCGAGGCGATGCCTTATAAACCTTCTAAGGCGACAGTGCAGCAGCCGCAAAAGATCCCGCAGCAGCAGCAAAATCAGCTCTAGATCCTCTGGCCGCAGAAAATCCCGGTTGCCCGCTGCCCCCGCTGCCCCCACCTCTTTATCCCTTGCCCAACCGAGCGACCGCTTCTCGCTTCGGCTTCGCCGTCTCCCTCCACACCCGCGCCGCCTCCTCTTCTCGCTTCGGCTTCGCCGCCTCCCTCCACGCCCGCGCCGCCTCTTCTTCTTCGGCAGGGAAAGAGCGGCAAGCAGCCTCCCTCCACGCCACACCACTTCCGCTTCGGCTTCGCCCGCAGAGATGGGGATGGTGGGGAAGCGACGCATGGAGGAGGGGAGGCTGCGGAGGAGGAAGGACACGGCGCCGACGACGGGGTGTTGGATCCGCCTCCCGAGCCTGGGCTGCGGCGGAGGAGGAAGGAGGCGGCGATGGAGGAGGACGCGGCGCCGACGACGGGGTGCTGGATCCGCCTCCCGAGCCTAGGCGGCTGCTGAATGTCGTCGCGTTCCAAGGTCCTCCCCTCCCCCTCTTCCTCTCCGGCCTTAGCGACGCCTTAGGCCTAAGGCGGGGGCGACGCCTTGCCCCCCGGCGGCGCCTTAACGCTTAGGCGATGCCTAAGCGATGCCTTAATAACCATGGGTGGTACTGGTCGGAGGGTCAAGTGGAGGAGAGGACTAAGGATCAGAAGGAATTCACTGTCGACGACTATAGTGAAAGGAAAAAATGCAAGTGTCAAAAATTAGAGCTGGTGGAGGAGACACACTAGAAGGTGAAAATGGTGGAGAAGGTGTATCGGGAGAAGACAAGTCCGGTGAAGAAATGAGAGGTAGACACAAAAAGGAGGTGGAATTTGTGGAAGAAGTGGGATGTGTAGAAGGATGATAAAAGAAGGGTTGACCCTCATCAAAGGTCACATCACAAGAGATACAAATGCGACGTGCTGAGGGATCATAGCAACGATAGCCCTTATGCTAAGGACTATAAGTAAAGAAGATACACTCAACCAACTGAGCGCTCAGCTTTGAACGCTCACGAGGTGCTAGAAAGACATAACATACACAACCAAAGATGAGCATAGCGAGAAGGTGCTCTATACAAGGCCTCACCAGGACACTTGCCCTGAAGCTTAGAAGAGGGCTGACGGTTGATGAGATAGACTACCGTAGAGACTGCTTCCCCTAGAAGTGAGAGGGAACAAAGGAGATGAAAAGAGTACGAGCAATCTCAATGATAGAGCTGAGGAAGAGTACTCTCAGAAGAAAGGAACTGACGAAAGATTGATCAAAGATACTCTCCTTCAGATCCAGGACGAAAAATACGAATAGAAGAAGAAAACTGTGTATGGACCATCTTAACAAAAGACTGATAAATGGAAATCAACTAAGAACGATGTTTCATAAAATAGATCCAAGTATATCGAGAGTGATCATCAACAAATATGACATAATAATTATGACCACGCTTCGAAGCAAAAGGAGATGGACCCCATACATCTGAATACACCAAATCAAAAGGACAAGAGGACTGAGAGGTACTACTAGAATATGGAAGTTGTAGCTATTTCCCCAGCTTACAACCAGTACAATGAAAACTAGACTCAACATTGATATGACCTAAGGAACCTCGTGAACTAGAGTTGTGAGACGAGCTCCACAGAGATGGCCAAGTCTGTGATGCCACTTGCTGAAGGAAGAACCAACAGGAGACTAGGATGATGACATAGTAGAAAACACTAAGACCGACGTACTAGTGGAAGGAAGATGTAAGGTGTCCAAGACATAGATACTAGGAGAGCCTCTACGGCGATGGATAGAACCAATCACTCTTCTGCTTTGACGATCCTGAATGAAACAAGAATCATCATCAAATCTAATGAAACAGTTCATATTAGTAAGTTGACCAACAGAAAGAAGGTTCATAGATAGCTGAGGAACAAAAGACACATCAGAAACAGAGAAGCGAGATGTCAAGAGAATGCCCTGATGGGTGATAGAGCAAGGTGTACCATCAGCAGTGTGAACATATGCACAGTGTTCACCTAGGCGCTAGGCGGAAGGCGGGCGGAAGGTGACCGCCTAGCGCCTAGCCCGCCTAGGCGAGGCCTAGGCACGAACAGAATCAAAGAGGGAGCATGGAAGTGGAGAAGAAAAGAAGAAAAAGGATAAAAAGAAACAAAAAATAAAAGAAAACCATATCTGTTGATTCACTATCAGGCTGCCCATACTGTTGATTCACCATAGGGCCGGCCCAAAGCCTCTCTACTATCTCTGCACGATGCGTTCGGCCGAGCCTGCCGACGCTTTGCCCTTATCGTCTTCGGCTCTTCGCTCTTCCCCTGCCGACGCCGACGCTCCCCTGCCCTCCTCGCTCTCTGCACGACGCGCCGACACTCCCCTACCCTCCACACTCCCGCCGCATCGCCTCTTCCCATCCAGATCTAGTCTCCCTCTCCTGTCCTCTTCCCCTTCCTCCCCTTCCTCATGGCGGGGCGCGTAGTTCGACGGCGGGGAAGGCGGATCCAGCGACGGGGATTGCAGATCCAGCGGCGGCGGAGGGCGATTTAACCGCTGGTGAGCCGGAATCGGCGGAGTGAGGTAAGTTCTCTCCTCTTCTCCTCTCTTCCCTGCCCTCTCTCTCGTCCTCTCCGCCGCCTTGGACCGCCGCGCCTTGCCCGCCTAGCTCCGCCTGGTCCGCCTTGGACCGGCGGTCAACGACTAGGCGGGCCGAGCGCCCAGGTGAGCGACTATGCCCGAGTCGCGGCGGAGAGCATGCGCCCAGCGCCTAGGCGCCCGCCTAGGGGAACACTGCATATGCAGCATCAGTCACGGCCTACGAGCAACAAGCTGAGAGCTGTCCGATGTAACATGAAAGGAGGCACCGGAGTCCAGAACCCAAGGATGACCAGCGCTAGGAGCAGGTGTAACTAAGGTCATAGCAGATAGTGATCCAGAAGTCACAGTAGATGTGGGTGTGGTAGCAGTGACTGCTCCAGTAGGTGCTCTCGGAGGCCCAGTAGGTGCTCCACGATGACGATCAGATGGATGTCTAGCACAATAATCAACAAGCTGATCTGGATGTAACTTGAAACACTTGTCAACATGATGACAAGTCCTCTTGCAATGAGAACATACCAGTACTCTAGTGGGTGTTGCTCTGGTAGATCCAGACCGCTGTAAGAGACCTAGGACAGGATGTGGTGAGGATCCTGAGGTAGGCATAAGCGAATGAAGATGAGTCTCCTCTGAAATCAAACTAGAGAACACCTCAGTCAAAGTCGGTGGAGTGGGATAGTTGAGTAACTGAGTACGAACAGGCTCAAACTCTGATCGAAGGCCCATCACAAACTGATACATGAGCGTCTACTGAGCATACTCATCTTTAGCCACACAAGACTAGCAAGTAGTGGCACCCTTCGATGTCATAGACTTTAGAGGGCCAGTGATATAAGTGAAAGCACTGTAATACTCCTCTATTGTCTTATCTTGCTGTTGCTGAATACTATGAAGGTTCTTGAGCAATGTGAAGCGAAGAGCGCTACTGGTCTGAACGTATCTCTTCTCAAAGTATGTCCACATATGCTTGACTGAAGTATGATACCCAAGATCCATCCTTAAAGAGACATCAACACTTAGAACAAGTCCAGTCATGACACGATCATCCTCTTTCTGCCAAGCTTTACTGCCTCAACATCAACCTTCTTCGGATTAGGAGGATCGTTAGTCAAATGAAAGGCCAAACCATAACTCCTAAGAGTAGTCTTGACTCAGAAAGCCCATGCTCGGTAGTTCAACCCGTCGAGCTTGATGTCCGTGAACACGAGAGATGAACTACCCCAAACATCGAGTCAGACTTGGCCATCCACACCCACACAGCAGCAACACAATAGCAGTAGCAAAACAATCAACAGTAGTATTGAGCAACACAATCAACAGAGCAATACTGAGCAACAGGAGCGTCACCGAGGCATCGAGTGCTAGAGCTGAGGTTGATGACGAGCTCCAGGCGACACGACGACTAGAGTTGAGCAGAGGCTGTTGACGAGCTCCAGGCGACAAGCACCAAGCAGAGGAGGGTCATCGTGGAGCAGGGAGAGTGTCGGGTCGTGGAAAATGGGCTCCAGCGGCGTAGAACCGGAAAGGTGGCGACCTCTAGGCGATGAGGAAGAGGATGCGACGAGCTTAGCCTCAGGCGATGAGGCAGAGGAGCTCCAGCAACAGATCTAGAGAGGCGGCAGCCTCCAAGCGACGAGGATGCAAAGGATGCGATGAGCTTGGCCTCAGGCGACGAGGTAGAGGAGCGCCGGCAACGGATCCGAAGATGTGTCGGCCTCTAGGCGACGAGCTTAGCCTCAGGCGATGATCCAGAGGGACGGTGGCCTCCAGGCGACGAGAGTATAAAACAAATCTGGAGATCTGAAGGTGAGGAGCTACTGATCCGAGATCTGGAGGTGAGGATTTGCTCTTGAGGGGAGGCGGTGACAGTAGAGCACGAAGCAGACTCGCATCCGGAGGTGAGGATCTGCTCTTGAGGGGAGGCGGCGACGGTTGAGCACGAAGCAGAGGAAGGAAGGTTGTCGTCGGGCACGATTGGGGTCCGCCGGCCTGCGCTGGAGGGGCAATGAGCCAACGACGGTGGCTGCGGCTTACAGAAATAAGATTAGGGTTTGAGATAGTTCTGATACCATGTTAGAAAAGTTGAGACTAGGGTTTTGCTATTCACAACTATGCAGCTTATTCATTAATTGAGAGGTATATATAGACGTTGTTACATGGGCCAAAAGAGAGAGAGAGAATATACACCACTCTTAACATTTGGTACAGGTAGTACAACCAGTATTCAGTTTCCCTTCCAGAACCGGCCAGTTACCAATCATACTGGTCCTGAATGAAATTGCCATTGACGGCTGGTATTAGGGGTATTTAAGACAACTTTTAAAGAGTATATACATCATAAGAATTAGGAAATACAAAAGCATTAGAAAAACACAGAGGATAGGAGCAAAATAGTAGTTGGCTGCAAATTACAAGAAAACTGGCTGGTTTCTGGCAATTATCTGGGTCTGGGGTTTGCTTCAATACAGAAATCAGACTGCGGAAATATCAGGTGCAAAGGACAACTTTTGTGAAAATAGTGCAAATTCGACTAAAATCATATGTACAAGTTTTCAAAAATTCTAACTTTTTTTTGCAGATATAGGTTAAGGACATGTCTATATCCATGCAAAATTTGAAGAGCAAACTTAATCCCATTTGCGAGATACGAAAAGGACAAATACGACATGGAACAGCACGCCACGGTGATGAACAGTAATCGACTATTACATGTCGCATTTGTCTTTTTCGTAGCTCACAAACAGGATTGAGTTATTGTTTTATAACTTTTGAAAACTTTTACGAGCACTTTTAGTGGAATTTGCAGTGTTTTCAGAAAAAGGTATGAGAACTGATAAATCAGACTACCACTAACAGATACTAGAGGTGTCATAAGTTTATTACATACTACAGCAACTATAAGAAAGTACCTGCAGGCCTCTGACAGTTACTATTCGGAGTAACCCCAGAGCTTTATGACGACCCTTAAGCTCTATCTCGGCTGCCTTTTCGGCATCCACAATTTCATCTATTTCAACAACTACTTTGAGGTTCTTATATTTGTCTTCTGATAACCATCGGACTTCAGGGGCAACATCCACAGCAACATCATATCTGAGCGAAATTTGACATAAACAGAAAGATATGACCTCAAAGGTACTTTACAGTAAATTTTAGTTTTACACATTTATTGATGACAACCAAAACCAAACTTCTAAAGAAGTGTAAAGAATGAATTAAGTAGGAGATCTAGATGGTAATAACTGTCTACCTAAACACATCCTCGAGTGAGAAAGAATTTCTCATATCTTCAAACTTAGTAAGAATGCATACAGAATCTTCTAATGCCCTCTCCTCTACCTAAAGAAGAAGAAGATATTAGCTGGGCAGATGTAATAGTACATACAGCATAGCATATAGTATCTTTTGAGAGGAGAAAGGCAAGTCATGATTCAGCAAGAGATTGGACCATTAAAGAGATATATCGATATCTGCATGCAAAAAAGGTCACAGCAAAATTTCTTCCCAAAATATTAGATAGTGCTGATGGCTGATGATCTTGTCGGTTCAGTTCACATGAATATAGCATAACACTATTTCATCATATTCAACTTTATCATCACTCTGATGAAATGCAACAAAATTACAAAAATACAGGTTACCAGAAGTACGTTTTGCTTGTCATTAATGGTTCAAAATAAAGAATTCACTATGATTAACATCAGGATAGTGCTATCTAAAATAATACCGAGGACAACGCTTGAGGAAGTGTATGTCTTAAGATAGCTTCAATTGTTGCATCCTGTACATGTTGCAGTCCTATGTAATTTATAAGTATCTTCTCTGGAACTATCTCCCCGGGCCAAAAACCAGGAACCTGATAAGAAGCAAAAGCAGGGACATTAGTATAAACCGTAGAATATAGAGCAGCACACATTAAGGGACACCATCCTTCTTTGAAGAAACCTTGCAGGTATATCTCATTTTGCAATTTGGAATTTTCTGGTCTTTGAGTGGTCTAGCTATGATAAATCGATTATGAAATTTTGTGCCAGTGGACGCAGGCTGAATATGCTACACGACTTGAGTATTTCCAATTTATAAATAAGTTAGATCTCAACTGTACACAAAAAATACCAGGTCTCAATTTTTACAAGAATGTTGAACACTTGGCGACAAAACCACAAACAGAAAGGGCTACCAGTGCTAAGCAGTGCGGCAAGAACGTTGCACAAACGGGTTGCCAGGTTAGAGATGATTACAAAACATATACCCCTTAAACTTCAGGAGAAGACTAATTTTTTAGTAGAACCTTCTAACTTTTCACACATTAATCAATTCTGTCCTCACGGGTACGCATGTGTTTCATTTGGTATGGGGATAGGTGTTCGCACTTAACGGTACCTTGAAACGCTTTGCGTACTCTTGGAGAGTGGATTGGTAGCATTCCTGACATATTGAGGGAGGCACCTCCACGCTGAAGTTGACCTGCAAAGCAGCACAACCACGGGCCACGGCCATGAGAATCAAGCATGAATCCTCCAGTATTACTCCTACTTCTACTCATTGCGCCAAACTGAGAGAAGCAAAGCCCGACTGAAGAACCACTACAGCTCTCCAATTCACATATCACATATGTAATTAGAGAGACAATCAGTTAAGGAGAGGCGAGGCTAATGTTGGATTTAATATGGGCTAGGCCCAAACTTTAATTTTAATTAAATCCTGGAAAATCCCAAAGGCACATGTGCATGTGCTAAACCTTTTTAGTCCCACATGGAGAGTTAAAGGGGAGTTACACCAATTTATAAGGTGGAACGTGTGAGTCCTCTTGTGGAATTGGAGAGAGCCAATACACGCGCGCGCCGCTTCGCCTCGCCCGTGCCGTGCCGCGCCGTGCCGCGTTGCGTCCGCGTGCGCGTCGCGCGCCGTGCGTGCGTGCCGTGCGTGCGCGTGTGCGTGTGCGTGTGCGTGCGCGTGTGCGCAGCGCGGCGCATACAGCAGCGTGTCGCGCGTGCACGTTTTCTTTATCTATTGGCCCGAGCCGAGCCGCCGCGCGGTGCGTGTGCGTGCGATACAGAGCGTGTCAGTGCGTGCGCGTTTTCTTTATCTATTCGAAAATCGAAACGCACCGACTACGCAATAAACGGTTGGCAATAATTGCGCATTTACGGTCTCTTCATTTTTGCAAATTGAAAGAAACGAGCACCGATTCAAATAATGGTCGGCGATAGCGGTTCTTGTTACTAGTGAATAATGGTGACCGTTTCGCCTCTTGACTAGGCGATAGCAATTTGCTGTTACTAGTGAGTGATGGTGGTCGTTTTCGTGCGGTTGTTATATATAGTCATTATCCGAGCAGTCAAGTTCTCCAATTCTCTCCACGAAAGACACCACAGTTCTTTGTTCTTGTCTCGCGATCTCCATCCGGCAAAGCGCGTGCACGATCGCGCCGGAGAGCGAGCCTCGGAACCCTCGTCCCTGAAGGCTTGCACGAGCAAGGGCGAATAAGGTTTTTGGGAGCGTTGCGCGCGATCGCGCTTCCTCTCCATTCGACTCTGCTCGCCTACAACCGCGACTACTACGCGACGCCCATCGCACGACTACTTACCACTACGCCATGACAAACGGCGATCTCACAAAGACTCCATTGCGCTTCTTCTACTCTGCTGCTCCTTCCCTTTGGATCGGGTATGTCTATTTCATATATACTTCTTGGTTAGTAATATTACTAGTTGTTACCTTGAACACCGTGATAGATATGCTAGTTTCGTTCGATGCGGATATTAGTATGTCTATAGTGTTCTTGCTTACTTGCTTTATGAAAGTGGCTAGAATATTCATCATGTTTTATCTACTATATTTACGGATTAAAGTAATTCGAAAAATGCTATTATTCTCAACAATCCAAAAACCTTATTGTAATAGGCATTTTTCAACAATCGCTTTGTTCTGCGCTTAAGCCCTCTCAATTCGATGGTGCGAATTATAAGAGGTGGCGCACCAAGATGGTGCTTTGGCTAATCGTCATGAGCGTTTTCATGTGGCAAAAGGCAAGCTGAAGGAACACTTACTCTGAACAGAGCAGCGTTCGAGGCTGCGATAACCTTTTAAAGGTGCCGTGATCGCGTTCTTGGTGAGAAGTTAGTTGATGCATACATGGTGATTACAAATGGGAAAAATATGTGGGATGCACTCGAGGCCAAGTTTGGGGTTTCGGATGCGAGCGGAACTCGTATCTCATGGAGCAATACCATGACTATAGAATGGTTGATGGCCGTTCTGTAGTTGAGCAGGCTCATGAGATACAATCCATGGCCAAAGAACTTGAGCATTTCAAGTGTGTGTTACCGGACAAGTTTGTCGCGGGAGACATTATTGCCAAGCTTCCTCCTTCGTGGAGGAATTTTGCTACTTCTCTGAAACACAAGAGACAAGAGTTTTCTGTTGAAAATCTCATTGGGTCTCTTGATGTTGAAGAAAAGGCAAGGGCAAAAGATACACACACTAGAGGAAATGAGGGACATTCTAGTGCCAATGTGGTGCAGAAAAAGAATGGCCAAGCTCAAAAGTTCAAAGGCAAAAACAAGACTGCACAAACAACAAGCTTTAAAAAGAAGAAGAAGAACACAAAGGATGGTCTTTGCTTTGTGTGTGGCGAATCTGGTCATTGGGCCAAGGATTGCAGTCAACGCAAGGGTGTGAAGAATCAGCAAGGGCAGAATTCCAAGTCTGCCAATATTGTTGTTGGTACTACTGAGACGGGAACTTCAGGGTATGGTAATTTACCTACTGTTTTTTCCGTATGTCAATCTACCGATTGGTGGATAGACACTGGTGCTAATATACATGTGTGTGCTGATATTTCATTGTTTTCTTCTTACCAGGTCACTCGGGATTGGCCGTTCTAATGGGAGCGGGTCACATGCCATTGTTCATGGTGTTGGCACGGTCGATCTGAAGTTTACTTCGGGAAAGATTGTGCAACTGAAGAACGTGCATCATGTGCCATCCATCAATAAGAATCTCGTGAGCGGATCTCTTCTGTGTAGAGATGGCTTTAGACTGGTATTTGAGTCCAATAAATTTGTAATGTCCAAATGTGGACAATTTGTTGGTAAAGGCTATGTGTGCGGAGGCTTGTTCGCCTATCTCTTCAGTTTGTGTAATAATGTTGTGAATCATATTTTTAGTGGTAATGAGACTACTATTTGGCATTCACGACTTTGTCACATAAATTTTAGTTGCATGACGCTGTTAGCTTGATTTAGAGTTAATCCCGAAATTCACCCTTGCCAAAGGTTCTAAATGTCAAGTTTGTGTGCAATCAAAGCGACCTCGTAAGCCTCACAAGGCCGCGGAGGTAAGAAACTTGGCACCATTAGAACTCATACATTCGGATCTGTGTGAGATGAATGGTGTGTTGACAAAAGGTGGTAAGAGATATTTCATGACTTTGATTGATGATTCCACTAGGTTACGCTATGTGTATCTTTTAAAACTAAAGATGAAGCTTTTCACTACTTTAAAATCTATAAGGCGTGTTTGAGAACCAACTTGAAAAGAAAATCAAAAGGGTTAGGTCGATCGTATGGCGAGTACTTTTCTAACGAGTTCAATTTATTCTGTGAGGAACATGGTATAATCCATGAGAGGGCGCTCCCTATTCACCCTATCAAATGGGATTGCAGAAAGAAAGAACCGTACTCTAAGCGATTTGGTTAACGCCATGTTAGACACATCGGGTCTTTCCAAGGCATGGTGGGGAGGCTATATTGACTTCATGTCATGTCCTAAATAGGTTCCCACAAAGAATAAAGAGATAACTCCATTTGAACAATGGGAGAAGAAAAGACTATCACTTTCATACTTGCGCACTTGGGGTTGTTTGGCGAAAGTCAAGCGTGCCAATCTCCAAAAAGCGTAAGCTTGGACCAAAACCGTGGATTGCGTCTTTTAGGCTATGCTCACCATAGCGTTGGATATAGATTTTTAGTGGTGAAATCTGGAGTACTGACGTGCATGTCGGTACAATTATGGAGTCCAGAGATGCTACTTTCTTTGAGGATATTTTTCCGATGAAAGATATGCCTAGTTTATCAGTCGAGAGCCCGATACAACTCTGAACCTGCCATTCCAATGGAATATTTTGAGCAAACCACTGATCAAATTCGAGGAGGAAGACAATGAAACTCGAGGAAGAGTAAAAGACAAAGGACTGCAAAGTCTTTTGGTTCGATTTCATTGTGTACCTTGTGGATGATACTCCAAGTACCATTTACGAAGCATATGCTTCTCCGGATGCGAATCTTTGGAAGGAAGCGATCCAGTGAAATGGATTCCATTATCTCTAATGGAACTTGGGAGATCACCGAGCGTCCTTATGGTTGTAAACCTGTAGGATGTAAGTGGGTGTTCAAAAAGAAGCTTAGGCCTGATGGTACTATCGAGAAGTACAAGGCACGGCTTGTGGACAAGGGTTATACCCAAAAGGAAGGCGAAGATTTCTTTGATACTTATTCACTGTGGCTAGATTGACCACTATTCGAGTACTACTATCTCTGTCGTTTGCCTCACGGTCTTCTCATTCATCGGATGGATGTTAAGGCGGCTTTTCTAAATGGAGAGTTGGACGAGGAAATTTACATGGAAACGACGGATGGATTTGTAGTAAATGGTCAAGAAGGAAAGGTGTGCAAGTTGTTGAAATCTTTGTATGGTCTTAAACAAGCACCTAAGCGATGGCATGAAAAATTGACAGAACCTTAACATCTGCGAGCTTTATTGTAAATGAAGGTGACGGATGTGTGTATTATCGCCATGGTGGGGCGAGGAGTCATTCTATGTCGTATGTTGATGACATGCGATCTTTGGGACCAACCTTAATGTGATTAAGGAGGTCAAGGATTTCTTGTCTCGAATTTTGAGATGAAAGATTTGGGAGTAGCTGATGTTATCTTGAACATCAAGTCGTTGAGAGGTGATGATGGTGGGATTACATTGTTGCAATCTCATTATGTGGAAAAGGTTACGAGTCGTTTTGGTTATAGCGATCGCAAACCTTCTCCAACACCTTATGATCCTAGCGTGTTGCTTAGGAAGAATCGGAGAATAGCGAGAGACCAATTGAGATATTCTCGAGATAATTGGTTCACTTATGTATTTAGCTAGCGGTACGGGTTCGACATCTCGTTTCTTGTGAGCAAACTAAGCGGTTTGTTTCTAATCCAGGAGATGATCATTGGCATGCTCTTGAGAGGGTAATGCGCTATCTAAAGGGTAATATGAGTTATGGCATTCACTATACAGGGTACCCTAGGGTACTAGAGGTTATAGTGATTCAAAGCTGGATATCCGATGTTGATGAGATTAAGGCCACAAGTGGATATGTCTTCACACTTGGAGGTGGCGCTGTTTCATGGAAGTCTTGCAAGGAGACCATCTTAACGAGGTCAACAATGGGCAGAACTCACGGCATTAGATATCGCCTCGTTGAAGCCGAATGGCCGTGAGCTCTTGATGGACTGCGGTGGTTGATAAGCCGATGCATCGCTATTCGATGAATTGTGACAATCGGATTGTGATCGTCAAGGTGAGCAGTTCTAAGGATAATATGAAATCATCAAGACATGTGAAGAGAAGATCAAATCTGTCGGGAAAATGAGAAACTCGAGTAATAGCTTTGGATTATATCCAAACGACTAAGAATCGCGAATCCCTTCACAAAGGGTTTATCACGAATGTGATAGACAATGCATCAAGGGAGATGGGTTTGAGACCCACGTGAGTTATACCATAGTGGTAACCATCCTATATGATCGGAGATCCGTGAAGTAGGATTGGCGAAACAAGCTTTTGGTTAGCGGGAGGAGAGTACCTTTATAGACCCACTCCATTGGAGATGCAATTTCTCCTAAATCAGATGGTAGGATGATTTTATCTTAATGTGTTCTGTGGCTTATTTAAGCAAAGATCTTTGTCCTCTGAGCGATCTTGAAAGAACACACCTATATGAGCCCGATTGCTAGTCACAGTCTATGAGATAGGGTAATCTCTAGGAAGCTCATGAATAGGCAGAGTATGACTTATATGCTCCAACCAGCGGGGATGCCTGGCGACCTAGTATCGATTAAGGACTTAAGTGAAACTTATTCACACAAAGCGCCAATTCAAGGCTTAGTCCATTGTGCGATTGTGGATAAGTGTAGCTACATTCTAGATGGATGTTCAACCTTAACCGGTCTCCATCGAAACAACGATATATTAAAACAATATTGTGGATCAAGGAATTTGACATGTGCCCTTGGGATCGGTGGGGATTGTTGGATTTAATATGGGCTAGGCCCAAACTTTAATTTTAATTAAATCTGGAAAATCCCAAGGCCCATGTGCATGTGCTAAACCTTTTAGTCCCACATGGAGAGTTAAAGGGAGTTACACCAATTTATAAGGTGGGCGTGGGAGTCCTCTTGTGGAATTGGAGAGCCAATACACGCTGCGCGCTCGCCTCGCCGAGCCGAGCCGAGCCGAGCCGAGCCGTGCCGTGCCGTGCCGTGCGGTGCGGTGCGGTGCGGTGCGGTGCGGTGCGTGTGCGTGTGCGTGTGCGTGTCTTGTGGCGATACAAGCGTGTCGCGTGCGTCTGCGTTTTCTTTATCTATTGAAAATCAAACGCACCGACTCGCAATAAACGGTTGGCAATAATTGCGATTTACGGTCTCTTCATTTTTGCAAATTGAAAGAAACGATGCCGATTCAAATAATGGTGGCGATAACAGTTCTTTGTTACTAGTGAATAATGGTGACCGTTTCGGCCTCTTGACTAAGCGATGCAATTGCTGTTACTAGTGAGTGATGGTGGTGCATTTCAGTGCGGTTGTTATATATAGTCATTATCCGGAGCAGAGTCAAGTTCTCCAATTCTCTCCACGAAAGACACCACGGTTCTTTGTTGTTGTCTCCGCGATCTCCATCCGGCAAAGCGCGTGTCTGATCGCACCGGAGAGCAGCCTCCGGAACCCTCGTCCTGAAGGCTTGCACGAGCAAGGGCGAATAAGGTTTTGGGAGCGTTCACGTTTGCGATCGCCACGCTTCCTCTCCATTCGACTCTGCCTTTCGCCTACAACCGTGACGACTACTACGCGGCGTCCATCGCACGACTACTTACCACTACGCCATGACAAACGACGATCTCACAAAGACTCACCGCCGCTTTCTTCTACTATCGCTGCTCCTTCCACTTTGGATCGGGTATGTCTATTTCATATGTACTTCTTGGTTAGTAATATTACTAGTTGTTACCTTGAACAACGTGATAGATATGCTAGTTTCGTTAAATGCGGATATTAGTATGTCTATAGTGTTCTTGCTTACTTGCTTTATGAAAGTGGCTAGAATATTCATCATGTTTTATCTACTATATTTCTGGATTAAAGTAATTCGAAAAATGCTATTATTCTCAACAGCTAACACTGGAGCCGGGCTGCAGCGTCTCGGTGACGCGGACGGAGTCGCCACCCCCCGCGGCGGCCTTGCGGAGCTCCACTACGGCCGAGGCTACGGGGAATCGCCTCCTCTGGACCCGCGAGGTGGAGGCGGACGTGGAGAGGGAGGATAACTGACGGGCGGAGGAGGAGGAGGAAAGCGGAGAGCAATTAGCCCACGAGACTGCTCGGGGGGAGGAGAAGCGGCTGCGTACGCCGTGGGCGCGACCCGTGGAGGCGACGGAGGAGGTGGCGGTGGCGAGCTCCATGGCCGCGGATCGAAGGGGAGCAGCGCGGGTGTGCGTTTTGTGGGGGTAGACACTAGGCGAAGGGTTATGATTTAGGAGGGAGATAAGCGAGTAAAAAAAGAGAGCTTAGATATTTTCATGGGGTTTTATCGCCTCCTTGAGAGTTGACAAGAAGATACCAGCACCCATGACGGGTTAATATTTTAGTTCTCTTTCGGCCCGGCCGAGCCGAGATGGCAAAATTTAAGCACTATTGGCCTTCTGTTCATCTAAAATTTCAAATCCAATCTCCATGTCCTCAAAATTCTAGTTCTAGCCGTCCTCGCGATTGATCGAACGGCGACACGTGTCTCCTGCGCCGCAAATGCGGCCGCAGCGAGCCTCCGGCTGCGTGGGACTGCGGAAGACGCAGAAGCTGCACTCGCGGGCCACAGCAGCAAGGAAGGTGCTGCGCCCCACGGACGCAGTAGGATGGCATGCAAATGCGGCCTGGGGTCGCAGCAGGTGGGCGCGCCCAGGCCACGCGTCGCTCGGCCACGCCAGTCCCCGGCTCGCGTGCTGTTGCGGTGCCACACGTGAGCCAAATGCGGCCCGAGGCCACAGCAGGTGGGCATGCCCAGGACACGCGCCGCTCGCCCGCGCTAGTCCCCCCGCTCATGTGCTGCTGCAGCGCTAGACGCCCTCGCCGCGCTGCCGCCCCGCATGCTCGCTTTGCATGCGGCTGTGGTGTGGTGCACGCCATCGCCCCGCGTAGCGATAAAACGAGCCCAACACCATCGCTTTCTCCCGTGCGCGATTATTTTCACGTTGAGGTAGGAAGGAGAGAACTAGAGAAGAGAGGAAGAGAAGGGAGAAGCGAACCAGAGAGCAATTGAAGTTCGTGTAGTTGCAGAAGTTGTGCATCGTCTTGTGAGCACCAAGAAAAGGTAATTATCACCGACATGCGGCTATAGTTTTAGCAATGTGATTAGCACGTAATTAGCTGAATGGTAGCTTCTTATTGTAGCAAAGCAGTAGTTAGGGTTGTGTAGTCGGTGTATGTCCTTACTTGGCTTATAAGACTTAGTGTTGTTAGTGTAGTAAATTTTTACTCCGCGTGGGCAATTACATGCATGACGTATATGTGCTTAGACGTAAAATTATACAATGACCTGCACAGTGTTAGGAACTTGAACATAAAATTTCAAAATATTCCGAGGTCAAATTCAAATGTGCATGAGACGCAACAAAAATAGCATTGAAAACATGGAGTATGAAAAGATGGTGTAAAGTGGATATGAAAAAATTTATAGGAGAATTCATTTGAAAAACCCACAAATATATTTATATAATTGAAAACAAAATTTTGAACAATTTGGAATATGTTGTCAAAACGATCTAAATGAAAACAATGCATAGTACACATAACAGTAGATTTCCTAGATTTTTTGAGAAAAATTGTGTGCCCTGCAAGATTACATCTGCACGAGTGCATTTTTATGGTAGTTTATGGTACAATAATTAATATACTCAGAATGAAGTGGTTACATATGAAGAAAGCTGCCTGACGTACGATAGTAGTTGCTAGATGGTATGAGCATTGCATATAAGAGGTTTCATTCTTCATATGGACATGTGTTAGGTACTTCATGGCGGAGATTCAAGATCTATTCGTGTTCCATAGAAACGCTCTCGTACGCGATGGACCGTACGGGGTGGACCTGTCAAATTGTGACCGGACCATGATCCGGATGTCGAGTCTGAAGGACATGAGCCTCTCAAAGCTAAGGCAGTGTGTGCATTTCGCCTTCAATCGTGCTACTGCAAGGAAGAAGCTACGCATCGAGGCATTGTATGATTCAGTGGTGGGTGGTGCAGGGGAGACCGTTTGGCAACTTATGAAGGTGACAAGTGATGTTTCATGGGCCAATTACATGGAGGTTGTTTGCAACCCTACTGCTGCGATATATGCGCGGCCGATGGTCTATGTTCAGTTTGTGGAGAGGACGGAGACATCCGGCGTGGGTGGTTCCGGTGAAGCTGATGGTGAGGAGGAGCATGTGTTGGTCTCCGGTCGTGATGTAGACACCGGTATTGGAGGAGACGCAGGTGAGGAAGTGGGCAATGGAGACCTGAGGAGACGTGTCGATAGTTTCGAGGCCAATGAAGGAGTAGAGAGATGGTGGGCAGCCTGTATTGATTGCCACGAGTACTTGGCCGACCAGGTGGAAGAGGTCGAAAGTGAGGAGGAGGAGGAGGATGTGGAAATAGCCAGTTCTATAGATGAGGAACATGGAGAAGTTGCTACGGGAGGTGCAGCTGGTGGTGTTATGACCACCGACATTGCTTATGTCACCTCTAGATTGGACGATGTTGAAATGACATCACTAGTTCTACCACAGCCAGAGGGGGCCGAATGGGGGTTTAATGAAGACACTACTGTTAGGACAACGCTTCCCTAACAAGAGTGTCGCCAGCAAGGCTATTGTCGGATACATCGTTAACATTGGCCGGATGTATCGGATGCAGAGGTCCAACCCCGACACCTACATCGTTAGGTGTGTTAATGAATCTTGTGCTGGTAGGGTCCGTGCGCAGCGGTTCAGGGCCGCGGCCATGGACATCCAGATAATGGTGCTGAAGGATCACACATGCAAGCTAACTGAGTCGCTTCATAGGCAGCGCAACATGACGTCCTCATATGTTGCCAGCCTGATAAGCCACCTGGTCGCCGCAGATGTTTCTATTTCGCCAAAGCTTCTACTGACAAATGTTGTCAATATGGGGGGTTCCAAGTCAGTTACAAGAAGGCATAGCGGGCGAAATGGAAGGTATTGGAGCGAATGTTCGGCACATTCGAAGAGGCTTACGATCTAGTCCCAAGATTGTTGCATCAAATTGTATAATCAAATCCTGGGACATACATAAACAAGCTTAAGCGGGTGCATCCTACGAGGGCCCAATTGTTTTGTTCTTGACAGAGTCTTCTGGGCCTTCCATCAAGCGATCGAAGGGTTCAAGCATTACCGTGCCTTGCTAACGATGGATGGCACCTTCCTATATGGGAAGTACAATGGTACCATCCTCACCGCGGTTGCAGCCGATGCGAATGACCAGTTACTCCCTGTGGCCTTCGCAATTGTTGAGAGCGAGAACACCGATAGCTGGTTGTGGTTCCTGGCAAATGTGAAGTAGGCGGTGGTCCAAGACCGCCCAGATGTGTGTGTCATCTCATACCGTAATGCTGGGTTGCTGTCCGTGTTGACAACGATGCAAAATGGGACGCAACAGCCATTCCAGTGGAATGATGTCAGGAACCGTTGGTGCATGAGGCATCTCGCGCGAACTTCCACACAAGGTTTCAGAGCAAGGACCTGGTGAAGATGTTCAAGAAGCTCTGCATGCAGAACCAAAGGCGGAAGTTCAAGGCCGTGTGGAGACAGCTCGATGAGGAGACCGATAAGCATTTCAGGAACTCGGAGGACGTCGAGGCAGGGGCAACGACAGCGGCAGGGGGTCTGCAAGAGTTGGGGAGTTCACACATGGGTTAACTCGCACGCACCCGACTTGGAGAAATGGTCTCTGCTGCATGACACCGGTGGTGCAAGGTACGAAATCATGACAACCAACATGTTTGAGGTGTATAATGGTGTCCGATCCTTGCTGATAACTGCAATTGTGGAGGAGAGTTGGAACTGTACCGTCAGGTACTTCATTAATAGAGCCATGATGTACAAGAAGCATCTGGAGGATGTCAAACAATTCTCAGAAGTAATGCACACATACATGGAGAAGAAGATCAACAAGGCTCATATGCACGTTGCTCGTACCATGGATGGCATTAAGCAGAAGTTCGAGATCCGGCTCAGGGAGAAGTATGTCATGGGCCAAGCTAGAGGGGATCGAAAGCAGGTCTGCACAATTGCTAACGAAGCGTCCTGCACCTACAACAAGCCATGGCTTCTCGACAAACCATACTCCTATGTGTACACGGTGTGGTACCAGGCCTCAACGCATTACATCTCTGAGTACTACGACATCCACCACCTGTATGGCACTTGGAGTGTCGAGTTCCATTCATACAGCCTGGACATACACTACAGGGACCTCTGGGCGGGCAGGTGAAGTGGGTGCTGAACGACGCATTGAAGCAGGCCAGCCGTGGAAGACGATAGTCTAGACGCATCCGGAACAACATGGAAGACAGCCAGCGTGGGCAACAGGTTCGCCACCCCAGATGCAGACTGTGCAAGATGATTAAGCACTCCATCAGCACCTGCCCAAATAGACCTAACCCAAGCAGCGCACTATAGCGATCAATATATAATTACCCTATCATGATGTTGCTTTCTTATTTTAATGCGTTGAAAGGCACCTCGGTCATATGTTCTCTTATTGTATGAGTTGCAATGTGTACGACATTTCGGGTGTGCGTATGGTGTTATTTATGACCCTAATTTGTTTACGTTGTAATACATTCGAGAATGATATGCACGTTTTGATCTCCTGCCATATGTTTCGCTTTGTTTTCGTTTGCTATATATCTTATTTTTAATATGGACTAACATATTGTTTCACTCTTAGCAGGAGATGAGCTGCTCGACGCACGCTGGGATGGGAGACACCGATGCCTAGCATGGTCGTCCAACGTTGGCCCTCTGAGCCTGGTCCTAAGGTGCCCTAGAGAGCACTGGCCTCTAGACGAGCGGTATGTCCCAAAACTACAGGGCACCAGTCTCCTGCCCATTGCCCTTATGTTGGACCTACCGCACACATTCCAGTTTGATGCGCCACTTCTATCTACGCTTGTGGACCGTTGGAGACCGGAGACTCATACCTTCCACTTATGGTGGGGGGAGATGATCGTTACTCTTCAGAACGTAGCTATGCTTACAGGTTTGCCGCTGTGCGGTCTTCCAGTAGTGCCACCTCCCAAACGAGTAGACTGGAAGGTGCATATGGCTGATAGATTCGGTCATCCGATCCCTAACAACATATTGGGTGTGCCACATTCCTGGCTACAGGGAGTACATGACCTACCCTATGCATGCGACTGAGGAGACGGTGAGGACACACTTCCTCGCGTACTTGTTGTTCTTGTTCGGATGGATCTTGTTTCCTACGACTCAGAGAGACTGCATGTACCCTAGCTACATCCATCTCACAGAGTCTTTGGCAGATGTTGGCCCAACGAGGTGCCACAGTATAGTTGGGGCTCCGTAGTGCTTTGTGCCACATACCAAGGGTTATGCGATGCCTCTTAGTGCAGTACAGGCAGGGAGCCAGGCCTCACGGTATACTACACCCTGTTGTAGCTATGGTCGTGGGAGCACTTCCCGGAAGGCCGACCGTATTTCCCGAGCACCATGCACCCTTTCTAGTTGAGCGCTAAGTTTTATGGTCATGGTGGAGGTGACGACCCTGTTGTCGGGCCTACAATGGGTACGCGTTGGACACGTGCTAAGCTAGGGTGGGCCAGGGAGAGACCGAGGCGTGTGTACCCTGAGCTCTATAACCTATTCAAGATTCTAGATGTCATCTGGTGGACATGGACTGCACAGTTCCTTGCAGACACGGCCCCCTACCGATTGCCCTCGCAGTGCACTCAGGACCACACGCACTGGTTGATGACCTTCCACCTGGTCTTCTCCCACATGGTCGAGCCGTACAACCCACAGTGGGTCATGAGATAGTTTGACCTTTACCAGCAGGTGCCACCGCCACCGGGACGATCTCTTGCAGCGTAGGCCCACGGGTACGTCATTATTCGGTATCATCGCTTACCTATTAGCCGCATGTTTGAGTTCGATTGTCTAACATCCGAATTCAATTGCAGGCAAACGAGGAAAGGCCATGTGAGGACCCGGGGTATTTAACTAGTAATACTTAACCTCCATATGGTTCTAGCATTACTAATTAAACATCCTAAGCCTCGATGGACATGTGCTTCCCAGAATTGCAGCACATGCTCATCATCACAAAATCATACATCATTTTCATATAACATTTAACACTAAGGTCAACAACGACATACATAAAGTAAAGTTATTACAAAAGAGCCGACCGGCCAAATGACACAATACACAAGAATGACAGCGGAAGCAAAAGCGCCATAAGATGGCTAAGGACAAAAGTCGACCGGTTAGCCAACACAACCCACAAGGCAACCGACCGGGCCGCCAAGCTAGTCGCCTCGAATGCTACCACAACACAGCTCACAAAAGTGAGGTCCTTGGGGCTCACCTTCTTCCTCTGCAACAATTAACATTTAAGCAAGAACAATGAGTACACTAAGGTACTCGCAAGACTGACGTGTGGAATAGCACACCTACTCATAAGCTACATACAGGCTTATTTAAGTGGAGTTTATATGTCTCATTTGCACAAAGCCAACTTTATTTGCAATAATATAGTACCTTTGAAAGCAAGTTTACAAATTTATTTTATGGTTGAAATAACAGCGAATTAATGATAAATACAAGTAACCACGTGGAAGTGACTAACCCAATAGCCACCACAACATGGCACGAATCCCTGATTCGTACCACCCATCAAGTTTTAATTAAAAGGTTGTAGTCTAACTCTTGAAAAGCTTACCCAAGCGTGTCCATAACCTAGGACGAGGCTATTCGAATAGTTTTAACCCTGCAGGTGTACCAATGTACCCACACTTGGATCGCCTTTAAGCCACAAAAGCACACTTAGAAGGTATCGCAGCACGACTAAGTCCTCACGAGACATTTCCAATCTTGTGCATTAACTACGAGCCGCTCGTATGGATAGAAACCCATACGCTTACATTGCAAGCCGAAAGACAACAAATCCCATCACAGGTGAAGTTTTTCGGACACTACAATGCTCCCAACACCATCCCTCCGGCGACTCCCTGCGACCCGAAGCTAATACACGCCAAAGTACTAAGTCAAGAGAGGTCACATACCCTCTAGTGTGGTTAGCACGCACAAATTGCATGGATAACAGATACTCACAAGATGTTCGGTCCTTAATTGACTTGGGCACCATTCCAGTCACACCCAAAATTCACACCGTCTTACCATTGTGCCCAAGTCCAAATCATTTTGCTTTTAGTTTTGGTTTTTGCAATAGAACATAGCACCAAGCCGAAATATAGATACATAGTAAGCATTTGTGTGATTAAGGTTATCGACAAGTCGATAACCGCTCATTTCTACCGGAAGCTAAGCATGGCTAAGCAATTAATCCGCAAGACTACTAAGTGACAAGAGCTCATCCACGAACTCTAAATCACAGCAATAACCTAGGCTCATGGTAGTAAAGAATAATTATTTGCCTAAGGAAATGCATGTACTAGGTCAAGTAACGACAATAGTTAAACAAAAACTAGCAATGCATACATAGAATTTGTAAAACAACATAAATACTTGAAAATACAGGGATTAACATGATCAAACTGCTTGCCTTGCTGGAATTGTTCTTGCTGCAGAGGAGGATTCTCAGGTTCAATAAACTCTTCGGAACCTAACGCGAAAATGCGATAAAACCAATAAGAATAAAGAGCACCAAACAAAACTCAACATCAAAAGATATCCAAATCCCATGAAATTTATACAGCAGCAAGAGGTTGATTTAAAACAATTTTAAGAACAAGAATTACTTCATTTGGACTTAGCATGAAAAAGTTATGGCCAAAACAAAATCTCTCAGCCAGAAAAATCATAATTAAATTAATTTCGGTTACTGTTTATGGCAAAAATTTCTATAATGATCTAGAACCCAAAATTTTTATGGTGGGTAGTTTATGTCATCCTAATCACAGCAAAGTTGATTTTACTAAATTCAGAGTTACAATGATTTACTTATAATTTTTCTAAGTTGTAAAACTAGCATAATGCATTTTCCAGAAATATAAACATGTTTAAAACCCATTTCATATTAAAGTTTGTTAATAGGAGGATTTAACAACATTGAGTTCACATATTTTAGAAATTCAAGGAATTACTTGTGTCTTTTACAACATTAAATGAATTTTTAAATGCTACCAATAAGGTTAAATCTATTAACATATTTTTCTGGTGCTGATTTAAGCCTACAACCATTTTTAGATTAAAATTTAGCAAATAACAAAGTTAACAAAGTTGAAATCATTTAATTTGCAGATATACAGAAAAAGATATGCATTTTTCAAGTTTTAATTCAATTATAGAATATACAAAAATGGCTGAAAACAAGCTATTAAATATTACAGAATTTTCTACCACAGAAGCATAGCTAAAAGTATTTTTATATTAAACTTTAGTGAAATACAAATTCATTACAGTTGGATTCATTTAAAAAGGATCTATTTTGAATTAGATATGAATTTCTAAAGTTTTTATACAATTTTTCAGTTGACAAATAACTATTTACCGAAATAAAACAACACTCATAAGAAGGGAATCGACGTGGACAACTATGGGCCCTTGATTTGGAATCAAACGGCGCGCGCGAGGGGTGCGCGAGATCGACCCGAACGGCCCAAAGGATCTCAGTCGTTGATCAAAGATCTGATGGCCAAGAACGAGGGCGGTTCGAACCTCGCGAACGACACATCGATCTCAGCCGCAGATCTGAGAACGGACGGCCCACGAGGATGGGGAGTTCGGGTGACCCGAACGACCCATTTGATCTGGACCGCAGATCGCAAAATGGACGAAGGACTAAGATCGAAGTTCAAATTGAAGCGCTGACACGTGGGGCCGCATGTCAGTGATTGTGAGTCACATACGCGAAGGTTTACTCCACGTGCACAGTGCACGGGGCCCACATGTCAGCGACTGGAGGGGACATTTTAGGACAGATCATTAACTACTGAACCAATGATTAGGGATTTAATGTGCCTTAACGATTTGCACGGATGGGTCTTAAGTGATTAAAGGGCCCACCTGGCAGTGACACAGAGTGGTGGCTTAGGACATAATTATTGCTAACAATGATTAGCAATAAAAGGACCCAAAATTAGCACTAATGATTTCTGGATTTCAGCTTAGAACCTACAGGCCCACATGGCAGCGACCCAAGAGGTTATTCCCGACAGCCATCAATACCGACACTTAATTAACCTATGATTAGGCATTAATGATGTCCGAAAAGCGCTGAAACACGCTAGCGGGGTGATTTAGGGGTTGGGCCCACATGGCAGAGGCACAATAGGCCAGATTAAGACACAATTAATACTTCTAATGATTGATTACGATTAGGCATTAACTGTGTTCTAAATATCTGACGAAAACGGGCGCTCCCAGCTGACAAAAACCGAGTGGATTTCACGGCTTGTCGCCGGCGACTCCGGCCGCGGCGGCGCCCACAAAATACCAAAATGGACTCGCAATAGCGATGTGGACCTAATGGTGATGACCTCGCCGGCGGTGGAGGTCTAGAACGCCGGCGAGCCGGAAAACACAGATGGATGCTTTTTCGGCAAAACGCGAAAACAGCAAAAAGCTCTGCTGCAGTCTAAGAAAGCGAGTGCCATTACTTCTAAGGACTAAATAGAAGCTACCTTAACCGGGAGGAACTTCAAATATGGCCGGAGAAGACTTGGACACGATAGAGTTCGCCGGAGCCGAGGAAGATGATATGAAAATGATAACCTGAGCAAAATGAACACCGATGGGTGATCAAAACTACATTAGGGTTCCTATAAGCTCCACAAGTAAGTAATTGCAAAAAGAACCACTTACCAGAGTTGGAGAAGAAAGGGGGTGAAATCGGCCGAAAATCTCCAAACTTAAAATTGAGTGATTGCTGTGAATGCAACCCAAAATTAAGTTAGGGAAAATGTAAAGAAAGTTGAGGAGCTCAAAAGGGTACAAGAAAGATCGAAGAGGAACCACTGGACACCAAGATCACCAATGGAGCTTCTCGGGTCAACAATGGTGCATTAGGTGTTTTTGAGGTCCTGAGCTCCAAAAGTGAAGAAGGAGCTAAAGGTCGTGTAAAGGAACAGAGAAAGAACGCGGTGACCGTCGGATTTAAAATAGACGGCCACGATTACACGGTGACGATCGAAGGTTTTAACGTCACACTCAATCTGGAGCGTCCGATTAAGAACAAACAGCTGAGATCAAATGAGACCTTCGGGTGACTCGATCAACCCATTCAATAAGGACAGCCAGATCTTAATCCAACAGCTCAAATGGATGGGCTTTTCGCGGCGGCCTGAACGACACAATCAACGCGGGCCGTCTGATTTAGATCCCACGGCCGATATCAACCGCGCATTTTAAAAGGGGATCTGGTGCATTGAGTTGGTTGGGTCCAACCGAGTGACTCGAGCCCGAGTCCGGCTCAAACCCAAGGAACAGTGAACCAGGTTTGACTTTAAATTGGACAGAGACTTTTGAGGATTTATTAGAGGTAGCAAAATAACTCCAAAAATTCTGAAATTTTTACACGAGCTTGCTAACTGAGTGATTGACCTTGAGTAAAATGTTCAGAGGTTTTTGTGCTGTGCATTTTTCTCCAAAAATTATGCAAGGTTTTGGCTTAAGGTTTGACTGTCCTATAAAAATATTCAAACAATTTCTAAAAATTGTGAAATTTTTCAGAGAGGTCCCCTACCATCCCAAGAACTTAGGAAAAATATTTCCAGGAGATGATAAAAAGGTTCGACAAGATTATTTTTGAAAGATCAAGATTTGGATCAAAAGACTTGTGACTTTGTATTTCCATAACTCTTGTACAAGAATTGTTTAGCACTCACAGGAAATACATGATGTAAGAAAAAGTTTCAATTTCTACTCATTTTCTTACATTTGAAACACAAGTCTGAATAGTAATATGAAAGTATTAGAGTTATCAAAAGGCTAATATCATGACTAATTCTAGTAGTTAGACTTTAATTCAAATAATCAATTAACTTTCTTCTAGCGGCAGCTTTCGTATATGAAAAACCAATTTGGAGGTGAATTTTTAGAAACAAGCATAGATCAACCAAGGCTTGGTTTTGAATTGTTAAACAAAGTAGGAATGAGAATGCATCTAGGAGCAACGATAGCTTTTGTCTTGGTAATGGCATTGCTGCTACTAGTACTTAGAAAGGTTTGACCCTATTAGTCTTTCAAATATTTAAGCTTTTAGGAACAACCTTAATTGAAAAGTCTTTAGAAGAGAGCACTTCTAAGCATCAGTCAAGCTAATTTTTATGCCAAAGCAAATGGATTAGAAAATATAATTAGCCTTGAGCATCTAATCTATAAGAGTAAAAATGAATCTTGAGCTAAGAATTGAATTATTGGTTAGAAAACAACAGTAGACCTAATGCCATAGCCTTAACTTCAAAAATACATAACTAATTCAAATCAACTCCAAATCCAAGAACTTTTGTTCCTAAATTTATCAAAAATCATACTCTACCTTCTGTGTGATTTTTCATGCTTTATTGGATGTGATGCAATTTTGGCTTCATTTGGTGTTTATTGCAATATTATTTTTCGTTAGATTTTCGACGATACCGATATATTCATGAGAGCAATTTAAGTGTAACCTTTGGTTGAACAAGTGGTACCAACAAAGCTGCGAGCACCCCCCCTCTTGATCATATTGCTCCCAGTGATTTTAAAAGTTTTGTGTGAGTTTTAATATCACCATTGCATGCTATTTTGAAAAGTATGTTCATGGGTAGAAGTAGTTAATTTTCTAATTGTTGCATTGCCTTCCTTGGATATTGATAATCCTATGTTCAGTTGATGCCTAGGATATATATATATATATATATGGGAATTTTCTATTGTAGGATAGATCGATGCTTAGCCATGCTAGTAGTTGTAGTCGAAAGTGGTTGATAGAGCTAGTCCATCGGCCGGTGGATTAAATCAAATCTTGATGAAATTTGAGGATCTTATGGTTTGAATTATGTTGAATTTGAGGAATATGTCCAGATCTTCGAATCTGGTTATTGTGGACATGTTGGGAGGGTTGGTGTTGTGTGTTGGACTTAGACGGGTGATAAGGTGATGAAGGGAGATTGTCCCGAATTCGTGTAGCCCCATCTGGGTGCTTAAGGACCAGTGTGTGGTGTGTCGAACCAAGTCTCACGTGCAACCACACACCGGGTTTATGGGCAATGGCTTGGCTTAATAATTTGTCGTGTTTTAGTTATCAAAACACAATCAGATTGACAACTATTATTGTTATTGTTTAATTGTATCTCTTGTCAATCTGGTGTGGGCATGCTAAGTTTCGCCTTACTTGCTCTTACGGGTCTCTTGTTTGTAAGGGATTTACTTACACAACGGGGTGAACCGTGGTTAGTAGCGTCGATAACTGCTATGGTTCTGAGCCTTGGGTGGTTTGATAGTAAGGACATGGCATTATAAAGGCCTCGTTATGCTACCTCAGTCACACTCCTAAGGAAGAGTGCATTGGCCGACATTAAGAGGAATGCATATCGTGTGGGTAAAGCTGTACAACTCTACATAGAACTAAATCTATTCGAATAGCCATGTCCCCGGTTATGGACATCGCTTGGTGAAACCATGCATAGTTAGCTTATGGGAAATTGGGAATTGGGTTATGGTTGAAAATGTTATGTCATTGTGCTAGATTGTTCAGATCTTGTATGTTGTCACGAACAGGAAGTTCGCGTGTTGATATATTTGAGAATTGATATATGTCACGAATGGGAAGTTTGTGTGTTGTTATAATTGGGGTGTGAGACCCCGGTTTATTAAGCTTGTAATACTTAGCCTTCCATTGGCTCTAGCATCATAAACAAAATACCCCGTGCCTCGATGGACATGTGCTTCCCAGAAATGCAGCACACATACATCTTTTACAAAAGCATGCATCATTTCCATACATCATATTATAGCAAGTCTAACAAACGACATACATAATATGAAGTTATTACAAAAGAGTCGACCGACCAAATGACATTAAGTATCAAATAACAGCGGAAGTAAAAGGTGCCATAAGATGGCTTTAACCAAAAGACGACCGGTTAGCCACATAACCACAGGGCAACCGACCGGGCCGCCAAGCTAGTCGCCCCACACACTGCCACAGCACAACTCACAAAAGTGATGCCCTTCGGGCTCACCTTCTTCCTTTGCACACAACAAGCAATGCAGATGACTACAATAATGTACTCGCAAGACTTACGAGTAACAAGCCTACACATAGCTACATGAAAGTTGTATCAAAGGAATTTAGTTATATGGTTAATTGGACGCATAAAGCAATTTTAATTTGCAATAATATAATATATTGAAGGCAATTGTTAAAATCTGTTTTTAAGCATTAACATAACAGCGAGTAAAAATAAATAACAAGTAACCACCTGGAGGTGACTAACCCAATAGCCACCACAACATAGCATGAATCCCTGATTCATACCACCCGTCAAGTTTTTATTCAAATGTTGTAGTCTAGTTCTCATGGGGCGTATCCGAGCATGTCCATAATCTAGGACGAGGTTATTCGAATAGTTTTAACCCTGCAGGGGTGTACCAATATACCCACACTCCAGATCGCCTTTAAGCCACATGATTAGCACACTTCCAAAGGTATGCCGGCATGGCTAAGTCCTACGAGACATTTCCAATATCGTGTATCAACTACGAGCCGCTCGTATGGACCGCAGTCCATATGCTTACATTGTAAAGCCGAAAAGACAACTACCCCTCGGGGTAAAGCTTTTCGGACAACTACAATGCTCCCAACACATAACCATCTCAGTAACACCCCAGCCCGACATGAGCCTGGAATGCTACTAAACAAAACCCTAATAATTATAATCAAGGCAATTTTAGTAAATTTCGACAGAACCTCCCCTGTAAAGTTAATTACACGGAGGTTCTAACATACAGATAATTCCAAAATTAACTAAACTATCATCCAGAGACATCAAAAGATAATCAAAGATATGCTAAGTATCTAGCAATCCAATGAAGTATAAAGTTCCACTACTCATCATTGTTACACTTAAACCACTGCAAGAGACAAGTCATAATAAACCTTTGAGCATCTCGCCCAATTACTAAAACAATTACGATCTGAAGATCATTCAACTTTATTTAGTTCATGTGGCATGTATGTGACTATCAGACTACTTCCCCCCATGCATGTCATTCTTGGCTCGGGTACCTAAAACAACAATAAAAGCAAGAGTGAGTCCACAGACTCAGCAAGTACAGAATAAAAGTTATAATATCAGCATCCATATATAGAAGAGCAACATTAAAACATCTCACATGCAAATGCAATGCTCAAGGATCCTTTCTCTTTATCTTTCTTTGTGCATTACCCCGGTAATGCAAAGTATGCAACCGTCGCCACATACCCATGCCTGTGCTCGCAAGCACAGGGACCAATTGCCCATTACTCCGCAAGTAATGGGGACCTCAAGCCCACACTCCACAAGTATGGGGATCTCGGGCCCGTCACATTCATGACGGGGATCTCAAAGGAAAACATACTTGGTCACCACGTGACCAAGCCTCAACATGATCTCAATATGCACATGCTCATCATTTAATCATCATCAAATTACCATAAGACGATAACATCATACGACAATAGAGCATAGACATATTTGAAGCATCCACCAATCTTAAACCAACATCATGCCAACAATCTCACTATGCTATCACATATCGAAAAAACACACAAACATGACTAATCAATCACAACCACGAATCAAACAATGCACTTGCCTTAAGTGTGAGAATGGAGGGCGTGAAGGCGGTGCTGCCCCAGTACCAATCCCCACCTAATACATGAAGAATATAAACTAAGACCACGAGAACGAAAAACATGAATTATATACACGAGCACACCAAGTAGCAGATTGCAACGCGATCCCGACCCCACTTTCCTAAGTGCTGAACTGCCCTCTGAACACAGTCAAGTTCTAAAATTCATATCTTTCTGTACCGTGGTCCAAATTATGTGTTCTTGGACTTCATTGAAAGGTTATCAAATTTCCCAACTAAACCTAGTTGGTGAGCTTCCCTGATTCGGCCATCCACTAACCCTTTTAAGCTGTTTAACAAAACATCAATTTTCACGTCAGGTTCTCTGGACAAAACACTAACTCTATCATAGCTTTCAGCTAGTTTAACCAAATTTCGCGTTCTTGTGCTTCCCTGAAAGCTACGACAATTTTCTACAACTTTTGTTATACTGGGGTTCTCAGATTTCCACTTTAACCATCCGTTTTAATCGGTTTTCTACAGACTGTCCAAATGCTGACAGATCAGCGAAACAACAATACTAAAGAATTCATAACTCACTAACCGTTAATCGGATTTGGGCGTTCTTGGCGGCCACCGAAAGCTAAGAACATAAGCCAAATATCTCTAGGAGGATGGATCCCCAGATTCTATTTCTAAACACCCGAAAACTGTCGTCCAATCCTCTGGACAGAACGCGATATAACCGGTGACGAGATTCGATCTACCAAACGAATTCATAAACGCGTCTAATACAAGAATACAGCGGGGAGGAAAACTTCGTTACCCTTGAAGAATGCAGGGAGATGATGCACTACCCCCCCCCTCCAAGAAGATGGTCTCCTCTCTTCCCTTCTTCCTCCTATGGCCGGCTTCCTCCAATCAACCTCCTTCTTCTCCCGACTCGGCAGCGACGGGAGACGGACGAGCTTCGCCGGCAGCAGGGGGCGCACAAGGGAGTGCACAGGGACTAGGGGCGGCCAATGGAGGGAAGGCGGCAGCCAAGGGGCAAGGGGTGGCGGCCAGAGGAGAGGAGAGAGGCGCTGGGGTTTGGCCCCCTTAAGGCGGCCTCCTCCATCCCACCAATGGGCCAGCGCGCATGGGCGGAGGCCTCGGCCGAGTTGTCCAAAATTTGTTGTTTTCCCTCTTTTGTCATTAATTAGCCAATTACTATTTAATCCTTCCAGTAATTTCTTAACTCTCTCTCCCGAAAATCTTTCCGAATTACTTCCGGGGTATTACATTCTACCCCCCTTAAACTAAATTCGACCCCGAATTCTAACCATGCTTACGCTAAAGTATAAGCAAAGCTAAACTTACTAATATAACCACGTATCTGCTATGAATAATTCTGGATATTGCTCACGCTTGCTAGACCCCAAATAGATATGGTCTCTCTCTCGGTCTGCTGCGACCTTCGCATGTTGATGTAGCTGACTTGTTGCGCCTTAACACTCGTCCCTACCTTTCAAGAGTCATCGAACGGACATGCTCGAAGGCACGGTCTTACTCGCTGGTCAACAGCTCTAACGAAATCTCAATCTCCACTCCTCTCATGTACTCCCTCATCACCAGAATATACAAGACATTGCGTACTCCACGCATGTACTCGGTATGGTCCTAGCGATATACCATTCTACAAATCCCCGTAACTATCGGAACCTATCCAACACACCTTTGGTTAAACTAACACCGTCTGCACAAAACACACAGAACTCTTGTTCCAACTCCCAGCTGATCACTCTACCATTGCAAGCAGCATCTCCTTTAACAAGGGACGCACAAAGATCCCGCCTACCAACTCACTTATCCAAGAATTCAAGCTGAAAACAAAGGAGTTAAAATGCATCCAACTCAAAACCATCTTCCCTTAGAAGATCCCAATCCACAATCAATGGATTTAATATAAAAACTTTTTCACTTTTCAAGTAGGCAGTTTAGAAATAAATGTCACACAAGACAAAAGCGAAACACTCGAATAACTGATTAACCATTCCATTTCTTTTTCTTCACGGAAGGATTCACACTTCTTGACAAGAACCAACTCAATTAGAAATTGACATCACCATAAGCACATAGTTCAAATAAGAGCTAAGAGAATATCCCACTATCCAAGATCACACCCTTTTCCACCATTTCCTTTTAAGAATTTAACTTTATCTTAAACCATAGGATCCCAAATCATCGCATAGCACATTAGCTCATTTCTCTTAAATTGGCAACCTCATAGCTATGTTCAACCGAACATAAAATCCATACTTTTGCAGGGAGACTCTTCCAATCCACAACTTCACACTCTAGCTAACCTCTCTACCAAAAGAATTACTTTGATAAAATAATTCCCATCGCAACTCAATATAGATTTCACCTACCATCACACCTCTCAATCCGCTAAGGATAATCAATTTGAAATTCACATCACACACTCTCATTTACTACCTCAAAGGATTCCATCAAAGATCACCCTAACTCTTGGAACCCAATCATGGAAAACCAATATGCTAGCACAAAATAATGCAAAGCCCAAATTCAACCTTTAAGACTCTTACAATGAATTTTGGTATACTTGATAGGTAACCCTCGGATCTGATGACCAAAATTTCACCTGACTCAACAGTATTCTCAGTCATTAATGTCATCATTCCTTACTAATCAAGTAACCGCCCAAGGCGATTCATCTTACCAATCTTAGACCTTCTATAACCCACACCAATCAAATGCGACTACATCCACCACAACATACCCATTCACAATACCTAAGCGATTGACTAGGATTCAAACATACTCAATTACTATCATCAATAAATAAATATATAAATTCTTGATCAAGCTATCCTTAGAGATGTTCTAACTCCTATAGGGTTAGTCACTGAGGCCGAGTCATACTTGACAATACTCAACTATTCCTGCTATCCTATTAATTAGCACAACACTTAGGTTTCTCCACACCGCTATTCTCATTAAACTTCACCCTCAAAACTCTTCTACACATAGTCATTGAGCATCTAAGGGTCTACTATAGATCGCTAAACCCCAAATTCAATCCCCAAGGCTCCTATAAACATAATTCAGTGTAACGGATACGAAACTCTCAAATCTGATGATTAAAATTCACCCAATCGCGATACTCTAATAAATTTATCAAGATCCGTACTTTGATAATCCCATCATTCCAACATGGACAAAGGTTCTTGGATTAAAATTAGCCTTAGGTTCCACTAGTTGTAACACTAATCGAATTTTATTTCATTGCCAAAGCATTCCATCGAATCCTCTCCGGTGTTAAAGGTTAAAATCAATCAGCATCTCTTGCTCTTCACATAGCTTGGTTCCCAAAATCTCACCTCTATCATATATTATCCTCCACCAACGATCGCCAAATTATACGTTAGAAGACCCGCAACACAAGTTGGTTAATTCCTTTCTCAAGAAGGAAGAGGCAAACTAAAACAAGTTTCAACACACAAGAAAACGATGCCTCGGAGTGAGCACGAGACCAAGAGAAACAATCAAAAGGAAATGATCTCTAAAAACAAAACTACAAGTCCATTGACGAGGCACGTGTCCCACAAGAAGGACTTTCAACCCCAAGAATCAAAATACAACACTGCTAAAGGAAAACCCAAGAAACTCTTAAGCGGTAAAACAGAAGGTTGCAAATTACCACATAACTCCAACCTCCAATACTTATGGTACACAATTTTAGTTAACAAAGAAGGCAATTTTCTTCGACTACAACATTGCTTGCGACACAAACCAGAAATGCCCTTTAAAACCAAATCACATTAGCCACTTAAGTACCAAACGAAACCTTCCCATACGTCACATTGCCCAATTTATTCCGTCTACTATGTAAGTCGGGAACTCCCAAAGACCACGGATGCAAGCTCCAAATATTTCCTTTAATCATTATTACGAAGGCAATTAACTTCTTTTCTCTCTAGAAGAATCACCACCACTACAACAGGTCAGAATCCCTTATGGACAATCTTACTAACATCAAGAATAATCTTCTCTTAACAAGATTCGCTATTGTCAACTCTTCCTTTACAAAGCCCCCAAGGCTCACCAAAAAAAAAGCTACATACCCTTTTGTCACCTCATCCGCGAATGAATGTATACCAAATTCTTACACTCTTACTACAACAACCCCTTTTATTTTAGAGGGAAACTACTACACAATTTAAAAGGTTATTACAAAACCCTTCCATCAAAAACATACTTTTATCTACTTGTTCTACCATCATGTAAACATTGTTCATCCGTTAAATCCCATCAATTTATCTCTTAGTGATGCTCATCACCAAATATTAATAGACATTATTTGCACCTAGTAATTACTTATAATCACTACGTATCCACAAAAAGGTTACTCCAGGATTAACACCAACAAAGACAATATTCTAACTCCTTTTGAACCTAACCTTCCCAAAAGGTTAGATTAAATCATTGAGACCTGTAAATCCAATTTACCCAAGAAGTTTACCAAATGTATCACCATTAATGATCAACTCAATTCATCAATGTCCCACACCTCTTATTAACTCTATTCATTACAATTAGGTATAGTCATACTTTTGATCACGACTCGTCAAGAACTTCTACAAATCACTTCAAATTTATCAACTTCCTTTTCAAGGATCTTAGTTAAGATCAATCATACACACACTGCAAACCTAACCTGATAATCCATATCTTTTCCATTAATTGCTTTGATTATAACCTCTCATTTAACCAAGCCAACACACCACTAAAGGGTTTAACAACTTCTTTCATAAAAGAGAACCATCAAGCTTCAACACTCCAAATACCCAAGAGAGATACATTGAGTCAAAGCCCCCACGCACTAAAGGACTTGCAGAAAAACGCTTTCATTAACTAAAAACATCACATGAATAAATGGGTCAAGTTTTTTTTTTCTCAAAGCAACTCATCAACCACAAGAATAAATAAACCAAGAGAAACTCATCAATCTCAACTAGATAAGAGTTGACCAAATTTAAATTCAAGGAAGAGAACACTCTTTTAAGTATACTCCCTACCAACGCCTGTACTACGATCTCCGGTGAGGATACTTCGCTATTCCTATACCACGAACGGTGGTGTAGCCTGGTATAGTCCAGGACCACAACCACTTCTTCCACCTCTCAACATGGGTTATCCCCACACATAATAACCATAGTATTACAATATATAGATATATCAGATCATCTCATAACAAGTATCACCAATACAACTCAACGGAAGCGTAAATGCAATGCAAAAACCCACCCCAACTACTGTGCTTAGTGTGTCAAGTTTAATCATTCAAAGACCACGGACCTACAGCCCGCTCTGATACCAACTGTAACACCCCAGCCCGACATGAGCCTGGAATGCTACTAAACAAAACCCTAATAATTATAATCAAGGCAATTTTAGTAAATTTAGTGAGAACCTCCTGTAAAGTTAATTACGGAGGTTCCAACATCTGAATAATTCTAAATTAACTAAACTATCATCCGAGACATCAAAAGATAATCAAAGATATGCTAAGTATCTAGCAATCCAATGAAGTATAAAGTTCCACTACTCATCATTGTTACACTTAAACCACTGCAAGAGACAAGTCATAATAAACCTTTGAGCATCTCGCCCAATTACTAAAACAATTACGATCTGAAGATCATTCAACTTTATTTAGTTCATGTGGCATGTATGTGACTATCAGACTACTTCCCCCCATGCATGTCATTCTTGGCTCGGGTACCTAAAACAACAATAAAAGAAAGAGTGAGTCCACAGACTCAGCAAGTACAGAATAAAAGTTATAACATCAGCATCCATATATAGAAGAGCAACATTAAAACATCTCACATGCAAATGCAATGCTCAAGGATCCTTTCTCTTTATCTTTCTTTGTGCATTACCAGTAATGCAAAGTATGCAACCGTCGCCACATACCCATGCTGTGCTGCAAGCACGGGGACCAGTGCCCATTACTCCATAAGTAATGGGGACCTCAAGCCCACACTCCACAAGTATGGGGATCTCGGGCCCGTCACATTCATGACGGGGATCTCAAAGGAAAACATACTTGGTCACCACGTGACCAAGCCTCAACATGATCTCAATATGCACATGCTCATCATTTAATCATCATCATATTACCACAAGACGATAACATCATACGACAATAGAACATAGACATATTTGAAGCATCCACCAATCTTAAACCAACATCATGCCAATAATCTCACTATGCTATCACATATCGAAAAACACACAAACATGACTAATCAATCACAACCACGAATCAAACAATGCACTTGCCTTAACTGTGTGAGAATGGAGGGCGTGAAGACGGTGCTGCCCGGTACCAATCCCCACCTAATACATTAAGAATATAAACTAAGACCACGATAACGAAAAACATGAATTATATACACGAGCACACCAAGTAGCAGATTGCAACGCGATCCCGACCCCACTTTCTAAGTCTTTGAGCGCCTCTGTACAGTCAAGTTCTAAAATTCATATCTTTCTGCGATGGTCCAAATTATGTGTTCTTGGACTTCATTGAAATATTATCAAAGTTCCCAACTAAACCTAGTTGGTGAGCTTCCCGATTCGGCCATCCACTAACCCTTTTAAGCTGTTTAACAAAGCATCAATTTTCACGACAGGTTCTCTGGACAAAACACTAACTCTATCATAGCTTTCAGCTAGTTTAACCAAATTTCGCGTTCTTGTGCTTCCCTGAAAGCTACGACAATTTTCTACAACTTTTGTTATCTGGGGTTCTCAGATTTCCACTTTAACCATCCGTTTTAATCGGTTTTCTACAGATTGTCCAAATCTTGATGGATCAGTGAAACAACAATACTAAAGAATTCATAACTCACTAACCGTTAATCGGATTTGGGCGTTCTTGGCGGCCACCGAAAGCTAAGAACATAAGCCAAATATCTCTAGGAGGATGGATCCCCATATTCTATTTCTAAACACCCGAAAACTGTCGTCCAATCCTCTGGACAGAACGCGATATAACCGGTGACGAGATTCGATCTACCAAACGAATTCATAAACGCGTCTAATACAAGAATACAGCGGGGAGGAAAACTTTGTTACCCTTGAAGAACGCAGGGAGATGATGCACTACCCCCCCCTCCAAGAAGATGGTCTCTCTCTTCCCTTCTTCCTCCTATGGCGGCTTCCTCCAATCAACCTCCTTCTTCTCCCGACTCGCGGCGACGGAGACTGACGAACTCTCCCGGCAGCGGGGCGCACAAGGAGTGCACAGGACTAGGCGGCCAATGGAGGAAGGCGGCAGCCAAGGGGCAAGGGGTGGCGGCCAAGAGGAGAGGAGAGGGGCGCCTAGGGTTTGGCCCCCTTTAAGCCGCCTCCTCCATCCCACCAATGGGCCAAATGCACATGGGCCGGAGGCCTCGACGAGTTGTCCAAAATTTGTTGTTTTCCCCTCTTTGTCATTAATTAGCCAATTACTATTTAATCCTTCCAGAATTTCTTAACTCTCTCTCCGAAAATCTTTCCGAATTACTTCCGGGGTATTACAATCTCATTTTACCACAACACAACACACACACACCCTCCTGCGACTCATAGCCAACGCACGCCAAAGTACTAAGTCAAGAGAGGTCTCATACCCTCTAGTGTGGTTAGCACGCAAGAATGCTCAGAACGGTGGCGCAAGTAACTCGATCCTTAACGGCCTGGGCACCATTCCAGTCACACCCAAAATCACACCATCTTACCATTGTGCCCAAGTCCAAATCATTTTGTTTTTATTTTTAGTTTTTACAATTTAAAAATAGCACAAAGCTGAAACATAGAGTCATCATAAGTTTGTGTGATCAAGGTTATCGATAAGTCGACAACCGCCCATTTCTACCGATAGTTAAGCATGGCTAAGCACATTAACTCGTAAACTACTAAGTGACAAGGGTTCATCCAACGAACCCAAAATCATAGCAAATATTCCTAGGCTCAATAGTAGAGGATAAACAGTTGCCTACTGATAATGCATCTAATGGGTTAACTATTGACAATAGTTAAAATAACATAGCAATGCATACGTAGAATTTGCAAACAATATATTAGAATTTGAAATTAATAGGATCAACATGATCAAATAAATACTACATCTGCTTGCCTTGCTGGAGGGCAGAGTCAAGCTGCTGTGGATCAGATTCAAGATCAATAACCTCTTCGGAACCTAACGCGAAAATGCGATAAAACCAATAAGAGCGAAGAACACCAAACAAAACACAATAGCAGAAGATATCCAAATCCCATGAAATTTATACAGCAGCAAGGGATTGATTTTAGATAAATTTAGGAACAAGAATTACTTTATTTGGACTAAGCATGAAGAAGTTATGGCTAAAGCCATTTCTCTCAGCCAGTTAATTCACTAAATTAATTACCGACACTGTTCATGGCACAAATTTCCAGAATGGTCTAGAGGCTAAATTTTTTATGATAGGTAGTCTATGACATTCTAAGAACAACAAAGTTGAGTTTACTAAATTTGGATTTAAAATGAATTAATTATGATTTTTCTAAGTTGTAAAACTAACACATGTTACTTTTCAGAAATGAAAACATGATCAAAACCTATTTCATAACAAAATATGCTAACAGAGGAAATTAACAAGATTGAGTTTGCACATTTTAGAGTTATACAAAAAAAAGATATGCATTTTACAAGTTCCAATTCAATTTCTGGAATATTCTAAAATAGCTGAAATCAAGTTAATATTATTTACAAAGTTTTCTAGCACAGAACAAAGTCTAAAAGCATTTTTTATATTAAACTTTAGTTAAACATGAATTTATCACAACTAGAATCATCTAAAAAGGTTTTAAAAATTATTAGCTATGAGTTTTCAAAGTTTAACACGATTTTCAGTTGATAAAAAAAACTTACCGAAATCTAATCAAACTTAACAAAAATAAATCGACGTGAACGAACGTGGGCCTTTGATTCGGGATCCAACGGCCCATGCGCTGGAGGAATAGCGCACGCGCGCGATCCACAAAGGAGCTCACCGTTGGATCTAGATCCAACGGTCTACGAGGATGGGTCATTCGGGCGGCGACGGCGCCCGATCAACCTCAACCCCAGATCTTGAGATGGACGGCTCAGGGCGCGGCGCACTTCGGTGACCTAAACAACACATCGATCTCAGCCGCTCATCGCGAGATGGACGATCCAGAACCGTGGGGCGTTTGGGTGGTCGGAATGGCCACGTGATCTGAGTCGCAGATCTAGAGATGGACGACCCGCACGATTTGGATCGTTCGGGGACCCGAAAGTCCCAGAAGATCTGGGCCGTAGATCTTGAAATCGACGGTCCACGATATGCGTTCAAAACACGTGTGGGTTTAAGTACGCGGGGAGTTTTAAAAGCGGGCCCACGTGTCAGCGACACATAGAGCTAGATTAAAACAACCATTAATTACCAAATCCAAAGATTAGCGATGATTAGCAATTAATGACCCCAGGTTTGTCCTAATGAACCCATGACTGTGGTTTAAAGCCTACGGGCCCACATGACAGTGACTCAAGGATTCTTTCGGACATCGATTTAATGCTAACTAATTATTAACAGTGATTAACAATCATTAGCCATTAATGATGTCCGAAACGGCAACGACACAGAGAGGAACTCCCGTCTGGCAAAACCGAGCGGCAAAGATGGGCTCGTCACCAGCAGCTCCGGCCACAGCGGCGCCCACAAATTACCAAAATGGGTTCGCAATAGTATTGCGGTCCCGATGGTGACGACCTCGCCGGCGGCAACGGCCCAGAATGTCGGCGAGCCGGAAAAGAATGACGGTGACAAAATCGGCCGAAAGCGAAAAATGATCAAAAGCCCCGCAACAGTCCAAAGAAGCGTGTGCCACAGCATCTAGGGACTAATAAGAAGCTACCTTAAGCAAGATGAGCTTCAAAGATGGCCGGAGGAGCTTGGTCCACGGCGGAGCTTGCCAGAGCCGAAGAAGATGAAGTGGGAAAAGAGACCTGAGCCAAAATGAACACCACTGGTGGTCAAACTAGCTTCATTATAGCTCATAGAAGCTTCATGAGCAAATAATTGAGAAATGAAGCACTCACGGGAGCTGAAGAAGAAAAGGGATGATCTCGGCCGAATTTGAACAAACCCTAAATTTGACAAATCCTGTAAATGAAACCCAAAATTGAGTGAGGGGAAATGATTAGGATATTAAGGAGTTCAAAAGGGCACAAGAAGAATTAAAGATGAACCACTGGAGCACCAAGACCATCAACAGAGCTTCACGGCCATTAATGGCGATTTTGGGATTTTCGGTGTTTTGAGCTCCACCAGCAAAGACGGAGCTAGGGGTGGTGTAAAGGAATACCAGGAGGGGTGTTGGGGAGCTTTATAAAGTTAGAAAATTAGGGTTTGGGCAAGGATGAGCTAGGTCCATGACACAACCGTGGAGCAGCAGAAATAATGGGGGATAGGAAAAAGGCATGATCGTGGGCGAAAGCAACGCACGCACTGGCTGTCCCGACCAGCGAGACATTGACGAGGGAGCACGACAAGACTAGGCCATGCCTCTCCCTCTGTTCACGCACGGCGCAAGGTAGAAGATGACCAGAGAAGCCAGGGTGCTTGTGAGCCGTTAGATTAAAACTGACGGCTCAGATCACACCGGAGCCCCAGAGGTTAAAAACAATAGAGGAGATCGTGAGCGGTTAGATTGAAAATGGACGACTACGATTGAATGTGACAATTGGGTGACCCGAACAACCCAATTCATCTGGACGGTTGGATCTTGATCTAACGGTCCAAATGAGTTAACACGATCGCGAGGTCGAACGTTCCATGAACGAGGGCCGTGCGTCTGAGATCCAATGGCTAGGATTGAATGCGCGTTTAAAGTGAGCACAGGTGCGATTAGTTGGTTAAGCCAAGTCAAGTGGCTCGAGCCCAGACCGTCCGCATCCGAGAAACGATGAAACACGGTTTTGGGTTTTTTTAAAATTTGAGCTGAGACTTTGAGGAATTTTTAGGGATAGCAAATTAACTCCAAAAATCCTGAAATGTTTACAGGAGCTTTCTAACTTAGACATTAAGCTTGTATAAAATTTTCAGAGGTTTTTATGCAGTGCATGTTTCTCCAAAAATTCTGCAAGGTTCTGAGTTAGGGTTTGACCAATAGTCAAACAGGTTTGACTGCCCTCTAAAAATATTCAAACAATTTCTACAAATTGTGAAATTTTTCAGAGGGGTCACATACCTTCCCTAGAACTTAGGAAAAATATTCCTAGGAGATGATCAAAAGATTTGACAAGATTGTTTTTGGAAGGCAAGGTTTTGGATCAAAAGACTTGTGACTTTGTATTTCCATAATCCTTGTACAGGAATTGTTTAGAACATACAGGAAATACATGATGTAAGAAAAAGTTTTAATTTCTACTCATTTTCTTACATTTGAAACACAAGTCCAAAATTGGGATGTTACATGGGGTATCTATTGATTTTTTATTATGAATTTGGAGTACCTACTGTTATATAGCATTTCTAAAATGTTTTTACAAATGGAAATTTGAATCTATAGTATTTAACTAAATGAAAACTTGCTTTATGCCAAAAATTGACTAGTGTAGTAGCCTTCCTTTGATGCTTACATGCATCCTTTTTTTTTTGAAAGACCCACAAGTACAACTTTGTACTTTAACAGTGTCTGTTTGTTCAGGTGAGAACGGCAGGTGCACCGGTTTTAACTCCAGTTGGTTGCTTGTGGGTTTGGGCATGCCAACTCGGCTCTTTCTCTTTTATTTCTAAGTTTATCTTCCGCTGCGATTTATTTGTGTTTGTTTAGATTTGGCCGATCGACCCTCTTATGCAACCTTGTACTATAAGGTTCTATTTATTGATGTTGTATTATTGATTCTGTTGTTTATGTATACTTGTGTATGGATGTGATTGCAATGTTGTGTTTGGATATGTGCATGCTAGCCACTGATCCTTGGAAGTTAACATGAGACACATATCCGGGCACTCGGAATTGTTTTCATCTCTCGTTAAGTGTTGCACTTTAGGCATAATCACTTAGCTTGAAATGGATCCGATCCCAGGGTCTCCACACCAACACACGTGAAGGCACACGCATCATTTGGATTCCACGCAACCCAAAACTCGTGAACACGCACGCCTCTCGCACATGAGTAGCACTATGCTTCTTCTCCTTGATCTCTGCTGTCGCTGCTTTAATGGCTTCGCCCTCTCCACTGCCTAGCACACCCCGGTTTAACAAAATCTCAAGATATCACCTACAACTACTACCACTATCAATTTTAACTAATTATCAAGTATTATCAACATCTAACCTTCAAGAATAAGCATCCAATAGCATGTTAGACATAAATTTCGGCAACAAATTAGACCATAAATTGAATTTAATATGTACTAAATAATTACCAAAAGACATCATAAATAAGATGAAACTAGGGAACGCATCAACTAGCAATATTAAGAATCATAGGGAACTAAGAAAAGCCATAAATTATCCAATTATTACAATATAAGTTACAAAATTGTTTATGGCCAAAAGTGATGAATAGTAGACAACATGCTTCATATTTTCATATATTTTAACCCACACATGAAAATATATTGAATTATGACTTTTCAGAAACTAAAGGGAATTATCTACCACTTCCTAGTTATGCCCAAAATTCCATTCTGTCATTAACTCAATCATATTAAAGCTTTTCCCACGATGCATCTAGCGACAACCTAGTTCGGACATGATCTCCCAAAAATCATAACTTCTGTTCTACTCATCCAAAAATCATATTCTTGGACTCTCTGGAACCCTTAAGGAATTACCTACCTTTTTTGTAACACCCCAGGCCAACATGAGCATAGAATGCTACTAACTAACATTATATCCATTTAAAACAAATACATCTTACTGAATTTCTATGAGGACCCGGGGTATTTAACTCGTAATAATTAACCTCCAAATGGTTTTAGTATTACCAATTAAATATCTGTAACACCCTGCCTATTCGGGAGCGAAAATGCTACCTAAAGACCTAACGTATAACCATACAACAGATTAACATATAACCATACAGCGGATTAATTTCAACAATAATTCATCAACTAAGCTAAACAGATCATCAACAATTGGAACATAAACAGGAATGTAATAATGGATCCGCTACGTTATCCTATCAACGAATATTCAATGAACATAAACAGTTATTTAAACAAACTCAACGTTAAGTAAGGTATCATCCAAGTCTAAGTTTATTTATTATAATCCAACAATTAACGAATGAAAGGCAGTAACAATTCTTTTATTGAGTCAAGTGTAAAGTGAATTGAGTAGGTAGTGCATGTCTACTCCCTCCCAAGAGATTCATCACCAACGTTCACCTAAAAATAAATAAACAAAGCAAGGGTGAGTCCAAGACTCAGCAAGTACTATCAATAGTTATGAACAGGACAATAACTCCACAAAGTGTGATCGTACACTGAATGAATATATGAATGCATGAAATGAATAAAATTAATGAATTGGAAGGACTGCACATGTGCTTATACCGGTATAGCTAGTGACACAACCGTCGGTGTTCACTTAAGCCCGCACCTTAACAAAAGTGCGGGGATCCAAGTCCTGTATGAAGAACGTTTCATACAGGTGTTCAAATCTGCCTATACTGGAATTGATGGGTCTTACGTGCCCATACTGGAATTGATGGGTCTTTCTATCCACTCCCGTGGACGGGACATGACAATGTCCAAATCTGCCCACATTGCAATGGTGGGACTTACAATCCACTCCCGTGGAGGAAACATGAGTTATGGATGCATGGAATGAAATATGAACAATGAAAGACATCATCTCTAAACATGGAATCAACACATATGAACGAACATAGACTTTTCACCTTCTCATGTATCATAAGATACCACAACATGAACATTTAAGCATTCATCAATCACAATCATTAATATTAGCAAAGTACTTACCTTCCGCGTTGCGACGCGTTAGTAGGCGACGACGGTGCTCCTAACCCCGAAGCTTTCCCGCTTAAACAATTAAGTAATTGAAATAAGAATACATTGCACACGACACTTCTAAACAACGTTCTACAATACTTCCCCGGTGACTCAAGATTCAACTAAAAACTCCAATCTGAAAACTGACAACTCAGGCACAAACCGAAACTGGACAGCACCACGGTAAAAACCATATCTATTGATACGGAACTCGGAATGAGGTGAGACCAGTTTCTATGGATTCTTAACTGACATATCTACAATATTCTAGTTGACAAGATAACCCAATTTGGCCAATTTAATTTACTAACAGTTAGATGAAACAGCAGAACAGAAACTGCCTAAACAATTAAGACAGCAGTACTACAACAATCGCAACTTTTAGTCTACAACTCCGAATTGGGCGTTCTTTAACAATCTAAAAATGTTATGAAATTCTCTACAATAACCTAGTGGAGTGAAAGCCCTGAATCGTGCATTATCATAAACATATTTTAGGAGACAACTTGAAAGGTAAATCTCGTTAGAATTCTGGACAGTAGAAACTAAAACGATCATAACGTTTGATCCATACGTCGGAATCAGGTGTTCTTGGCGGCCAGTGAAAGCTAAGAGCATTATCTAAATATCTCTAGGAGATCAAAACTTCTAATTCAGCCTCGAAGAACCCGAAACTTACCACGCAACATACTGGACAGATTCGAATCTACCGCAGACAGACTTTGATCCAATCAAAATTAATCGGTTTCACTTCTACGACTAATCAAACAACAACAACCGGCAATCATTACCCTTGGAGACATGCATGCCCACTGAATTTCCCCGCTAGATGCTCATCTCCTCTTCTTCTCCTCTCTCCCTCCACCTTTCTCCTTGGCCGATAGCTATGGGAGAGCACCACCAAGAGGGAGCAACGGAGTGCAAGGAGGAGGGCATGTACTGTAGCAATGCGTGCTACAGTGGTGGTATAGGGTTTCCCCCTCCTTTTATTAGTGGTCGGCCCCTCATGGGCCTTCTAGGTCAAAGCCCGAAGCCCAGGTTGCCAAAGAATTGCAGATTTCTCATCCTCTAGAGTCTAATTTCTCTTTTCACTGCTTCCTTCATTACAATAAGTTGGAGTATTACAGAAAACCCCCTTTTTGTTTACTCTCCTTCCTTAGAAACATTTGGGGTATTACAATATCCTAAGCCTCGATGGACATGTGCTTCCAAGAATTGCAGCACACATAGATCTCTACAAAATCATGCATCATTTCCATACATCATACAATGCTAAGTCTAGCAAAAGACATACAATACATAAAGAGTTATTACAAAAGAACCAACCGGCCAAATGACATAAGAGTGACATATAACAGCGGAAGCAAAAGCGCTATAAGATGGCTATAAACAAAAACCAACCGGTTAGCCATAACCCACAAGGCAACCGACCGGGCCGCCAAGCTAGTCGCACGATCCACAACAAAACTCACAGAAGTCGATCCCTTGGGGATCCACTTCCTCCTCTACAACAACAAAGCAATGCAGTTGAGTACAAAAATGTACTCGCAAAACTTACGAGTAACAAGCCTATACATAGCTACATGAAAGCTGTAACAAAGGAGATGGTTATATGGTTAATTGGACGCATAAAGCAATTTTCATTTGCAATAATGTAATAGATTGAAGGCAATTTGTCAAATCTGTTTTTAATCATTGAAATAATTGCGAGGTAGCCATAAATATCATAAGAAATCACCTAGAGGTGACTAACCCAATAGCCACCACAACATAGCACGAATTCCCAATTCATAGCACCCATCAAGTTTTAGTGAAAAAGTTGTAGTCTAATTCTTGCGGGAAATAACCAAGCGTGTCCATAACCTAGGATGAGGCTATTTGAATAGATTTAACCCTGCAAGGGGTGTACCAATGTACCCACACTCCAGACCGTCTTTTTGCCACAAGATTAAGCACACTTCCGAAGGTATGCTGGCACGGCTAAGTCCTATGAGACGTTTTCCAATATTGTGTATCAACCACGAGCCGCCCGTATGGATAGAAACCCATACGTTGCATCGGAGTCATTGTAAAGCCAGGAGTCAACTACCCATAGAGGGTAAAGCAACCTGGACAACTACAACGCCCCTTGGTGTGGAGAACCTAGAAAGGATTTCACTCCCGTGCACCCAACACATAAACACCACCTTATTTTACCACAACACAACACACACACACACATCCTCCTGCGACTCTGTGAGGACACCAATTTATTCGGCTTGTAATGCTTAACCAACCACCTGGTCCTAGCATCACAAATCAAATAAATTGATCATCGAGATATGTATACTTCCCAGAAAGCAGTATACACACCCCGTTACAAAATTAGACATCAACTCCATTCCAAACATAGAGTCCAAACACTACACTACCAAACGGAAGATAAACAAATAGTAGAGTTATTACAGACAAAGGCCGACAAGCCACAAGATACAAAAATAAACAAGAACGACAGCGGAAGCAAAAGTGCCATAAGATGGCTATAAACAAAGCCAATCAGCGTGCCTCCAACCCACAAGGCATCTGACCGGACCGCCAAGTCTAGTCGTCCACGAAACGGCAACCTGACTCACGTAGTGAGGTCCTTGGGCTCACCTTCTTCCTCTGCAACAAAACATTAAGCAAAGCACACGAGTACAAAGATTGTCTTTGTACCCGCAAGACTCGACGTGTGAACTAGCGGCACTGTTCATAAGCTACATGCAGCTTATTTGGTGGAGGCCATATGTTTCATTTGCATAAAGCCAATTTTCATTTGCAATAATATGATACGGTTTGAAGGCAAGTTTGCAATTCATTTTCTTGTTGAAATAATGCGAAATAAAGATAGATACAAGTAACCACCTAGAAGTGACTATCCCGATAGTCACCACAACATAGCACGAATCCCAGATTAGTACCACCCATCAAGTTTTAATTTAAATGTTGTAGTCTAGTTCTTGGGGCGATCCGAGCGTGTCCATAACCTAGGACGAGGCTATTCGAATAGTTTTAACCTGCAGGGTGTACCAATGTACCACACTGCATCGCCTTTAAGCCAAAGCACACTTAGAAGGTATCTTGTACGGCTAAGTCCTACGAGACTTTTTCCAATATTGTGTATTAACTACGAGCGCTCGTATGGATAGAAATCCATACGCTTACATGGTAAAGCGAAAAGGCAACTACCCACTCGAGGATAAAGCTTTTGGACAACTACCATGCTCCCACCTCCATCCCTCCTGCGACCTCCTGCGACCGGAGCCAATACAGCCAAAGTACTAGGTCAAGAGAGGTCCCATATACTCTAGTGTGGTCGCACGCAAAATGCTCGATGCGGTGGCGCAAGTAACTCGGTCCTTAAGCGACTGGGCACCTTTCAGTCACACCCAACAGATCACACCAGTCTTACCATTGTGCCCAAGTCTAAATCATTTTTGTTTTTAGTTTTAGTTTTGCAATTAAACATAGCAAAAATGCTGAAACAAAAAGTTGTAGTAAATTTTGTGTGATCAAGGTTACCGACTAAGTCGATAACCGCCCATTTCTACCGATACTAAGCATGTCTAAGCAGATTGACCTGGATCTACTAAGTGACAAGAGATCATCCAGCGATCTCTAATCACAGCAAATAACCTAGGCTCCGGTAGTAGGGGAATATCATTTGTCTACAGATTATGCATCTAAAGGATTAACTAACCAATTTAACACAAATTAAGCGATGCATACATACAGTTGAAACAAAATATTAGACTTTAAAATATAGGATTAACATGATCAAACCGCTTGCACAGGCTGCTGTTGCTCAATTTGTTGCGGAGGGTCGTTCTCGGGGTTGCGCAAATATCGAATCTAACGATAGAACAAGAACAATAATAAGAGCGAATAACAGACAAAACTCAAACATGCAACAACAAACAAACATACTAAAACTCACACAGAGCTTAAGCATGATATAACAAAATTTTAGAAACAGAGAACAATTCATTTTAAGTGGTTATGAATTTTCTAAGAATTTTCTAAGCTAACAATACACATGAAAACACTAGTTAATTACTTAACAAATTTTCATGAACAAAAACAGTATCTAAAACCTAACCTGATAATTAGCACACTAAAAATGAAAATTTCTGAGTTGGTTTCTTCGATTTGGACAATTATTGTGAGATATGAATTTTCTAATTTGGAAAAATACATAAAACACCATTTAATTAATTAACAGATTTTTGCTACAGAGACAAGGTTGAAACTAATTTTAATAAATAGCACATTTAAAATGAAAATTAACAGCACTGATTTCATGCAATTTGGATAAGAATTGAATTAGTTATGCATTTTCTAAGTTTAAATGAATTAACAATGCGACAGAAAACACATTACGAAATACTAAAGCATTTATTCCTTTTCTACCTACAACCAACTAGCCCCAGACAACGATTGGCGGGCCGTGAAAGTCTTGACGAACGACGCTTGCGAAAGTGACGTCGAAGGCGTATTCTAAGAATACGTCTTTGACTTATCAAAGTGTACTTCTAACATATACACACGAGAAATACGCTTCCGACGAGAAAACGTATCACCAAGGTTACACACCCACTAGCGGCGACATGGACCCACATGGCGGCGACTCGAGGGAAATATAAGCGGTTGGATTAGAGTTTACTAAACACGATTACGAGAGGACCCACATGGCGATGATCGAACTAAACATGGATTAGTGCTAATCGAATGCCACCGGCTCGCCCGGCGCCGCGACGGGACGGCGCGCGGCGCGCGGTGGATCTCGCGAACAGCGGGTTTCAAAGTGGCGAGTGATACCTTCGGGTTCACAGAGACTTTGCGAACCCGATGACGGCGGTCTTGACCACGGAGATGCGGCGATGGTGGCGGCGACGGAGGCGGAGAAGAAAGTGCGGCCCTCGCGGAGAAGACGCCACGAGCGATGAGAAGCCGAGAAGGTGCGCACGGCTTCGCCTTGACTCCGGAAGGATAAGCCCACGACCACGGCGGCGATGGAGCTCGCGGCGCCGAAATTGCTGCGGCAAATCACCGCGCGCGAAGAAAGCGCCCGCACGCCCACCATGATGTACCAAGGCGAAAGGAGCTCACGGTTGGGCTTCGTAAAGGGATTGCGATCACGAGGGACCAAGCGCCGGCGAGGACTCACCGAGCGCAAATGAGCTCACGAGACCGAGATCGCCGGAGGCGAGGCAGCGATATCGCTCGGTGATTCATCGGACGCCAAGGACCCGGGATGGGCAAAATGGGGCGGTGTCGGCGTGGATCACGGTGGTGCGATCGCGAGCTCAAGGGCGGCGTTAACCCGGCGGCGCGCTCGGGTTTTCTCGGCGAAACTAAAAGATGGGCGGAGAAAGCACGAATAGGGTAGAGAAGAAATGAAAGAGCTCGGTGGGTAGATGAGACCCGGCGACACGCCACAACCAGACACGCGTCCACGAGGTGGCAGCGACGAGGGACGTGGCGAGCATGCGCTAACGGCCGCGAGCTCCGGTGAGGTGCGGAGAAGACGAGGGCGGACCTGACAGGTAGGGTCCACTTGTCAGTGATAGTGGCGAAGCGGTGCGAGCCGGAGTCAAGTGCGGTGCGAACCGGTGGTTTGACTCGACCCAGAATGTATCGACCGTTGGATCTAAAATGAACGGTCGAGATTGATGTATGCATTCGGACAGGTCGGTTGATTCGACGCACGTGGATCGTTCGATTTGCATCGGACGGTCACGATCGATTGGACTCGGGCGGTGCGATTAGTTGACGCGACCGAGTCCATTAGTGCGGTCGGACTCGAGCCCAAGTGTGGTTCGGGCCCGACAAACAGTGTTTTCAGAATTCGATTTAAAAGACAGAGAAGTTTTGGGAAATTTTTAGAGATAGCTCCAGGGCTCCAAAAATTTCGAAATTTTTATGGAAGCTAACTGGAACAGAGGACCCTCTTATGTAATTTTTTTAGGAGTTTTCATGCATTAGATTTCTCCCAAGAAAATTCACAAGCTGCTGCCTAAGGGTTTGACCAGATTTCTAAACTGGTTTGACTTGGGCATTTGAAATAGCAACTAAAATCTAAAAATTGTGAAATAATTCAGGGAGGTAGATAGGATGATCAAGATGATAGGAAAAATAATTTCAGAGGATGATCACAAGTTTGAAAGCTAAGAATTTCTTGACAACAATTTCCATTCACAAGAATTTAATTCTAGAAAATGGAAATTGCTAGGAAAATTTGGAAAACTTCCAAATGATTTGATGAGACAACAAAAGTTTTTATTTCTCCTCAAAATTTTACATTTGAAATACAAACCCTAAGTTAGGGCTGTTACAGACTCGGAGCCAACACACGCCAAAGTACTAAGTCAAGAGAGGTCCCATATCCCTCTAGTGTGGTTAGCACGCACAAGTGCTTGGATCAATGGCGCAAGTAATTCGGTCCTTGTTGACTCGGGCACCAACCATTCACACCCAAAAGCACACCATCTTACCATTGCGCCCAAGTCTAAATCATTTTGTTTTCAATTTTAGTTTTCTCAATTAAGCATAGCACAAGGTGCTGAAAATAAAGTCATAATAAGTTTTTGTGTGATCAAGGTTATCGACTAAGTCGACAACCGCCCAATTCTACCGATAGCTAAGCATGACTAAGCAACATTGACTCGTAAACTACTAAGTGACAATGGCTCATCCAACGAACCCCAAATCACAGCAAGATAATCCTAGGCTCAGTAGTAGAGGATAAACATTTGCCTACAGATTATGCATTTAGTGGATCAACTAATCGACATTAGTTTGACACAAGATAGCAATGCATACGTAGAAGTTGCAAACAACATATTAGACTTTGAAAATAATAGGAGCAATATGATCAAATGATGCTACATCTGCTTGCCTTGCTGGTGGTCCTCTTGCTACAGAGGATCGCTCTCAGGTTCAACAATTTATTCGGAACCTAACGCAAGAACACGAAAATCTAATAAGAATGAAGAACACCGAAAAAGACTCAAAAGTCAAAGTCATCCAAATTCTATGAAATTTACACAGCAACAAGGTCATGATTTTAAATTAATTTAGCAACAAGAATCATTCAATTTGGACTAAGTATGCAAAAGTTATAGCCTAAACAATCTCTTTCAGCTAGATAATTCAAATTAAATTGTTTCCTATTACTATTCATGGCACAAATTTCTAAAAAGTTTTAGAACCCAAAAATTTTATGGCAGGTAGAACATGGCATTCTAAGGATAGTAAAATTGGATTTACTTCATTTGGAGTTAAAGTGAATTACTTATGATTTTTCAAAGTTGTGAAACTAGGGCATATCATTTTTCAGAGGTAAGGACATGAACAAAACCTATTCTATAATAAAGTACATTATCAGAGGAATTTAACAAATTTTAGTTTGCTCAATTTGGAGCTGCAGAGAATTACTTATGCATTTTCAAGTTTTATATGAATTTCTATCACAATAATTAATGCTAAAGCAAGTTAATTCAATATACAACTTTTCTGGTACAGAACAGTGTCAACACACATTTTTAGATTAAAGTTTAGTTAAACAGAAATTTAACACAATTGGAATCACCTAAAATGGAACTAAAATGAATTAGTTATGAATTTTTGAAGTTTAAAACTATTTTCAGTTGACAAATAATAGCTTACCGGAATTTAATCAAACTCAACTAAATGGAAAAAACGTGGACGATCGTGGGTCGTAGATTGCGAATCGAACGGCCCAAACGCGAGGGCCAAACGCAACGCGCACAACGCCACACACCACCCACCGTTGGATTAGATCCAATGGCCCACCGCGAGAGAGGTGCTCGGTGGTCCGAACGTTCCAACGAACGTGGGCCGTTGATCTAAAGATGGGTGGCTCGCAGCGACGGTTCCGTTCAGAGGCTCGAACGTTCCCGCCATCAGAGTCGCAGATCTAGAAATGAACGACGAAAAGTGATCGGAATGCTAGGACTCCGAAAGCGCTGAGGAGGTCTGAACCGTGGGATCTAGATTTAACGGTCTAGAGCTGCGGGGAGGTCCTAAAGTCAAAGATCTTATAAGAGGAGGTCCTGAATGGCTTAGATCTCCAAGGGGAGATCCTGGACGGTCAAGATCTATCCGGAGGAGGTCCTAGGCGATAAGATCTACACGAGGGGAGGTCCTGGACGGTCAAGATTCCCACGGGGAGGTCCTTAATGATCAAGTCTAATAGAGGGGAGGTCTTGAACGGCTCAGATCTCCAAAGGGAGGTCTTCAATGGTCAAGATCTACCCGGGGTGGTCTTAAATGTTAAGATCTACGGGGGAGGGAGGTCCTGAGGTTTTCTTTGCAAAAGACCAAGGGGTGGTCTTTTGCAAAGAGGACCCCAAGGGTGGTCCCGAGGGTGGTTTTTACAAAAACAACTACGGGGTGGTCTGATGCACAGAGGTGATCCTAACGGTCAAGATTAAAACCAAGGAGGTCCTTAACGGTCAGGATCAAAGTGGGGGGGGGGGTCCTGGCAACTAAGGTTTCGCAAAGGGAAATCTTACGGTCAAGAGCTATCCCACAGAGATCTTTAACGGCTAAGATTACACCTAAGAGGTCCAGTGATTTGCCTAACTTACGACAACAGTATAGAACTTTGCGCTTTGCTCACCGCCTTGCCGCCGGCGACCTCGGCCACGACACTAAAAGTATAGAACTAAAAGTGGCAAAACGTTTGCAATACCATTGCAAACACTTTGAGGGTACTCTTGACGACGGAGCTGGCCTAAAACGTCGGCGAGCCGGAGAGGGGCGGAGGAGCAAATACGGCTAAAATTGAAAATGGCGAAAAGCTCCGCAACGATCTAATTTAGCAGGAGCTCAAGCACTACGGGGCTACTGCGAAAGTACCTGGGCCCATAGGAGGTCCTGAGGAAGTCGGAGGAGCTCTGGCAGCGGAGACCAGTGCCGGAGTTGAAGACGACAACGAGGACCAGAGGTTCTGAGCAAAAGGAGGTATAAAGGATGGTAAGGACACCCTCGCAAGGATCCAGGGGTGGTCCAGGAGCAAGGAAATGAAGGGAAGAGGACACTTACTAGAGTTGGGGACGAAAGCGATGAAACGCAACCGAAGGATGGCAAATCCAAAATCAGTCGCTTCCTGTCAAGCAAACCAAAATTGGATTAAGGGTTTTGAGGGAGGTGCTGAGGGGCTCAAGGCGACGCGAAGAGATTCACAAAGAACCCGGGACGCGAAGCTTGCTTGCGTCGTCAATGGCGAAAAGGAGCTCTCGGCGGTTTGCGCACAAACACAGAGAGGAAGCTAGGGTGGCAAAGAGTGCTCAAGAGGAACCCAAGGAGAGCTCGGAGGCCCTCAAGTAGCTCAGGGGTCAACGGTGCACGAGGACGAGATTTAATGGCAACAAGACCTAAAGCGTGCGGGGCGACAGAGAGGCGACGAGTAGGTGAGGACGAAAAGCTTACGGGCCAAACACCGGCATGTGCCGAAAACGGGCTCGGGCCGTTGAAGGACCCCACGAGGTGACTAGTGCTCGCACCTCACGCCATGGCGCACGCTTGCACGACATGAGGAAGAAGAAGAACAGATGGAGGTCGTGATCGTTAGATCAGGGATGGACGACCACGATTACTCAAGATCTCCTGAGGTCCAAAACGGCAGGGGAGGTCGTAGGCGTTGGATTGATATCCAACGGCTCAGATTTGAGGTGGCTCTCGAGAGGTCCGAAGGTTTCCGCGAACATGGACCGTCCGATGGAGATCCAACGACCAAAACGCCACGCCCCCAACGACTGCGCCCGAGTGCGGTTAGGTGACTTGGCTCGACTGAGACAAGTGGTTGGGCTCGGGTCTGACTCGAGCCCAACAGTGATTTGAATTTAGGATATAGAATTGAGATATAACTTTGAGGAATTATTTGAGGTAGCAAACTAACTCCAAAAATTCTGAAATTTTTACAGGAGCTTGCAACTTTAGGGTTGACCTTGTATAAAATTTTCAGAGGTTTTCATGTAGTGCATTTTCCTCCAGAAATTTTACAAGGTTCTGAGCTAGGGTTTGACTCAGAGTCAAACTGGTTTGACTGACCTCTTAAAATATTCAAAAAATTTCTAAAATTTATGAAATTTTTTAAAGGGGTCACAAATTAACCCTAGAACTTAGGAAAAATATTTCCAGAGGATGACCACAAGATTAACCAGGAAAATTTTGAAAGGGCCAAGATTTAGGTCAAAAATGGCTTGTGATTTGTATTTCCATAATAGTTTTACAAGAATTTTTCAGAACATACATGAAACACAAGATGTAAGAAAAGTTTTTAATTTCTACACATTTTCTTACATTTGAAACACAAGCCAAAACTTAGGATGTTACAATTTCAGCAGAACCTCCTCTGTATAGCTAACTATACCGGAGGTCCCAACAGCCATTTATAAGATACTTATTCAATACAGCATCCAACATAATCAAAAGACATCCGAAATTACGCTAATCATCACTATATCATCCATAGCATGCTAAACAACTAAGTATAATCCAAAGAGCATCCGTAATCCACTAATCAATTCTATTACAATTTTATTCCAAACAAGGAAGAAATCATAAAGAATTTATTAAACAATATAATCAACTACTAAAGAATCATTCTATACAATCAAATGTGAGTAGTTTGTGCCATTGTGCAACCACTCTAAGTTTTATTCCCTCCCATGCATGCCGTTCTTATAAAGGGTACCTAAAAACACAACAACAACAACAAGGGTGAGTCCAAAGACTCAACAAGTACAATAAATTACAACATTAGCATAAACAACTGTAATCATCAACAACCATCCACAAATCTTTATTACAAACATGTTATATGCTCATGCTATGCAAGATGCTCAAATGCACTTTCTCTTTTGCATTTTACCAATAATGCAGAGCATGCATCCATCGATGCATACCCATGCCTGTGCCATCTAGCACAGGGACCATTGCCCATACTCCATAAGTATCGGGACCTAAGCCCACGCTCGATGAGAGTGGGGACCATAAGCCCGTCATATTCATGACGGGGACCTCAACAAATGCTTGGTCACCACGTGACCAAGTCTTCAATATGTCAGCATGATGCATATGAATAAATCTTAAATCATCATAATCATGCATTCTCAGCAACATCACATATAAATAAACTTATTCATACTTCTACCATTCATCTTCATAGACATTCATAACATTCAAGCATCCATGAATAATACATATTTTCACAACACTAATAATCATGATCATTGACATCCATAACACTCTAGCATCCATAAATATCACATATACTCACAATACTAGCAAACAAGTACTTGACTCAACCGTGCGAGAACGAAGGACGTGAAGAGGGCGCTGCCCCCGGGACCAATCCCCCACCTGAATTTAATTAAAGCACGCAAAGACAATAATACTGGATAATACAAAACTAGAAGTAATTATGAAAACGGCACGTTCAATAGTGCAAACCCAACTGCCAAAATCTTAAATTGCTGTCTGTCCCCTTAGCAGACAGTCACACTATAAAATCCATAACTTTTTGATCTGAGATCCAAATGATGCGTTCTTAGACTTTCTGGAATGCTTATTAAATTCCCCACCTAAACCTATTTGGTGAGCCTTCCTGATTCGGCCATCTAATACCCTTACCAAACAGATTAATAGAGCAACTATTTCACGTGAGGGTTTCTGGACAGCGACCTTAAAATCATCATAACTTTCAGTACAATTATCCAAATTTCATGTTCTTTAGCTTTATTGAAATCTAAGCCAATTATCTAAATCTTTCGTTATAGTGAGACCTTCCAAAAATTCTTTTAGCTACCCGCATAAGTCTGATTACTAAAGACTATCAGAATTGAAGTAGATTCACGGGACAATAGCGTTACAAAAATAATAACTTTTGAACCGCTCGTCCAAACGACCTGATCTAGGATTCTATTGAAAGCTAAAGGCATTACCCACAAATCGCTAGGAGATGGCTAGACCAAATTGCACCATTATAGAACCTAAAACTACAGCGCGACCAGATCAACAGAAAACCGATCTGCTACCCGAAACTATAGTTCTGTCCCCTTTGGTTATTAACTCATATATCACAAACCACAGATAATTATTACATGCAAATTGGTACAAATGTATTTACATGAGTTCTCTACATTCTGTAAAAATGTCAGCCCAAGCCGTGATCGTTTCGCCACTCAAACGGATGATATACCAAAGCGCTTTGAGTTAAAACTGTAGTAATACAAGCTGACGAAACCCCTCTCAAAATAGGTGCTCCTCTCAACTAATCCTTAATCCAACTGCACAAATCTTAGAGCAACACGTCAAGAACACACTTACCAAGTTTGAGCCCGATCGGATGTCGTTTGATGCTCAGATTGACGAATTGATGAAGACGTGCGTGGGGAGTCAAGGGGGCCGCGTGGAAAGGGGGAGGAAGGGGTGGCGGTGGAAAATGAGGAGGAGGGGGTGGCGCATGAGGGGTGATGGGTTAGGGTTTGGCTGCCTCCCCCTTCTTGGGCGTTTTCCTTGGGCCTAGGGCTGCAGCCCAGAGCCCAAGGCCCGAGTTCCTCAAAACGCAAAACGCCTTTAAAACCTTCAAATTCCTTCTATAATTCAATTATTCTCTTCTGTCTCTCTCAAAGCAAGTCGGGATATTACATTCCCCTAAGCGATTTCGACCCGAATTCTACTCATCGCTCTACTCGAAGGAACAACCTTCAACTGAAGTTGACAACAGAGGACACGTACCCGACGTGAACAATTTTCAGATATTGCTCGCACATGCGCGACTCCAGCTCTCAAGTGGCTTCTCTCTGAGACCGATGTGACCAAAGCACCTTGATATAACTAAGGTATCACACGATCACTCGACCGACCTTTCGGAGGCACTCAACGGACATGACTCGAGGGTGGTCTTACTTGTTGGTCAACGACTCTAATGAAACCTTAAACCGGATATCTCAAGTATTTTCCCAAAATGGGTCATACAAGAAGTCGTGTACCCTACGCAAGGTCCCGTCTGATTCTAGCGATACACCAACTTCCAAAAATTCTCGCAACTACCAGAAACAATCCAATGTACCTTGGGCTAACCTTCCCTTTGGTACCAAACCACGCACCCTGCACATAACACACGAAACTCTTGTTCCATCTCTCAATCGACCTCTACACTTAAACAAGGAGCACCTCCTTTAACAAGGTATGCACAACAGAACTCGCTTTACACAATCATTTTTTTAAACAGAACCCAATTGAAAATAAAGGATTCTCATCGCTACTATGCAATGCTAACTCCCCACCAAAAGGGCCAAATCCAAAATTCATTACGAAAGCCTTTCCACCTTCCAATTAGGTAGTTTACGAATAAACACCATGTAAACCAAAAGCAAAATCACTCGAATGCTCAAAACAATCATTTCTTTTGTTTTTCTGAACCAAAAAGAACCATCCTGCCCACATAAAGCCAACTCAAATTATAAATGGCCTTTGTCATAAACACACAACTCAAATAAGAATTAAGAGAGTATTTCAATACCTAAGAAAATACCATTTTCTCATTCTTTGTTTTAAGAATTTAACTTCCCTTAAACCATGAGATTCCAAATCATCGCATAACACACTAACTCTTTTCTCTTAAATTGGCAACCTTAACGCTATGCTCAAATCGAACACATCATTCCCACTTTGTAGAGAGACTCTACTGGCCCCACAAAACATACTCTAGCCAACTCCTCTACCAACGGAGTTACTTTGGTAAATAATTTCCAATGCACCTCAGTATGGATTTCACCCCCACACACATCACCTCAATCTGTTAAGGATAATCAACTTCAAATTCACATCGTACATTCTCATTTAATACATGAAAATGATTCTATCCATGATGAACACACTATTCAGAATCCAGTTTTGTTCTTCTACTTCTACACATAATCAAGGAGCGACCAAAGTTCTAGCATAAACCACAAGCCCCATTTCAACCTCTAAGACTCGTACAACGAACTTCTCGTGTAAAAGATAGGGAAATCCTCAGATTCGATGACTAAAATTCCCACAATCTAAACATACTCAATCATTAACATCAACATGTAAACATATTCTCGACCAAATTATCTTTAGAAAGATTCTAACTACTAGAGAGTTACTCAATAAAGCCAAGTCATACTTGACAATAACTCAACAATCCCTACTATTCCAATAGCTATCATATCAATTAGATTTGTTCAAAATTCTACTTTCATTAACTACACTATCATAATAATCCTGCACAACCTTGCAAAATATACAAATCACGACAATCTAATAAATTGATCAAGATTTTCATACCTTCGATAATTCTAATGTTCCATCAAAATGAACAAAAGATCTTGGACCACAAATAACTATAGGCTCTACGAGTTGCAACAATGTAATCAGTTTAGCCCCCCCAAAGACAACATTCTATTTAGATAAAATTCTCTCCAAGAATTATATCACGAAATCAATTCATCTTCCAATGCTTCTCAAATAACTTGCAACCTAAGGTCTCACAACAACAATTAATAAACACTTTGAAAGACCACTGTGAAATGAATCGGTGGATCCTTTCTCAAAAGAAAGACAAATGAAAATAATTTTGACCACCTAGAAAAACATTTACCACTCGCAGTAAACACATGATCAAGGGAAATAGTCAAATAGCAAGTATCTCAGAAAAACAAAAGAGGAGACCACAGTTGAGGGCATAAGTCTCACAAGAACATAATATCAAACCTCAACAAATAAGAATAAAGTATTACTTTGGAAACTCGAGAAACTCTTAAATGACAACGACAGAAAAGTTAAAAGAACTTCAATAAGTTGCAAGTTACAAAACTTAACTCTAACCTCAAATACTTCTACTACACTCTTTTCTTTAAAAAAGAAAATAATTTTCTTTGATTACAACATCACTTTGCCATCTCAAACAAAAAGAGCTTTTAAGACCAAACCACCTTAATCACTTAAGAACCAAACAGAACCTTTCAATATGTCACTCTACACAAACTAATTTCAGATACTACATAAATCATGAACTCCTAAAGGATCACGAATGCAAAACTCTAAATATTTCATTTAACCGATATTACAAAAGGCGATCAAGTTACTTTCTTTCTAAAAGGATCATCGTCACTCCCACAAGTCACAATCCCTTGCGGATAACCTTACTATCATCAATAATAATCCACTCTTAACACAAATCGCCATTCTATACTACCTTATCATCCCATCCTCAAATTGAGAGTCTACAAAAACTTTACAACCTCACTATAACAACCACTTTATTCTAGGGGTGATGTACTACACAATTACCAGGTTTTACCAAAACCCTTTTATCAAGGACTTTCTTTATCCGATGATTCCACAATCATGTAGGCACAAGCCACCTATTAAATCACATCAGTTCAACTCTTACTGATGCTCAACACCAAACTGTAACACACAACAACAACACTCCAACCATCGTTGCTAACAACTGGCTTCATCAAGAAATCTAGATGCTACCTACTTTCTTTTTCAAATCACATGTACAATTACAAGCACATATTCAACTGTTCCACCTCATAATCATAATTTGGTACAAAATCATAATAAAACTTCAAGAATCGAAATCTTCCATTATTCAACAGTCTCAACATGACTACAACCAATTTCATCCCATCATTCTATATAGAAGAGCTGTCTAGAACTCCTCCCACAAATTTTTTGATCCACTAGTATTCTAAGTATCCATATAAAAGATAATTCCAAGATTTATATCCACTAAGACATTAATCTAGCATCACCTCGACTTTTCCTTCCCACACAGTTAGTTTCATCCATTGAGACCAAATAACCCAACAAGTTTAGCCAACTAAACAATTTTTTAATGGTCAAACTAGTTCGTCAATATTCCACACTTCTTAATAACTCTTTTGACTCTAATTAGGTATAGCCATACTCTTAATCACGGTTCATCAAGAACTACTACAAGACACCATCAAATTAATCAACTTTCTTTCCAACATTCTTAGTTAAGATCGATTATGCACCACACTACAGACCCAACTTGATAGCTCAAATCATATCCACTAATTTCTTTGATTATAACTTCTCTCTAAACTACGCCAAGACCACGCTAAAGGGTTTTGATATTTTCTTTCATAAAAGAGAAGCATTCAATCTTCAACACTCAAAATAATCCAAAAGAAATACATAAAGCCCAAAGCTTTCACATGCTAACAAATTTGCAACAGAAAGCTTTCATTATCCGAAATATCAAACAAGTTATTGAGTCATGTTTTCTAATAGGGAAGATGGAACAACCATGGAAATAACAAGCTTGCTGATTAACAACGTTCACGAATAGCAAAAGCAACTCAACAGTCAGAAAAACAATAATTGTTTCAGGGAACAATTAGAGACCTAATAAAACCAATCAAGTGCAATGAACCACTAACCCAAGAGAAATTCATCAACCACAACTAGACAAGAATTGGCCAAATTCAAACTCAAAGAAGAGAACAACCTTTCTAAAGAATCTCATCCTCAACACATAAAACTATGGTACTCAGGGTAACTACTTACCTATTCCCATACCACGAACGTTGGTGTAACCTGGCAAAGCCCAGGGCCACAACCACGACCTCAACCTCTCAACAACAACTATCATCACACATAACCAATATAATCAAGTATGAGTATACAAGATCATCTCATAACAATCATAGAATAATTTCATAGATATAGAATATCATATCATATCATAGATTAATAATGCAACATAATGGAAACGGAAATGCATTGCTTGACCCATCTCATCCTACTGTGCATAAGTGTGTCAAGTTTTAGGTTAATTAACCATTAATAAATTTTAGCAAATTAAGTTACCTAAGTTGGTAAACAATTCACCACGGACCTAAAGCCCGCTCTGATACCAACTGTAACACCCTAGGCCAACATGAGCCTAGAATGCTACTAACTAACATTATATCCATTTAAAACAAAGACATCTTACTGAATTTCGGCAGAACCTCCTCTGTATAGTTAACTATGCTGGAGGTCCCAACAGTCATTTATAACATACTTATTCAATACAGCATCCAGCATAATCAAAAGACATATGAAATTACGCTAATCAACACTATATCATCCATAGCATGCTAAACAACTAAAGTATAATCCACAGAGCATCCATAATCCACTAATCAATTCTATTACAATTTTATTCCAAGCAAGGAAGAAATTATAAAGAATTTATTAAGCAATATAATCAACTACTAAAGAATCATTCTATCAAATCAAATGTGGGTACTTCGTGCCATTATGCAACCGCTCTAAGTTTTATTCCCTCACATGCATGTCGTTTGATCAGGGCATCCCTAACACTTATACATCTTCTCCTATTGGTGGTCATGCAGATACTGAGATGGACACCATAAGTGAAGCTACCAGTAATACAGGTTTGAACACTGACTAAAGCAAGAGCTAAACTTCCAAATCAAAAGGTTTGAACATTGTGAAGCCTTTGGAATTGAGAGGGAGGCCGGAGCCAAAGCAACGAGGAGAAGCTCACGTGGGTCAAGAAAGAGGAGAAAAGCCCAAGAATTCAAGCCCAATTTAGATCTTCCACAAGCCAGACCGAAATTCATCTCAGAATCAACTCAGAATTCAATTCGGATTCAGTTCGGAACAGCCCAACAGACCTGTAATAAAAAGGCCATAACTTTTACATACGGAGTCCGATTGGGGTGTTCTTGGACTTTTTTGAAAGCTTATTCCAAGGCCCACACAATGGGTATGGCCCCAGCTTCAAAATACTTACGGTCGTGCTGCTATGGCCGAAACAACATGATGAATTTGAGTTAGGTTTCCCTTTTTGTGTGTTTTTGGGTCTTAGCCGAATTGGAGTTTGATTCGGCATGTCTAGCCGGCCCTAGGCTGTGCGTGAGTCATGGAGGTCACCTTAAGTACCCTTGCCCCTCCCTTGTATCCATTAGACCAGTTTATGCATAAGAATTGAAACATAGCTATTGCTTGTTCTTTCTAAACCAGAGTTCATGCGAGGACTTTGAGAGAGGACTAGGTGATCCATCATTTCGTGCTGCAATTCAAGGTCAAGCCGCCATTCCATTGGGAATTGGGGACTTGGCGTTCGTCGTTTGTGGTCTCGCGATGAACAATTACCTAGTGCATTTGGGCGTTATCTAAAGAGTTGAGGGTTCGTGCATGAGCGCGAGTGTTCAGCTAGCGACATCGACTACTTCGCATCCACTATCCATGGTTCCTCACCGAGAAGATTGGGCCTCCCCCGTATCATGTGGTATTAGATTCTAGGTTTACTCGGTGAGAACTTCTTTACCCTTAGTTAGATTCGTTTTCTTTCATATCGTCCATTAAACCAAAAATTGCAATACCAAAACAGTAGTTTAATCTGTTATTTCTTGTGCGTTTAGTTAAGTTTTCATCCATTAGAGTTTTGTTTTAGTGCTGATTCGTGTGTTTCCTTTTACGTTGCTTAATCATTGTTAAAAAAAAATGCTGATTGAACTCCTCAATTAGCACCTAAAAAGAGTATTTCGCATCCGCATTAACCTACCATCTTGTTGTGTTCGGCCGAAGGTTGGAACTCCACGTGGTAGCTCTCTTGGTTTGGCCAGTTAGCAACCCTAGCCATGCCTCCATATTGTGCCGTGCGCCTCCATCTTGTGGTCGACCAACCCTAGCAGGTGCGGCAACTAGTTCTAGGCCAGCCGAACCTCCTTTTGATTATCATCTTTTGTTCGGTTGGTAGAATCCCTAGCCACGCCCTTCTCTTGCCGTGCGTCGTCGTCACCTTGGCCGCTCAGATTGGAAACCCTAGCTTCATCTTTGTATCCGAATCGATTCTACAAGTGTCCCTTCCGAATTCCATTGGGAATTAGAGTCCAAGTCCATCTCTTGGGAAGTTCCTATCCGAGTCCACTTGACACAACTTGAGTTCGGCCATCTACTTCTTAACCGGCCGAACCACTTTGGTGTCTTTGTGCATCACTTATATCCTTTCATCTTGAGACTAGTTGTTGACATTGCAACTAGGGCTGCTCATTCAAAGTTGTTTACACTTGTTATTTCAATTGGAGACTAGCGCCAGCACGGGAGTAGCACTTCGGCCATTGAAAGAAGAGAGAAAAGAAGAGCAAAAGGCAGCCACATATAGAAAGAGCCACGGCTTAACAAAAAAAAGAGAAAAAACACATAACTTTTGCATACGACCTCTGATTGGGGTGTTTCTTGATCCGTTGGAAAGGAAACGAGAAGATAGATTGAAAAAAAGAGAAGTTCGGGCGATCCGAAGATTTTATCTACTCGTACGCACCGGGGCACACACGTGGAAACTTTGACCCCAAAAAACGTTGTTTAGGGCCTCAAAACGGGCCCGTAAACCGAGAAAATTCAAGTTTCTCGGAATTCATTCAAAATTGACAGAGACCTTTCACAAGTGATTATAAGGTTCCCTGTGCAGATGACATCCTTTTTCGAGCTTCCAAACTCCGTGTGCAACGTACCAGATTGTGTTTTTTCAATTTTTCTTTGAGCAATGTTGTGCCCTAGTATATTCAGTTGCAATTGGCTAGCGTCTCTCTTAGTACATGGTGCAAAACGAGCTTGTTTCATCTCTTTTTTCGATTGATTCTCACTAGCTCATTCCTTTGTTTGCATTAAGTCCCATTTATCTTTGCGTGTGCGTTCATACACTTCGCTTAAACCTATTGGATCAGCACATAGGCAAAATACTCTAGCTTGGATCATTACTTAGCTTTACAATAACTTGAATATCAGATTGCATAGGATATACATGTACCTTTCCAAGTTCCACCTACACCCGTTTGTGTACTCTCTTGCTCTTGGTTATGCTCATACATTACCGAGTTGAGGTCGTTCGCTGTCACACGTGTCGATTTGCCGTCCTTGATTCACTTTGGAACGGTAAGCTTGTCTTGTTTTCAGGACAGTGTGTTGCGAGCGTAGAGAGAGTTTTTGTTTTACTAACCCAGATATAACCTCGTTTCTTGTTTGTGAGTTATTGCCATGTCAGGTTACGAGGAGGATCCACCTAATCCGGAGGCGCTGGTTACGTGGACCGAGTACACTCGGTTGCGCGAGATGCTACAAAAACAACTTCATGATGGTGACAATGGTGTGCGCCATGAGCTCGGGGAAGTTCAGACTGGACTGAACACCCTCAGGGAGGAGGTCACACAATTGCGTACGGCCATCAACAATAACTTCCTGGAGCTGTGTGCCATGTTCGCACACCACAATCTACGTGGGGGTACGCAAGCTGATGACACGAGCGTGCACGACCCTCCTGCCGTTTTACACAATGAGACCGAGGAGGAGCGTGCTATTCATGTGGACGAGGAGCGACGACAGCGACAGGTGCGTTGCATGGCGGTGCCGCCAAACGTCAGGATGGTAGCCGCGGCACGCCCTCAGGCACATGGGCGTGGCTGAGGCAATGGCGGCCAAGGTGGAGGCGCACCACAGGGTGCCCACGGAGGAGGTGTGCATCGTGCACCTCGTAGCTGGGCTGATGAGGTCGAGCGCCGGGATGACGATTTCCACGTCGACGACTACGATGACCGACAGCGCCACCACCGCAACAACGTGCAGCGTCCTCGACACGACGACGCTGAGGATTATGTCGCTAAGCCCAAATTTAATCTTCCTATATTTTCAGGTGGTACAGATGTGGAACAGTACCTCACTTGGGAGCTGAAAGTTGATAAGTTGTTTCGGATGAACAACTATCCAGATGAGAAGAAGCTCTTACTTGCGTCCAATGGCTTGGATGATTATGCTACACATTGGTGAGAGCAGTTTGTTCATAAGCGCATGGAGCACCATGAGTTGCCGATTATCACTTGGGAGCAGATGAAGCAGCATTTGCAGGCACATTTTGTCTCTCGCCACTACAAGTGTTCCCTATTTGAGAAGTTAATTGGGCTGCGACAAGGTATGAAATCAATTGATGAATATCATAAGGAAACGGAGACTATCATGATACATGCAGATGTCCGCGAGAATGAAGAACAAACCATGGCGAGATTTCTAGCTAGCATGAATCATGCTGTCAAGCGTATTGTCAATCACCATCCCTATAATGATATGATTGAGTTGCTGCACCAAGCACGCGGGCCGGCGACAAGTGATTGAAGACGACGGTTCACGCTTTCGTTCACGTTCTTCACCATCGACAGCCATATAACAATAGCCAGCCAAACAAGAGCACTCCGACCGGAAGCAATTCAGCGATGCGCAGTTCCACAAGTAAGAAGCTAGAGAGTACACCATGACCGGTGTGTCGACCTGCGGCGCCCGCTGCTAGTGCGACCTCGTCTATGGGGTCGACAGACCGTTCATGTGACATTATTTGCCACAAGTGCAAGGGCTATGGCCATTTTTAGAGGGACTGCCCAAATGTCAGAACTGTGCTTATCATAGAGGATGGCGGTTATATTTCGGCTAGTGATGACGAGTCGCCTGATGCACAGCTAGTCTTGCACACTTATGACATAGAACAATGTGAGTGCGATCCTGAGTTTCCTAACACTGAGCAGTATTCCATTGTTTGCACGCCTAAGGTGCTTAGTGTGATGCCATCTCCGTCACTCGAACAGTGGTGCAATTTGTTTCAGACTTGGGCAAAGCTTGATAAGGGTAAGGTGTGCAAAGTGATCACTGATGGCGGGAGTTGTCACAATTTGGCTAGCAAGGATATATGTCATAAGTTGGGTTTGAAGTATTTGCCGCATCCACGTCCTTATCATGTGCAATGGTTGAGCGACAAAGAGGAAGTGAAGGTGAACTATATGGTGCGTGTGACGTTTTCTATTGGGAAGTACACCGATACTGTGGACTGCGATGTTGTGCCTATGACGGTGTGTCACTTGCTCTTGGGACGACCATGGCAATATGACCATTCCGCTGTTCACGATGGGCGTACAAATCGCTACACATTTCGATGGAACAATATGGATGTCATCTTGAAGCGCTTACACGCATAATGCATTGTCAATTCCTCCATGCAGAAAATTGAGATGCACGTTGAGAGTGCACAAGAGCGAGAGAACCATCGAGTAGTAACAAGAAACGTGAGGGAGAGAAGAATTTAGTGATGTTAGCCACCAAATCGAGATGAGAGAATTCAGCGAGGATCCTAATTTGGTGCACGTGGTCATCGCTGCACAAAGAAGCATTGCTTTCGACTAACGACTTAACTTCTCTTCCTCGTGGTGTTGCTTGTGTTTTGCAGACTTCAACGACGTCTTTCGGAGGAGGTACCGGTTGGGCTACCACCAATCTGCGAGGATAGAACATAAGATCGACTTGATTCTAGGAGCGTCAACGCGAACCGACCACCGTATCGCACCAATCCCAGGAAACAAAGGAAATTCAAAACAAGTACAAGAGCTTCTCTCCAAAGGGTATGTACGTGAAAGCTTAAGCCCTTGTGTTGTTCTGTTATTTTAGTTTCTAAGAAAGATGGTTCATGGCGTATGCGTAGATTGTCGAGCGATTAATAATATCACAATTCGATATCGTCATCCTATACCTCGCTTAGATGATATGCTAGATGAATTGAGTTGTGCTGTTATTTTCTCTAAGATAGATTTGCGCAGTGGTTACCATCAAATTAGAATGCATGAAGGGGATGAGTGGAAAACAACCTTTAAAACAAAATTTGGGTTGTATGAGTGGTTAGTCATGCCTTTTGGTTTAACTAATGCACCTAGTACATTCATGCGCTTAATGAATCATGTTTTAAGGCATTTGATTGGTAAATTTGTGGTTGTGTACTTTGATGATATTCTAATTTACAGTCGCACTGAATCTGAACACATAGACCATCTTAAATAAGTTCTACAAGTTTTACGTAAGGCTAGGTTATTTGGTAACTTAGAGAAGTGCACTTTTTTGCAAAGATCGTGTCATCTTTTTGGGTTATGTTGTTTCTGCACACGGAGTTGAAGTAGATGAGTCTAAAATTGAAGCGGTTAAAAATTGGCCAACTCCTGTGAATGTAAGTCAGATTAGGAGCTTTCATAGTCTCGCTGGTTTTTATCGACGCTTTGTGAAGGATTTTAGCACTATCGCTCCTTTGAATGAACTTACTAAAAAGGGTGTTGAATTTGTGTGGGGGGTAGCGCAAGACAATGCTTTGGCTGAACTTAAGAAACGCTTGACTGAAGCACCGTTGCTTGTTTTGCCTGATTTCACTAAATTTTTTGAAATTGAGTGTGATGCTAGTGGATTGGGTATTGCCGATGTTTTAATGCAAGAGGGTAGACCGGTAGCTTATTTTTAGTGAGAAACTGAATGGTGCTCAATTGAATTATCCGGTCTATAACAAAGAGCTTTATGCATTAGTGTGTGCGTTAGAAACTTGGTAACACTATTTATGGCCTAAAGAGTTTATTATTCATTCTGATCATGAGGCATTGAAGTATTTAAAGGGCCAAGCAAACCTGAACCGTAGACATGCTAAATGGGTCGAATTCATTGAGTCGTTTCCTTACATTGTGAAATATAAGAAGGGAAAGGAAAATATAGTAGCTGATGCTCTTTCTAGGAAAAGTGTGCTTTTAACTCAATTAAGAGTGCAAGTTCCTAGTTTAGCGAGTTTGCGTGATTTATATGCTCATGACCATGATTTTTTCGTTCCTTATGCACATTGCAAAGATGGAAAAGGCTAGGATAAATTTCACATCCAGGATGGGTTTTTGTTTCGCACTAACAAATTATGCATTCCAGAATCCTCCGTGCGTTTGCTATTACTGCAGGAATCACATGCAGGTGGATTGATGGGACATTTTGGACGTGAGAAGACATTGTCTATGTTGAACGATCACTTTTATTGGCTTAAGCTGAGGCGAGATGTGGAGAGGTATGTGCAGCGATGCCTTACTTGCCACAAAGCAAAATCGAAGTTGAATCCACATGGTTTGTATACCCCTCTACCTGTTCCCAATGCATCATAGGAGGATATTAGTATGGATTTTGTTTTAGGACTGCCTAGAACTAAGAGGGGGAGCAATTCTATTTTTGTCGTTGTGGATTGTTTTTCGAAGATGGCACACTTTATTACGTGCCACAAGAGCAACGATGCGTCGCATATTGCTGACTTGTTTTTCAAGGAGATTGTGAGGCTCCATGGCGTGCCACGCACTATTGTGTCGGATCGCGACGTGAAGTTCATGAGTTACTTTTGGAAGATGCTTTGGGGTAAACTGGGGACAAAGTTGTTATTCAGCACAACTTGTCATCCCCAAACTGATGGTCAAACAGAGGTGGTGAACCGCACACTTTCGATGCTACTCCAGACCATGATCAAGAAGAATCTGCGTGAGTGGGAGGATTATTTGCCGCACGTGGAATTTGCTTATAATCGGGTCGTGCATTCCACTCTGTGAGATGTTTCCATTTGAGGTAGTTTATGGTTTCAAGCCCTTTACGCCGCTTGATTTTTGTCGCTTCCCAATCAACACCATACTCATATGGCGTCCAAGCGGTGAATATGTGAAGAAATTGCGTCTCAAGACAAAAGAAGAGATAGAGCGCAAGGTCAAGTACTATCTTGAGAAGCGAACAAGAAAAGGAAGAAAATGATTTTCAACCGGTGATTTGGTTTGGGTACACTACATGAAGGATCGTTTTTAGAATGCTTGCAAGTCTAAATTGCTATCGCGAGGTGATGGGTCTTTCAAGGTGCTTGCGAAGATCAACGACAATGCTTACAAGATAGAGATTTTAGGCGATGACTATGGCGTGAGCTCTACGTTCAATGTCGATTTATCACCTTTCTTTGGTGGTGACGATCCGTCGTCGAGGGCGACGCCTATTCAAGAGGGGAGGATGATGAGGCATCCTAACACTTATACATATTCTCCTATTGGTGGTCATGCACATACTTAGATGGACGCCATAAGTGAAGCTACAAGTAATACAAGTGCAGAAGTGCATGTTGGTCCACTCGCTAGAGCAAGAGCTAAACTTCTAAATCAACGAGTTTGAACATTATGAAGCCTTTGGAACCGAGAGGGGAGGAGAGGAGGCGGAGCCAAAGCAATGGAGGAGAAGCCACGTGGGTCAAGCAAGAGGAGAAAAGCCCAAGAATTCAAGCCCATCGGATCTTCCACAAGCCAAACCGAACTCAGAATCAACTCAGAATTCAATTCGGATTCAGTTTGAGACAGCCCAATAGACCTATAATAAAAATGCCATAGCTTTTACATACGGAGTCCGATTGGGGTGTTCTTGGACTTGTTTGAAAGCTTATTCCAAGGCCCACACAATGGGTATGGCCCGAGCTTTAGAAGACTTACGGTCGCGCTGCTATGGCCAAAACAATGTGACGGATTGAAGTTAGGTTTCCCTTTTTGTGTGTTTTTGGGTCTTAGCCGAATTGGAGTTTGATTCGGCATGTCTAGCTGGCCCTAGACCGTGTTTGAGTCATGGAGGGCACCTTAAGTACCCTTGCCCCTCCCTTGTATCCATTAGACCAATTTATGCATAAGATTTGAAACATAGCTATTGCTTGTTCTTTCTAAACCAGAGTTCATGCGAGGACTTTGAGAGAGGACTAAGCGATCCATTGTTTCGTGCTGCAATTCAAGGTCAAGCCGTCATTCTATTGGGAATTGGGGACTTGACGTTTGTCGTTTGTGGTCTCGCAACGAATAATTACCCAATGGCGTTATCCAAAGAGTTCAGGGTTCGTGCATGGGCTCGAGTGTTCAGCAAGCAACATCGTCTACTTCGCATCCACCATCCACGGTTCCTCACGAGAAGATTGGGCCTCCCATGTATCACCGTTCTTGTAAAGAGTACCTAAAAACACAACAACAACAACAACGAGGGTGAGTCCAAAGACTCAACAAGTACAATAAATGGCAACATTAGCATAAACAACTGTAATCATCAACAACCATCCACAAATCTTTATTACAAACATGTTATATACTCATGCTATGCAAGATGCTCAAATGCACTTTCTCTTTCTCTTTATCTTTTGCATTTTACCGATAATGAAGAGCATGCATTCGTCGATGCATACCCATGTCTATGTCATCTAGCACAGGGACCATTGCCTATACTCCGCAAGTATAGGGACCTAAGCACACGCTCCATGAGCATGGGGACCATAAGCCCGTCATATTCATGACGGGGACCTCAACAAATGCTTGGTCACCACGTGACCAAGTCTTTAATATGTCAGCATGATGCATATGAATAAATCTTAAATCATCATAATCATGCATTCTTAGCAACATCACATATGAATAAACTTATTCATACTTCTACCATTCATGTTCATAGACATTCATAACATTCAAGCATCCATGAATAATAAATATTTTCACAACACTAATAATCATAATCTTTGACATCCATAACACTCTAGCATCCATAAATATCACATATACTCACAATACTAGCAAACAAGTATTTGCCTCAACCTTGCGAGCGAAGGGCGTGAAGAGGCACCTTGCCCGAGACCAATCCCCACCTGAATTTAATTAAAGCACGCTAAGACAATAATACTGGATAAGGCAAAACTAGAAGTAATTACAAAAACGCTATGTTCAATAGCGCAAACCCAACTCCTAAAATCTTAAACTGCTGTCTGTCCCCTTAGCAGACAGTCACACTATAAAATCCATAAATTTTTTTTATCCAAGATCCAAATGATGAATTCTTAGACTTTCTGGACTGCTTATCAAATTCCCAACCTAAACCTATTTGGTGAGCCTTCCTAATTTGACCATCTAATACCCTTACCAAACAGATTAACACAGCAACTATTTTACGTTAGGGTTTCTGGACAGCGACCTTAAAACCATCATAACTTTCAGTACAATTATCCAAATTTCATGTTATTTAGCTTTCTCGAAAGCTAAGCCAATTATCTACATCTTTTGTTATAGTGAGACCTCCCAGAAATTCCTTTAGCTACCCGCATAAGTCGATTACTAAAGGCGAATTGAAGCGATTCACGATGCGATGGCGCTACGAAAATCATAACTTTTGAACCTCTCGTCCAAACGATGTGATCCAGGACTCTATTGAAATCTAAAGACATGACCCACAAATCTCTAGTAGATGGCTAGACCAAATTTCACATTTATAGAACCTAAAACTACAGCACGACCAGATCAACAGAAAACCGATCTGCTACCCGAAACTACATTTCTGTCCCCTTTAGTTATTAACTCATATCTCACAAACCACAGATAATTATTGCATGAAAATTGGTAAGAATGTATTTACATGAGTTCTCTACATGCTGTAAAAATGTCAGCCCAATATGTGATCGTTTTGCCACTCAAACAGATGATATACAAAAACTGCTTTGAGTTAAAACTGCAGTAATACAAGCTGACAAAACCCCTCTCAAAACAGGTGCTTCTCTAAACTAATACTCAATACAACTGTACAAATCGAAGAGAAACAAGTCCATCCGTACAAATCGAAGAGCAACAAGTCAAGAACACACTGGCCAAGTTTGAGCCCGATCGGATGTCAGTTGATGCTCCAATCGGCCAATTGATGAAGGCTGCGTAGGAGGAGGCTGAAGGGGCCTTATTTGGAAAGGGGAGGAAGGGAGTGGCGGTGGAAAAATGAGGCGAGGAGGAGGCGGCGCATGGGGTGATAGGTTAAGGTTTGCTGCCCTCCCCCTTCTTGGGACGGTTTCCCTTGGGCGGCTGTGCAGCCGGTAGCCCAGGCTGAAGTTCTCAAAGCATAAGCGCCCTTTAAAACCTTCAAATTCCTTCTCTAATTCAATTGTTCTCTTCCTCTCTCTCTCAAAGCAAGTCGGGATATTACATTTTCATGTAGATCAAAACCTAAATTATTCTATCTTCTATTTTTAATCTATAGATTAATACGTCTTTGTAAATTACTCACGGAATGCAGACAAGGCAACATTCCAAAGGATGTATCTTTTCACTTGCTACTCCATTTGTAACGATCCCGACCTTCCTAAAGAGCTAACACGATAACCTAACTTTTATCTTGTTACAGAACTCTAATTACGAGCCTAAATACCTATAATCTTCCATAGCGTTACGCCTAATCGCGATGAATCGGACCATAAGTCATCTACTCTTCCCATTGACCTAACATTTTGCAAGCTGAACTGAACTAAACTAAGGAATCCTAGAGGTTTGGATCGTTACCCTTAGAGATCACGATATAGATCACAAAATCAGTGAGATCCTCCTCCTCTCTCAGTTCCTCTTTTCCTTCTTCCTCTCCTCTCCTCTTCTTGCATCCCTCTTCTCCTCTTTGCGCTTTAACTGTTTGAGTGGGTGGCGGCTATAGGGGAGGATGGAGGCATAAGGGAGCAGGTGGGGTTCTTGCCTCCCTTGGACCCTCTTAAGTCTTTGGCCTTTGGGCCTTGGTGCGTGGGCCAAAAGCCCATGGCCCAGGTTCTCTCCCTTTTTTGGAAAACTCCCACTAGCTCTCTTTAATCTCTCTCTAATGCATTTTGGAGTATTACATTCTACCCGCCTTAAACAGAATTTGACCCCAAATTCTACTCATCATTCTACTCAAAATAACAACCACAATTGAAATAAACAACAGTTAACACGTACCTAATGTGAACAATTCTAGATACTGCTTGCGCATACGAGACTCCAACTCTCAAGTTGCCTCTCTCTAGGACTGATGAGACCAAAACACCTTGACATACTTCAATGTCTTGTGCCTCAGAATTCGCACTGACTCCCCAAGAATCCGCACTGGTCGGGACTCGAAAGTAAGGTTTCGCTCAAGGATCAATGGCTCTAGCGAAATCACATGCTTTGGATCTCTCAAATATTTCCTCAACATGGAGACATAAAATACATTATGCACACCACGCATGGACTCGAGGAAGATCCAAGGGATAAGCCAACTTCCCAATTCGTGCCACGATCGGGAATGGTCCAACGTACCTCAAGCTAAGCTTCCCTTTGGTACCAAAGTGCATAATGCCTTTAGTGCGAGACACTCTCAAGAGCACCTAATCCCCCACTCATTACAACAGGACTGACTTTATACAACACATTGTCTCCAACACATGGGCTATGTGTTGTAGCAGCAATGTTTTTGCATCACATACTATATGTTGTTGTGGCTCTTTGCAACATATAGTTCACTCATTACGGAAAAGTGTGTTGAAGAGTCTCATAGCATCATATAATATGTGTTGCTCACATATATATATTAGAAATGCAATGTGTACAGTGTGGAAATAGAATCTTTTTTATTGTCGTCAATAAAAAAAAGAGGAGCCCCCAATAGGGCTCGAACCCGCAACCAGCCCAAATTGTGCACAACGCTAGCCCTCTACTACTAGAAATCCCCATTTTTCCTACAGTTTAAAATATTCCCTAGTAGTAGAGTTGTAATCCAAAGGAAAGTATCTGCTCTAGGGTGAGGTAAAAAAACCTAAGGAACGAAATCGTTCCCTACTGTCTACATAAATTACTAGGGAAATAATATGGAGAGAGAAATGGATTATGCCATGTCAATATCATGGTGGAAACTTTTCTTGCTTGGATGGACAAAATCGTAGGAATGTATTTTTCATTTTTGCCTCAAGTTTTTTTTAGCGTGCTGCTATTTTTTTTTTTTTTGGCTACGCGCTATTTTTTTAGACGCCGTGCCAGTTTTTTTTTGTTGCGCTCTTTTTGCCTCGTTCACATGGTGCGCCTACCCCGAATTCCCCAAACCAGCGCTAACTCTCAATGCCCTAGCAGGCTGCCGCGCCTAGCCGCCGCCGCCCACGCACCGCCGTCCTCCCGAGTGGTGCTGTCTCCCTCCCCTCCTCCTCCCCCGAGCTGCCCTCCCCTCCTCCTCCTCTTCGTCCTCCTTCAAGTCGCTGTCGCCGCCCCGCTCCCCTTCTTCTCCTCCTTCCCGAGCTGTCGTCGCCAGCCCCGGCGAGGCAGCTGCTCCCCCGACACCGCCGCTGCCGCCAGCCCCGAGCCGTCCCTCTTCCCTCGACGCCGCCCCCAGTAGATCCCTCGACCTCGTCCTCAAGACATGACGAAGCAGCCTGCTGCCCTCCACCGCCCCAACTACTGGCAGTGCACCCTCCGCCCGTGCCCCGTTCTTGATTGGTAAAGCCTCTGAGACATTTCGACGAACACAAGGCTTGTTTCCCACTATCCCTGCTCTACATGAGTATGTAAATCTAATTGGGCTGTGAGGCGTTTCACCGAACACCTTACTTGCATTGCAGGTACCTGAAAAGAGTGGAGGAAGCGGTGTCCGAGGCGAGGAACTATGCTCTTCAGGTTTGTCTCCCATGCCTTGATGCGATTACTGCTCAACAAATGATATTTTCACAATTTTACTGTCTTTGCTTAAACAAAAGTTTTGGTATCTAGGGTGTGCCATTGAACTCTTTCTACTTACTTTCATTGCCATGAGAAAGAAATTGATGTTCCGAATTTACTTTCTAGAGTTCGAGCTCGGTTGTTACTGCCACTTTGAAACTCATTTTGTTAGTTTCGGCCCTCTGATGGATATTAGACTGTCTTTTCAATTGTCCGCCTTATTGCAGGCACAATCATAATGCTGAACACCATGGAATAAATAGATCAATGCTCTGAAAGTAAGAACATTCACCTATTTGCTATTTGCAGTGGGGAGGATATCATTGATAGCGCATTCAGCTGGGAGCTAGCTCGCACGTGTGTGTACATGGAAGAATTTAAGGCTTTTGACATAAGTTTACTACTCACACTTGGCATTCCTCACTTGTACGGCTTCCTATCTGATCATTGTTTGACATTTGGATTAGTAGTCTGGTGGTGGACATCCTTCTGTTTCATTTCTAATTCAGACATAAAGTAATGCAAGCTTAATGACGTGTTAATTTGACACTTGTATTAGAAGTTTGGTGGTGGACATTTTTTCCTTTGTAATTCACACTTGTAGCAACGTAAGGTCGTAAGCTTAATGGCTTGTTTTAGTTTGGCAGTTCTTGTAGAAAGTAGCTGGGACTCTTACCTTACAGATATAAATTATGAAATTGAGGGAAATAGACTTAGTACTTCTTTTTAAACATTGACCTTTTCTTTTTTGTCCTACCCATTCAAACTTATGTTTGTCTGCGGATGTGCATGTTACCTTCTCAATGCTCCATAGACTTGTATGTGGATGATAATTTCTTATATTTAGAAGATATTCTTAGATGTAAAGATATCTCAACTATTTTTTCATGTAATTCCACACACAGAATTTATATGTATATTTGTATTCTTGCAAGCTTACTATTTCACTTGATGACGTGTTGAATATTACAAAAAGGTTAAGAGTCAATATGAAATCCAGAACATGTTTTTCTTTCATTTTTACCCCTTTTGCCTTTTCTTTTTTCTAATTTCTAGGCCACCTCCAAAAGGTGCATCTGGGGTAATTGACCAAGGAAAAGTTATGTGGGAAGGTGATGAATTGCATACAGTATTGGGGCAAGAGAAACCACGACAAGTTCATGGCATGGGTTTGCTTCCGGTACCTAAACAAGCATACGGCAATAAGTCACATCGTTTCAAGGACATTAATACTACTACAGTAGAAGGCCCATTAGAGAGAACTGTTTTGGAGGAGATGGGAAAGCTAAAGGAATGTATAGAAAAGCAAGATCAAATTATCGAAGATTTACGAAATAAACAATCATCCCATGTGAATAGAGAACCAAAAGAGATAAAGAATCTTTTTAACCTACATATTAATGTTTTCCTCAAATCTAAAACATCTTTTGGTAGGTGAACTGTGAAGTAACTTATGAGGATAATTTTCAGCTACGACCTGTACATTCTAAAACAAAGGTACTATCGAAATGTTGATCTAGCATTAGTTCTTTCCAAACAGTTGCTGACACATATTTTAATATACAGAGAATTGAATGTGATGTATCTGTACAAGACTCACTGAGTGAACAGCAAGAGGTAACCATGCGTATGCCTTGTTTTTCCTTCTTTTTTACTACAACATTTTGTTCAAACATGATTCAGCATTAGTTATGTTGTTATAAATTAAGATAATAAACCAGTGCTGACTCAGTAACAAACATGTTCTTTGTTTACTATACCACTCTTTGAGTAGGTGATTTCACTTTGGTTGTTTTAAATAAAGTTCTGATAAGTAGATTCATAGTATTGGATGCATTGGTGACTCTTTCAATATCTAACTCTTTGAGTATCTAATGTCATTTAGGTATATTTAATATTTTTAGAATATGATTATTAGTATTATAACCACAGATAGTTATAACTGGCTTAATGTACCCTTGGCATGTGTCATGTGAGATGACTTTTGATAACTTGAGCATAGAGTATAGTGGCTATTGAAGACTGAACCATGAGGTTACCAACAAAGAGGTTGAACCATTAATATTTTTTGTTCTTTTGATTTGTTAGGAAGTAATTAAATATTAACATATTTGATGTGTTGAATTTCTTTCCACCATTGATTTAATTATCGTTGTTCCATGCATCTTTTGAAACTAGTTACTCTATTTTGGATTTAGATAAATTATGCTCAGCCTATTTATGTGCATGTAACACTTTGTGATCGTGATGGCAATGTTTGTACTTATTGCAAAATAGTCTAATTAATGTGTTTTTCTCTAACACTATAGTTCACAAAGAACAAGGTGCAAGAACAGGTTACTCAAAACAAGATCCCACGCCGTGCGAGTTCAAAAAAGGCACGTCCTGCTGCAATGACGGTATGAAAGCATAATAGAAGTGTTCTGATTAAGCTGTTACAATTATTTCCTTTTCTTATCTTAATTGTGCTTGCATGTCAATATAGGTTGGTACAATAGTAGTACTGAAGTCCGCCAAATATCCAAACAAAGAGCCTGTGGCATATGCAACTTTGTTAAGCTGTGATCCAGATGCAGAAGTTGATGGTGTTAAGCTTGGCAATCAATTTTGGAAATTGCTATTACTTTTCCAATTGAAGAAAATGAGGTGCTGGTAAGGCCATGGCACCAATACAAGACAATCGGTGATGCAAAAGGAAAACCAGTAGCTTGGCCTTCAACTTTTGTATGTTTGTCTTGGTTTGTTTTACTTTCAATGAGTTATCTCTATATCATACATACTTATACCCCTACAATTTATTGTTGTCCATGCAGGTTGAAAAGATTAATGGTTGAATTTTCTATTTAGATCTATTCCTCACCAGCTCATCAAGACGAAGAAGAGACTTCATGAAGATAAGCTAGCGATACTTATGTTTGGCTTTTTAGGACTCAATTTAGACTTCTTATCATGTTTAGCATTTTCAACAAACTCCAGTTGATGTATGGAACGATGTGAATGACAATACCTTTATTTAATTCCATGTGCAATGCAATCTATCTTTTCGGTATTTTTATATTGAGTTGTATAATTTTTATATTCTCAAACATTGAATGAAAAGTATTGAGATAATAGTTTGTGTACTTTCATAAATTGCAAAAAAAATTATTATTTCATTATGTTGTTGAATTTGCTATAAATATGCAACTGGCCATAAAAATATGTTGCTGATAACAAACATGTGTTGCTGACAAGTGTTTGCAGTGTTGTTGAAATATGTGTCACATGTGTTGTTATAAATAGAGAAATGTGTTGCAGCCCCATATGTCAGCAACATCTATTCTTATGTATAACAACATTTAATTTGTGTTGCACAGGCTCATCCTAGCAACACCACCTATAACAACACTTAACATTTGTGTTGCTAGAATCAGCAGCAACACTTTTTCGTACATACAACAACACATACCTGTGTTGCTATATGTCAGTTCTGTAGTAGTGACTTCAAATTCCAACTCCCACCTCCTCACATCAGCATAACTCTTTTGTCGGCTCTAAGCAACAAGCAGATTCTACCAAATCTCTGTCACTCTGTGAACAGTCTGCTGGATCCAATCGGGACCCAGAATTGCCCGCTCACCAACAGCATGCCAGCACATCGGGGATCTACACCTTCGCTCATACAGGACCTCAAACGGTGTAGCTCGAATACTGGCATGATAGCTGTTGTTGTAGGCGAACTTTGCTAGTTCTAGGTGATCCTCCCAACTCCCCTTCCAAGACAAACATAGGACCTAAGCATGTCCTCTAATGTCTGAATAGTGCACTCTGAGTGTCCATCTGTCTAAGGGTGAAATACGGTGCTAATACAAAGCTGCGTGCCCAAAGCACTCTGCAAGCTCTCCCAAAAACTTGGAGACAAACTTTGCATCATGATCTGAAATAATAATTTTAGGCACATCGTGTAACCGCACTATCTCTCGCATATAGATAGGAGCCAAATCGCTCGCCGTGTTTATCGTGCGGATGGGAATGAAGTGCGAAGACTTGCTGAAACGATCCACCACAACCCAAATAGCATCCTTCCCTCGCTGCGTGCGAGGTAAACCAACCACAAAATCCATAGAGATATCATCCCACGGCCACACCGAAACCTCCAAAGGCTACAACAATCCCGCTGGACGCTTATGCTCTACCTTGACTTGCTGGCAAACACCACAAGAAGTCACATACTGAGCAATATCAACCCTCATCTTTTCGACCAAAACTCTTCTTCAAGTCTCGATACATCTTGGTCTCACCAGGATGTACAATGTACGGAGTACAATGAGCTTCCTTTAGAATATCAGTCTTGACCTGAGCCTTCTGTTACACACAAAGGAGGCCTTTAAACCGCAATGCACCAAGCTCATCTATCTGAAATTCCTTTCCTTGCCCTCATCTAGATACTTCCTCACTTTGGAGCATCCGATCATCTTGTTGTGCTTCCCGCTCTGGAATAGTAGACTCAATAAGTAAGCGAGTCTCAGATTGAATGGTACCCGCAAAGCAATAAGAGATATCCATACACTCAAAATCAGCAACAAGGCAACTGAGAGTAGGGGGTGTCGCCTTGTGACTAAGAGCATCCGCCACTCCATTTGCCTTGCCTGGATGGTACTAGATAGTGAGATCATAGTTCTTGATCAATTCCAACCACCTCCTTTGCCTCAGGTTCAGATCTTTTAGGTGAAGATATATTTGAGGCTCTTGTGATCGGTAAAAATATCACAAGTCTCACCATACAGATAACGGAGCCAAATCTTTAGAGCAAAAACCACTACAACAAGCTCTAAATCATGGGTAGGATAATTCTGCTTATGTTTCTTTAGCTGCCTCGACGCATAAGCAATCATCTTGCCATCTTGCATGAGAACACAACCAAGCCCAACTCGATAAGCATCAGAATAGATTGTGAAGCGCTTCCCTAGCTCAGGGAGAGTAAGAACTGGAGTAGTCACCAACTTCTCCTTCAGGGTACAGAAACTGCACTCACAAATGTCTATCCACTATCATTTAACGCCTTTTCACGCAATTCTGCGTTATCTGAGACATCAGCTTGGCAATTATAGAGAAACCCTCCACAAAACGTTGATAATATCCTGCTAAGCCTAGAAAACTCCTTACTTCCTTGACATTGGTTGGCCTCTTCCAATCCACTACTGAAGAGATCTTGCTAGGATCAATAGAAATGCCTTCTCAGTTAATCACATGACCCAGAAAACCCACTTCTGAAATCCAGAACTCACATTTCTTCAGTTTGGCATAAAACTAATTGTTCCTCAAGGTTTCAAGAACAAGCCTCAAATGCTGCTCATGCTCTTCCTCAGACTTGGAATAAATCAAAATGTCATCAATGAACACCACCACAAAGACATCAAGTCATTGGTGCAGCATACCGTCCATTGTCTTCATAAAAATAGTAGGGGCATTAGTTAGTTCAAAAGACATAACTTTATACTCATAGTGCCCATACCTCGTGGAGAAAGTCGTCTTTTCATTATCCTACTCCCGTACACGGATTTGATTGTACCCAGACTGAAGGTCAATCTTAGAGAACACCTTGGCTCCCTCCAATTGATCAAATAAATCCTTAATATGGGGCAAAGGATATTTATTCTTGATCGTCACCTAATTGAGAGTGCGATAATCAACACACATGCGCCAACTCACATCCCTTTTCTTTCTGAAGAGGACAGGCGCTCCCTATGGTGACACACTACGCCGGATCATCCCTTTGGACAACAAATCATCCAATTGCTATTTCAACTCATCTTGGAAGGGTCGAGCCAAACGATACAGAGAAAAGGAAATAGGATGAGTACCAGGAACAAGATCAATCCGAATTCAACATTCCGCTCTGGAGGCATTCCCGGAAGCTCTGTAGGGAACACATCGGGATAATCACACACCACTGGGATCTCTCGATGCGCAAAGAAGAACTCGGCTTCACGGCAAGAGGCCAAAGCAACCCAATTATTGACACACGTCGGCAAGGAAACAGACTGGCCAATACAAAGAGAGAATCTGGAGGTGCACTACCCTGAAAGACCAACTGCTCTCCAAACGGAGCTTGCAAAGTTACAGTCTTCCAGAAACAATAGATCTTGGCATGATAATTGAACAACCAGTCCATGTCGAGGGTAATATCAAAAGGAGCTAACTGAATCACCATCAGATCGGTAGTGAAATCCTCATCATCAATAGTGACAGAATAGCCCAGACAAACTGTGGAACTAGAAATAAGACCCCCCGGAGAACTAACTAGAACTCAGTGAGAAATCTGCTGCATACCCAATTTCGCTCTTCTGGCAAACTCTAGTGACACAAATAAGTAGGTAGCTCCATAACCAAAAAGAACAAAGGCCTCATGAGAATCCACAACTAAAGTACCTGTCACCATGTCAGGACAGCCTACTTTCTCAGGTGTAGGCATGGCGTAGACTCCAGATGGCGCCGGGGCCTAGAACAGGGTGCAACACCTACGAAGCTGAAGAAGGGCGTGGCACTGAAGAAGTAGACAACCTTTGCTGAAAAGGTCGAGTCGATGATAGAGGACGTTGGCCCCCCTGAAACCTCTTGGGAATGGGTTGCTGAGAAGACCCGCCCTCGCCAGCAAAGCTCCTCTTCTGGCTACCACCAGAAGGAATAGAATCACTAGAAGCTTGCCTCTCTCTAGTGAGTTCTCTCCAACTCCATACCCTTGTCCTAATCAACCACATAGTTGAAGTCGCGTGGACCGGTCGCCCCTAGGATGTGGCGATACTCTTGGTTGAGTCCCCTATAGAGCCAGTTAGCCTTGTCACTGTTAACGCCAGCCACAGCTGGCACGAAGCAGACCAGGTTATTGAACCATGCCTCGTACTCTACAACTAACATCTTTCCCTGGACAAAGGTCGACAGGGAGTGCTCCATCTTCTCAAGGAAGGACTTTGGGTAGAACTTTGCCCTGAACTGCTTGACGAAATCCTCCCACGTGATCAGTTCCTGAGCTGGGGTCCTAGCTGATAGAACCTCCTCCCACCATATGTTTATCTGTCCCTTCAGTTGAAAGGCCGCAAAGCGTGCCTTCTACTAAGAGGTCATCTCTAAAGCTCCGAACTGTCTCTCCATGTAGAGAAGCCAATCTACTGCTTGGACCGGTGTGCCTGCTTCGTCGAAAGTGCCCAAACAGAGGGACATCCACTCACAAAGGCTCATCCTAGCCTCCAGTGGAATCGGTGCGACACAGGTCAACAACGGTACACTTGCGGCGGGAGGAGTTGCCTACACTGGCGATGAAGCATGGACCTCCTCTGAAGGTCTGCAGAAGGCGGTGGCGCCGCTGAACACCAACGACTAGGCGAGCACCAAGCGGCCTCCTCATCCGCCTCTCCAATGACCTCCTCAGTCAGGGGTGGTGGCACCGTAGGGCCATGCCCACGACCACGACCGAGGCCTCCACCACATCCACGGCCTCTTCCCCTCGCCATCACTGATCACCAAAAAGGGCAACTAACGGCTCAGCTCAAGCACAATAATTTTCATCATTACATAATCAATTCAGCAACAATTCAACATTCATTAACAATTAAACAAGCTAACGGGAAGCGCAAATGCAATGCATGACCTAATCCCATTCTACTGTGTACCAGTGTGTCAAATTTTATTTGATTAAATAAGTAAGTTATTAATTTATTCGCCACAGGCCAAATGCCCGCTCTGATACCAACTGTAACACCTCGGTTTAACAAAAGCCCAAGATGTCACCTACAATTAATACCACTACCAATTTTAACCAATAATCAAGTATTACCAACATCTAACCTTCAAGAATAAGCATCCAATACCATGTTAGACATAATTTTAAGCAACATATTAGACCATAAATTGAATTAAATATGAACCAAATAATTACCAAAAGACATCATAAATAAGATTAAACTAGAGAACACATCAACTAGCAATATTACAAACCATAGGGAACTAAGGAAAACCACAAAATATCCAATTATTACAATGAAAGTTACTAAATTGTTTATGGCTAAAAGTGATGAAGGCCAAAAGTGATGAATAGCTAGGTGGAGTGAAGAGCTACTATAGTGCAATTATTCCATGTTCTACTTCCACCCAGTGCATGTCACCTACAACGTTTACCTAAAACAACAAATAATCAAGAGTGAGTCTACAACTCAGCAAGTACAAAACAGAATAATAAACGAGTCATCATTTTAATATCAATTCATTCCCAATTATCATTATCTCAGTTTCTCATACTTATTCTCATCAGTTTCCATTCACGTGTCTCATCATCTCAAATCACTTTTCGCTTTTCATAAATGCAATGTAATGCTCAAGCTCATGTCTCAACCCATCTTTTGCTTATACCGGAATAGCGGAGTGTAATATTCGTCGGTGTTCACTCATGCCTGCATTCTTTAGTGCGGGGACCAATTGCTCGTCCTTTCTCATACGGGGACCTCATTGCCTATATCTCACATGTGGGACCCCATTCCACTCCCGTGAGGTCACATCTTTCCATCATGAATGCTCAACATGTAATGCAATGATTATTATCTTTCTTCATTAGCAATTGATATAATTATCATTCTTCCATAAACATCATCATCATAAAGTTATGAAAAGCATATGAGCAATGTGAAACAGGCATGATTCATGAGTCAACATGACAAATAATCACTTAACTAAATAATAATTCCAAATACTTAAATATCATTCTACCATGCACTTGCCTTTCTAGTTGCGACAACCGGGATGATTTGAAGGTGACAACAATCCCGAAGCTACTCCTCCTATAGTAAACACCCAAACTCAGTACAAGCTATATCAATACAAAACAACACTTATCGACCACGCACCTACGTGCTCCCCAATTCCACAAGTTTTCCCCTATAACAAACAGTCTCCCCTACTGTCCCGGAACTAAAGTTGTCATAATTTTCAACTCCCACGTCGTATTATAGCAAACCATACCAGTTCTGAAATCTCTACAAAATTTTCTACAACTTCTTAGTCGATCAAATGTCTAGATCAAACATCTAAACCCCCCGTTTTTAACACCGAAGACAGATCTGTCATCTTCTAGACAGCAAGCTTAATATTTTCATATATTTTAACCCACACATGAAAATATATTGAATTATGACTTTTTAGAAACTAAAGGGAATTATCTACCATTTCCTAGTTATACCCAAAATTCCATTTTGCCATTAACTCAATCAAATTAAAGCTTTTCCCACGACTGCGTCCAGTAGCAACCTGGTTCTGGACCGCAGTCTCCCAAAAATCATAACTTCTATTCTACTCATCCAAAAATCATGTTCTTGGACTCTTTGAAACCCTTAAGAAATTATCTACCTTTTTCATGTAGACCAAAACCCTAAATTATTCAATCTTCTAATTTTAATCTATAGATTAATACGTGCTGCCAAATTACTCCTGAAATTTGGACAGCAACATTCTAGAGGTTGTATCTTTTCGCTCGCTACTCTGCTTTTAATGATCCCGACCTTCCTAAAGAGCTAACATGATAACCAAACTTTCCTCTAATTACACGAACTCTAATTCTAGTGCTAAATACCCCTAATCTTCCCCGCAACATTCTGCTCTAATCCTAACGAATCTGGACCGAAAGTCATCTACTCTTCCCATTGACGTGACATTCTATAAAATGAACCACAACTAAACCAAGGAATCCCAGAGGAGTTAAACTCTGGGTTGGGCCGAATGGGCGGAATAAAGTGCAGTGGCACTAGGTGCCTCAAGTTATTGGGCTTAGGGTGTGGCATGTGCGAATCAGAGAGTTAAGAGACTAAACACTATCTAACGACAAAGCTATTAAAGAAAGAGAATTTCGATTTCTGTCTCTTCTTCAGTTCTTCCTGATCTTACCCCTTTCTGTTCTTTTCTCCAATCCCTCAAATTATGTACCAATTTACCATGTATCTTGGGTGTTCTCGCTACCCAATTATCATATGATCTGAGGACATGGCAGGCTGGCACGGGCTGGATTCTATTCTCAAACCACAGACAATAGGAGCTTCTTGCTTCTCTTTATTCCCTCATCAAGCGATCAGCCATTTACAATGACTAGTACCCCCTATTTATAGGCTACAGACCCTATTAGGGTTTAGGATGAGGAGTCCACCTTGGGCTAGGACTACCGGCCTGGGCTCGGATTCTTAACACTCCCCTTGGGCACTCATCCGATATGTTCATATCTCATCAAAACTCCATAAAAACTCAGTGGAAAATTTTTTGGAGAAAGAGTACATGAAACACGTTCTGTTGTGCTGCATAAATTGCCTCATTAAAAACCTTAGCCGAGAAACTTCAAGAAAAACTTGTTAAGGGAAAAAGAGTACAATCCACCCAATTTCATTTAATCTCTAGGATTTATTATTTGGGTACTCGATCTTCATGATCAAGCTTCAATGATGAGTTCGTGAAGATTCTCCCCTTGAATTCTGCACTTCTCTAAGTCTCATCATTCTAATTCCACGAATGCATCTTTCAAAGCTAGACGCGGGAAGTGACTTAGTGAATAAATCTACTAGATTTTCACATGACTTAGTATGCAGTATTTTAATTTTGTCTATCTTTTGCAATTCATGAGCATAGAAGAACTTGGGGTTGATATGCATTGTGAGATAACTCTTCACATAGCCTATCTGCATTTGTGCAATACAAGCTGCATTATCTTCATAGATAATAGTGGGGGTTTGCGCGGTATTCAATCCACACGACGGCTGGATGTGGTAAATCATCCGCCGAAGTCAAGCATATTCTCGTGAGGCCTTGTACAGTGCTATTATTTTCAAGTGGTTCGTCGAAGTCGATACAAGACTCTACTTAGACAATTTCCATGAAATTGCAGTTCCACCACATAGGAGTTCATAGTTTGTTTGCGACTTGGCTGTATGCGGATCCTACAGGTATTCGGCATCTGTATTGCCATTCATAGTTAGATCTTGGTTCTTTCTGTAGAATAAACCAAGTTCTTTGCTTCCTTGGAGGTATCGGAAGGTGTCCTTCATTCCCTACTAATGCCTTTGGTAGGTTCTATACTATACCTTGCTAGTACAGAATGCTAAATATATGAGTGCTCCTATTGCACTTAAGTATGGGAATTACGGTCCCAGGACTTCCTCCCCCTCTTCTTTAGGTCTGTACGGGTCTTTGTCTTGCTGCAAAAATCTCTTGACTATCAGCACTTTCGAAGGGTATGCCTTTTCAAAGCCAAACATTTCCAACACTTTCTAAGTGTAAGTTGACTCATGTACTAAAATCCCTTCAAGGGCATGCTCAAACTGCAAGCCTAGGCAATATTTGGTTTTACCCAAATCTTTCATTTTGAACTCTGACTCCAGATAAGAGCTTGCTTTCTTAATATCCTTTAGAGTTCTGATGATATTCATATCATCTTCATAAACTGAGATTATACAAAATCCATCCTAGGATAGTCGTATAAATACACAGGGATTATTCTCATGGTTCGTGTAGCCTTTCTTGCATAAAAAGTTGCTTCAAGCGATTATACCACATCCTGCCTCATTGTTTAATTCCGTACAATGACTTTCTGAGTTTTGCGTTGTATAGATTTCTATTTGCTCTGTCTTGGTTTGGAATAGGGATACATTCAGGTACCTTTATATAAATGTTCGAATCCAAATTTCCATAAAGGTATGCTGTTAAAATATCTAAAGGGAGTTTCGCCCATGACCGAGGAATATTCTTCATAATTATCTCCTGGACATTGAGTGAAACCTTGTGCAATGAGCCTTGCTTCTTTTTATTTCTCTTTCGAACAAATACGAACTTATACCCTACAGGGTGCACATGGAAAGGCGTGCGGCTTATATGCCCAAACACCTCTCTTTGATTCAGAGAGAATAATTCAGTTTCTATTGCTTTCTCCCAATCTTCCCAATCGATCTTTTCTTTCATTCCATGAGCGATCGAGCTCTGGATCAAGATCGATGATTGTGGCAATTTTCTTTGCAAAGTAAATATCGACATTGAGTGTTGTCATATTCAAAGATTCTCCCGAGGTCACAAATTTATAGCTATTTCTTCAAGGGGTGATTCTTTTAATGCTTCTACTTGCTCACCGCTACTTTCAATTGCGGGGTAAGTCCCTTCAGTTTTTCAGCTCCGATGTGTGCGCACACATCCATGCTGATGTCTCTCTTCATGGAGATGTTCATTGCAGTATGCCTTTTACGAAGGTGCCATCACGGTGCAGTCTCAACTAGCTTCCCTTCTAGTTCTAAAGAACTTCGGTGATCGGCTATGTCAAGTCCTTCTTATCCTTTTTCACCAAGCATCCCCGATTACATCGGATTCAAGGGGTCGGAGTTCTCATCCTTTTTGAGATCTTAGGACGAGATTAGGGATACCTTCATCAGTATTTCAACCCTCTCTGGTGCATTGCGTGTAGACACATGCTACTTGGTCATGCTCTTCAAATCACTAAAATGGTCAGGCAGTTGATTTGCTAATGCATGCAAATCAATTTTCTTTTGGACTTCAATTGTCTTCTAGACTTCAATTATCTTCTGGACTTCTCTTGTCTTGTAGACTTTTTTATTTGCTTCATTAGTACGTGGGTCATATGCATAGATTTTAATTATCTTCTAGATTTCAATTGTCTTCTAGACTTCAATTATCTTCTGGACTTCTCTTGTCTTCTAGACTTCAATTATCTTTTGGACTTCTCTTGTTTTCTAGACTTCTCTTGTCTTCTAGACTTCAATTGTCTTCTGAACTTCCCATGGCTTGCCACGTTATTTCCCGACATTTTTATCAAGGGGTTAATTTCCTTCCCCTAATGTGGGAAACTATCCTCATCTAATATACTATCAGTGAATCGGGCATTGTGCAAATCTCCAGTTATTGGGTCCAAACACCTAATTATGGATGCTGTCTCATAACCAATGTATATCCCAGACTTTTTGAAAGGGCCCATTGCAGTTCGCTGCGGTGGTGGTATAGATACATAAACCTTGCAACCAAACCATTGAAGATGAGAAATTTTCGGTACTAACCCTTGCGCTAGTTGCATAGGTGAATGGATGTTATATGTCGATGGTTTAAAATTGACGAGAGTTGCTTCGTGCAGGACTGCGTGTCCCCAACATGTACTTGGTAAATTACAATTCTTCAAAAGTGGTCGGGCAATTTAATCATTTTAATTAATGCATGTGCTAGTCCATTCTAGGTGTTGACATGCGGTACAAAATGCTCAACTTTAATTCCTATTTCATGCAATAATCATCAAATGCCTTCGAAGTAAATTCTCTGGCATTGTCTATTCAGGTGGACTTCACATGATGATCAGGAAAAATATTTCTAATTTTAATTATCTACGAGATTAGCTTTGCAAAAGCGTGATTTCTCATAGACAATAAACATACGTACGACCATTTCGAGGAAGCATCGATGAGCACTTTAAAATACCTAAATGGTCCTGACAGGGATTATATAGGACCACAAATGTCTCCTTTTATACAGTCCGGGGATGTAGGGACTTCGTCCTTCGCTTTCAAAGCAGAATGTCTAGTAATTAATTTCCCGGTGGCACATGCAGCGCACACAAAATCTTTTTGATTCGGGAAAGTTTTACATTGATATTATGTCCATATGTATTGTTAAGTATATTTCTCATCATCCTAAGACCTAGATGGTATAATCTATCATGCTAGAGATAGAAAAGTTCAGAGCTTTTAAATACAATTTTCAGGACAGTATAGGCTGCAGGTGCCTCAATATTAGTGTAGTATAGCCCAGTTTCATATAAAAGAAGTCGTTCGAATACTATTTTTCACTTTCTTCATGCTATGCAATGAGCAGGTATTCCTTACCATACTCTTCTTCAGTCTCTACGTAGAAACCGTTAGCACGAATATCCTTGAGTGTTCTAGTCGATTCTGGATACAATAAGTCTTCTCCAATGACTAAAGTTGTGCCCATTGGGAGTATAATTGTAGCCCTTCCTGAGCCTATTATACAAGTATCAATGCCTGCGATTGTCGGAAGATACCAGCATTCTTGCTGATCGACTGGAAAAAAAATTGATTTATCTCAGGATGGTATTCGTTGTGCCGCTACCTGCTAAGCACACCTCCTCCATAGGGTGGCACACGCGTTCTAATATAATGTACTTTATTAATATGCAGCAGAAAGCAAGCAACACATAAATAAAATAATTCAGATATCAGAATATAACTTGCTATTATAAATACGGGAATAAGTTTTACAGGACTCATTATAAGAATTTAATACTTTGCTCTCCTAGAGCTTATAACCATTATTCAAAAAAAAAAAAATCAATGTTCTGCTTTAATTACAAACTACAAGTTATTTTAAAAGATCCAAGTGCAACACATACACTAGATTGAATAAGCGAAGTATTCAGAAACTTCTACCTCAATCTGCTCCATGGCGATCTTCTCCTCTTGGGCAACTATGGCTGCGGCCGCTACGATGTCCAAAAGAGGAGTGATGGGGGTTGCTACTGGGCTGTCCACATTCATTAGTGTAACTAATAGCTGTGGACCCTCTATGCCTACAATGGCGAGGTGTGCCTTGTGCGACCCACGACCTTACCCTTCTTGCCCTTCTCTTTCGTGAGAGGCTTCATCACCTTGTAGTTGCTACTATTGGCTTGATAGCCAACATTACTACTAGGTGGCTGTGAGATGTAGTTTTTCCCCAGAACATCATCTTGAGCTTCCGCAATTTGCATGATATCAATTAATTCGGCATACTCCTTATAGCTATCTTGACGATAGTTACGTGCAGATTGCACGCATTCGAGTGCAAGGTAGAGAGTCTTCTCAATCTTACGCTCATCCGTGATTACATTACCACGAGTTAAAGGCGCATGCAGATTCTATACAAATTCTAGCCATCTTGGGTCAATTCTTGAACTCCTAGTTCGTGAAGCGATCATTTCCATATTCATGCTAAGAGTTCATAAGATTCTGCTAGTAATTTACATAAAAATGGTTGCAAAATTCTTATAATGCTCTTTGAAATCGGTTCGTGATCTGTATTTTTATGCATTTTTCATGATTTCTGCTATTTTGGTGATTAAAAATCATATAAACAATCACGATAATCAAAATAGTAAATACAATAAATAAATTGCATAGAAATAATAATAACAGAGTTAAACATGCTTCAAAAGTTCAAAATGATTCAAAATTTGAATTTCGAGGCTCTTTCTGTTTGGAATATGAACTTTGGTGAATTCTACAATTTCAAGGGCTAAGCGCTAATTTTCAGTTCTAAGAAAATTTTTGTGCAATTTTTTCAATTTCTGAGGGGTTATTCTGCAAGAATTTTCTTATCTGCTAAATTTCCTCGTAATTATCAGAACTCTGAGGGTCCTTTTGCAAATTTTAGGAATTTTCTATTTTCCTCCCCTTAGGCCTTTCCGACCCATTATGGCCCATGTGCCCGCCAGTTCAAAAGGAGGTGGGATTAGGGTTTCCCTACCCCCTGTTCACCTAGGTGGCGACGGTGCTTCGAGCGCGTGCGAGCGGCGCAACTCGGCCGGTGCGGTGGGCGTCTTTGCCGGTGGCGCGTGCGGGTGTGCTTCGAGGCAGCGCGTGGAGGCGTGCTTCAAGTCGGTGCGCGTGGTCGTACGGGACACGGCATGGTGGTCGTACACGAGCCGTGGCACGGTGGCCATACAGGGCACGTGGCCGGTGGCGCATGCAGGTGGGCAGCCGACGCAGCTTCACGACTGGTGCGCGGCTCTAGGCCGGCAGGTTCGGGGCCAATCGCTATGGGCGGAGATACTGTTCACGCGCGCAATGTTGTTCATCCGCGTGATCACTATTCATGCATGCGGTCACTGTTTGTCAATGATACTATTCACGTGCAATCACTGTTCACGCACGTGGCACTGTTCAGCATCAATTACTATTCACGCGTGATAACTGTTCATCAACGATTACTATCCACGCATGTGGCCACTATTCATCAGTGATTACTATTCACACGCACAGCCACTATTCACGCATTGTGGTACTGTTCATCCCTCAAAGTATTGTTCATGTGTGCGATGTAGTGTAATCAACATATGTTCTTCCATGCAACCACTGATCGGCTTGGCCGACGAATTCAAGTCTACTCGCGGTAGGTTAGAACGGATTTATAACTTTCAATCTACGGTAAAATCGACATCCACTTTTTCATGCAATCTACCGATCGACATTGTGTCGGCGACTTCAAGTCAGCACATGGTAGATTAGAGCGGATTTATACCGTAGAAAACAAATTTACAGAATTTAAAGTGATCTAAAAAACGATTTAATCTACGAGTGTTGTAATTCGACGGTTACCTTTTTGATCCGAAGAGAGTCGATCGTGCTGATAACGTGTTGAGGAGCCGTCACTGACGAGTCTAGTCTGAGCAATTACCTCGTAGACAAACTCAGAATTGTAAGAACAATGTAAGAACAGAAGAACAGAATAAGAGATTGAACACAGAGATGTAGGAGAATTTCTTGCTTCTCTTTATTCCTTCATCAAGCGATCAGTTTTTTTATAATGACTAGTACCCCATATTTATAGGCTATAGACCTTGCTAGGGTTTGAGATAAGAAGCCTACCTTGAACCAGAACTGCCGACTTAGACCCAGTTTCTTAACAAATAGAAGGGCTAAGAGCCTAAGACCATGGGTCAACACAAATGGGCAATGGTGGACAGAGCAGACTCACGGGTTCATAAATTCGTATCATCGGGAAGACGCTGTAGAAGGTCTCGAAGCGTTTGCGAGGACTTCTATCTCTAGTTTGGTTCTTTTTCTATGTTAAAAAAAATACTAAGTGTCTAAGTCCCTATTTGGGACATAGGAATGTGTTCTGATGCTACGGGAATTGAACTTTCATGCAAAATTTCTGTGATATTTTTAATTCCAACGGACCCTAATATTATGGTTCTCTATTCTTTCTCTCTGTCTATGTTCACGCAATTAGTGCTTCTGGTTCTCTCTCCCGTTTCTATGTTTTAAGGGTCAGTATTCTGTTTTTTTCTCTCTCCCCTCCCTCTTTATCTGTTTGATCTTATTAGTACTTTGCTTTTTTTTTTTTTTTTTGTCTTTCCTCCTCCCTCTCTCTATATATGTTTGGGATAAATCTAATTTACCCCCTAATATTTGAGGTGTGTCTGATCTACCCCCGAACTGCAAAATTGTCTAAATAACCCCCTAATGTGGTTTCAATGGTGGTTTTACCAACGTGACGAATGACAAATCTGCACCGTTATAATCTGGACCTATCAAAATCGACGGTGTAGATTTCCCCATTTTACTACGATTAACATGATAATTTTTAGCCCTTGAGAGAAAACGTGGCAGCTTCATTTTCTATTGATTTAATAATATAAAGGGCGTTGTTTCAGTACACCTTTCGCCTGTTTCGTACTCCTAGAGTACATACTTCCACTTTCAATATACCAATTAAATGGATATATTATACTTCTTTATTATTTTTAGTATACTTAAATATCAATTATAAGATACTCCAATGCGACTTGATTAAATTTTTTCATTGGAGCTTTTTATTTTTGCTACATACCTTTTTCATATATAAAAGAAGCATATACACAAATTTTGCTATAAAAGGTGGACTTTAATGAAATTTTTCATGGAACTCACTTTAGAGTATTTTATAATCATTATTAGAGTATACTCTAATTGATAAAAAATATATCAACATACGATTTAAGTGGTATATGAGAGGTGGGGAATACGTACTCCTAGGATGCTTATATAACTAACTAGGACAACTATACAAGCTGTATAAGAGAGTTTACTATGATATATAATGCCCTGAGATAACCCTTCAAGAAAAAAAAATGTCCTGAGATTTATATCAACTTGTTGGTCCTAGTTATACGCTATATTATTGAAAGATTTGCATAATGAGATTTTAACGTTCAGTGGCCCATTTAGAGTTTTGAGTGTACGGATCAGTGAGTGGTACCCTAGTGTTTTATCGAGCTCTTTGCACCATCTGCCCCATCCGGCTGCGGCACCATCCCAAGTTTCCGGCCAGCATGGCAGACTCCCAGACTACAGTGTCTCCAAGCTGGTTCGAACCGTTCCCACTCAAGAGAGGATGTGGCCTGACCCATGACCCCAAATATTCCTGACGGGCGATGAGTCCAGGCTGACAGGCTGTGGGCTTGGCCGTCCCACCCGTTTGCATCCCTACGAGCGCCTGAATGCCGTCCATTGTGTTTGGATTGAATCGTATCCACATGTGTCCCGTTGCTAGCCCTTTTCACAGTATACCGTGTGCTAGTTTTTCGGCATGTATATTGTTGTAAGTGTTGAGGAACCGTCGCTGGCAAGTTCAGTTCGAGCGATTATCTCGTAGACAAATAGAGAATCGTAAGACCGATGCAAGAATCATAAGAACGAATAACAGGAGATGAACACAGATATGAGAGGGGACTGCATGCTTCTCTTTATTGCTCTTTCAATAATGAACTTGTACAATGGCTAGGGGGCCCCCCTCCTATATATAGTCTACGGGTGGATGAGGTGCTCACCTGGACCCGGACTCCTGGCCGGACCCGGTTTCTTAACACTCCCCCTTGGGCTCTCATCCTTCATGTCCATGCCTCGTCAAAACTCTATAAAAATCCAGTGGAAAAAAATTAGAGAAAGAGTACATGAATCATGTTCTACTATGTTGCACGAATTGCCTCATTAAAAATCTTAGCCGAGAAACTTCAGGAAAACTCGTTAAGGGAAAAAGAGTACAATCAACCTAATTTCATTTAATCTTCAAGATTTATTCTTTGGGTACTCGATCTTCGTGATCAAGCTTTAGTAATGAGTTCGTGAAGGTTCTTCCCCTGAATTCTGCACTTCTCTAAGTCTCATCATTCCAATTCCACGTATGCACCTTTCAAAGCTAGATGCTGGAAGTGACTTAGTGAATAAATCTGCAAGATTTTCACATGACTTAGTATGCAGTACTTTAATTTCGTCCATCTTTTGCATTTCATGAGCATAGAAGAACTTGGGGTTGATATGCTTTGTGAGAGGACTCTTTACATAACCCATATGTACTTGTGCAACACAAGCTGCATTATCTTCATAGATAATAGTGGGAGTTTGTGCGGTATTCAATCCACATGACTGCTGGATGTGGTGAATCATCCGTCGAAGCCAAGAGCATTCACGTGCGGCCTCGTACAGTGCTATAATTTCCGAGTGGTTCGTCGAAGTTGATACCATGCTTTGCTTAGACGATTTCCATGAAATTGCGGTTCCACCACGAGAAAAACATAGCTTTGTTTGCGACTTAGTTGTATGCGGTCCGATAGGTACCGACATCCGCATAGCCGATCATTGTTAGGTCTTGGTTCTTTCTGTAGAACAGACCAAGGTCTTTACTTCCTTGGAGGTATCGGAAGACATCCTTTATTCCCTGCCAATACCTTTTGGTAGGTTCTGCACTATACCTTGCTAAAAGGTTCACTGCGAAAGCAATGTTCGGTCTAGTGCAGTTTGCTAAATACATGAGTGCTCCAACTGCGCTCAAGTATGGGAATTTCGGTCCCAGGACTTCCTCCCCCTCTTCTCTAGGTCTAAACGGGTCCTGTCTTGCTGCAAGGATCTCCCGATCATTGGCACTTTCGAAGGATATACCTTTTCAAAGCGAACATTTCCAACATCTTCGAGTGTAGGTTGGTGATGTAGTAAAATCCCTTGAGGTATGCTTAAGCTGCAAGCCTAAGCAATATTTGGTTTTACCCAAATCTTTCATTTGAACTCGACTCGGTAAGAGCTTGCTTTTCCAATATCTTCCAAGGTTAGATGATATTCATATCATCTACATATCTTGAAATTATACTGAATCCATCCCGGGATCGCAGTATAAAAACATAGGACAATCCTCCTTTGTTCGTGTAGCCTTTCTTGCAAAGAAAGTCGCTTAAGCGATTATACCACATCCTGCCTGATTGCTTCAGTCCATACAGTGACTTTCTGAGTTGCACACTGTATAGATTTCTATTTGCTCTGTCTTGGTTCGGGACAGGGATACCTTCAGGTACCTTCATATAAATTTCCGAATCCAAGTTCCCATAAAGGTATGCAGTTACCACATCCATCAATTTCATTTCCAAATTCAGATTTACTGCCATTGAGACTAAGTATCTAAAGGTAGTTCCACCCATGACCGGGGAATAGGTTTCTTCATAATTGACTCCTGGTCTTTGAGTGAAACCTTGTGCAACAAGCCTTGCTTTATACCTTACAACTTCATTGTTTTCATTTCTCTTTCGAACAAATACCCATTTATGCCCTATAGGGTGCACATGGGGAGGTGTACGGCTTACATGCCCAAACACCTCTCTTTTGTTCAGAGATATTAACTCTGCTTCTATTGTCTTCTTCCAATCTGATCTTTTCTTGCATTCAGCGAGCGATGTAGGCTCTGGATCAAGATCAATGATTGTGGCAATTTTCTTTGCAAAATAAATATCGACATTAGCTGTTGCTCTATTCATAGATTCTCCCGTGGTCACATAATTTATAGCTTTGTCTTCATGGGGCGGTTATGCTAATGCTTCTACTTGCTCACCGCTGCTTTCAATTGCGGAGGCAAGTCCCTTTAGTTTTTCAGCTCCGATGTGTGCGCACACATCCATGCTGATGTCTCCCTCCGTGGGAATATTCAAATCCGGTATGCCTCTTGTTGGAGGTTCCATACCAGTGCCAGGTCTCGACTGGCTCCCATTCTGATTCTGGGGAACTTCAGTGATCGGCTGTAACAAGTCCTTCTTATCCTTTTTCGCCAGGCGTCCCCGGTTACTTGGGATTCGAGGGGCCGAAGTTCTCATCCTTTTATTCTGAGGCCTCTAGACGGGATTAGGGATACCTTCTATTTTCTTTGGTATTTCAACCCTCTCTGGTGCATTGCGTGCAGGCACATGCGACTTGGTCACGCTCTTCAAATCACTAAAGTGGTCAGGCAGTTGATTCGCTAATGCTTGCAAATCGATTATCTTCTGAACTTCTCTATCTGCTTCACTAGTGCGTGGGTCATGTGCATTAATTCTCGTGGCTTACCACGTTATTTCCCGATATTTTTCATCAAGAGGTTGATCCCCCCTAATGACGGAAAACTATCCTCATCAAAGATGCTATCGTAAACGGGATGCAAATCTCGATATCGGGTCATCGAATGGATGCGATCTCATAACCAACGTATATCCGGACTTTGGAGAGGGCCCATTGCGTTCGCTGCGGTGGTGGTATAGGTACATAAACCTTGCAACCAAACCTGGAGATGAGAAATTTTCGGTGTTGACCCTTGCGCTAGTTGCATAGGTGAATGGATGTTGTATGCGGTCTAAAATTGATGAGATGCATATGCGTGTCCCCAACACGTAGTTGGTAAATTACTTTCGTAAGAGGTCGGGCAATGAATTTAATTCTTTTAATCAATGCCTCTGCTAGCGAGTGTGGACATGTGGTATAGTGCTACGGTAATTCCCATTGCCATACAATAATCATCAAATACCTTTGAAGTAAATTCTCGCGTTGTCCATTCGATGGACTTCACATGATGATCGAAATTATTCTTTATTTTAATTAGGAAATCAACTTTGCAAAAGCATGGTTTTGTAGACAATAGGCATACATCGACCATTTCGAGGAAGCATCGATGAGCACCATAAAGTACCTAAATGGCCCTGACAGGTGAATAGGACATAAATATCTCCTGGATTTGGTCCGGGGAATGCGAGATTTCATCCTTCACTTTCAGAGGAGAAGGTCTAGTAATTAATTTCCCGGTGGCACATGCAGGACACACAAAATCTTCTGGATTTGGGAAATTCTTTACATTGATATTATGTCCCTGAGAATTGTTAATTATATTTCTCATCATCCTAAGACCGGGGTGGCCTAATCTATCATGCCAGAGACAGAAAAGTTCAGAGCTTCTAAAAGATGTTTTCAGGACAGTATAGGCTGCAGGTGCCTTAATATGAGTGTAGTATAGCCCAGATTCATATGTGAAGGAAGTCGTTCTAATACCCTTTTTCCATTTTCCTCACGCTTTGTAATGAGCAGGTATTTCTTACCATACTCTTCTTCAGTCTCTACATGGAGACCGTTAGCGTGAATATCTTTAAAACTTAAGAGAGTCCTAGTCGATTCTGGGTACAACAAGCCTTCTTCAATGACCAATGTCGTGCCCATGGGGAGTATAATTGTGGCTCTTCCTGAGCCTATTATACAAGTATCGCTGCCAGCGATTGTCGTCAAATTGCCAGCATTCTTGCTGATCGACTGAAAAAATTTCGTCTCTCTCAATATGGTATTTATTGTGCCACTATCTGCTAAGCACACTTCCTCCATAGGGCGCACACGTGTTCTGATATATAAAGTATTATTAATATGGAGTAGAAAGCAATCCACACACAAAAATACTTCAAACAGAACAAACTTGCTATTTATTAATACAGGAAAAGTCTTACTGGACACATCACAAGAATTTATTGCAAATGCTCTTCTAGAGCTTACAACCTTTATTCAAAATTCAAAAGTTCTATGATAAACATAAACTGCAAATGACTGTAAAACTAAGTGCCATGCATGCACTAGATCGAAGCAATGAGTATGAAGACATACGCTTTGAATCTGGTGTATTTCTATCTTCTCCTCTTCGGCAACTACAGCTGCAGCCGCTGTAATGTTCAAAGAAGGAGTGATGGGAGCTGCTGCAAGGCTATCCACATCCATGGGTGTAGCCAATGATTGTGGGTCTTCTAGGCCTGCAATGGCGAGGTGCGCTTCATGCTGTCCTTTGCCCTTCTTCTTTGCCTTGAAAGCATCAATCACGTGCTGTGGTTTTCGGCAGACACGTGACCAATATGTCCCCAAGTGCCGCATTTGTAGCAGCTTTGGTCCTGCTGACCATAGGGTTTCTCATCGCGCTTCTTTTGTTCGCCTTTCTTGACTTGAGAATTTTGCTTAGTCTTGTGGCTTATGACCTTACCCTTCTTGCCTCTTTGCTTCGAGTGAGGCTTTCTCACCTTGTAGCTGCTAGCGTTGACTTCATGGCCAACTTTGCTACTAGGTGGCTGCGAGATGTAGTTCTCTCTGAGAACCTCATCTTGAGCTTCCGCAACTTGCATAATATCAATCAGTTCGGCGTATTCCTTGTAGCCGTCCTGACGGTAGTTGCATGCGGATTGCACCGCATTTGGGTGAAAGGTAGAGAGAGTTTTCTCAATCTTTTCTACATCTGTGATTATTTTACCACATAGCTGAAGATTGGTACAAATTACGTGCAAGCGAGTTGTACTCCCCACGGTCTTGTAGTCGGAAAGCGTAGTCGAGTCCATTCTGCTCGCTCCGGGCGGGATGGTGTACTTCGATTTCTCGAACCGCTTCTTGAGGCGGTCCACAAAGCGATGCGCTCTTCTACGCCATATACTCATTCTTGTGATTAGGCAAAGGTGGTGTATGCGAAAATGAAGTGCCCGATCATTCTCCTCGGCGGTTGAGCGGCGTCTGCGAGTGCCGAGCCCAATGGCGACCTGAGCTTCTTGGCTCCAAGTACAATCTCGACATCGATGCCCAAGTCAAATAGTTTCGCCGTCTTTGGCCACTCCTCGAACTCTGGTTCGTAATTCGATCATCTGCATATTCATGCAAGAGGTGCATAAGATTACTACGGTAATGTGCATAAAAGGTTGCAAAATTTTTCATCATGTTCCGTATTTTCTCGCATTTTCAAGATTTATCGTTATTTTCAATGATTAAAAGCAATATAAACAATTACAAATAATCAAAAAGCAAGAATCTGATAAAGAAATTGCATAGAAATAACAATAACAAGAATAAACATGCTTCAAATGCGGCCGATTCAAAATTCGATTCGAGGCCCTTTTCTTACGAAAATGACAAGTTTCGCTAAAAGCAGTTTAGAGAAAATTTTGCAAGTTTCGGGGTTAAAACGCGAGATTTCAGTCACGAGGGTTAGAGAAAATTTTCGCGTAATTTTCAGTAATTTCAAGGGGTTTTTCGCAAACTTCCTTATTTGCGGAGAGATTCTCGTAATTTTCGGAAGTGCGAGGGTCCTATTTGCAAAATTTTCCCACCGGCTGCCCCCTTTTTTTTTCTCACCGCGTGGGTCGGCTACAAGCCGGCCTTTGATGGCCCAATACCCTCCTCGGCCCACGTAAGGGGCCTTATCCGGCCGGCTCCGAAGCACGGGGTAGGGTTTCCCCTACCCCCAACTCCAAGCGACGGCGGCGGCTCCGAAGAAAACCGAGACGGCGGTCGGCGCACAAAGTGCCGTCTGGCGGCCGGCGCGGCGCCGCCGGCGGCGGGCGGGTCTTGTGGCCGGGCGCGGCGCCGTGTGGGCATCGCTCAAGCCGATTCGGCGGCGGCGCTTCAAGGCGCCCGGCGGCGGCGGCGCGCAAGGCACGCTCCATCTTTGCTGCTGCACGTGCAACCGGCGGCGGCGAGCGCGCCGCGGCGGCGGCGGCAGTGGCGGCGGAGGCGCCGGGCGAGGGCGGCGGTGCGGTGCCTCGGGGCCGGGGCGGCGGGCGGCGCAACCAGTGCGGGCCGAGCGCGGCGACTCGTTCTTTGCTCCCCCCTTTTTTCGAGTGATGCATGGCCGGCGGCCATCACCGGCACGGCCATAAAACGGCGCGGGAGGCTGAGTAGGCGCCAGGTGCGGCGTGGCGTGGCCGAGCATGGCATGACGGGGCTAGGCGCGGCGGCGGTGCGGTGCGGGTCGGCAGCGTCGGCGCGACGGGCACGGAGGCGCGCGGGCGGGTGCGCGTGGGCCGGTGTCGCCAATGCGGGGACGGCGGCGGTACTCGTGCAGGAGCCTGGCGGCACGGAGGCGTCCCATGGGCACCATACAACGGCAGCCCCATGGTGGTGTTCCGTGCGGTGGCGCTCCCGGCCGTGCGGGTGGTGGCCAGTGGACATGCGGGGAGGCCGGCGGCAGTGCCTCTGCGGGAGGATGCCGGCGGCAGCGCCTCTGCGGGAGGAGGCCGAATGCGGTCGGCACAGGATGGCGTTCGGCCGTGCTATGAAGGCTCCAAGCCGTCAATTTTTTTAATTACTGTTCATGTAATGTAGATGTAATGTAATACTGTACATGCAATTTCTGTTCGTGCGATGATCTACGGTGCAATCAACATCGTCTCTTTCAAGCAATCCAACCGATCGGCTTGGCCGGCGACTTCAAGTCGGCTCGCGGTAGATTAGAGAGGATTTGCACCGTAGAGAACAATCTAGAAAGCAACAATTGAATAATTGAAAGCAATCTAGAAAAACGATTCAATCTACGAGTGTCATTCATCGACGGTTACCTTTTCGATGCGAGGAGAGTCGATCGTGCTGATAACGTGTTGAGGAACCGTCGCTGGCAAATCCAGTCCGAGCGATTACCTCGTAGACAAATAGAGAATCGTAAGACCGATGCAATAATCACAAGAATGAATAACAGGAGATGAACACAGATATGAGAGAGGACTGCAGGCTTCTCTTTATTACTCTTTCAATAATGAACTTGTACAATGGCTAAGGGGTCCCCCCTCTTATATATAGTCTACGAGTGGATGAGGTGCCCACCTGGACCCAGACTCCTGGCCGGGCCCGGTTTCTTAACAGTAAGTTACGTTCGAGCGCAAATGAATTAACCAGAGACGGAGCTTTCCTACGGGCTACGGCCAAAGAGGACCGTGGCCCCCTACTCCTAGAAAAATCGCTAAAGCAGCACTTAATTTTACTACTTAAATGCTAATATAACACTAAATTAGCAATCTCTTCCTAAGTTATCTAAATGTATGATGATGTTAAATTGGTCCCCCTCCGTGTTTTTCTCCGAGCTCCGCCACTGCATGTCTTTGGTCCAGCGCACCATTATCTCAACCACATACACACAACTGCATATTTAGGATCGAGTTAGGGAGCTGCATCAAACCATCGATTCAAGCACCAGACTAAAGAACTTAAGGTATACACATAATTTCAGATTCATTTCAGAAAGATCCTTTTACTGCCAGGAAGCTAGATGTCCACATCATGATAGAATCACAGGTTGGATAGATGAAGTAGTTGTGTAATCACTTGGAGCAATTGGAAATCAGTAAAGAGCAATATATGAAGATAAGTTTAGATGTGGCAAGATCATAGACTGCAAGCACATAGCTCAATTTCCATCCTTGTCAGTCTAGCACCAAATTAATTGATAACATATTCTAGTCTTAGACTGGAAGAAATACCATGGAAGCAATGAGTATCTACAAAAACAACTTCATTCATGGGATTTTATTGAATCACATGCACAAATCTTCAGGGGCGGAGCTTTCGTACGGCCAAAGGAGGGCCGTACGGACCCTCATCCTTAGAAAATTTGCTAAATAAGTGCTTAGTTTTACTACTTGAATGCTAATCGTCCTTACATCTAAAAATGTCTATAAAAGCAGCTTTCTAATTGTGCCACATCACCTTTAAAATTTAGTCATTAGATCAAAATCCATTAAAATATTAACCCTTAAATCTTAAATACTTCAAAAACACTTTGATTAGACACTTTTGGTTGGTTGAAAGGGTGGAAGTTTATAAAACCGTATGCATTGTTTCATGAAAAGATATGTTTTATGAAAATACACATTTCTATGGCACCTTTTGGAGATTATAAATAGTATAGGAACAGTTTCAATAGCGTTGATAGTAAAAGTAATTATTTGAAGGAAAAAAAACCGCAGCAAGTATCGGGTAATAATACTAGTATAACACTAAACTAGCCCTCTCTTCCTAAATTATCTAAATGTATGATGTAATTTTGGTCCCTTAGGTGTTTTCCTCCAAGCTCCGCCACTTGAATTACCATTAGTCATGCAGGTTTAATTTGGCACTCGTCTATCTAACTTGTCTACTATACATGCAGCATATGCCATCCTCATCTGAGGATGTCAATATGATGATGATCATGTGGATGTTTCCATCTCCTCATCTTGTGGTGCGCGCTGTGCTGCTGAAGCACCAGCACCGAGCCGCAGCCCATGAAGTCGTCGGAGGCCAGGAGCTCTCCGATGGGGCCCAGCTCAGGACACTCCTCATCCCAGTCTCCCATGCCGCTTGTCATGGCCGTCGACGCCGTGCTGCCACTGCCCTTTCCAACAACGAACAGAGAGTACATCCCCACCATGGAACTCGGTGAATTCATCGTCTCCGCCCCGTTGCTCACGTACCTCTCCGTGTACGACACATGCCCCGGCACCACGAACCTCGGGTAGAAGTCGGCCATGAACTCCTCGTCTGCCATAGCCTCCTCGTCCTCCTCGCTCACCACCGTCTTGAGGTCACCGCTTGAATTGGACGACGTCAGCGACCGGCTCACGGTGCTGCCATCCATGCCCGCTTGCGCTGGAAGGAATCTCGACACCATCACGCTCACCGACGGGTGCGCCGCCAGCCGCGACGCGTACGCCACCGTCTCCCTGTCGTCCGGCCCGCCAAGGAACACCGCTACCACGTCGTGCACTGCGCCTTCCGCGGTCTCTACTTTGCTCTGATCGCCCTCGGCCGGCTGCCTGTCGGCGACGCTGGCGAGGCAGCGCTCGATGAGGATCCCGACAGTGCATGGCGCTCTCTGCAGGAGCCTCTGCTTGAGAAGGCGGCGGCCCTCGCGGTGGCACACCATGCGGCCGTCGTAGCGCTGCTCCTTGTGGAAAGGGATGATGACGAGCGAGGCGCGCGCGTCCTCAACTCCATTGCGCACGTCGGCGTCCATGGAGATGAGGTTGGAGATGGCCGTCATCTGGCGTACCGGGATGACAGTGTCATAGGTGAATGCGTTGACCGCGGCGGCCACCTGGTCGATCTCCCGGGCGTATCCCCACTCATCGTCATCGGCGTCGGCGTCGTGGTAGGGGTGTGAGATGGCGTATTTGCGCGCGGTCATGAGCTCGACGAGGTGGAGGATGTTGGAATCAGCCCTATGAACACTCCCTAAACACAATTCAGACGAATCTCTGAATTGTACTCACGCGAGAAGTAGCTAACATAGGACGGCAATATTCAGAACAGAGAGCATTGGGTACAGACGTTCAGAAGTCAGAACTGAACGCTCTGGTCTGCTTTTCTGTATTTTCAGACGAAACACAGTACAAGAGACTTTACTCTGAACTTTACACCTTGTGGCTAAAACCGAAAACTGAAACAGCTACTTGCTATTCTCACGGAACACAACAAACTCAATACGAATGGATCCGCACTACTTGCGTGACCCGATCTACACACACCCACTAACTGCAGTATGCTAACGCTTAGTCATGCCACTTCTATCTCAGCCGAAATGAGTGGCCTGCTGACCAAGACCAAATCAACTAAGTCAATGATTATTGCTCACCAACTAAGTCAATGATTATTGCTCACATTCACCCTCCTAATCCTGACTTGCTTACTCCAGATTTGTTAGACCCAAAACCGAGTCATCTGTGAAAGTACTGTGCTATTCCCTGTATCTGTAGATAACACTCACAGTTACATCATTGAATCAATTCATACAAGTCGTAAGACCGAACTAAACATTAATTTAACACATCAGAATTTACATAGACCACAACGGGTCAGGTTTACAATATAGGCCGAACAGGCCAAAAGATTACATTACAAAAGAGCAACGAAACTCGTAGGTTTCAACCACCAGATCGAAAGGGGGTTCCGACCATCTGGTTGAAAGTTACATCGAAAACAAAAGGGTCGAAGCACCACTCCCCGCAGGTAAACGACTGGGGTACTCATGTACGACTGGTATTAGCCACAGACGTGGTAAATACTGGTCGTACGCAGGTACCGACGAGCCAGTTAGTCTGAGACGAGGCCACGACTGCTAAGGCTACGACTACTAGGGACCTACAACCACTAGAGGCTACGACCACTGGGGACTACGACTGGTCTTCATCGTCTCCTTGATCACCAACTCTTTGGTCCTCGTAGAAGGCATAATCTCCTTGATCCGCCGGATCTGAGGGGTTGGGGGAAAAGAGCGAGGATGAGCATAACTACCGTGCTCGCGAGCCAACACACAAAATGCAGAATATACATGCATGGCTTAACAAGGGAGGCTCGAGTTCTTTTATTTGCCAAAGCAAGGTTTTCAATTATCAATAACAGTAAAAAACCTATCACTTAGCATTTTAAATAAATTTGCATTTTATTAAAGAGAGTAAAAGTGCAATATTAATAATAGCAGAGGTTACCTCCACCCATGCTTAATTTAAAATGTGGCTATGACCACTATTATCAACACTGAGTTCGAACACCCGGGAACAACATCGGGTGCGACCACCCAGGAATAACACTAGGTCAAGGTTACATCCACCCGACCAGTTTTTCATCCCATCCACAAGGTTTTTTTTTAATTAGAACTAACTCTAGTAAAGTTCCCATGTCCGCCTTTGACCGTAGGCACGGCTCTTTAAACAGTTTTACACTCTGCAGAGGTTGTACACTTTACCCATAAGAGATAATCGTCTTGATATGTACACACGTTTCCGTAGATATGTGAATCAAGGGGAGACTACCACAAAGCCTTTACAAGGCATCCCGCAGCATTAGCTACACCCGCTAAGGTTTCATTTGGGAAGGATTTCGCTCAGTCCGCCGGCGTCGGCCTTCACCCAGACCCCCTCTTGCACCTCACGGCTTAGGTCCTCAAAGGCCCGTAAGTCGTGCACCCTAACCCGTAGCCACGAGGGCTCACGGAGTCATGGGTCATCTGCCTAGTGCAACCCGTACTAAAGGATACAAATTATTTGGCCAGGTCTACACTTTGTCGACTTGTGGTCGTACATGATTTACAAGGGAGGTCATCACCAGATTAAGTCCTTAGGGTCATCTGGGCGGTTCATACCACATTCCAACCAATCCTCGTGATACATCCGCACCCACCAACATACCATCCATCTAGATGTGGTAGAAGAAGTTTGGGGTTTTGAGGAGGAAAAACCAATTTACCACAGAGACTGCAGTCATGTACCTCCCACGATTGCCCTAAAATAATTTCATATTTTTAAGAGATGATGATTGAGACATTTAATACCCTAGTACTTAAGCAAGATTAGTATGTCGCTTAAGTACAACCTAAAGCTAGTAAGTTACCACATAGTTACAAGGGTGACATGGAATAATGGATTCAATTACCAAAGGATGGTATAGTAAATAGTTAATCATCAAATGAGCATTTAACTATCTTAAAAGTTAACATATGTTTGCTTAAGGAATTAAAGCATGCGGTTTTGGTAATTTAAAATAATATAATTTGCGAAAATGTAGGCTCAATATAATCAAAGTATTGACTCACCTTGGTAATAGGCAGGAGGGTCTTGGGGTCCTTGTGCTTGGTCGAAGTGGATATCTCCTGCTTCTTCGAATTCTACTCGCACGAGCGTACCAGAAAAGGAACAAACAAGCAGAGACAACAAATAAATACACAAGAAATAATAAATAAACTCCAATTTGAATAAGATCAGAGCTAAAAGCAAGATCTCGAATTTAGACATAATTAGCAACAAGAAACAACTTAATTGGAGTTAAAACGGAAGAGAATAGAGTCCTCGAAGATTTGGTTTTTGAGTACGGATTACCAACTGCAAGTGCTCAAAAGGAGGTTCGACTACCAGGACGAAGAAAGATACGACTACTCAATGTGGTCGTAGGAAGAATACGACTACACATCGTGGTCGTACGAAAGGTTCAGGAGGGATACGACTACTCAACGTGGTCGTAGGAAGAATATGACTACACAATGTGGTCGTAGGAAAGGTTCAGGAGGGATACGACTACACAACGTGGTCGTAAGAAGAGGGGGATTCGATTACTCAGCAACAGTCGAAAGAGAAGGAGAATTCGACTGCGGTTGAAAGAACAAAGAAAGATTCGATAGATCGACACGGTCGAAAAGAAATAAGAAGGACTCGATGGCTCGACGTGGTCGCAAGAGCAAAGAACGACTCGATGGCTTGACGCGGTCGAAAAGAATCAAAGAATGACTCGACCGCTCGACGCGGTCGAAAAATCAAAGAAAGACAACAGGGTGCGGGGAACTCACTAGGATAGAGAGAGAGAGAAACTCGGAGGAATTCTGCTGGCGGCGAGGAAGTTTGTAGCCGAAGGCGAAGGAGATTGGTGATGAAGTGGTCAACTGGGGCGGAGGAGAGGCGGAACAAGCGGCGACTCCTGCGAAACAAACCTGAACTAGAGTGAGGGACTGCCTCAAGGAGCTGTGGGTTACCAAAAGATACGGGTAGAAGAGGAGCTGCACTAGAGCGGCGGGAATCGGGAGGAAAGGCGTGTGGCGGCTTGCTTCGTGGGGCTTAGGGCTTCGGGAAGGACCACAGCAACCAGAGCCAAAGAGGGTGAGCTGGGGAAGAGAACAAGAGGCGGGCGAGGCTCCTAGGTGCTCTGTTTATAGAGGGGAAAAGGGGGAGACCGAGCGGCAAGACCGAGTAGCGAAAATCGTGGCTACGCAGCGGAGGCGACAGCATTAAATGCGCACATTGCTGCGGCACGGTGAAGACAACGGCACTATCGTGCCATGGGACAAGAGGGAGGACAGAGAAAGAAAGTAGGGGCTGACAGGTGGGGCTAGGTTGACCTGGTCAGAAGACTTGGTCGGAAACGAGTGCCCTGGTCGACACCGAGAGGGTGGTCAAAACCAAAAGGTGGTCGACAACGAGGAGGTAGTCGATAGAAACTTTCGACCACCTGATCGAAAAGAAGGACAAGAGCAGGGGAGAGGTTTCAAAACCAGAGGATTTTGCAAATACTAACTAATTTGGAAATAGGTTTTCAAGGCCAAGAAGACAAACAAAAAGATACCAAACGACATCCGAAATGGGATGTTACAAGATTCTTCACACTAAGTAATTCACACATCTCCTCATACTTGATTCTTCCAAGTGCTTTGGTGAGGATGTCACCATATTGCTCCTCCATGCGAGATAAACTTGACAACAATTAAACCATTCTCCACACACTCGAATAAAATGAAATCGAGTGTCGATTTGCTTACTTCTCCCATGAAAACAGGGTTCTTCATCCACTACTATAGAAAGGGTCATCACAGACGGTTTTAAACCGTCATCACAGATGGTTTCAACAAATGCGAATTTGCGTGTCTATGATATGCACGGTTATCATAGATCGCTTGTGAGTCGTCGTGATAAGTCACAACACGACGATTTTTGGTCAAAGCCGCTTGTGAATGCCTACTATCACGGGCGGCTTGTACCAAAACTGTTTGTGATACCGACCATCACCGATGGTTATATGTACCAAATGTCGTGATTGGTGACATATCATAGACGGTTAGTAAAAGAACTACCTATGATATGTCGATATCATAGATGGTTGTTAGTGGTAGCCATCGTGATAGTAGGCTTTTCTGCACGATTTATACTACAAAACCGTTTATGATAGTTTGTTTTATACCTATTTTTCATTCATTTTTCGGCTAACCTCAGGAAATGCTAACCATATACCCTAAAAATAAGCAAGCAGAAAATAGATAAATCATAGATAAGTGAATTACAAAAGAATGTTCATGTATAGTCACTAGAGTTACAATTGAATTACAACTCAAAGTGAATTACAATTGAATGAATTACAAGTGAATCAATTGTTTGAACATGTATAATCGGTGTCCTAGAGTGAAACTCTCCTTTCAAGTTAATGATCTCCGTCGTGATGAAGGTGGAGAGTCGTCCTTGAACGTTTGAGAGTTCGTCCAGATCGAATGTACTTGGTTCGATTGTTATGCCCTATCGCTAGGAGGATTAAAGTAGTAAGCATATATATTTAAATTTATAATTAGAAAATAATTATTACAAGATTGACAAACCTTTGAATCCTTCATCTTAGCACTCATGATTTCCTGCATATGATGACATACGTAGAATGCACATACATTGCCTTGTAGTTATCAGTGGCACTGCAAAAACAGAATTACATATATAGGTATAGTCAGTTTGAGAGAGGCCAGGTTACGAAATGTGATATACGATTATTGTGTTGTAGCGGGTACTAAAAATTGCGTTCTGTGCTGTAGTGTGGCGCTCGGTTCCTTGTGTGTCCCTCCCCCGGCCACATAGGCGCTGAACGACCTACGTGATTTCAAAAAGTTATTCTCGGCCATTTCAAACGAAGGAAGACTACAATAGAGTTACGTATGGAGGAAATGAGCATAGCTGTCAAGTACTTTTTGCACAAGGGTGAAGTCGTGGTTGTTGCTGACTAGGGAATCAAGGTATTTTATCTTGTTCCACTTTGGTACAATAACTAAAAGGATCTAGTGCTACTTACTCATGTATGTTGCTATAGTTATTTAACATAAGTTCATGTTGTATATAATGTATAAATAAAATTTGTATAGCAAGTAGTAAAACACTTGCTTCTGGTTGTAGGGCACCAGTATGTAGTCCTTGTTGACATGAGCAAGCAACCCCTTTGTTATGTATTTCTCGACGTAGGATGCGTCTTGGTTGATGCATTGCTCAGAGATCAACTGTGGGTTGAGGAAACCCATTGGTTCTCATGACCGTTGGGCTTGTTGCATCATGTATCTATACATAAGCAATGGATTATGATATTTATTGGTATTGTGTGAATGTAGAACTTGATTGTACACACTTATAGTGTCCATCATTGTAGAAGTGAGGCGTCGAGGGCGTCGAGGTTGAATAGTTCAAATAAGTCTTAGAATCCCACGACGAAGTAGCCCGGCTTGTGGAGGAAATGGTTCTCCGTGTATTTGACGGTGAATCTAGTAGGCTAGTTTGTCCTCACCTCATTGGTCTACCGCATGTACCAGGCATGCAAACTCATGTAACCCATTTCAAGGTGGGGTAATAGTGTGTTGGGGACCAACGGTCTTTCGAGGGAGAACGTCCAGGGCTCATAAGACGCCTTAATGTTCTTCGATTTGGCCTTAGAGCCTTGCCTATTATGTCACATCCCCACTTCAATAAATGGAATTATTATGCATCTCTTTTCCATGCATACTGTTTTTGAAGCATTTGTATATTTTATTGCACTTGCAAAAAAATCTCAATCAAAGGTTAAACCTACAACTAAGCTCCAAAAGAAAATAGAAACAAATTCTTTTAAAGTCCCCTGGGAGATAATTTATTTAAATATTATATTATTTATCATGAATTAATATAATTTGTACTAAATTTTGGAACTTAATGTAACCCACAGAAAATGCAAGCTCATTTCAACAACCTAAGTTAGGTTTGAATTTAGATTAAGCAAATAATTCTTGAACAGTGAGGTTTAAGATTTTATTTGAGTACTAGGGTATCCCACAAGCCTCTATGTTTAATTTTAGATTTTTAGGATTTTATTTGCTATTTTTAGCACCCGGTCAAAATAGAAGAGTTGGTTTAAATCCCAGTCAAACTTTGGACTCAATCCAAACAGTGTTGGACTCAAGTCCAACCCTTGCGACTTGATTCGGTCGAACCACCTAACTACACCCGGTCGAACCAGGCTCGGTCTCGCACCACGTTGAGTCGCTAACAAGCTGGGCCCGCTTGTCAGCTGTGTCTCCTACCTCCCGTTGGGCATTCAGGGCGCGAGTGCCACACGCCCGCCGAGGCCTGTGCCGCTCTGTCGATGCCGTCAATCCACCACTCCTGTGCATCGCTATCTAATGTCGTTGCTACCTCTGTCACTGTCTAAGCGTAATAGCCCTTCGAACGCCTCCATTCCTCTCATTCTTCCTCTTGGGGTTGAGGAAGAAGAGGCTCTCCCGAGCTCTAGTCTCGTTAAACTCCTCATCGACGCATCCCCTCTCTTCGACATTCCATGTTGTGCCCATTTTTACTAATATCGGCCCCTGTCATTGCTTGTAGCGATTGAAACGTCATTGTGTCCTCATTGTGTCCAAAGCGCGGTCCGAAACGCTCCTCCGTGCCATTTCCTTTTCCAGTAAGCTTTTGGCCATTCCTTGCACGTCATATCGTGTCCATTAGTATGAGGACCTTTGATCCTCAACTCACTCCCCTAATGATTGACAGGAGCCCACGGATTTTAAGTTTTCTCCATTTTCGACCGAAAGGACCCCCTTCGTCCTCAACTCCGTTCGGGTGAGTCAATACCCAATTACTTCCTTCCAGAGCAGTTTATCATCTCACTATAGTTTTCCCGCACCTCACTGGCTCCTCATGTTGCATAGGACGCCTTCTCCTCATGAAGTCGTAGCGCCACCGTCACCTTCTTCGTTGTCGATCAACACCTGAGCTTCCCCGAACCTCTACTTGCTTCAGGTAGACTTAGTAGACCTCACTGATGCTCGGGCACCCGCTTGAATGGACAAAGCGGAGCTTTTCTTGTGCATGCATGTTCACCGTAAACACACTGTCGCCCATCTCCAGCTCACCGCCGTTGGAGGCTGGCTCAGCTACCGCCACCACTTCCATTAGGTGTGCAGTGCTATTGTGAACTCATTCTTGTCCTTGGCCCGCACCACCATGGCTGGAATCGCCGACAAGACACCAGGCAAGGAAGAGCTCAAGAGCGCTCTATTGTCGAGGTTTTGTGGTACCCCGATAGCCATTGTAGCAAGGAGGTTAAGTTTTAATCGCATCTTTAACTGCTAATGATTGCTTAACTGTTTAATAGCTGTCTTAAAAGAGTTAATGAGTCGCTACATGTGGGGCGGGAGCGGAAAACGAGGAGAGTTTGTAATACCCAAGTTTATTTAAGTAAGAATAATTAATTTAGGGAGAAGGGCTAATTAGAAAATGGTTTTAACAGGAGATTAGAGGGGGGTTTATGCTGTAATACCCCAAGTGTATTTTAGAGAGAATAATTAAATTAGGGAGAAGAACCATATAGCAAAGCGATTTAACAGAGGAAAAGAGGGTTTTTTTTTTTTTTTTTTGCAAAAACTCAGCAACCTAGGCCTCGGTTGATGAGGGGCTGGCCACCAATAAAAGGAGAGGGAAACCCTAGGGTTGGTATTGTAGCACTGCATGCTACAGTAGCCGCCACTGCTACAGTACCTCCGTGAACAATAGCCATCCCGCCTCCTTTGGGTGCTGCCGGCCAATAAGAAGAAGAAGAAGAAGAAGAAGGAAGGGGAGAATAGAGAAGGGAGGGGAAGCGGGATCGTGTGGTGTTCTTCGCGATTCTCAATGGTTCTTCAAGGGTAATCCCGATCCCCATTCGATTAGTAGTGAAATCGTGTAATTAGGTGATGTCGGTACTAGATCTGTTTAGTGCAGTCAGGATTGGCCAACGTTTTTGATAATGTTAACTACGGAATCTGTCCTGGACGCCTCCTAGAGAGTTGTGGGCGACGTCGCTAGCTTTATGTAGAGTATTAGATCATGTCGTTTGGATGAGCAGTTTAGGAGTTATGAATTTCGTAGCATGTTATTCTGCGATTCTGTCATAATTACGACGGACAATGTTAATCGGTCATTAGCAAATAGACAATGAATTTTTTAGAGGATCTCACCAAAACAAAAGTTCTAGGTATGCTCGTAAGCTTTTCAGAGATCTAAAGATCATAATTTGTGAATAAGTGTACTGAAAGATACGTTAGTTTTAGTCTCATTGCTCGTAACCTCCGACGGGATTTAGCAATACTAGTAATCTGCTTGGTAGGGATAGAAGATGACAAAATCTGGGAATCTCACCAACTAGTTTTATGTGGATAATTTAATAAGATTTCGGGAGAATCAAAGAACATTATATTTGGATAAGTATACGAAATGTTATGAATTTTGGAAGACGATTGCTCTGTTTTGGGACAAATCGATGTATATAGAAGTTAGTGTTTTGGGTTGCGCTAGGGGCGAGTGTGTCGTGTACTTATTCTAGGACTGTCTTGTCCGAAATGTCCTCTTAGTGTGGTTGTTACATTTATTTAGGTAGTTTGATTAGGGTAGCGCCTCTTTGCATCAAACAAGCTTCGCACGCTGAGGCAAGTACAATTAGTAGTAGAACAATTAAGCGTGATTGTTCATGAATGCTAGTAGTATGTGTATGTTCTTTGTTCATGTATGCTAGCATGATAAGTATGTTCTTTGTTCATGAATGCTAGTATTATGAATATGTTGTTTACTCATATATGTTGTCTCTGGTTGTTACATGTTTATGTTAGATAAAAGGATTGTTCACATGCATCATGCTATCATCCTTGAGACTTGGTCACGTGGTGACCAAGTAATGATTTTGAGGTACCCGTCATGTATATGACAGGCTTGTGGTCCCTACACTTGTGGAGTGTGGGCTTGTGGTCCCCATACTTATGAGTATGGGCTCTGGTCCCGTGCTTGAGAGCATAGGCATGGGTATGCAGCGACGGTTGCATACCCTGCATTATCGGTAAAATGCAATGAGAGTTAAAGAGAAAGGATGCATTGAGCATTTGCATTGCATGTGTATATGATTTGGTTTAATATACATAATTTTGGTTGGATGATGATGATAGAGGTGTGTATTGAATTGTTGTATTAATTGTACTTTGCTGAGTCTTGGACTCACACTTGCTATTTGTTTATGTTTCTAGGTACCTCTGGCATGAATGTCTTGTATGGGAGGGGCTAGAATGAGATCTGTTGCACACAACCATGAACCACTCATGAATGATTGATTTTAGACAATGAATTAATAATTAAGCAAACTGTCAGAATGTTTTCATTTGGTTATGTCTTAATGCCTCTATTATTTTGTAATAGAGTTAATTAGCGTTTCATGAAAGATTTTATTATTATGGTTGAGATTGGATGTTGGATTAATTGATTATGTCTTTTGATACTTGTTAGAACCTCTTGTATGGTTGACTGTACAAAGGAGGTTCTGTTGAAATTTAGTATTATGACTTAGGTTTTAAATTGTTAAATTGTAATTTTAGTAGCATTCTAGGCTCATGTTGGGCTGGGATGTTACAGAGTTAAACCGGGTTTGCATCATAGCCGCTAACGACTGGGTCCCACCAAGAGGGTGCACCGTGTATTGGTCTATGGACCAATGAATCGCGCGTGTTGACCTTCGGTCCACGAGCTATTAGTAGACCGAGTCACTAACAACGGGCCACACCTATCAGATCAGTTTAATACGGAAATTTATTAGAAAATGACACTGTGCACTGGACCCCACAAGTTAGCTGTAGAAGCTAGGGTAGGCTTCGGTAGAAAAAGTATAAAAAGCTTCAGAAATTTCAGAAGTCAATTATTTACACACTCAAAATTCATTTAACTTCAAAATTGCATAAAAATTTAATTTAACTCCAAATCAACTGAAACCAGTTTTGATATTTTTCATTTTAAATGAACTTTATTTTAAAGTGGTTTTTAATTATGTTTCTGTAATAGAAAATATAGTTTTTGGAAATTGATCCAAAACCAAATTATTTTCATACTAGAAAATGCTTTTAACTTGGAAAATTCATAACTAATTCATATGAACTCCAAATGAGGTAAACCAAGTTATTTTGGACTTATAATTTTATTCTATATTTATCTACGTAATCCTTTTATCCACCGTCGCTCTACAAATTTTCACTAAATAATTAAAATCTGATGAACAGTAACAGATTGCTTTTTTAAGCATTTTCCAGAAATCTGATTTTCAAACTACTATAACTCTCACATGCTAACTCCAAATAGAATATTTCTTGCACCTAAATTCATATAAAATCATGAATTAGCCACTGTAGAAGTCTCATGTATTTTTAAGCAATTTGAATTTTATGGTTTTTCTCGATTTTCATTCATTGTCGTCCTTCTTAGACCCAGAGTGCTCGACGAGACTCCTACGCCACCGAGAGTAGCAAGGCAAGCATCATTTGAACTTTATTTTGCATCATGTTGATCTCGGTTTGCTAAGTTAGTTAATTGAAATGCAATGATATTGCTTGCATGCTATTTTTTTGTCGATATTTTTGTGATGTGTAGCTAGCTATGTCCTATTTATGAGGTTATCCTTGAATTAATCCAATACATAAATGCTTAAGTTAGGTTGTGTGAAATATATATTATATATGGGGTTGCTAGCCATGCGAGTCTAGTTTTATGTTAGATCGATTGCAGGGATTAACTCACAATTGTTGGAGACACAAAACTTTCTTATCTTCGTATTTATCCAGATCTTCGTATTTGTTTCTTAAGTTAAACTTTGCTTATTTCAAAAGTGATTTTGGGTCTGGACAAGTGGTTGTTAGTGTGGATGTTGTTATGCACGAGACTCGGGTTTTGTGGTTGTCTTGTCCGAACCAACAAGGACTGAACTTTGGTGACGTCGTTAATTCAAGTAAAACTCGTGCTACCACACGCTAGAGTTGGGAACCGGCTTGGTCAAGTAAGAGGAGGGTTTTATTGGGTTAAGTCCCAGGTGGTGTGAGGACACTTGTGTTCGATTATTTGTCCGTAGAAGCCAATGCAATTTTCTATAATGTGTATGAGAGCACTATTTTTCTTTATTTACATTGTATTGGTATTTCCAAGATAACTTGCGTTCGCTTAGCAAGTGCTATCCGTAGCTTGCACTAAGTATGGGGTTCATCTCGTAAGGGGACTTATCTCAATAGAGCTTTCTTGCTAAAAGTACCAAATCTCGATTTCCCTTGCTAGCATACCTTAGGAAGTGTGTCATTATCCGGAGGCTTACGGGCTAATCGAGTCATGTGGCTAAAGTAGTACACCTCTACAGAGTGCAAATCTATTCGAATAGTTTGTGTCCACTGATTCTGCATTTATCGCTTGAATTCGGGAGTCATTATTTTTAGACTTTGAATTAAAATTGACATGGTTACAACTTGGTATCGGCATGAACGGGTATTCATGTATTTTAGTTTATCAAAGTGGGCTACCACTTTGGTATTTGTTTGATTCAATTGTTTATTAATGTATATCTATGTCATTGTTTACCTTTTTCTTAAAAAACTTGTTTACAAAATGGCAATTGAAAACTAGTATGTGTAGGGTAAGAATTGTTGTGTTTTCTACAAAACTAAGTCACTATTGCCATCCTTTGAATATCCTCTAGCATAAATACTTTTTAATTTATGTAAGACTTGCGAGTACATTTGTACTTAACCCGGCTCTGCAAATTCAAGTGAGGAAGATACTTCGCCCGATGAGTTCGTTAGCGCCGATCTAGGCGACGCTAACGAATAGTGCTATTCTTTAACTCCCAGTCAGTTGCGATGGGTTATGGGGCACACCTTGCTGGACCTTTTGGTTTGTTTACATTACTTCCATTGCTACTTATGTTATTATTTGAATTTGGCCGGTCGGGCGCTTTGTAATAGTTGTAGACTAAACTACTTTGTTGTATGTCTTTTGGATTATTAATTTATGAAGGTTGTATGGATGTAAATGACGTTGAATGTGGGTATGAGAGTGTTGGTCGCTGATCTTGGGAGCCAACACGATCACATACCCGCTGTTTTTGAATTCCCTTTTAACTCACTAAGTGTGGACTTGAACCGTTTGGAGAATTGATCATCATGCAGTGCTTGTAGAGGCGCAGTACGCATGATCATCAGAGCTCTAGTTTCGGTTGGGTCTTCTCACTTAGATGGAGTTAATTTGGAATTCATTTACTTAAGGCCTAGAGTTATTTCCATAAGACCGAGAAGGCCTCGGTCTTACAGAAATAACCCAGGGGTCCTCACATGTTACATGTCTTCTCGGAAGACGAATCGGCACACTTTTCTTGTTTTTCAGCATCATCTCCACGAGAGCCAATACGGAGGCCTTCTGAAGCGAGGGTTGAGGCAGAATCATCGAGAGTTCTGTTAGAGAGGCATGGTCATGTGGAGATTGTGGCATTTTAGGCGTGTTAATCTTCTTCAATTTGGCCATAGTGCCTCACGTGATATACGTCTTCGGCGGGACGACTCAGCACGCTTTTCTTGTTTCTTCGGCGTCATCTCCACGGGAGCCGATACAGAGGCCTTGTGAAACGGGGGCTGAGGTGGAGTCATCGAGGGTTTTGTTGGAGAGGCATGGTCATGTGGAGATCGCGGCTTTGCAAGGTCCAGGGTGATGTCCCTCTTGGGCCACTAGACAAAAGTGTGCACGACATCCCCTAGTGTTATGATGTCTTCGTTTGTGGGCTTCTCCAGCGCGACGGACATGAAAGTATCATGTACCATGTCCACCTAGACCTGTAACCTTGCGCTAGCTGGGCACCGTGCATCACTGTCCCTTCCTAGCATGCAAACGCCATCCCCCGCCTAGCCTCAATAGAAATGGAACACACCAGCCTCACTTGGAGCTAGCAGGACATGGGCTCCTACAAAATGATACACAGTTAGCTAAGGCATCCTACATGTCTATCTTTGGAGCATTCCAGAGATGTACATTACCTGGATGTCATTGATAGGTAATTGGAAACAGACATGTTTGGAAAGTGGCGTGGACGCGCAGCCACTCTGACGTTGAGGGGGATTGGCTACCAAAATAACAAAGGTGGCTTGTGACTGGTTGAGGACTTAATTCATTTGTTCTATTTGTTGCTGCAATGATGTTATCTATCCTCAAAATTCTGCACGAATCTCCTCTTTCATCTCCTCTTTGAAGCATTCCTCACACTCGGCCTTGGATCTCTTCCTACTCCTATACGCCTCGGAGTCGTGTGGGAATCCATACCTCCAAGGTACGTAAACCCAAGGCCTTGCATGCGATCCGGGTGCTCCTTGTTTCCCAGGGCCATGGATAGTATATCCTTTGATGCGGCCCAGGTATACTATACTAAATTAACGTGTGATGCGTCGCAAGAAAACCTAACGCATGCTACGCATGAGGAGGTGACTCACTATATGGAGGATGAAATAATGAAGCATGCCGTGTTTGAGTTGTGCATGGAGTCAGCATGCATGGAGTCGGCATATGTGCATGTGCACAAACACGTGTGTGCTGGAGTCCAAGAGATAAGATTCACATGAGATAAAAAGGAATTCCGATTTACAAGGAGACCAAGCGGTTTCCTTTCTCTCCGGAACTTGGGATAGGGCCTACCGGCATGCCAAGAAATCAGGAAGCCAGCAGAGAGGATGTGTTGTGCGTGCATGAAAGATCATATGTGCGTGTGCTGGGCCAGGCGGCACATGAAGAAATTATGGCGCGTGTGGAGGCCAGATCACTGCATGGAGTGGGGCACGGGTGGCATGCACAGGAAACGGAGCCCAGATACTACACGTTTGATCAAATGGAAAAGGAGTTTGTTTCCTTGTAAATCACCAAGAGATGGAGAAGATTACGGGCTTGGATTTTGCCTGCACATCTTCCTTTGTCTACGCTTGTATCTTTCTTTATGTTCACTTGGATGGGGTCCACCTTGCATGCATGTCACGTAATGCACCAAGCCAGGTCAAGATAGCTTAGTCGGTTTGGATTAGTCACGTACGTGAGTTTGTTTCCGAGATGTAAAAGGAAGCATACGTATTATTTGTTTTTGAGTAGGACTTCTAGTCATTATGTGTGCGTGTGTGTGCTGGCTATATAAAGCCATAGGCCTTCGGCAATAGGGGGTTAAGTTTCTGAGTTATGAAATAAAACACGTGTGCGTGTTGGCCTTCGGCCGTTAGGGTTCATCCCTGTTCTATGAGTGTTCTTGTGAATTCCAATATCGGATTTCATCTTGGCGTGGTGGTTTCTAGCTGTGGTGCTAGGAGTTGCTCGTTGGATCTTTGATCCCTATTTCTCGTTCGTCTTTGTGGTGTGCTTGTGGGCGTGAGATTTATTTATCCAGTGCGGATTGTTGTTTCAAAATATTTTCACGTGCAAGGTATCATTTCACGTGCATGGTCTCGTTCATCCGGACGCTAAAAGAAGAAGACGACGCACCATCGATCTTGAGTTCCACCGTGAAAGATCGGGCAACCCACTGATTTAATCTCGCCTTGAGGTTGATCCGTATCAGGTGGTATCAGAGCGCCAAGTTGTTCACGGTGCTTATTCTGGTGATTTTCTGATCTAGAAGTCATGGCGGTGGCGTGGGGTGTGATCGTGACGTTGAAGATCAACTCCTGCGTACTGGTCAGTTGATCCCATCTCTGCTTTCTTGCGTTGAGGAGCGCTCGGGAGAGAGGAGCTTTTTTTGGTTGTATCTGATTACTCCTGCTGTTTCCGACATGAGAAAAGGAAGAGCTACTGCTGTCTCTTGATTGCTACCGAACTGACATCAAGGTAGTTTCTGTCACAAATTGCCGGCCGAAAGTTGCGCTGGGAATTTCCCAATCAAGTTCTGAATTGTTTATTCATCTACATTGAGTTCATTCAATTGGCTGGTTGCTGCTGTTTTTTTATTCGGATTGCTGCTGATTCAATACCAAGTGTGGAATTGTTTATTGCATCTCTACAGGGTGCATTGATTACTTGGTGTTGGCTGCCAATTGTTTATTGCATCTCACTATTTACTGCTGAAAGTGACGCTAGAAAATTTCAACATCAATTTTCTATTTGTTCTTTGCTGCCGAGAGGGCTTCCAGTCATTGTGGCTGCTTGGGAAATCTGTCAATTGTTCCTCCGTTTGTTGCGTGGGAGGTCAAGCCAACCTACTGTTGTCTCTTGATCGCTGAATATTGACATCTAGTGTCAATTCTTGTCCCTGCCGAAAGTCACATTGGTGAATTCATATCGGTTGCCGAGTTGATAATTGCATATAAACTGAGTTCATCGTTAGTTGGTGCTGCTGTCCTGTGGTTCAAATAATCTGATCATCAGTTTTTAGTGCTGCTATGACGTGTTTAGAGGAGAGCTTCAGGAGGTTGAGTTGCAGCGTTTTGTATGAAGAGGAAGGCTACGGCGTGGATTGGACTTTTCACTCTCGCTGCAAAGTGAGGGAGATAGTTTGTACCATGTCGATTGACTGCGAGAGTTCGATTAATCGCTAGTATCGAACTAGTTGAGAAGTTGGGGTTGCCAATGATCGCATCCGTAACCTTATGTCTTGAAGTGGTATTCGGCGTGCTCAAGATCACGAACCAAGTCAAGGTATTGTTTTCATTAGGCAAATTCTCTTGCGAGGTTTTGTGTGATGTTATACCAGTCGCTATGGTTTCGTGTCATTTTTGTTGGGAGGACCGTGGTGCGAGCAACAAGGTGCAGCATACGTAATTGTAGCACCCAGGTTGTACCTTTACATGTAAGGGAACACCGTTCCGTTTGCTTCCCATAGACGTCCAATTGATTCAAAGTGATTATAAGAAGAAGCTGTTACAAAGGAAGGCTCAAGAAGAAGTGAAGAAAAAGGAGGTCGAAGCTGTTGAACATTTTTCAGTCCCCGTGCAAACTTTAGAAGATGGTGAGAAGACCAACTCGAAACCGAGGACGGTTTCGCTTGAAGGAGGGGAGGATGATGCGGCCCAGGTATACTATACTAAATTAACGTGTGATGCGTCGCAAGAAAACCTAACGCATGCTACGCATGAGGAGGTGACTCACTATATGGAGGATGAAATAATGAAGCATGCCGTGTTTGAGCTGTGCATGGAGTCAGCATGCATGGAGTCGGCATATGTGCATGTGCACAAACACGTGTGTGCTGGAGTCCAAGAGATAAGATTCACATGAGATAAAAAGGAATTCCGATTTACAAGGAGACCAAGCGGTTTCCTTTCTCTCTGGAACTTGGGATGGGGCCCACCGGCATGCCAAGAAATCAGGAAGCCAGCAGAGAGGATGTGTTGTGCGTGCATGAAAGATCATATGTGCGTGTGCTGGGCCAGGCGGCACATGAAGAAATTATGGCGCGTGTGGAGGCCAGATCACTGCATGGAGTGGGGCACGGGTGTCATGCACAGGAAACGGAGCCCAGATACTACACGTTTGATCAAATGGAAAAGGAGTTTGTTTCCTTGTAAATCACCAAGAGATGGAGAAGATTACGGGCTTGGATTTTGCCTGCACATCTTCCTTTGTCTACGCTTGTATCTTTCTTTATGTTCACTTGGATGGGGTCCACCTTGCATGCATGTCACGTAATGCACCAAGCCAGGTCAAGGTAGCTTAGTCGGTTTGGATTAGTCACGTACGTGAGTTTGTTTCCGAGATGTAAAAGGAAGCATACGTATTATTTGTTTTTGAGTAGGACTTCTAGTCATTATGTGTGCGTGTGTGTGCTGGCTATATAAAGCCATAGGCCTTCGGCAATAGGGGGTTAAGTTTCGAGTTATGAAATAAAACACGCAGCGTGTTGGCCTTCGGCCGTTAGGGTTCATCCCTGTTCTATGAGTGTTCTTGTGAATTCCAATATCGGATTTCATCTTGGCGTGGTGGTTTCTAGCTGTGGTGCTAGGAGTTGCTCGTTGGATCTTTGATCCCTATTTCTCGTTCGTGTACTGTGGTGTGCGCGGGCGTGAGATTTATTTATCCAGGTGCGGATTGTTGTTTCAAAATACTGTTCACGTGCATGGTACTGTTCATCCGACGCTAAAAGAAGAAGACGACGCACTACTGATCTTCGAGTTCCACCGTGAAAGATCGGGCAACCCACGAATTTAATCTCGCCTTGAGGTTGATCCGTATCATCCTTCTCCCTGATTGCTTCGAAAGAGGCTTGGGAAGATTCGATAGTCAATGTTTGCTGCAAGAGGCCATCATGTTATTTTAGACCCTATGAAGTTATGAACTTATTAACAACTAGGTAGTTCAAAATATCTTACCAGACGTTGGGACACTTCCTCATCTGCTGGGTTTGTGAAAGAGATGGTGCCGAAGACGTGGCTGATGACCTCGCTTTTAATTAGTTTCAAGCGCTCTCGTTTGTGATCCCAGCAAATGGTGAGGAGGTCTCCCACCAGATTGTGTCCTCATCTTCGCTCGTCCATTTGTGGGATTTTACCCACGTACCCAGTGGTGCCGAGTCTATGGGGGTGAGTGTTTCATGTCTAGATAGCTTTGTTCACCGCACTTTGCTCTTGAAATTCGGCTGTCATCTTCATTCGCACAAAGGTGTCCCATGTATCCCTCGACACGAATTGATACTTCATGAAGGGCGTTCGATCCTTATTCACGTACTCCGTGACAAGTATGCTCTTGAAGGTCTTCCACGTTTTTTCCATCGTGAGCAATGTCTTTCGTCGCATGAGTCCCTGGACTTTTGCTGGGATCTCGAACGACCTTGAAATTTCAGCCCATAGCGCCCATTCTCTTTGTCCGTTAGAGACTTCCGACTGGTATGGTGATGGGGATCCGTTCCCTTCTAACTATCCCACACGTGGTTTGGAATGCTGCCGCTGCTTTCTTGGGATGCAGAGGGACCCCAATGGTAGTGACCTCTGTGATGGTCATTCGGCCCTCAGGCCTTTTCGATGTTCCTCCGCCATCTCACTTACGTACCATCTTCATCGGAATGCTAGGTGCATTCAACAACGTCGATGACGGCGACAAAGACTGTGCGGATACCATCTCGCTTACTTGCTATCTATGGAAACTTTTCAGCAAAAGACAAAAGAAATTCAAAATCATATTTTCAGCAAAAGACAAAAGAAATTCAAAATCATATTTTCAGCAAAAGACAAAAGAAATTCCAAGGCTCACTAGTCAAGGCCAAATCAATTCAAAACCACCTAGCAGAAGTCACTAGTATGCCAAATCAATTCAAAACCACCTAATAGATTGACTCAATGGTATCACTATAAGATTAACAAATCAACAAATCAATACTTGATAATAAATGATATTACTACAAGATTAACAAATCAAGACTACTTCAATAAATGATATTCTGCAAGATCAACAAATAAAAATGCATCAATCAATGAAATTACTGCAAGTACTCATAGTGGAGAGATCAGAAGATTAATTGCTCTAACAGAAGTAATACAACAACATACTGTTAGTAACAAAATGATACAAGTGTAACATCCCCATTTTGGCTTGTGTTTCAAATGTAAGAAATTGAGGGTAAATTAAAACTTTTCTTACACCCTTTTACTCTTGAAACTTTTCTGAAATTCTTGTAAAGGAATTTTGGGAAATTAAAAATCAAAAGCCTCATTTATCAAGTCAACAACCTCCTTGGTCAAATCTTTTGTCAAACCCTTGGAAATAATTTTCCTGGTTCTAAGGTTGTTGGTAACACCTCTGAATTATTTCATAATTTTTGGAAATTATTTGAAATATTTTAGAGGCAAGTCAAACCTCTGTTTTAACCTTCTGGAATTTCTTGAGAAAATTCCAGTGCACAAAAACCTCTGGAAATTTTATGAAAGGTTAACCCTAAGATCAGGAACCTCCAGTTAAAATTTCATAAATTTTGGAGATGATCTGATACCTCAATTAAATCCCCAAAGTTTCAGGTTTAAAATCAAACCCTAACTGGTTTGTACTGTTCATTGGACTCGAGTCGGGCTCGGGCTCGAGTCACTTGACTCGACCGAGCCAACTAACCGCGCCCCGCGCCAGTTCAACCGTGCGCGCGCTATCAGCCGTTGGATTTCCATCGAACGGCTCTCATTCGTGTAAGCATTCGGACAACTCCGGTTGCCATCTGATTCTCAGCCGTTGGATTCTGATCCAACCGTCGCGGGACCGTATCGGTTCACTTCAGTCTTTATGAATAGCGATCGCATCGTGGCCGTTCAAATCTCATCCGGCGGCCAGCATCTAATGAGGTTGGGCTCAACCCACTAAAACGCTTTGGGCTCGAACCACTTTGTGTCACTGACCGGTGGGGCCACCCAGGTCGCTGGTCATCTTCCTCCTTCTGCGCGTGCGTGCACATGCGCCATGGCGGTGAGAGGAGGGTGCCTTGTCACCTCCTTGAGCCCTTTAAACGGCTCTCTGCGGCGCATTAAATGCCCGCCGCTGCACCGCCCTCGTAGTCGCCGAGCTTACGCCTCCCGTCGCCCGAGCGCATCAGACTTGTGGACCGAAGTCCACCCATGGGCATGTGCTTGTTACTCTGCTCGTCCCTCGGCTACTTAAGCCCCTCAAGACCTTCAAGAGCTTTCTTTACACCCCTTGAGCTCCACTTGCACTCTCTTTGCTTGCTTGAGCCCAAATCTCCGTAACCCTTTCGGCCGCCATTGTTGAGCGGGAGCTCCTCGGTGCAACCCGCGCTCCAAATGGCTTTTCTTCCCTTCTTTTGCTTCGGTTTGTGTCCTCACTTCTGGAGCAAACCCTAACTTAATTGTAGTTGCTTTGCACAGAGCAGCTCAATTTTGGGGATTTCCTCTTCGGCCGTGAGCACCCTTCTTCCTCACCGCCAGAAGAAGCTTCATTTCCTAATTCTTTGCTCGGGAAGCATATATGGGCTCTCGTGGAGTGTAGTGATGACCGGTCTCACCACCGTTGCTCAGTCGTCATCTTCACTTCTTCTCCTTGGTGTCGACGCCGTTCTTCGTCGCCGAGCCACCTCGACCACCTCCGAGCTCCACCCGTGCTCGGTACCCTTCTAGTAGCCCCTAGAAGCTTGGGCACCATTGGAATGGTTTATTGCGAGCTTTGGTCATTATGCATTTCGCCGTTTTGTCGCGCCGCTCATCGTCGGCTAGCCGCCGTTCTGGGACACCGCCGATGGTGTGGATGGTCCCGATGGGTGTGCAATGCTATTGCGGTTCCATTTTGGCACTTAGCTTCCGCCGCCGTGCCTTGGTTCGCCGGCGACAAGCCGGAGGGTGCCCTCGGTTTGTTGTCGGACGAAAACGGCAGTGCCGTAATGTCGCTCGGACACAGTAATGACGTTCATTAATGCTAATCATTGTTAATCATGGGTTAGTAATCATTAGCTGTCCTAAACCCACCTCCTCAGTCACTGACCTGTGGGCCCGCCATCCTCAAAACCCCCCCTGTGCGCGTGTGTTTAAACCCGGCATGTGACTTAACGTCACTGACCAGTGGGCCCCTATTATCAGTAGCCCTGTTCAAATCATAAACGGCCCAATCAACCTCAGCCGTTCGATATTGGATCTGTGGCCGGGATCGTGGGGGCAATTGGATCGTCCAAGACTCCTCAATCCCACCCTTCGCGCTTGATCAACGGTCCGGGTTGTGCGAGCAATTGACCGTCCGAAGGTCACAATGATCGGACCGTTGGAATCAAATCAACGATGATGCGCTGCGCGCATGTTGAGTCGGCCGTGCGCGTGGGCCGTCGGATCTTTAATCAGCGGCCCACGTTGAGCCACGCCTTTTCTTTTCGGGTAAGGGATATAAAATTCCTCGGTGAGCTTTATCTTTCTATTGAAAAATGTTGTTAAAACTTTAGAAATTCATATCTTTTTCATTATGAATCCTTTTTGGGTGATTTCAGTAGTGTTAATTTTCTTTTAGGTTAGAGATTAATCTAGAAATGTTTCCAGGCCCTGTTAAGAACCAGAAATGTTGTGAATCGAATTTTGGCCTTTTCAGCCTCTAGTAAATATTCCAAAAATGCTATAAAAACTTAGAAAATCCATAACTTGTTCTCTCAGAAGTCCAAATAGAGCGAACTAAATTTTGTTAATTTCCTTTAGGGATGAACTTTAGTGAAGAACCAGTTTGCTAGTGGTCTTTGCTACTGATATAAATGATGTCCTAGTTTTAGAACTTAGAAAAATCATAACTAATTCGTTGTAACTCCAAATGACCTGAAATTTTATATGGGTTACCACTATACCAGTAGGTAGCCACCATAAAAGTTTTAGCTTCAAAATCTTTCTAGAAAATATTTTTGCTACAGTGCTAATTATGGCCGAAAATAGGTTTTTAGAGAATATCTTTTGCACCACAAATCCAAATTAAGTTTTTCCAGTTTCTATGTCTAGGTATATTCGTATTCTACCTTGTGTGTAAATTTCATCGCATTTGGATAATTGTTGCTTGCTATTTCATTTAAGTGTTGCTCGCCTTATTGGTTGTTTTCGCTCTTTCGCTTAGGATTCGATATTTGCGGTGACCCCGAGAACGACCCTCCGCAACAATTTGAGCCACAACAAGCAGGCAAGCAGTTTGATCATTTTCCATTTGATCCCATTACTTTTAAAGTCTAATATTTTGTTTAACTTCTATGTATGCATTGCTAATTTGTTGTTAAATTGATTAGTAATCCTCTAGTTGCATAATCTGTAGGTAAGTAATCATCCTCTACTACCTGAGCCTAGGTTATTTGCTGTGATTAGAGTTCGTTGGATGAGCTCTTGTCACTTAGTAGATTTCGAATGAATATTGCTTAGCCATGCCTAGTTATCGGTAGTATTGGGCGATCATCGACTTAGTCGGTGATCTTGATCACACTAATGCTATTATTATTCCATTATGTCCAACCCTTGTGTTTTACCAATTTGCAAATCAAAAACTGAAAACAAAAATTATATCTTGACTTGGGCACAATGGTATGTTGGTGTGATCTTGGGCGTGATTGAATGGTGCCTAAGTCCCCAAGGACCGAGTTACTTGTGTCACTAAGCCAAGCGCTTATTGCGTGCTAACCACACGAGGGGGATATGGAACCTCTCTTGACTAAGTACTTTGGGAGGTGTTAATTATGAGCTGGTCGGTGGGTGTGTTCTTGTGTGTGTATTTTGGAGGGGAGCATTAGCAGACCAGTTAGGCTGTCTAATGTGTCCTTCTCCCGTGGGTTGCGGCTCTTAATTAGCATCGTCCATTGGAAAGCGTCTTGTTAGACTTAGCCATGCATACCAAAGGAAGTGTGCTAACCGTGGTGGTGGAAAGGCGGTCTATCGTGTGGGTACATTGGTACACCCCGCAGGTTAAAACTATTCGAATAGCCTCGTCCTAGGTTATGGACATGCTTGGTAAGGTCGCAAAGAACTAGACTACAACCTTTTAAAAACTTAAACTTGACATGGGTGGTATGAAGGGTACTTCATGCTATTGTTGTGGTGGCTATGGGTTAGTCACTTCTAGGTTGGTGTTGTTCTCTATCTAATGTTATTATTGCCTCTCTTTATTTGAACAATAAAAGTTAATTGCAAACTTGCTTTGAATCTATTACCTTATTGCAAATGAAAACTTGCTTTATGTTGAAAATAAGTCCGAGCCTCATCCACTTAAATAAAGCTTGCATGTAGTTAATTATAGTTCTGTTATCTCACACGTCAGTCTTGCGAGTACAAAAACAAGTTTTGTACTCATCCGCTTGCTTAATATTAATTGTTGCAGAGGAAGAAGGTGAGCCCCAAGGGCCTCACTTTTGTGAGTTGTGTTCTTGTGTTGTTTGGGACGATTAGCTTGGCGGTCCGGTTGGTTGCCTTGTGGGTAAAGGCACGCCGATTGGCTTTTGTTTATCGCCATCTTATGGCCATTTTGCTTCATTGTTTAATTTAGTTGCTTATGTGTCATTTGGCGGTTGGCCTCTCTTTGTAATAACTCTCTTTTTATTATGTATGTCTTTAAGTTATTGTTGTGCTTCGGTTCTATGTGTATGAATGGAATTGATGCACGATTTTGTAACGAGTGTGTATACTGCACTCAGGAAGTATACATATCTCGAGGCTTGGTTTATTTGATTTGTACTGTTAGGACCAAGTGGATGGTTAAACAGTACAAGCCGAATAAACCGGGGTCCTCACAACAAGATAATGACATCAATTAGCTCAAAACCTAGCTTATGACTCTAAATTGTCACACTAATCTCACTATAACCAACAATCCTCACTAAGCAATATAAATCCTACAATGTATTATGTAAAGTCACCGAATACAAGTGCTAATATAAATCTGTAATACCCCGTTTTCGTTTAGAAAGAATTCTGTTCGAATTCGAATTTTAAAAGAGCAAATTTTGGTGTTTCGTCTGTTCTTCTGGTTTTGGGCCTGGGCCTTTGGCCAGCAGGCCCAAGAGGGGGCCTTGTGGGCCAAGGGGGGCAACCATGAAGCCCAAGGGAGGGGGAAAACGTGGGGCCCATGGCCCATAAGTGGCCGGCCAATAGAGGGGGCAAACCCTAGCACTTCCCCCACATCTCCCACTCCCTCCACCTTGTGGCCGCCGCCCCCATCCTCTCCCCTCTCCTCTCCACCTTGCGCCTCCCCCCTGCTGGTTGCAGCCCCATCTCCACCTCCATTTCTGCCGCCCCAAGTCCCTGGTGTTGCACCTCCATCACCCGGAGCCACCCCTTGGTGCCGATCTCCCCGTTGCCGATCTCTCGCGAAGGACGGAGTGGATCTTCGCAAGGTTGCTGATCAAGAAGGCGGGGATCATCTTCAAGGATCAACCATGGTCTTCCTGGGTTCTCCAAGGGTAACTTTTATCGGTTGTTGTTGTGTGATTAGTCGTAGAAGTGAAACCGATTAGTTTTGGTTGGATCGAAGTCTGCCTGCTACAGATTCAATTCTGTCCAGATTCTTGCGCTGTCTGTTTCATGTATTTAGAGGACGAATTAGGAGTTTTGATTTCCTAGAGTTATGTAGGTATTGTTCTTAGCTTTCAATGGCCGCCAAGAACACCCAAATCCGATTAACAGTTAAAAAATTATGAATTGTTTAGTGCCGCTGTCTGGTTAATCTGTCAACATCCTGACAGTCTGTAGAAAACTGAGTTAATCTATTAGTTAAAGACGAAATCAGAGGATCTCAATATAACGAAAATTGTAGGTAATTTCCATACCTTTTGAGAGAGATAAAGAACGCAAGATTTGGACTTTCGTAGCAAAAGTTATGGTAGTTTTAGTGTACTGTCCAGAGAACCCGACGTGAATTTTGTTGTCTTTTAACTTGGTTTGGTAGGGGTTTCAGATGGCCGAATTAGAAGGGCCCCTCAACTAGGTTTAGTTGGGGAATTTAGTTACCTTTCCAGAAAGTCTGAGAACACCTCGTTTGGACTCCTGAGCAGAACGTTATGTATTTTAGAAGTTGACTGTCCGCGGTGAACGCCAAATCGATTGCTAGAAGCTGGAACATTGGAAACACTTGGGAGTTTAGCGAGTTCTTTTGTGTTGTTGTTTATGCTTTTGGTCCAGTATGTTGGTCTTATATTGGGTTATCTTTATGTTCGGTGGGAGCGTGATCCGAGGGCGCGCCTCTTCGCGTCCTTTGTTCTCGCACGGTTGAGGCAAGTATTCGGGTTATAGCATATTTATGTTTGTATGCTGAGATTGTGTTGTGTCTTGCTCGTAATAGCCGTGCATGGATGTTAATGTGATGAGTTTACCTCTATCTTGATGAATGCAAGTACTCTGGTTGATAGAATAATTATGAATATTTGATATAGGGTGCTAGTACTTTGATGCGAATTAACTATGCATGGTTGATAGAGTGATACGTATGATTAAGGATGGTGAATACATATGTATGATGATTTAAAGTTTTTTCATGTGCATCATGCTATCATATTGGAGGATTGGTCACGTGGTGACTATGCATATTTGAGGTCCCCGTCATGCAGATGATGGGCTTGAGGTCCCCACATTCGTGGAATGTGGGCAGTGAGTAAAGAGGTCCCCATCATTAAGATGATGGGCAAAGGTCCCTATACATGTGGTGTATAGGCTCTTGGTCCCCGTGCGGAGGGCATGAGCAAGGGTATACATCGACGGATGTATACCCGCATTACCAGTAAAATGCGAAAGAGATAAAGTTCAAAGGTGCATTGCATTGATCGCATTCCATAAGTATGAAAGCTATGATTAGTGTAATGTTATTGTGGATTATTGATGCTATGAATGCAAACTTGTTTTAGCCTTGTTGATACTTGCTGAGTCTTTGGGCTCACTCTTGCTTTGAAATGTTTTAGGTACAACTGGCAAGAACGACATGCATAGGAGGGAGTAGATGTTTGGATGCACTCACTACCACTCATCCTTAAGGCGACTACTACTTAGTTTTATTCCAATAATAAGTAAACTGCTTGAGAATCACTTATGGATGGTTCTGAGTTTCAGATTAATTGTAATGATGAGAATAGTATGTTTTGTTTTTGTTATTTAGTTTATCTTGCATGCTTGAATGAACTTGAATATGGAGTTCATTGTTAACTGCTATGATTAGTTGTTGGAAACTCGGTATAGTTAACTATACAAAGGAGGTTCTACCTAAAATGTTGTAATTGGTCTTAGTTTAATTTAGTTTAGTTTAATTTTAGTAGCATTCCAGGCTCAATGTTAAGCTGGGGTGTTACAGTTGGTATCAGAGCGGGCTGTAGGTCCGTGGTGAATGGATTAACAACCTAGGTAACCTAAATTGCTAAAATATTGTAATGGTTAATGAACTTAAAAACTTGACACACTGGTGCACAGTAGGATGGGAATGGGTCAAGCATTGCATTTACGTTTCCGTTATGTCGCATTGACCATGGCTGTTATGAAATGATTACGAATGCTTATGACTTGATTATTATGATAGCTTTATAACTATAGTTGTTTTTGAGTGGTTGAGGTCATGGTTGTGGCCATGGGCTTTACCAGGTTACACCATCATTCGTGGTATAGGAATAGCAAAGTGTCCACACCGGAGATCGTAGTACAGGCGTTGATAGCGAGTATATTTAGAAGAGTTGTTCTCTCCATTGAAATTTGATTTGGTCAACTCTTATCTTGCGGTGATTGATGAGTTTTTCCTTGGGCTTTTAGTTCATCCGGTTGATGGGTTGCTTTGAATTATGTTTCTATTGGCTTAATTTGTCACGTAAAGAAATCGTTGTTTTCCCAACCGATGATTTATTCCTGCGGATGATGAACTTGGTTAAGATTGACTTTCGTAATGGAGTTTGTCTTTCTTATTGGAAAAAAAAAGAAAAACTTGACCCACTTATTCGTGTGATGTTTTTGGTTAATGAAAGCTTTCTTTTGCAACTCCTTTAGTACGTGGGGGCTTTGACTCAATGTATCTCTCTTGGGTATTTTGAGTGTTGAAGATTAATGGATTTCTTTTATGAAATAAGATGTTAAACCTTTTAGTGCTGTGTGCCTTGGTTAAATGAGAGGTTATAACCAAAGCAATTAATGGATATGATATGGGTTATCATGTTAGATTTGCAGTGTGTGCATGATCGATCCTAACGAAGATCCTTGAAAGGAAAGTGATTAATTTGAAAGTGTCTTGTAGTAGTTCTTGATGAACTATGATTAAAGGTATGGCTATACCTAATTGAAGTTAAAGGAGTTATTAAGAAGTGTGAAAATTTGACGAACTGGTTTGACCACTAAAAATTGTTTAGTCTGCTAATCTTGTTGGATTATTTGGTTTTAATGGATGAAATTAACGGGGGTATAAAGGGAAAGTTGAGGAGAAGCTGGATTATTGCTTTAGTGGATATTAAACTGGGAATTATCCTTTCTATAGATACATGATGATCATATATAGTTAGTGGGTCTACATGTTTCTTACCATGATTAAATGTTGGATTTGCCTACAAAAGATTGAAGGGATAGCAACAAGTGGATGTAGAATATTATGGGAAGAGTTCTGGATAGCACTTCTATAAAGAACGATGTGATGAATTTGGTTGTAGTGTTGCTGAGACTCTAGAATGATGTAAGATTTCGATTCTCGAAGTTTTATTGTGATTTGGTACCAAATTATGAATGTGAGGTAGAACGATTGAATATGTTGTGGTAATTGTTCAGGTGATTTGACAAGGGAAGTAGGTAGCATATAGATTTCTTGATGAAGCTAATTGGTAGCAACAAGGGTTGGAGTGCAACCGTTGTTGGTTAACGTGTGGTGTTGAGCATCAATAAAAGTTGAACTCATGTGAGTTAATATATGGCTTACGCTGATATGGTTATGAAATAGTTGGGTGAACAATGTTTACATGATGGTAGAACTATCAGATAAAATTAAGTATTTGATGAAAGGGTGTTGGAATAACCTTTTAATTCGTACAGTAGTTTTCCTCTAAAACAAAGTGATTGATGTAGTGAGAATATAAGACTTTGGTATACATTCAATTAAGGATGAGATGATAAAAGGGGTCTGTAACATTGTGGTAAGCCTTCGGGGGCTTAATAAAAGGAAGAGTTGACGATAACGAGTCTTGTTAAGAGTAGAACATTCTTGATGTTAGAAAGTTATCCACAAGAGATTCTGACTCGTCATAGTGGTGATGATTCTTCTAGAGAAAAAGTAAGTTAATTGCCTTTCGTAATACCAGTCAAATGAAATGTTTGGAGTTTTGTATTCGTGGACTTTTGGGAGTTCATGATTTAGGTAGTAGATGGAATTAATTGAGCAATGTGACGTATGGAAAGGTTCTGATTGGTTCCTAGGTGGTTATTGTGATTTGGTTTTAAAGGGCATTTCTGATTTGCGTTGGCAAGTAATGTTGTAATAAAAAAAATTGCTTTATTTGTTAACGGAAATTGTGTACCATAAGTATTGAAGGTTGAAAGTTCCTTCTTGTGGGACATGTGCCCACGTCAGCATACTTGTATTTTGTTTTCCGAGATCATTATTATTCAACTATTTCCCTTGGTCTCTTGCTCACTCCGAGGAGCAACGTTGTTCTTGTGCGTTGAGACTAGTATTTGTTTGTTTCTTTCTTTTGAGAAAAGAATTAACTAACTTGTGTTGCCAGAGTCTTATAAAATGTAATATGGTGGATAAGTATATGATAGTGGTGAGATTTTGGGAACCAAGCTATTTGAAGAGCAGTAGAAAGTGAGTTGGTTTTGATCAATAACCTTTGTCCATGTTGGGATATTGGGATTATCGAAAGTATGGATGCTGGGTAAATTTATTAGAGTATCACAATTGGATACTTAGTAAGATTATGTAGAAGAGTTATGATGGTGAAGTTTGATGAGAGTAGTGGTGCGGAGAAACTTAAGTGTCGTGCTAATTGATGGGATAGTAGGTAGGGTTAAGATGACGGCAGGTAGGCCCTGGCTTTAGTGAGTAACCTTCTGGGAGATAGAATTCTTCTAAAAGATATTTTGGTCGAGAAAATATTTACATGTGGATGATAGTGATTGAGTATGTTAGGAGTGTGGGAATGTTAGTGAATAAATCTGAGGATTTCTCGATATTATATACGAGAAGTTTGCTGTAGGAGTCTTGGAGGTTGAATTTAGGCTTTGTATTTTTATGTTAGAACCTTGGTTGCCAATAATTACATGAAAAAGTAGTAGAATAAGAGTGGATTCCGAATAGTGGGATGATCATGGATATTATCCTTTGGGTGTAGTAAATGAGAGTGTATGATGTGAATTTCAAATTGTTTACCCCTAACGGATTGAGGGATGTGAGGGTGGGTGAAACCTATATTGAGTTGTGTTGGAAAATATTTTGTCAAAGTAATTCATTTGGTAGAGAAGTTGGCTAGAGTGTGATATTGTGGATTGGAAGAGTCTCCCTGTATAAGTGTGGATTTGGTGTTCGGTTGAACATTGCTTTGAGGTTGCCAATTTAAGATAAACGAGTTAATATGTTACGCGATGATTTGGGATCCTATGGTTTAAGAGAAAGTTAAATTCTTAAAATAAAGATTGTGAAAAAAAAGTGTGATCTTGGATAGTGAGATATTCTCTTAGTTCTTATTTGAACTATGTGTTTATGACTGATGTCAATTACAATTTGAGTTGGTTCTTGTCAGTAAGTGTGGATCCTTCCGGTTAAGAAAAAAAGAAAGGGAACGGTTAATCTGGTTATTCGAGTGTTTCGCTTTTGTCTTGTGTGGCATTTATTTCTAAACTGCCTACTTGAAAAGTGGAAAAGTTTTCATGTTAAACCCAATGATTTTGGTTTGTCTCTTCTAAGGGAAGATGGTATGAGTAGGATGCACTATGACTCCTTTGATTTCAGTTGAGTTTTTCGGATAAGTGAGTTGGTAGACGAGTTCTTTGTGCGACACTTGTTAAATGAGATGCTGCTTGCATAGGTAAAGTGATCGACTGAGAGTTGGAGCAAAAGTTTCATGTTCTTTTTTTTGTGTGCAGATGGTGTACTTCGGTACCAAAAAGAAAGTTTAACCAAAGGTGTTGGATAGGTTCCTTATAGTTGTGGGGATTTGTAGGATTGCGTATCGTTAGGACCGCCTCGAGTACATGCGTGGAGTACGCAATGTCTTATATATTCCGATCTCGAGATAGTACATGAGAGGTCCGAGCTTGATTTTTTTGTTAGAGCGGTTGACCAACAAGTAAGACCTTACCTTCGAGTCCTGTGTGTTGAGTGTATTAGTAAAGATCGAGACCAGTGTTGAGGTGAAAGATGTGGGTATCCGTCAAGGTGATGTGATCCCATAAGTCCGAGAGGGAAGCGACTTGTGAAATTGGAGCCTCGCATGCGCGAGCATTATCTGGAATTGTTCACAACAGGTAAGTGGTGACGTTAGCAAGATAAGCAAGATTAGAATTCGGGGTCGAATTCCATTGAAGGGGGGTAGTATGTAATACCCCGTTTTCGTCTAGAAAGAATTCTGTTCGAATTCGAATTTTAAAAGAGCAAATTTTGGCGTTTCGTCGGTTCTTCTGGTTTTGGGCCTGGGCCTTTGGCCAGCACGCCCAAGAGGGGCCCTTGTGGGCCAAGAGGGGCAACCATGAAGCCCAAGGGAGGGGGAAAACGTGGGGCCCATGGCCCATAAGTGGCCGGCCAATAGAGGGGGCAAACCCTAGCACTTCCCCCACATCTCCCACTCCCTCCACCTTGTGGCCGCCGCCCCCATCCTCTCCCCTCTCCTCTCCACCTTGCGCCTCCCCCCTGCTGGTTGCAGCCCCATCTCCACCTCCATTGCTTCCGCCCCAAGTCCCTGGTGTTGCACCTCCATCACCCGGAGCCACCCCTTGGTGCCGATCTCCCCGTTGCCGATCTCTCGCGAAGGACGGAGTGGATCTTCGCAAGGTTGCTGATCAAGAAGGCGGGGATCATCTTCAAGGATCAACCATGGTCTTCCTGGGTTCTCAAAGGGTAACTTTTATCGGTTGTTGTTGTGTGATTAGTCGTAGAAGTGAAACCGATTAGTTTTGGTTGGATCGAAGTCTGCCTGCTACAGATTCAATTCTGTCCAGATTCTTGCGCTGTCTGTTTCGTGTATTTAGAGGACGAATTAGGAGTTTGGATCTCCTATAGTTATGTAGGTCTTGTTCTTAGCTTTCAATGGCCTCCAAGAACACCCAAATCCGATTAACGGTTAAAAAGTTATGAATTGTTTAGTGCCGCTGTCTGGTTAATCTGTCAACATCCTGACAGTCTGTAGAAAACTGAGTTAATCTATTAGTTAAAGACGAAATCAGAGGATCTCAATATAACTAAAATTGTAGGTAATTTCCATACCTTTTGAGAGAGATAAAGAACGCAAGATTTGGACTTTCGTAGCAAAAGTTATGGTAGTTTTAGTGTACTGTCCAGAGAACCCGACGTGAATTTTGTTGTCTTTTAACTTGGTTTGGTAGGGGTTTCAGATGGCCGAATTAGAAGGGCCCCTCAACTAGGTTTAGTTGGGGAATTTAGTTACCTTTCCGGAAAGTCTGAGAACACCTCGTTTGGACTCCTGAGCAGAAAGTTATGTATTTTAAAAGTTGACTGTCCGCGGTGAACGCCAAATCGATTGCTAGAAACTGGAACATTGGAAACACTTGGGAGTTTAGCGAGTTCTTTTGTGTTGTTGTTTATGCTTTTGGTCCAGTATGTTGGTCTTAGATTGGGTTATCTTTATGTTCAGGTGGGAGCGTGATCCCAGGGGCAGCGCCCTCTTCGCGTCCACTGTTCTCGCACGGTTGAGGCAAGTATTCGGGTTATAGCATATTTATGTTTGTATGCTGAGATTGTGTTGTGTCTTGCTCGTAATAGTCGTGCATGGATGTTAATGTGATCAGGTTACCTCTATCTTGATTAATGCAAGTACTCTGGTTGATAGAATAATTATGAATATTTGATATAGGGTGCTAGTACTTTGATGCGAATTAACTATGCATGGTTGATAGGGTGATACGTATGATTAAGGATGGTGAATACATATGTATGATGATTTAAAGTTTGTTCATGTGCATCATGCTATCATATTGGAGGATTGGTCACGTGGTGACTATGCATATTTGAGGTCCCCGTCATGCAGATGATGGGCTTGAGGTCCCCACATTCGTGGAATGTGGGCAGTGAGTAAAGAGGTCCCCATCATTAAGATGATGGGCAAAGACCCCTATACATGTGGTGTATAGGCTCTTGGTCCCTGTGCCAGAGGGCACAGGCAAGGGTATACATCGACGGATGTATACCCCGCATTACCGGTAAAATACGAAAAGAGATAAAGTTCAAAAGGTGCATTGCATTGATCGCATTCCATAAGTATGAAAGCTATGATTAGTGTAATGTTATTGTGGATTATTGATGCTATGAATGCGAACTTGTTTTAGCCTTGTTGATACTTGCTGAGTCTTTGGGCTCACTCTTGCTTTGATATGTTTTAGGTACAACTGGCAAGAACGACATGCATGGGAGGGAGTAGATGTTTGGATGCACTCACTACCACTCATCCTTAAGGCGACTACTACTTAGTTTTATTCCAATAATAAGTAAACTGCTTGAGAATCACTTATGGATGGTTCTGAGTTTCAGATTAATTGTAATGATGAGAATAGTATGTTTTGTTTATGTTATTTAGTTTATCTTGCATGCTTGAATGAACGTGAATATGGAGTTCATTGTTAACTGCTATGATTAGTTGTTGGAACCTCGGTATAGTTAACTATACAAAGGAGGTTCTGCCTAAAATGTTGTAATTGGTCTTAGTTTAATTTAGTTTAGTTTAATTTTAGTAGCATTCTAGGCTCAATGTTAAGCTGGGGTGTTACAAAATCAAAGAGAGATATAAACTAAAATTTCACTAGTATGGAACACTAAGCACAATTCATATTTAAAGTTGAAGAATGCTCACTGAACTGATGGCACTTAAAGCCACCAAGAAGTCAAGTCAAGACAAGTTACAGTGGAGATAGTAGTTATTACCTTCACAGTGGAGAGAGCAGGGGGATGACGACGCAGCGGAGGAGACACCGGCACGGGGAGGAGGAGGACACATGGATGGAGGCCGACAAAGGGAGGACGCCGGTGCGGGGAGGAGGATGGCGCGGGGATGACAACAGTGTAGGGGCTAGCGGGAGGCGACAACGGGGACTACGGGATGCACTGCCGTGACAAGGGATTTGGGTGGGAAGTAAGGGCGCTGGGGAGGGGGATGTGCAAGTGAGAAGTAAGGGCGCAAACCCTAATGGAGCCCTATTAATAAAGGGATATCATATACAATTTTATTAAACAACCATATGTGCTATTCTATATCATAGACGATCATATTACATAACTATCTGTGATAAGTATCACATACGGTTTCATAATATAATCATTTGTGATATGTGACCATATCACAAACGGTTCCATCTTAAAAATAGTCTATGATATGCGACCATATCTCAGGCGGTTGTATTTTAAAACCGTTTGTGATATATATCACAGACGGTTTGTTCCACTAAACTGCCTGTGATAGTTCCTTCTATAGTTAAAAAATATTCTATTTTCGGCTAGCTTCAAGAAATGCTAGCCACGCATTCTGAAAACTAGAAAGAAGATACAATCACAGATGGAATAATTTTTTAATTGCTAAATCAATTACAATGGAATAATTTCTTAATCACATGCTGAGTTTCTTAATTACAATGGAACTATTTCCTTTTAAAAAATAGCCCTTCACGATGAGTTTCCTCACTGGGTTCTTCCTCGAGCCTGATGCTGTCTCTAAAAAGAAGCAACTCATCAAATTGATTGTAATCTTCCTCATCCACGACATTCTCAACTCCGATAATCCTTCTTTTTCCATGAAGAACTACGTGGCGGTTCTTATTTGTCGGGTCCGTTACATAAAAAACTTGAACAACTTGCTTAGCGAGTATGGATAGTTCATCCTTGTATCTGACATGTTCAGGGTCCACAGTAGTGACACCATACTTATCGACCTTCACACCCTATGGAAGTTTGACCCAATGGCACAGAAATAGGGGATCTTGAAAAATACATAGTCGAGCTCCAAAATCTTCTCTATGAACCTATAGTAGGAGCTCAACCCACATGGCCCAGCGGTATTTAACTGCTCATGAAACACATCTATACTAGGGATGTCAATCGGGCGCAGCGGGCACGAGTAATGCTCACCCATACCCATGCCCGTGACCCCGATTTTCCCCACGGGCATGCCTGCGAAGGACAATGGGCGAAGAACCTTGCCCATACCTGTCGCCCGCGGGTACCCGTCGATCGCAGGCATGCCCATTTACCCGTGAACAATGCATCACATATAGCGCACCATATCATGAGTTCAAGACAACAAATAACATGAACTTCGTAATAGCAGAAAGTGTCAGCCTTCTTCCATCTCCCTCAAAATCATGGTAGTCGGCACACATTAAAATTTATCATAGCACAGGGATTTGAAAACCAATACTTGATGATAGGGAACATGAGAACAAACCTATGTTTGTGGCTTTTTCTCGTGACTAATAAATTGCAGGAAGTTGAGAACTATGCCAAAGAGGAGAATGAACTGAACGAACCATCGAACTCATTGGTTGAGAAGGAAGATGAGGAGATGGATGCATCTACATCATCTGAGGAGAGCCAAAAAGGTAAAGATCTTGGTGCTTTCATCACTCAAGGTGAGTATGCTTGTGAAGAACTACAATTGTCCATTGTTCATGAGATTTTAGAGCAAAATTAGTGGAAAACAATTCGATATGCACATATTTCAAGTAGAGAATACATATCGCATTGATTTAAGTGCACCATGTGATAAAATTGTTGATTTACTCTTGACTTGAGTGCACCATGTGATGAAATAATTGAATTGCCTGTTGTTTTGAGTGATTCATGTGATGAGTTAATCGCATATAATGATCATATGTAATTGGTTAGATGTAACATCCCCATTTTCAACTTGTGTTCCAAATGTAAGAAAATGAGTAGAAATTAAAACTTTTTCTTACATCTTGTAATTCCAGTATGTTGGGAAATTCTTGTAATAAGAATTATGGAAATACAAGCCTTTCCAAAAGTCCTCTTGTCAAATCTTGTGATCATGCTCTGGAACTATTTTTCCTAAGTGCTAGGGTGGATATGTGACCCCTCTGAAAAATTGCACAATTTTTAGAAATTGTTAGAATATTTTTAAGGGTCAGTCAAACCCTAGCTCAGCACATTGTATACTTTTTGGAGGAAAATGTACAGTACAAAAACCTCTGGAAATTTTATACAAGGTCCATCTCAAGGTTAGCAAGCTACTGTCAAAATTTCATAAAATTTGGAGTTAGTTTGCTACCTCAAATAAATCCCCAAGTCTCAGCTGTTATTTTCAAACTCAGATTGGTTTCACTGTTCCTCGGGTGCACCAGAGTCTGGCTCGTGCCAACTGGCTCGGTCAAACCACCTAAAGGCATCACCGCGCAGTGCAACCTCTTGACCCGCACCCTTAGATCTCAATCCAACCCGCACGACCTCCTCATGTTCTTTTGCAAAGACAACCCTCAAGGACCTCCCCTAGGACCTCCTTTGCACCTTTTGCAAAGACCACCCTGGGGCGTCCTCCTCAGACCTCCTCGACCACCCCTAGCACTTGGGTGATCGTGGGCCGCCCATCTTCAGATCTGTGGCTCAGACCTCCCCTAAGTGCTAGGACCTCTAATCCTTATTTAGAATCTGAGCCCTTAGATTCTCATCCAACCGTTCAGACCTCCCTAGTGGGAGCTCGGGCTGATTCCAACCGTTACACTTGTTGACCAGTCCTCCCTGGTTCTCTCACTGACTGGTGGGGCCTGGTCATTATCAATTTTTGTGCATGGCAGTAGAGAGCAGTGCCTTGTCAACTCTAGGGCTGACAAACGGCTATGTGCTGCCAACATTAATTGCGTGGCAGCCCCTTTTGCTCAAAAGTCTCTTTGACACCTACTCCCATCATTTCGAGTGTCCTAGCTTGTTGAAACTGTGGATACTGCCCTTGTTCTTCCTCTCCAGCTATATATTGAGCCCGAGCTTCTCCCTTAGGCTTCTTTGGATCCATTCTTGTACCTCTAGTTTCTTTCTCTACTCTTGTGCTCAAAACACCCGAAAGCCTCTGCCACCATTGCTGGACCTTGGAGCTCCCAGGCGACCTCCGAGCTCCAGTGGTTCAATATTGCAATATTGGCTGTCCTTTTGTTCTCTTGGTCACCTCAAGCCCCTAACTTGTTTTGTTTAACCTTCACAGAGGTTGTGATTTGGGGATTGCTTGTGTGGCAGGAGTGTCGTCTTCCTCATCTCCGTGAGCACCATGTCACCGGAGTTCTTGCGACCATCCCTGGACCTCCTTCATTCCCGTGTTAGTACTTTAGTGTTGGAAACCGGTCGTTTTGAACCTCGGTAGCTTTTCGTTTCTTTGTATTTTTGTCCCTTTCGGTCATCTCAGGCTAGTCGCGGAGGATGCGCTCCACCCTAGCTTGGTACCTTTAGGTTCTTCTCACTATTTGGAACCCAGTAGAGCCTTTGGTTCTCGCGGTGAGGCCCCCATCGCCGCGGTGAGCTAAAACCGAACTCATGTTTTTGTCGTGCCGCATTTCGGACAAGTCTTTGTAGCCTTATGATTAGCATTTAAGTTGTCCTAGGGCCCAATCATTAGAGTTTAATGTTGTTCTTGTCGGCAAGCCATGGGTGTCATTAAGTCCTTGGACCTCCCCGTGGTGATCTTAGCCGTTCATGAGCTCTTCAATTGATCTTGACCGTTAGATCTCCTTGTATAAGTCTCTAGCTGCCAGGACCTCCCCGCTGAAATCCTGGCCGTTAAAGACATCCATAGATTAAATCCCAGCCGTTAGGATCACCCACCACCTTAGGGTCCTCTTTGCAAAAGACCTCCTTGAGGTCCTCTGTGCGAAAAGACCACCCCTGGTCGTGTTATCAAAACCACCCTCTCGGACCACCCCTGTAACACCCTAGCCCGCCATAAGCCTAGAATGCCACTGAACTAACATTAAATAACACTAACCAAGGCAATTGCTAATAAATTTCGGCGGAACCTCCCTTGTAAAAACAGTTACAAAGGGGATTCCAATAGACATGTAAATCATAAATAAGTAAATCATCAACTCTAATCCACAATAAATAATCAAATCATGCTAAGTGACTAACAAAACTAGAGAAGTATAAAGTTCCACTACTCATAATTATTACACTTAATCCATTGCATGAAACATAACATAATAACCTTTGAGCAATTCGCCCAACACTAAGAAACATGGTGCAAGTTTAATTCATCTTTATTTGGTTCATGATGTGTGTGTGTGTGTGACTATCACTCTATTTCCCCCATGCATGTTGTTCTTGGATCGGGTACCTAAAACAACATTAAAAGCAAGAGTGAGTCCACAGACTCAGCAAATCTGAATAAAAGCTATAACATCAGCATCCATACATATAGGAGATCAACATAATACATCTCACATGCAAATGCAATGCTCAAGGATCCTTTCTCTTTATCTTTCTTTGTGCATTACACTGGTAATGCAAAGTATGCAACCGTCGCCGCATACCCATGCACGTCTTGGCGCGCACGCACGAGGACCAATTGCCCAATACTCCGCAAGTATTGGGGACCTCAAGCCCACACTCCACGAGTGTGGGGATCTCAGGCCCGTCACCTTCATGGACGGGGATCTCAAGGAAAACATACTTGGTCACCACGTGACCAAGCCTCAACATGATCTCAATATGCACATGCTCATCATTTAATCATCATCAAATTACCACAAGACGATAGCATCATACGACAATAGACCATAAACATATTTGAAGCATCCACAAATATTAAACCAACAACATGCCAACAATCTCATTATGCTATCACATATCGAAAAGCACTCAAACATGACCAATCAATCACAACCACGAATCAAACAATGCACTTGCCTTAACCGCATGAGAATGGAGGACGTGAAGACGGTGCTGCCTCTGGAACCAAACCCCCACCTAATACATTAAGAACATAAACTAAGACCACAGTAACGAAAAACATGAATTATATAAGCGAACTCATCAAATAGTAGATTGCAACGCGATCCCAACCCCACATTCTAAGTGCTGAACTGCCCTCTGTGAACAGTCAAGTTCTAAAATTCATAACTTTCACTACAGGGGTCCAAATAAGGTGTTCTTGGACTTCATTGAAAGGTTATCAAATTTTCCAACTAAACCTAGTTGGTGAGCTCCCCTGATTCGGCCATCTAATATCACTTTTAAGCCGATTAACAAAACATCGATTTCACGTCAGACTTTCTGGACAGAGCACTAAAACTATCATAACTTTCAGCTCGTTTATCCAAATTTCGCGTTCTTATGATTCCCTGAAAGATACGATAATTATCTACAACTTTCATTATAATGATATCCTCTAATTCTCTCTTTAACTAATCGTAAAGGTTAGATTACTAAAACCTGTCCAAAAACTGACAGAGTTGCAGAACAGCCGCACCAATAAATTCATAACTTTCGCTACAGAGTTCGACAAATTATGTTCTAGCACTTCATTAAAAGCTATTGACGTCCTCTACAACTTCTTAGGAGATGTCGGAGACTGAATCCGCACTTAACTATATCAAAACGTCCCTCTAACACGATCTGCCCTTAGGCGACAGAACTACCGACATTGATTAACTATCCAAAAACGCATCGGATCAAAGGAGAATTGAGGTTACCCTTGAAGAATCGTAGGGAGATGACGAACCACCCCTACGAAGGAGATCCTCTCCCTCTTACCCTTCCTCTTCTTCTTGTTCTTGTTCTTCTTCTTCTTTTTGGTCGGCAGCACCAGAAGGAGACGGCGCAAGGAGACGGGGGTGGTACTGTTCATGGGGAGTACTGTAGCAGTGGCGGCTACTATAGCACATCATGCTACAGTACCACCCTAGGGTTTCCCCCTCTTTTTAATGGTGGCCGGCCCCTCCTGGGCCTCCTGGGCCAAAGTCTGAGGCCCAGGTTGTCGAATAATTGCACAAACCCCCTCTAATCCTCTGTTAATTCTATTTTTTTCTAGTTGGTTCTTCTCTCTAATACTTTATTTTCACTTAAATAGACTTCGGGTATTACATTCTACCCCCCTTAAACAGAATTCGACCCCGAATTCTTCTCACTGATCCACTTGAATGAGCACCGAAATTGAACTTAACAAGTGTTAACACATACACGGCGTGAACGACTTTGCATAAGGCTCGTGCATACGAGACCTCTAGCTTCCAAGTCATTTTCCTCTCGGACATATGAGACCATCGCACCTTGATGCAATTGACGATATGCCTCATTACACTTACCGACGACGAGAACCACTTAACGGATAGGACTTGAAGATGCGACATTACTCATTTGGTTAATGATCTTATGAAACCTCACACTCCAAATACCTCAAGCATCCTCGAACACCGGTCATACAAAGCGTTATATTCCCGCTCCAGACTCGAGATAGTTCTAGCAATTTGCCATCTTCCGGTATCCCCACATCTTCCAGAACAACCAAATATACTTTAGGCTATCTATCTCTTCGGGTCCAAACCACAAAAATTGCACGTAAACATATGAAACTCTTGTTCCATCGCTCAGTCGACCTCTTCATCATAACAATTAGATCCTCATTAAGCAGGGATACGCAACAAAACTTATTTTAGTCAAGTTTGAATAATTAGATTCAACTGAAAATAGAGGTTTCATAATGTAATTCCAACTTTCCTCCAAAACACTCAAATCCAAAATCAGAGATTCTTCACAAAAACCTTCAATCCTTCCAACTCAGCAGTTTGTAATTGAGCACCACATAAGCCAAAAGAGAATTTGCTCCAATGCCCAAATCAAACGCTTTATTTTTTTTCCCGAACCGAAAAGAACCACCTTGCCAATAAAGAGACAACTCAAATTGTACATATTCTTCGTCATAAAACCCAACTCAACCAAGAACCACTAGAGCACTTCTCTACTCGAGAGAACATTCTTTTCTCAGATGTTCTTTTAAGAAACAAACCCTTTTCCGAATCATGGGTGTCTAGAACTATCACACTAACTCCTTCCTCTTAGCGACAATCCCAAAATGATCCTCAAACCAAAAACAACCATACTTATTTAGAGGGACTCTATTAATCCACAAAAGGATTCTCTAGTCCACTTCTATTCCAAAGGAATTTTCTTGATAAAAGATTGCGAACACCTCAATAAAGATTTTTCACCCACAACCCCATCATCTCACTCTGTTAAAGATAATCAACTTCGAATTCTTAGCACACACACACTCTTTTACTTTACCCAAATGTTCATCTACCTCTACACATAATATTGGGTCTCCAAGATCCTAGCATAAAATGCAAAGCCCAAAACCAACCTTCAAGTCTCCTACCATGAATCTCTGGTGTAATCGACAGAAAATCCTCAAATTCGTTTACTAAAATTTCACACCGCTCAACTATAACCTCAGTCATTAATATCAAGATTCCTCACTAATCAAGTAACCGCCCCAAGGAGATTTATTTCACCAATCTTAGACGTTCTCTAATCCACACCAATCCAATTGATGCACAACCACAATATACCCGTCGCAAAACCTTAACTAATTGACCAGATTCAAACATACTCAATCACCAACGTTAATAAATGAATATATTCTTTGACCAAGATATCCTTAGAATTAATTTAACTCCCATGGGGTTACTCATTGAGGTCGGGTCATACTTGACATTAGCTCAACGAGTTCCTCGCTATCCCATTAATTAGCATGACACTTAGGTTCCTCCACACCGCTACTCTCATTAAACTTCACCACCACAACTCTTACGCACAATCATACTAAGTATCCAATTGCGATACTCTAATAAGTTTATCAAGAGTCCATAATTTCGATAATCCCAATATTCTAACATGGACAAAGGTTCTTTGGATCATAATTCGCTATAGGTTCCACTAGTGAAACACTAATCGCTTGTATCCCAATGACAAACATTCCATAGAATTATCTCAATGAAGTTATAGGCCAAAACCAATACACCTTCTATTGTTCTTCACATAGACCTGGTTCCCAACATCTCACCACTAACAAATACTTGTCCACCATATTACATTTTATAAGACTGCAACACAAGTTAGTTATTTCTTTTCTAAAAGGAAGAAACAAACAAATACTAGTCTCAACACACAAGAACATCGTTGCTCCTCGAGTGAGCAAGAGACCAAGGAGACAATCGAATAACATTGATCTCGCAATACAAAAGATGAGACCACAAGAAGGAGTTTCAAACATCAATAAATCACAATAAAACATTACCTTAGAAACTCAAGAAACACTTAGCGGCAACGATAGAAAAGTTGCAAGTTACAATTCTTAACTCTAAACCCAAATACTCATGATACTTATTTTTAGTCAACAAATAGATCAATTTCTTTGATTACATCATTACTTGCCAACCCAAACAAGAAGTGCCTTTAAAACCAAATTACATTAATCACTTAAGAACTAAATAGAACCTTCCAATACGCCACATTGGTCAAACTAATATCATCTACGACATAAATCATGAACAACCAAAGGATCAAGAATGCCAAACTCCAAACATTTCATTTATCCGATACTACGAAAAGCAATCGACTTATTTTCCCTCTAGAAGAATCATCACCACTCCGACGCGTCACAATCTCTTGTGGACAGTCTTACCAACACCAAGAATAATTCACTCTTAATAAGATTCGTTATCCTCAACTCTTCCCTTATTAAGCCACCAAAGGCTCACCAAAATGTTACGTACCCATTTATCATCTCATCCTCAAATGAGTGCATACAAAATTCTTACACTCTCACTACAACAACCACTTTATTTTAGAGGGAACTAACTACACAATTTAAAAGGTTATTCCAAAGCCCTTCCATCAAAGACATACTATTATCCGATAGTTCTACCATCATGTAATTATTGTTCATCTATTAAATCCCATCAATTTTTCTCTCAATAAAGCTCAACACCAAACTTTAATAGACAATAATTGCACCTAACAATTACATACAATCACTAAGCATCCACCAAGGGTTACTCCAAGATTAATATCCACTAACACAATAATCTAACTCCTTTTGTACTTAACCATCCCAAACGGTTAGGTTAATCCATTGCGATCCGTTAATCCAATTTACCAAAGAAGTTTACCAAATGTATTACTCTTAATGATCAACTCAATTCATCAATGTTCCACACTTCTTGTTAACTCTACATTTACAATTAGGTATAGTTGTACTCTTAACCACGGCTCATCAAGAACTACTACAAGACACTTTCAAATTTATGAGCTTTCCTTTCAAGGATCTTAGTTATGATCGATCATGCACACACTCTGCAGACCTAACACGATAACACATATCATATCCATTAATTGCTTTAATTATAACCTCTCATTAACTAAGACAAAACATCGCTCTGAGCTTTAACATCTTCTTTCATAAAGAGAACCATTATTCGCCAACACTCAAAATACCAAAGAGAGATACATTGAGTCAAAGTCTCCATGTACTAAGGACTTGCAAAGGAAACTTTCATTATCCAATTCATCAAGTGAAATAAATGGGTCATGCTTTCCAAGAAGAAAGACGGAACTCCAATACAAATGCCGGTATTGACAACTAACCAAGTCCACGACCACAAGAATAACTCAACAATTGAAAAAACAATAATTGCTTCATGGGACAAGTTAAGCCAATAAAACATATCAATCTTTCTCAAAGAAACCCATCAAGCTGTAATGAACTCATCGACCCAAAGAAATTCATCGACCACAAGCGGACAAGAGTGACCAAATTCAAATTCAAGGAAGAGAACAACTCTTCTAAAGATACTCACTATCAACACTGTACTAAGATATACGAGGTAACCACTTCCCTATTCTCATACATGACGGTGGTGTAACCTAATAAAACCAGGGCCACAACCACGACCTCAACCTCTCAACATGGGTTATCTCCACACATAATAATTATATAATCAATTAATGAGCAATCATACTCAATTCATACCAGCAATCATCAATACGATATAACGAAACGAAAATGCAATGCTATGCCCATTCCCATTCTCTGTGCACGAGTTGTGTCAACTTTTAAGTTCATTAACCATTACAAAATTTTAGCAATTTAAGTTGCCTAAGTTGTAAATCCAATCACCACGGACCTAATGCCCGCTCTGATACCAACTGTAACACCCTAGCCCGCCATAAGCCTGGAATGCTACTGAACTAACATTAAATAACACTAACCAAGGCAATTGCTAATAAATTTCAAGGAACCTCCTTGTAAAAACAGTTACAAAGGGATTCCAATAGACATGTAAATCATAAATAAGTAAATCATCAACTCTAATCCACAATAAATAATCAAATCATGCTAAGTGACTAACAAAACTAGAGAAGTATAAAGTTCCACTACTCATAATTATTACACTTAATCCGTTGCATGAAACATAACATAATAACCTTTGAGCAATTCGCCCAACACTAAGAAACATGGTCTGAAGTTTAATTCATCTTTATTTGGTTCATGATGTGTGTGTGTGTGTGACTATCACTCTATTTCCCCATGCATGTTGTTCTTGGATCGGGTACCTAAAACAACATTAAAAGCAAGAGTGAGTCCACAGACTCAGCAAGTCTGAGAATAAAGCTATAACATCGCATCCATACATATAGGAGATCAAAATAATACATCTCACATGCAAATGCAATGCTCAAGGATCCTTTCTCTTTATCTTTCTTTGTGCATTACACGGTAATGCAAAGTATGCAACCGTCGCCGCATACCCATGCCTGTGCGCGCACGCACAGGGACCAATTGCCCAATACTCCGCAAGTATTGGGGACCTCAAGCCCACACTCCATGAGTGTGGGGATCTCGGGCCCGTCACCTTCATGACGGGGATCTCAAAGGAAAACATACTTGGTCACCACGTGACCAAGCCTCAACATGATCTCAATATGCACATGCTCATCATTTAATCATCATCAAATTACCACAAGACGATAGCATCATACGACAATAGACCATAAACATATTTGAAGCATCCACAAATATTAAACCAACAACATGCCAACAATCTCATTATGCTATCACATATCGAAAAAGCACTCAAACATGACCAATCAATCACAACCACGAATCAAACAATGCACTTGCCTTAATCGCATGAGAATGGAGGACGTGAAGGCGGTGCTGCCTCTGGAACCAAACCCCCACCTAATACATTAAGAACATAAACTAAGACCACAGTAACGAAAAACATGAATTATATAAGCGAACTCATCAAATAGTAGATTGCAACGCGATCCCAACCCCACATTCCTAAGTGCTGAACTGCCCTCTGTGAACAGTCAAGTTCTAAAATTCATAACTTTCACTACAGGGGTCCAAATAAGGTGTTCTTGGACTTCATTGAAAGTTTATCAAATTTTCCAACTAAACCTAGTTGGTGAGCTCCCCTGATTCGGCCATCTAATATCACTTTTAAGCCGATTAACAAAACATCGATTTCACGTCAGACTTTCTGGACAGAGCACTAAAACTATCATAACTTTCAGCTCGTTTATCCAAATTTCGGGTTCTTATGCTTCCCTGAAAGCTACGATAATTATCTACAACTTTCATTATACTGATATCCTCTAATTCTCTCTTTAACTAATTGTAAAGGTTAGATTACTAAAACCTGTCCAAAAACTGACAGAGTTGCAGAACAGCCGCACCAATAAATTCATAACTTTCGCTACAGAGGTCGAAAAATTATGTTCTAGCACTTCATTGAAAGCTATTGACGTCCTCTACAACTTCTTAGGAGTTGTCGGAGACTGAATCCGCTCTTAACTATATCAAAATGTCCCTCTAACACGATCTGCCCTTAGGCGACAGAACTACCGACATTGATTAACTATCCAAAAACGCATCGGATCAAAGGGGAATTGAGGTTACCCTTGAAGAATCGTAGGGAGATGACGAACCACCCCTACGAAGGAGATCCTCTCCCTCTTCCCCTTCCTCTTCTTCTTGTTCTTGTTCTTCTTCTTCTTTTTGGTCGGCAGCACCAGAAGGAGACAGCGCAAGGAGACGAGGCGGAACTGTTCATGGGAGTATTGTAGCAGATGGGCTCTGTAGCACATCATGCTACAGTACCACCCTAGGTTTCCCCTCTTTTTAATGGTGGCCGGCCCCTCCTGGGCCTCCTGGGCCAAAGTCTGAGGCCCAGGTTGTCGAATAATTGCACAAACCCCCTCTAATCCTCTGTTAATTCTATTTTTTTCTAGTTGGTTCTTCTCTCTAATACTTTATTTTCACTTAAATAGACTTCGGGTATTACAACCCCCCCGAGGTCCTCTTTGCAAAAGACCACCCCTGGTCTTTTGTAAAGAGAACCTTCAAAACTACATTTGGGGTCCTCTTTGCAAAAAGACCACCTCGGTTCCTTTTGAAGAAGCCGCAGGACCTCCCCGCCTTGGTCTAGACCGTTAGGACCTCCTCGGTGAGATCCTAGCCGTCCGGACCTCCCTCCGCTCAGATCTGGACCGTTCAGGACCTCCCCATGGAGATCTGAACCGTCCAGACCTCTCTCTGTTAAACACTTGCCTTGCAAGACCTCCCTGTGGAGATCGTGACCGCTAGGACCTCCCCTCGGGAGATCCTAACCGTCAAGACCTCTCGCTGTTAAGCTTATCGCTTCGGACCTCCTTCCGCTTAGATCTTGACCGTTAAGACCTCCCCCGTGAGATCTTAGCCGTCTAGACCTCTCCTCTGGAGTTTACCTTAGGACCTCCTCGTGGAGCTCGGGACCGCCAGATCCTGATCTAACGGCCACGACCTCCCTAGTGCGCGAGGAGCTCCTTCGCGCGTGCTGTGCCTCCAGTGGTCGGGGCCGTTGGATTCGATATCAACGGTTAGGACCTACCTTGTGCGCGCCGCGTCGGTGCGCTGTGCGCCGGTGCTCTGGAGCCGTTGGATCTCGCATCCACGGTTCCGACCTCCTCCTTTTTCGTCTGTTCAGTCAGACCACCCGAGAGCTCCTCTTTTTCAAAATATTTGAATGTTCTAGATTTCAAAGGTGCATAACTTTTTCATTTCAACTCCTTTTTGAGAAATTAAAGTTGTGTTAGCTTTGTAGTAGAATGAAATTTAAATTGAGTATGATTTTGAACTCTTTTCTGTAGAAAAAAATAGTATAAACTATGTTAACTTGTTTCAACCTAAAGTGTAGTCTAGAATTCATTGAAATTTGTAAAATGCATAACTAATTCTCTGTAAATCCTTTTTGAGTAAATCCAATTCTGTTGGCTTCCTCTAATATTAAAATTGCTGTTAAAATTAACTCTAAGCATATTACTATTTTCAGCAAGAGTTCATATGCAATTTAGTTTTGTTCATTTTTATAACTTGAAAAATCATAACTAAATCATTTTAACTCTAAATGAGATGAATCCAATTGGGTTGTTCATCTTATGAGGTGCTTGTTCTACCATAAACATTTCAGCTGCACCACCTTTCTAGAAATTTTTGCCAAATAATTTAATTATGATGAACAGTAACAGATTGCAATTTTTCGAGCTGAGCAAACTTGTTTTGATCATAACTTTTGCATTAAGAGTCCAAATCAGTTGGTTCTTGTTTCTAAATTTGTTATAAATCATGACCTTGCTTCTGTAAAATTTTCAGAGCATTTGGATCAAGTTGGTTTTAGAGTCTTTTTCGTTTTCTTTGTTCTTATCGGTTCTTTTTCGCTCTTTCGGTAGGTTCCGACGATTGTGCCATCCTTGAGAGTGATCCTCTGCAGCATAGTGAGCAACCGCAGCCAGGCAAGAAGTTTGATCATTTCCCATTTCATCCCATTACTTTTAAAGTCTAATACTTTGTTTAACTTGTATGTATGCATTGCTATTTTGTTGTTAAATTGATTAGTTAATCCTCTAGTTGCATAATCTGTAGGTAAATAATTCTCCTCTACTACCTGAGCCTAGGTTATTTGCTGTGATTAGAGTTCGTTGGATGAACTCTTATCACTTAGTAGACTATGAATAAATATTGCTTAGCGATGCCTAGTGTCGGTAGTATTGGCGATCATCGACTTAGTCGATGATCTTGATTACACTAATGTTACTATTATTCCATTATGTCCAACCTTGTGTTTTACTAATTTGCAAATCAAAACCTGAAAACAAAAATTATATCTTGACTTGGGCATAATGGTATGTTGGTGTGATCTGTTGGGTGTGATTGGAATGGTGCCTAAGTCCCCAAGGACCGAGTTACTTGTGTCACTAAGCCAAGCGCTTAAGGCGTGCTAACCACACGAGGGGGATATGGGACCTCGCTTGGCTAAGTACTTTGGAACGTGTTAATTAGGAGCTGGTTGGTGGGTGTTTTGTGTGTGGTGTTTGGAGGGGAGCATTAGCAGACCGGTTAGGCTGTCTAATGTGTCCTTCTCCCGTGGGTTGCGGCTCTTAATTAGCATCATCCATTGGAAAATGTCTTGTTAGACTTAGCCGTGCCTGCATACCAAAGGTAGTATGCTAACCGTGGCTGGTGGAAAGGCGGTCTATCGTGTGGGTACATTGGTACACCCCTGCAGGGTTAAAACTATTCGAATAGTCTCGTCCTAGGTTATGGACATTGCTTGGTAAGGTCGTGCAAGAACTAGACTACAACCTTTTAAAAAAAAACTTAAAACTTGACATGGGTGGTATGAAGGGGTACTTCATACTATTGTTGTGGTGATTATTGGGTTAGTCACTTCTAGGACGTTGTTGTCATCTATCTATTGTATAATTGTCATTCTGTTATTTGAACAATAAAAATTAATTGCAAACTTGCTTTTAATGTATTACCTTATTGCAAATAAAACTTGCTTTATGCCAAAAATAAGTCCAGAGCCTCCTCCACTTAAATAAAGCTTGCATGTAGTTAATTATAGTTATGTTATCTTACACGTCAGTCTTGCGAGTACAAAAACAATTTTTGTACTCGGATGCTATCTTAATTGTTTTGTTGCAGAGGAAGAAGGTGAGCAGAAGGGCCTCACTTTTGTGAGATATGTTGTGGCGGTGTCTGGAACGATTAGCTTGACGGTCCGGTTGGTTGCCTTGTGGGTAAAGGCACACTGATTGGCTTTTGTTTATCGCCATCTTATGGCCCTTTGCTTCCATTTGTTTACCTATTAGTTGTATGTCATTTGGCAGTCGGCCTCTTGTTTGTAATAACTCTTTATATTATGTATGTCGTTTGAACTTGTGTTGTGCTTCGGTTCTATGTGAATGAATGGGATTGATGCACCATTTTGTAGCGAGGTGTGTATACTGCATTTCTGGGAAGTATACATATCTCGAGGCTTGGTTTATTTGATTTGTAATGTTAGGACCAAGTGGATGGTTAAGCATTACAAGCCAAATAAACCGGGGTCCTCACATTAGACATAAAGAAGTTTTGACTAGAATTTCTCCTACCGATTCTTTGTGTTACATTATGTTGGATTCACCTATGAAATTGTCACATGCTATGGAGAAAGTTTCTGAAATCGTATGTACAAAATGCTTGTCGAGTGCCTACACCCCTAGGTATAAGTTTAATTTGATTGGAGATTATGGTGTAGACAATCAATTTCTTATTTATCGAATATGCATAACTTGTGATTACATTGATGAATTGAAGCTTGCTATTTTGAACAACAATTCTTATATGCCGAATCTTGTTCATTATGAGAGAAAATTAAAATTTCGTGATCATTCAATGCCCATGTGTTCATCTCTTATTGCACCATCTAATAAGGACAATCTGCATCATGATGTTGAAGTATGGAAGAATTTACACATCCATTCACCCTTGCTAGATGGATTTCCTATTGCTCGATTGAAATCTGATAATATGGATGAACTTTGTTTGATTCCAAAAGTTGTAGATTTGTCCATATGTGCTACCACTGCAAGTTTACAACCTCGGAGAGTTGAATTGCATCAATACTTCACTTATATTTGCAAAACTAGTTGCAATAGTTGCTATGTGAGAAATTTTGTTTTGCTCATTAACATATATGATTATTCTTGGGGTAATAATACAATGAGATTTTACGATCGCAGCTGTTTTATAACATTAATTGTGCAACAACAAAGAACTATTAAAACGAATGACAGATACATATACCATGCATACACCTTAGCTTCCTTGTTACCATATTTTCAGTCTATCAAAAGCTGAGGATGGCTTTGTTTTCAAGAAGGGGAGGATGATGACGACATGACCTCTATAGATATAATCAAATTTGCTATGCTTGTTGTTCAAAATACAAGAGCTCGTATACTTCACTTAAATTATCATGTGATCTTGTTTTTAGGAGTGTCTTTATATTATATGAACTATATGATGCTACCTAATGATGAAAATGTATGTTTGTGCAGCACCACGTCACTTTGTGTCCAAGCCAAGCAAGAGTTCAAGTTGGACACGTTCTGAAATCCAGTTCGTCCTTCAGAGACAGTCCTAACTTCAAACGAGCATAACTTTCACATACAGACTCTGTTTGAGGTTCACGAGTACTTGATTGAAAGCTTATCTCGTCCTCTTTCCAATGAATCTGGCCATACCTTCAAATTCCTTCTGTGCATATCACAATCATAAAAAAGGTGTTGCATCACCTGTTTGGGTCAAATTGGGTCTTATAACCTATTTGGATCGGCCACCTCCTTGGCCACCCCCCTTGGGCCATACTATTCATGGATGTACTGTTTATGTGAACAGTACACATGAATAGTACCACCCCCTTAGCTCTTTTAGCTCTTGGATATGTGTGGCTCCCTCTCCCCTATATAAGGAGGCCACACCCCTCTAGTTTTCCTCAGATTTTGTTGAGTTAAAAGTTAGCTACAATGCGACTTCGTGTATTGGCTTGTGTTGACTAGACCAACCGTAATACCGTTTTTGGAATCCCAACTTTATCAAATATTTCAATCCTATTTGCAATTTTAGATAGCTTATTATCTTGTTCTTGCGTGTTCTTCGATTGCATGCAGGAATAGACCTTCATGGTCAGGTCGATTGTGCTTCTAGCAAGGTTGATAACAATCTTGGAGTTGGTTCAGCGATTGCCGGGCATATTGGTCGTGTGTGATTGGTAGCGAATCGTGAGAGTCATCTCCACCCAAATCGAGTTATCCATCTCACCGAATATCGGAACACCCATTGTCGTATCAAGATTCTCAAACTTTTGAGCAAGGCAAGTTACATCCCTTGAGCCTATTTGAACCCAGTATTTAAAATTATTTAAATTCAGTTTTAAACTATTATTGCATGCTTATTTATATTCTAGTAATTTAAATTCTTATTTTAAATTACTAGTTAATCCCGTTACCGTTGCACAACCTATGTTGAAATTGAAGCTGGCATTCCTTTGGCACCTCAGTAGAAAAACTGGTCGATACACTAGTATGACTAGAACTTGTTGAAAACCAGTATGCTTAGACAAAGCTTAGACCGAAAGTGTTTAATTTAGGGAATTTAGCCAAAAAGTTCAACTTTGATTTGAAAGCAATTCTATGGTATTGTCTTCACCATAGAAACGCATAAAATGTTTTGACTTGTTAAACAAAATGAAAATTAGTTTGGACTTGGGCGAATTGGATGTTTGCATGGGTGCATGTTTATGCACGGGATCGATTCATTTCTATGATCGAGGCCTTTGGTTTTATTGGAAGTCGCCAAAGTCAGTTAAGGACCGGTCTTTGAGCCACATCTTGCTAAGCCCTATCGTATGACCATATGTCTTGTGTGAGCAGGATCTGGCTAAATAATTTGTAACATTTTACCGTGGTCGTTGTAACACCCCAGCTCAACATTGAGCCTAGAATGCTACTAAAATTAAATTAAACTAAATTAAACTAAGATCAATTACTAATTTTTCGCAGAACTTCCTTTGTATAGTTAACTATACCGAGGTTCCAACAATTAATCATAGCAATTAACAATAAACTCCATATTCAAGTTCATTCGAGCATGCATGTCGGGACCCGAAAATACATCTCAGGAACCCTCTGTGTATTCTGAACTAGTCCCAGATCAGTAGCTAGCTCACACAGGACAACAGTGATGAAATACCATCCATTTATTCAATTTAACTAAAAAGATCTCAAAGTAACAATTAATAATAATAACTGGACCTTATGGTCAACTTTTACTTAACTTACACGAGGCTAAAGAAACAAATAAACTCTTGCAATGAACGAAACTCTTCAATTGGCCAATCAACATGCCCACAGCAATCGAGTGGAGAAACGCATCCTAATCATAAAACCTTCATGGTCCTCTGGCGAAGAACTCTTGAGCGACTTGATATTCTTCAACCGAGCAATACAGGCAAAAGCTATGAGTACTTTGAATGTACTCGACAAGCGTGGGGAAATGTATGCAAATAGTATTCATGCAGGGCTTGAACAAAGATTAGCTGTATGGCTCTTTTGCAGAAAATAGTATTTACGATAAATACAATAAATAGATTGAAATGCGTAATTTAAAACAATAATAAGTAATTAAACAATTTCTTTGAAACAACCACTGAACTTCCCATTCACTTCCCAACCAAACCAAGGATAAGTGAATTCCCCATTCACCAACCGACACAAACCACCAAGTGAATGACCTATTCATCAAACGAACATTATATTCATCAAGTGAACTTCCCATCCACACTCCGACACATTTTTGAAGAAACTCTATCTCCCGTGTGAAATCCCGAGCACGTCCATAACGCGGACACGGCTATTCGAATAGTTTTACACTGCAGAGGTTGTGCGACTTGACCCACAAGAGATAGATCAACTTATAATGTCCGTTTAACACGCTCCGAGGTGTGCGACTAAGTGATCATCACAAGGCTTTTACAAAGTTCCTTCTTAACCTTGATTCGCCGCTAAGGTTTCAACACTGAATGTCTTTCCGACCAGACAGGGCCCCCCTCTTGCGCCACCGTGAGAATACGTTTTCCACGACTCACACTTCACATGACAGAACCGAAATTAAGACATTGCTAATTAATCAGCCAGGTCCGTCCCATACCATACATGTGGTTGTACGGTTAAGGCCCAGTTCAATGGCGCACAAGATTAAGTCCTTGACAAATTACTCAGGCGAGACTACCACAAACCCACAACATGTTCAATCCACATCCCCACTATCCACCAACCACTCGCCCAAGCGAAAACAGTTTTGTTTAACCAACACCCATGACTAACCCCATCATGGTACACAAGTTTTAACAAGAATGTCTCACCACCATGATTCCATAAATCATTAAGTCAAAATTAATTATTAAGACACATGTGATGACAAACTCATCGTAACTAAGCAAGACTAAGCATGTGTACGATACCCATGTTGGCAATATGAATATATCCAACTAAGATTACCCATGCTAAGGTGACAAAGGAGTCAGGGCATTAAATTATTCAATGGAGGCATAATGACAACAGGTAATAACTAATCCCAGAGCAATTTATATAAAGATAGCATGCAATTGTATAAAGCAATATACTTTTGAAATTATGGGTTCAATATTATCAAAGGATCACGACTTGCCTTGGAATAAATCTAGTGATTGATCTTGATCTTGGTATGCTACTCCTTGCTCGAAGCTTCCCGAAGTGTCGACGTCTATTCGCAAAATAAGCAAATAACACAAATAAATAAATAACAGAGAGAAAATAAACTCCAAAAATTAAATAAAAATCTCAGATAAATAGATCTCGAATTTAGATAAATTTAGGAATTTGAATGGACTCAATCGGAGTTCGGATGCAAAAAATATGATCTCTGGAAGATTGAAACCCTAAAGACATACCCTAATTTGAATTTCTGGAATTATCCGAATTATTTTCCTACTGGAAATTCCGGATTATGACGTCGCTGATGTCAGCGAAGTGGTTCGGATGGAATGAAAACTCACCCGACAGGTGGGTCCCACTTGGAAGTGGCTGGGTGCACCGTGGACTGGGTTCATGGACTATTGGCTCGGGTGGGATTTTGGATACGCCACATGGCCGACACCCAGGAGCTGACGAGGATGCCACATGGACTGCCACCTAAGCAAAAAGGTGAGGTGGAGGGGGAGTTGGCTGCCACGTCAGCAAGGAGGGAAAATGAAGGAGAAACAGAGGCAGCCATGGCCGGCGATCTTGAGCTCGTCGTCGATGGCGAACGGCGGCGAGATAGCTCCGGCGAGGTACCAAAACGGGATGCCCAAGACAAGGCGGAGCTACTGGAGGTGGCGGTTTGACCAGGGCGGCAAGGGCTCACCGGCGGCGGCTACTTTGGCGGCGGGGTGCTCACGGGTGATGGTGACTTTGGAGATTCAACAGCGCCCACAACAAAGCAAGGTGAGCATCGGGATGGCGACGACCAGAGGAGCATCACGAGACAAAGAAGGTGGCCGGAGACAAAGAGAACCGACGGCGAGAGGGTGAAAACCAGTGACGGAGAAGAAGCTCGGCGACGTCAATTCAGCGACCGAAAACCAACAAAAGAAGAGGAGATCTGACGAAAATAACAAGGGGTGCAATCTGACACGCTCGGACGTGCGAGGGCTCACCGGAGGAAGTAGATCGGAGAAGGGCGGCGGCGATCGTTTTTCGGACGAACACGAAAACGAGGCTCCGGAGTTCCTCGTAGGGAGATGATGGAAGCACGACGAAGCCCACGGTATTGCGAACCCAACGCCGGTGGAAGCTTGGACGGAGATGCACTGATGGTGGTGAATTCCGGCGGCGAAGAAGCTTCGGTGCAGCTCGGGTTTTCGGCGATTGCGGCGCAATGAGGAGGAACCCGGGGAGGAGATGTTAGGGTTTTGGTGGAGGAGCGTGATGCCAAAATTTTGACGCGAGGCAGAGGCTTTATATAGCATCCGGAGGAGGAGATTAGATCGGGAGAGCCGGCGGTGCAAGGCGTGCAGCTTCGGGACTCCAGAGTCCTGGAGGTTGAAGATGAGGACGTGGCAAGCTGCGGTCCCACCGGCAGAGAAACAAAGAAAAGCCGCTCGGCTGGGCTGGCTCTCGGCTGGGTGGAGCGGAAGCAAGGAGCGGGCCACGCTGGGCACTGGTGGCGCAAGAAAGGAAGGCCGCTTCGGCCGATGCGCTTGGGCAACTCGGGCCGAGAGAAAGGAAGAGAATGGGCCGAACGAAGGAATTCAGCCCAAGGATAAATATGAGATTATTAATAGTTTTTCTTTTTAGAAAATAGCTGAAAATCCAAATGGCAGTTAGAAAATAGCAAATGCACTCGGAAAAATTCTAGAAAAATCTAGAAAATATATCCAAGCACATAAAACCCAAATAAAATAATTTTTAATATAGTTGATGTTGACATTAATCACATTAAATTGTTTTTGAACTCTGAAAATTCAGGTTAAGCTGTTAACTTTAGCAGAAAAATCCAAATGGTTCTTTTTCTTTTGAAACTTCAAAACAGACCAAATTTTGGGATGTTACAAACCTACCCCCCTTAAAAGAGAATCTCGTCCCCGAGATTCGGGCTGACTAAAGAATAGGTTCTGACGTAGGTCTATCCTGAAGACTTACCAGAGGCGACGTTCTGAACTGCTTGTGCTTCTTCTGCAATAACATGGTTCAGTCTTCCTCTTGAGGCAGTTGATGGAGTCCTGGTAGCTTGATTCGGAGTCTTTGGCATTCCTCTTCCTGCTCCTGGTAAAGAAGTCCTGGCTGGTGTTGGTCCCAAATTGAAAGGGATTGGTGTCACCCTTGCCTCGGACACTTGTTAGCATAATGACTGTCGTGGCGGTTGAAACAAGTAACTCCCGTGCCATGGTTGGGGTTCCCCTGAGATTGACTATTGTTGCTATTGTTGACATTGGGTATCCCTGTGTTTCCTGCATGAGACACTGGTACTGGGGTTCTGAATCCAACAGATGAATTATTGGGACGAAAAGGCTGCTGTGCATTGGCTCTGGCTCTCTGTAGTTGATTTTGATGAACTCCGTGTTGTATCATCTTCCTTTTGCGAGATTCGTCTAACTCACGACGAGAATCTTCTATGAGTACGGCTTTATCAACCATATGCTGAAAATCCATATAGTCATTTCCAACCACTTGCATTTTCAAACTGGGGTTGAGTCCACGCTTGAATCGCTTCTGACGTGCATTATCCGTAGCAACATCTTCTGGAGCATAGCGAAAGTTGAGTGAACTTGTTGAGATATTCACCCAGGACATGCTTCCTTCTGGAGTTCACGAAATTCATTCTTCTTCATTTCCACTATACCATCGGGGACATGCGCTGCGAAAAGTGTTGAAAATTCCTCCCAAGTGATAGCGTGAGAATTCCCATGAGTGCGGTGTAGTTCTCCCACCATTCTGCGCATTGTACCTTCCAAGCGATGTGAAGCATAAAGAACTTTCTCACGATCATTGCATTGAGCAATGGCGAGCTTTTCTCCAACGAACGAAGCCAATCTTCTGCGTCCAAAGGTTCTGACGAATGAGAAAACGTAGGTGGACGAGTCCTCATAAACTCTGATAGCTTGGAGTGATGATGAACTAACGGCGGAACAACTGCTGCTTGATTATTCTGACTGTTTTGGTTCAACAAGTTGACTATTGCAGCGGCGGTCTGACTTTGCTGCGTCATCATGGCGTTCATGTTCTGCATCATTGCACTCATGAATTGCGTCTGAGCTGCTAGAAGTTGTGCCATGTTTGGCTCTGTGGCTCCAGAGGCTGGTGACTGGTCACTTGCATTGACATTGGCATTGGCATTGGCATTGACATCCTCTGACTGAGTACAACTTGAAGTATTGCGAGTATCAACCATCTGCGATAATCCTCCACAGGTTTAATAGGTAAGATAGAAAAGCAAAGTAGATGAGGGGGAGTAGCACCATAGACGAGATAGACAAGACAGAGTAGATGGAAACAACCTAATTAGGGGAACAGATTATACCCAAAGGCAAAGACAAGAAGACATAGCTGAAACGCTATGAAAGCACAACTAAACTTTTCAAATTAAAGCCTTAGTGTGATCGCAACATAATGCTTGACAATGAATGCAGCTCCCACTTACACACAACCCAAATAAAGACCTATTGCAACAACGATCTAAAAACGCTACTAAAACTCTAATAGGACGGCTCCAAATTTAAACCAGAGAACGAAGATCCTTCGAAACAACTGGAACGAAGCAACGAAGATACTCTTGACAATTGCTTTTCTTCTGGACGAGAGAAATTTATGAGGCGAGAAAGTCAATTTAAGATTGTAAAACACATTTAGCAAAGGCAAGAGACAAAATCTCTGGCACAAGACGAGTAGAATAGAATAGGATAAGAATAGAATAGACTGAGATGAGAATAGAACCAGAAGAGATGAGAAAAGAACAACTACTCAAGTCAAGTTAAGTTGATTTGATTTAGAAAATAAAATTTGAAACTTTTAGCTAAAACGACCATGCTAACTAAGGTTGCGTTCTCTGATCGATATGGCTCGATACCACCTCTGTCGGGACCGAAAATACATCTCGGGAACCCTCGTGTATTACGAACTAGTCCCGGATCGATGAGCTAGCTCACAGGACAACAATGATGAAATACCATCCATTTATTCAATTTAACTAAAAGATCTCAAAGTAACAATTAATAATAATAACTGGACCTTATGGTCAACTTTTACTTAACTTGCCACGCAGGCTAAAGAAACAAATAAACTCTTGCGAACGAAAATCTTCAATTGGCCAATCAACATGCCCACAGCAATCGAGTGGAGAACGCATCCTAATCCGCAAAACCTTCATGGTCCTCCTGGGCGAAGAACTCTTGAGCAGCTTGATATTCTTCAACTGAGTAATACAGGGCAAAAGCCATGCATGCCGTTCTTGCCAGTTGTACCTAAAACATATCAAAGCAAGAGTGAGCCCAAAGACTCAGCAAGTATCAACAAGGCTAAAGCTAAGTTCACTGTCATAGCATCAATATACCAAAATAAATAGGATTTAATTGATATATTACACTAAACATAGCCTTCATGCTTATGTAATGCGACCAATGCAATGCACCTTTTAAGCTATATCTCTTTTCGCATTTTACCGGTAATGCAGGGTATACAACCGTCGATATATACCCTTGCCTGTGCCCTCTGGCACAGGGACCAAGAGCCTATACTCCACAAGTATAGGGATCTTTGCCCATCATCTTCATGATGGGGACCTCATTAATCGTTGCCCACATTCCGCGAATGTGGGGACCTCAAGCCCGTCATTTACATGACGGGGACCTCAACTATTCATACTTGGTCACCACGTGACCAAGACACAATCATGCTTACTACATGCATATGTACAACATCATCTTTCAAACATATGAATTCAACGTGTACATAATCACATGAAAGCATTAACAATATACAAAGGAAACTTTAACCATAACTTGCATTTACCAAGATATATTGTAATTCATCACATTAACATCCATGCATGAGTAATACGAACAAGACACAATCAAACTCAGCAAACAATCATAATTATTCCTCAACCCGAATACTTGTCTCAACCGTGCGAGAACGGTGGACGCGAAGAGGGCGCTGCCCTTGGGATCACACTCCCACCTGAACATAAAGATAACCCAATCTAAGACAAACATACTGGACCAAAAGCATAAATAACAACACAATTGAACTCACTAAACTTCCAAACATTTCCAATCTTCCAATTTCTAGCGATTGATTTGGTGTTCACTGCGGACAGTCAACTTCTAAAATACATAACTTTCTGCTCAGAGTCCAAATAAGATGTTCTAATACTTTACGGAAAGGTAATTAAAGTACCTAAATAAACTTAGTTGGGAGCCCTTCGACTCTGCCATTTACTGCCCTACTAAGCCAATCTACAGAACATCAATTATCACGTCGGGTTCTCTGGACAGTACACTAAAACCACCATAATTTTTGCTACGAAAGTCCAAATCTTGCGTTCTTTATCTCTCTCTGAAAATGTATGGAAATTACCTACATTTTTTGTTATATCGAGATCCTCTGGTTGCATCTTTAACTAATGGATTAACCCAGTTTTCTACAAAACTGTCCAAACACTCACAGATCAGCAGGACAGTGACACTAAAAAAAATCATAACTTTTGATCCGTACGTCGGAATCAGGTGAACTCAGCGGCCACCGAAAGCTAGGAACATTTTCTAAATAACTCTAGGAGATCAACACTTCTGATTCGGAGAAGAGGGCTACGAGGAGATCGAGACCTTGGACGACTAGGATGCGCCCCCAGACAATTGTCTGTGGCGAATCGTGTGGTCTACCTTGTTGCTCGGCTTTTGCTGTATTTTGATTTTGGCTTTATGCCCCCTTTTGTAACAAACTCAAGTTATTTTGAATAAATGGTGTGTTATTGTAATACTCCGGAAGTGTGAGAAGTCAAGAATCGGGTTAATTAAATTTAATCGGTAGAGAATTATTTAATCGGGGAAGAGTTTATTTTCAGAATTCGTCAAATCAAGTTTAGAGAGGGGCTTTTCCACTTGTTCTCATCCACTTGGGCCTGGGCCTTGGCCCATCTAGCCTAGTTTTGGCCGGCCAAAGGGGGGGAGGTGCCACCCTCCCAAACCCTAGCCGCCCCCTCCTCCCCTTTCCCTCCTCCCACTTGCAGCCGCCCCCTTCCCCTTCCCTTGGCCGACTCCTCCCCTCTCCCTTGCGCCTCCCCTCTGCCCAGGTGCTGCTCCCTCGCGACTCCCCTTCGTCTAGGCTGCTGCCCCTTGCGCAAGAAGGAGAAAGAGAGGAAGAGAAGAAGGAGAAGAAGGAGAAGAAGATCTTGTGTGGGATTGGTTCAGCAAATTCTAGCGGTTCTACAAGGGTAACGAGATGCCTTCCCCGCTGTTTGATCCATAGTAGATGCGAAACCGATTAGAATTGTTGGTTAAATGTTGGGCTGCAGAAGATTCGATTCTGTCCAGTACCTTGCGTGGGGATTTTCGTGTATTTAGAGGCTGAATTTTAAGATTTCATCTCCTAGAGTTATGTGGGTTATGTCGTTATCTTTCAGTAGCCGCGAAGATCACTCGATTCCGAGGTCTGAGTCAAAAGTTATGGTCGATTTAGTATCTGCTGCCAGAAATCTGACGAGAATATTCTGTCTGGTTATTTCCTAAAATATGAAAGGGAAATTGGTGGAATCTGAAAGTTCACACAACTAGGTTATTGTAGATAATTCGATAACCTTTTCAGATTGATAAAGAACGATCAATTCGGAGTTACCTATTAAAAGTTATGGTCATTTTAGTTTTGCTGTTCGATTGTGTAGGCTGTTCTGTACTGAAAGTTCAAACTATGGTTAGCCTAATATTTTGGCCGAATTGGTTTATTGTGTCAACTTGGGTTCAAATTGTAGATTAGTCAGTTAAGAATCTACAGAAATTGGGTTTACCTCTTTTTGACTTCCAGTTCATGAGTTATGTCATTTACCGTGCTGCTGTCCAGAAACGGTATATGGCAGAAACGTTGTTTTCAGTTTCAGCTTTGTAAACTCGTTTTGAGTCGTCGAGTAAGCGTTGTAGAATGCCGATTAGTAGCGCTGGGTATATTATGTCCTTATTGAAATTATTTTACTGGTTTAGGAGGTGAGGCCTCAGGTTTAGGAGTATCACCTTTGCCGGCTAACGCGTCGCATCGTGGAAGGCAAGTACATTGCTAACCCTAATGCTTGTGATGGATGAATGCTTATATGATCATGCAAGTAAATACGATGGTTGAGCTACGGTTTAACTTGTTATTCTTACTACTTGCAATATACATGTTTTTTCATAACTTGAAGTTATATGCCATGGTTGCATGTTTTATGGATGAGGTCGTGGTAGCAAATTAATATTCATTTTGCCATGCGTTGGAAGAGTTGTTGGTAGTCATGTGGTAATTTGCTTAATGAGCCAAATGCGGAATATGAAAATAAACTCAAGGTGGACATATTGATAATTCTTTGTGGTTATATTCATGATGATCATGTTGTGGTCTATGTGGTAGAGTTCCCTTTAGATCGATTGATTTTGATCTTGGTGAATCGGGTGTGGGTTATGTGGTAATGATCTTATGACACAATGATATTGTGCTTAATGAGACACATGTGGATTATGAGAAAATATTCATGATGAGTATGTTGATGACCTTCGTGGTTAAATTCTTGTGGTTTATGATTATCATATCATTCATGACATATCATGACATTTGCATTGTGGATGTCGCCGCTTATAGCGCGATCCGACGGTACAACATCGTGCATTGCCGTAGCACGATGCATACTTTTACCTTGTTGGGTAAAGGTGCAGTGGAGCATAGCATACATATGCATTACATTGTGGAAAGATCATTTGCATACTTATGCAAGATATTGTGGTGAAGTTATATTACAAACAACTGCAACTTTATAGTTGTAATGTGAAATTGGCTCATGAGAGTCACTTGTGGTGTGAGGAAAGTGGCTATGGTCGTGGTTTGGGGTTCATCCCTTGTGGTATAGTAGTGGTTGTGATTGTGGCATGAGATTCTACTCTCTTGTGGTAATTGTTGATAGCGATTGTGGATGCGAGAAATGGTAAAGTTATGAGGTAAAACATGTTAATACTTTATTGTCATTGGTAGTGGTAGTGGTGAATAATATAAAGCAGTTGATCAAGATTCAATTGTTAATATTTTACTACCTTTGGTAGTAAATATGGTTGAGGCTATAATTGTGATCATTATGGGAATTGGATATTGATGCTTAATATCTTTGTAGTTAACTTAGCTTGTAAATGAATGTGGATTCACATTATGGATGTGGACTTATGGATACTTTAATGATGTTGTAATTTTGTTTGTAGTCCGAATAGCTCATTAAGCAGTTGTGCTTTTGAGATTTTTATCTCACCCTTGTTTCCCCCCCCCCTTACAGGTGATTGTTGAGCATTCATGGGATGGGTAGAGCGGCACCACAATAATGCACTTGGTTCCTCAACTCATGTTGTAATAAAGTCGATGAAATTCTAGCTAAATGCTTAACTATTTGTGGATGTTTATGTTATTTAATAAGGATGGACTTGTGAACCATTCTTTGATTAATCTGCTAGAGGTTGTTTAATTATTGAACATGTTACTGTTATCTTTATTCCCTTAGTTGTTTATGCTTCCGCTTAATGCTTCTTGTCTAGAGATGTTGCGAATTAATTTATCTTGAAATTATTGGCTAGTTGTAGAGTGGTTTAGTAGCATTCCGGGGAATGTGGATCTGAGGTGTTACAGTTGGTATCGTGAGCGGGCTTTAGGTCCGTGGTAATTAAAATATTAAATTGACACTTTGGTGCATGAGGATGGGATGGGTCAAGCATTGCATTCGTGCTTTGACATGTTATATTGATTATTCATGCTATGAGATAATCTTGTATGTTTATGTGTTGTTTCTATGACTGCTATGAGTGAGGATAGTCAATGATAAGAGGTAGGGTTTGCAGTTGTTGCCTTGGGCATTGCCAGTTTATACCCCGTTCGTGGTACGGGGATTTTGATGCAGTTACCTCGGGTAACTTAGTTGCGGATGTCTTGGGTAAGTTTCTTTAAAAAAAAAGTGTTATCCTCCTTGAATTGATGTTGGCCGATTCTTGGCCTATTGCAGTTAATGATTTTCTCTCGGGTTAGCTGTTTATTGCAGTTGTTGGGTGTCAATAGGCCTCCAATTGTTCTTGAGACCAAGTATTGTTTTTTTCTGATTAATGGGTTGTTTGACTGCTCGTGAGCAGTGCTTTTGGAGATACTGGTTTTTTCCGTGTTGTTCCATCTTTCTTGCTGGAAAACATGACTCTTGTATTTCGTTTGATATTTTGAGAGAGAATCAAAGCTTACGTGGGAAGTTCATTAACTTGTGGAAGCATTGGCTCTATGCATTTCTTCTGAGTTATTTCGACTTTTGAAGTTTGATTTCTCCCTAGAAGGGAGTGTTAAAATCCCTCTATGATATTTTTTTTGTTGTGTTTAAGTAGTAGGTGGCAATTATGTAAATAATTGATAGATTGTGATTTATCAAGTTGAAAAGTTAGTGTGGTACATCCTTAATTTCTACTAACATCTTTAGAAGTGAAGTTGAGTAATATGATGTTGTCCTGTTGTAGTTTCTTGAAGATTTGAGGCTAAGAATTTAGCGATACATGTGTAGAACTCATGCATTTACCAAGAAATATGAAAAATAATTGTTTTGATTATTGTAGTTGTCTAATTTTCCCAACTTGTTGGATAGATTGGATTGATTGATCTTAAGTAATTAATCTGACCATTCGGGATGGTCAAGTAAGGAGGTGTTGGAATATTGCCTTAATAAGATTAACCTTTAATATGTCCTCTCTTTACATACTTGATGAGCATGTACAACTGTTAAATTTATGTAACTTTTACCATGCTAAATTGTTGAAATATGTATAAAGAAATGGATGAAGGTTGATGTATTGACTTGTGGAATCTTGTCTTATAAAGTGGTATTATTTATGTTTAAAGTTATTTTATTTTAATATCTTAGCATAAGGTGGAGTATTGAATCTGTGTCTTTATTGTCTTTGTGATTGCAAATTAGAGATAGGATCATTAATGCTATCTTGATGAAAAATTAATAATCAATTATTGACAGCAATGGCTAGAGTGTAATTACCTTTTTGCTAAACTAGAGTTGAGCATCAGTACGAGATAAATGAATGAAATCTAATAAGAGATTCATACTAGCATGCTTTGTGAGGTTGTTATGTTCTAATATCATCTTGTTAAAGAGTTTGTTTTAATATGATGGCTTATGCACTAGGTTTAACTAGATTAAGTAGTTGGAATCTTATTTGGATCGTGGTCCTTTGAAGGAAAGCTGGTTGCTAGTGTGGTGCTTGAGAGCTCTTTACTCTTCTGTTGCTGGGTTCTATTTGCAAAAGATACCGTTGTGCTTCTAGTAGAATGATGTGAGTGGAATTTGTGATCAAATTCTTTAAAAGGGGTATGTCGTGTTATCTCGAGTATATTTAATAAGAGAAAAGTGTTTTAAGAAAGAGGATGGTTTGAGAAAGTGGTCTTCATAGTTATTATGGAAATTTTGCCAAAATGGCAGGACTCATTATTGCTCGGGGCGACAAAAGAATTATGCGGATGTTAGCGCGAGAATTGGAGTTTGCGGTGGGAAGCCTTGTGCTCCTTCGGTGTCTCCAACCAAGGGTATTGTTCGTTTTGGTACCACCGAAGCTTAGCCCGCGGTACATCGGTACTTTTCAGTGGTTGTTGGGTGGGTAGTTTGGCTTATCGTTTGGAGTTGCCAAACTCTTTGAGTGGTGTGCACAATGTTTTCCATGTGTCTATCTTTGAGGAAATACTTGGGATCCAGAACACAAGATTGACTCGAACAGTCACGGTGGAGCAGATCTCACTGTGGAGAGTCGGCCAGTTCGTATCTTGGATACGTCGGAGCGGGTCTTGAGGAATAAGACCATCAAGTATGTGAAGGTCCTTTGGACGAATCAATCTGAGAGAGAAGCTACGTGGGAGTTGGAGGATCATTTGCGAAAGAAGTACCCCGAGCTCTTCGAGGCTGGTGAGTACTCCTAGTTTGGGTTGCTTTTTGCTTGTTGTTCTTTTTCTTTGTGGTCTGTAGATTTGGATTCGAGGGCGAATCCTTTTAAGGTGGGAAGAATGTAATACTCCGGAAGTGTGAGAAGTCAAGAATCGGGTTAATTAAATTTAATCGGTAGAGAATTATTTAATTGGGGAAGAGTTTATTTTCAGAATTCATCAAATCAAGTTTAGAGAGGGGCTTTTCCGCTTGTTCTCATCCACTTGGGCCTGGGCCTTGGCGCATCTAGCCTAGTTTTGGCCGGCCAAAGGGGGGGGAGGTGCCACCCTCCCCAAACCCTAGCCGCCCCCTCCCCTCCCCTTTTCCCTCCTCCCACTTGCAGCCGCCCCCTTCCCCTTCCCTTGGCCGACTCCTCCCCTCTCCCTTGCGCCTCCCCCTGCCTGTGCTGCTCCTCGCGACTCCTTCGCTCAGGCTCTGCCTTGCGCAAGAAGGAGAAAGAGAGGAAGAGAAGGAGAAGAAGGAGAAGAAGATCTTGTGTGGGATTGGTTCAGCAAATTCTAGCGGTTCTACAAGGGTAACGAGATGCCTTCCCCGCTGTTTGATCCATAATAGATGCGAAACCGATTAGAATTGTTGGTTAAATGTTGGGCTGCAGAAGATTCGATTCTGTCCAGTACCTTGCGTGGGGATTTTCGTGTATTTAGAAGCTGAATTTTAAGATTTCATCTCCTAGAGTTATGTGGGTTATGTCGTTATCTTTCAGTAGCCGTGAAGATCACTCGATTCCGAGGTCTGAGTCAAACGTTATGGTCGATTTAGTATCTGCTGCCAGAAATCTGACGAGAATAATCTGTCTGGTTATTTCCTAAAATATGAAAGGGAAATTGGTGGAATCTGAAAGTTCACACAACTAGGTTATTGTAGATAATTCGATAACCTTTTCAGATTGATAAAGAACGATCAATTCGGAGTTACCTATTAAAAGTTATGGTCATTTTAGTTTTGCTGTTCGATTGTGTAGGCTGTTCTGATCTTGAAAGTTCAAACTATGGTTAGCCTAATATTTTGGCCGAATTGGTTTATCGTGTCAACTTGGGTTCAAATTGTAGATTAGTCAGTTAAGAATCTACAGAAATTGGGTTTACCTATTTTTGACTTCCAGTTCATGAGTTATGTCATTTACCGTGCTGCTGTCCGTAAAGCGGTATATGGCAGAAACGTTGTTTTTCGATTTCAGCTTTGTAAACTCGTTTTGAGTCGTCGAGTAAGCGTTGTAGAATGCCGATTAGTAGCGCTGGGTATATTATGTCCTTATTGAAATTATTTTACTGGTTTAGGAGGTGAGGCCTCAGGTTTAGGAGTATCACCTTTGCCGGCTAACGCGTCGCATCGTGGAAGGCAAGTACATTGCTAACCCTAATGCTTGTGATGGATGAATGCTTATATGATCATGCAAGTAAATACAAGTGGTTGAGCTACGGTTTAACTTGTTATTCTTACTACTTGCAATATACATGTTTTTTTCATAACTTGAAGTTATATGCCATGGTTGCATGTTTTATGGATGAGGTCGTGGTAGCAAATTAATATTCATTTTTGCCATGCGTTGGAAGAGTTGTTGGTAGTCATGTGGTAATTTGCTTAATGAGCCAAATGCGAATATGAAAATAAACTCAAGGTGGACATATTGATAATTCTTTGTGGTTATATTTATGATGATCATGTTGTGGTCTATGTGGTAGAGTTCCCTTTAGATCGATTGATTTTGATCTTGGTGAATCGGGTGTGGGTTATGTGGTAATGATCTTATGACACAATGATATTGTGCTTAATGAGACACATGTGGATTATGAGAAAATATTCATGATGAGTATGTTGATGACCTTCGTGGTTAAATTCTTGTGGTTTATGATTATCATATCATTCATGACATATCATGACATTTGCATTGTGGATGTCGCGCTTATAGCGCGATCGTATGCAGTACAACATCGTGCATTGCCGTAGCACGATGCATACTTTTACCTTGTTGGGTAAAGGTTCAGTGGAGCATAGCATACATATGCATTACATTGTGGAAAAATCATTTGCATACTTATGCAAGATATTGTGGTGAAGTTATATTACAAACAACTGCAACTTTATAGTTGTAATGTGGAATTGGCTCATGAGAGTCACTTGTGGTGTGAGGAAAGTGGCTATGGTCGTGGTTTGGGGTTCATCCCTTGTGGTATAGTAGTGGATGTGATTGTGGCATGAGATTCTACTCTCTTGTGGTAATTGTTGATAGCAGTTGTGGATGCGAGAAATGGTAAAGTTATGAGGTAAAACATGTTAATACTTTATTGTCATTGGTAGTGGTAGTGGTGAATAATATAAAGCAGTTAATCAAGATTCAATTGTTAATATTTTACTACCTTTGGTAGTAAATATGGTTGAGGCTATAATTGTGATCATTATGGGAATTGGATATTGATGCTTAATATCTTTGTAGTTAACTTAGCTTCTAAATGAATGTGGATTCACATTATGGATGTGGACTTATGGATACTTTAATGATGTTGTAATTTTGTTTGTAGTCCGAATAGCTTGTTAAGCAAGTGTGCTTGCTTTGAGATTTTTATCTCACCCTTGTTTCCCATACGGTGATTGTTGAGCATTCATGGATGGGTAGAGCGGCACCACAATAATGCACTTGGTTCCTCAACTCATGTTGTAATAAAGTCGATGAAATTCTAGCTAAATGCTTAACTATTTGTGGATGTTTATGTTATTTAATAAGGATGGACTTGTGAACCATTCTTTGATTAATCTGCTAGAGGTTGTTTAATTATTGAACTTGTTACCGTTATCTTTATTCCCTTAGTTGTTTATGCTTCCGCTTAATGCTTCTTGTCTAGAGATGTTGCCGAATTAATTTATCTTGAAATTATTGGCTAGCTGTAGAGTGGTTTAGTAGCATTCCAGGGGAATGTGGATCCTGGGGTGTTACAGTTATGGTTATGCTATCCACTTTTGTTCGACTACGTACACTAGCTGTTCCTGGACTAGTATATGAAACACAGGGAATTTGGGATCCTTCGCTTCCGGGTTCGAGAGGAAGTGGTGTTAGAGCTATATCGACTGTAGGTCGTGACCTAGTTAGAATGACCGTTAGATGAAAACTTCAAAACTTATTTTATATAACAAGAAAAATAATTTGTTCTCTCCTTATATTGGTCATCTATCTATCATTAGCTTCTTTTAGCAATTATTTCTTCCCTAATTCTCTCTTCAACATTTTATAATGTTAAATGGATCCTCTTTTCCTTGAAATTTTCTATAGATGGTCCAACGATTATCAACCATTGTGTCCGAGACCACAAGACCTGAAGTTGTCAAGAGGACCTCGTCGTGGAAAAATCACCGAAGACCGCAAGCATCGAGTAGAACGTTGTATAAAGCTATTAAAGTTATTTGAAAGGCTTTTCGAGTTGGTCATAAGTCTTGTTTCTACCCCCTTAGTCGTAAGCTTTTCTACGACTAGTCGCTAGTCGTTTTGTCTGGGTTATTTGTTTTGCTCTATCCCCCTTAGTTTATCCTTTGCTTACCTAAATCCTTGGAGATCTAGTAGATGGTGACTATTCACTTCGGCAGTGGCAGCACCAGCAGTCAGGGCAGAGAGAATGTGGGTGATCAAGAGAACCCAATTCCACTGCCACGAGCCCCTCCAGCTAAAGGACCCGATTGGCACCAAATGATGGCCAACCAGGCCCAACTAATTAATTTGCTCATGTAATCGATCAACAACACGCAGAACTTGTAGGCAGCAGCAGCAGCTCAACCTCAAGCTCACGCTCCACCTCCTCCAAGGGCCAACATATCTAAGTTCATGAGGATGCATCCTCTGACCTTCTTCAGCAGCGTCGAGCCAATGGAGATTGATGATTGGCTTAGGGCAATCGGCAAGAAACTGAATATGGTCTAGTGCACTGATCGTGAGACGATTCTGTTCATCTCTTACCAGCTGAATGGACCAGCATCAGAATAGTGGGACAATTTTATGTCGTCTCACGCTGATGCTTATACCATCACTTGGGACGAATTTGTGCAGGCTTTCCGCTGTGCACACATTCCATCGGGCATGATGACCCTCAGGAGAAAGAGTTCTGCACCTTGCGCCAATGCAATCGCTCAATCTGAGTATTTGCACAAGTTTGACCAGTTAGCTTGCTATGAACCTGAAGATGTTGCAATTGATGAAGCCAAGCAAGAATGTTTCTTAGAAGGACTCAATGATGATCTCTTAGTCCGCCTTATTGCCCAAGACTACACTGACTTTCAGCAGTTGGTGAGCAAGGCTATCTGTTAGGAGGGCAAGCACCTAGAAATGGAGAATCGCAAGAGAAGGATGGCATCCCAAAAGTTTAACTCTAGGGGTTTTCCCAAGCCCCGCACCACTCAGCCTGAGCCACCCCAGCATGGGAGATTCTAGTGCTCCTCAACTAAAGCACCGGTGCCAGCTCAGCGCCCAATCCACCCTGGTTTCCGCAACACTTCTCCCGGAGACCAGTTTTCGAAGAAGGCACCCAATACCCCTACTGCAAGAGTTACTTGCTTCTATTGCAATGAAGTGGGGCACTATGCCAATAAGTGCCCGAAGAATCAGCAACCAATAGCCCCAACCTGACCAAATTAGGGAGTTCCAGCCCCTGGCAGCACTATAATACACCAAATTTAATTTGCTGAGAAAAAATAAATTAGAGAGAAGGACCAATTAGCAAAGCGATTTAATAGAGGATTAGAGGGGGATTTCTGCAAAAGCTAAACAACCTGAGCCGGGGCTTTTGGCCCACTTGATTTTGGCCCAAGGTGGGAGAGGGAGCAGCCAGCTACAAGTGGGAGAGGGCAAAACCCTAATCTGCTACAGTACCTCCGCACCTACTACAGTAACCACTGTGCTACAGTAGCTGCCCCTTTGGCCCTTGCTGCCATCTCCTCCGAGGCGCAGCCCTGCTGTTCTTGTGTGCCGCCGACCAAGCAAGAAGAGGGAGGAAGGTAGAGGAATTATGATAAGCTTCCATCTATCTTGATGAATGCAAGTATTCGGGTTATTGCATATTTATGATTGTATGCTGAAATTGTGTTGTGTCCTGCTCGTAATAGCTATGCATAGATGTTAATGTGATGAGCTTCCATCTATCTTGATGAATGCAAGTATTCGGGTTATTGCATATTTATGATTGTATGCTGAAATTGTGTTGTGTCCTGCTCGTAATAGCTATGCATAGATGTTAATGTGATGAGCTTCCATCTATCTTGATGAATGCAAGTATTCGGGTTATTGCATATTTATGATTGTATGCTGAAATTGTGTTGTGTCCTACTCGTAATATTTAGGCATAGAAGTTAATGTGATGAGCTTCCATCTATCTTGATGAATGCAAGTTATGGTTAAAGTTTCCTTCGTATGATGTTAATGCTTACATGTTATTGTGTACACGTTGAATTTGTATGTATGAAAGATGATGTCATAGTGCATATGCATGTTTTGTGCATGTTTGGGTCTTGGTCACGTGGTGACTAAGTATACTTTGTTGAGGTCCCCGTCATGCAATGACGGGCTTGAGGTCCCCACATTCGTGGAATGTGGGCAAGTGAGAAAAGAGGTCACCATCATTGAGATGATGGGCAAAGGTCCCTATACATGTGGTGTATAGGCTCTTGGTCCCTGTGCCAGAGGGCACAAGCAAGGGTATACATCGACGGATGTATACCCCGCATTACCGGTAAAATGCGAAAAGAGATAAAGTTCAAAAGGTGCATTGCATTTGGTCACACACATTCCATAAGTATGAAAGATTTGATTAATGTAATGATGTTGTGGAGTGTTGATGCTATAACTGTGATCTTTGCTTTAACCTTGTTGATACTTGTTGAGTCTTTGGGCTCACTCTTGCTTTTATATGTTTTAGGTACATCTGGCAGGAACAACATGCATGGGAGGGATTAGACGTTGGATGCACTCAGTACCTCACAATCTTAAGGCATTTGCCATTAGTTTTATTCCAATAATAAATGAACTGCTTGAGAATCACTTAAGGATGGTCTTGAGTTTCAGATTAATTGTAATGATGAGAATAGTAGGATTTGTTTATGTTATTTAGATTATCTTGCATGCTTGAATGAACTTGAATATGGAATTTATTGTTAATTGCTATGGTTAATTGTCGGAACCTCGGTATAGTTAACTATACAAGGGAGGCTCACTAGAAAATTTGTATTTGGTCTTAGTTCAAATTAGTTTAATGTAATTTTTAGTAGCATTCGGGCTCTTTGTGAGTTGGGGTGTTACAGTTGGTATCAGAGCGGGCTGTAGGTCTGTGGTAATAGAATTGTTAAACTTGACACACTATGCATAGTAGGTTGGGGTTTGGGGTCAAGCATTGCATTTACGTTTCTGTTCTAACGCATTGATCATTGCTGTTATGAATTGAATATGAATGCTTATGATTTGATTATTATGATGGTTATGTAACTATAGTTGATGTTGAGAGGTTGAGGTCGTGGTTGTGGCTCTGGGCTTTACCAGGTTACACCACCGTTCGTGGTATGAAATTAGTGAAGTGATTACCCCGAGTACCATAGCTATAGGTACTGTGGGTGAATTCTTTTAGAAAAGTTGTTCTCTTCTTGAGCTTGATTTAGGCCAATTCTGGGTATAAATGAGGATGGCGAATTTTCTTGGGGTCTTGGTTACAAGGCAGTGGTTGGGATTTCACTTGGTCCCTATTTGTGTCACGGGAGTTCTGCCCTTCTTATTGGAAAATCTGATTCATTTATTCGCTTGGTATTATGGATACTGAAAGTTTTCTGTTGCAAGTTCTTTATCATGTGAAGGTTTTGGCTTTATGTATTTCTTTTGGATTATTTCGAGTGTTGAAGTTAATGCCCCTTTTTCTGAAAGGAGTTAAAATCTTTTTGTGAGGTCTTGTTATGTTTAAACGAGAGGTGTTAAACATAGAAGTTCATTGATAAGGTTTGAGTTATCAAGTCAGATTTGTAGCGTGGTGCATAATTGGTCTTAACCCGAATCCTTGGAATTGAAGTTGATTAATTTGATGTTTACATAGAGTAATTACGTGATGGGTAGTGACTAAGAGTATGTTCTAACCTAATTGGGGTCAAAAGAGTTATTAAGAAGTATGGAACGTTGATGAAACTGGTTTGATCACTATGGATGATAAATTGGGTAAGCTTCTCGGTTAGATTGGATTTGCGAGTCTCAACGGATTAATCTAGCCCTTTGGGATGGATAAGTCCAGAAGGTGTTAGATTATTGTCATAGTGGATATTAATCTTGGAGTTATCTTTTATGGATAAGTACTGATCATATGTAATTGCTATGTGCAATTATAATGTATCGAAGTATGATGTTGAGCATCGCTAAGAGATGAACTGATGGGATCTAGTTGGTGATCTTTGTTTACATAATGGAATAGTCACCAATTGTTTATGATAGCCTCTAGATTGGAATTAGTGCGCACTAAATTGGTATTGAGCTTTTGCTAACAGGTGAATGGTGGACAATAAAAGTAATATATGTATCTGTGTTTTGCGAGGATGACTTGGGGCAGCATGCCCTTATTAAAAGAGGTTTACTTCGATAAGGTAGTTTGTGCATGAGTTATTCTCTTGAACAAGTTGATTGTTGCAATCTTATTGAAAGAAAATTTGAAATAAGTCATTGTGTTCTTTTGGAAATGTTTATGATGGGATAGTAGGCTATGATGATTCATGCTAAGAGTATATAATGACGAGATTAGTAAGATCGTGAGTATGAGATGGTTTGGGTAGTAGCTGAAATTTGTTGAGCAAAGCGAAGTATTGGAAAAGTTCTATTTGATTCTTAAGTGATTCATGTGATTTGAACTTAGAGGCTCTTTTATTTTGAGTTGGCTAAATGATGTTGTAATCAAAGGAAATTGCTTTCTCTGTTAATGAAAAAGGTGTACCTTAAGTATTTGAGGTTGTAGTTAGGAATTGTAATTTGCAACTTTTGTGTCGTTACAGCTTAAGAGTTTCGCGAATTTCAATAGCAATGTTTTATCATGATTTCTTTTTTGGAGGTTGAAATTCCTTCTTGTGGGACATGTGCCTTCAACTATGGACTCGTATTTTGTTTTCCGAGTACATTTCTATTTGACTGTTTCTCTTGGTCTCGTGCTCACTCTGAGGAGCAACGTTTTCTTGTGTGTTGAAACTCGTATTTGTTTGTTTCTTCCTTTTGAGAAAGGAATTAACCAACTTGTGTTGCAGAGTCTTTTAAAGTGTAATTTGGCAACTGGTTGGCGGTGGACAAGTATATGATAGTGGTGAGATTTTGGGAACCAAGCTATTTGAAGAGCAGTAGAAAGTGGATTGGTTTTGACCTTTAACAGCTAGAGAGGATTCGATGGAATGTTTTGGCGATGAAATAAAAGTGTTTCAACTAGTGGAACCTATGGTGAATTATGATCTAATAACCTTTGTCTATGTTGGAATATTGGAATTCACGAAAGCATGGACTCTTGATAAATTTATTAGAGTATCGCGATTGGGTACTTAGTAAGATTGTAGAAGAGTTATGATGGTGAAGTTTAATGAGAATAGCAATGTGGAGACATCTAAGCGTCGTGCTGATTAATGGGATAGTAGGGATTGTTGAGTTATTACTAGGTATGACTTGGCTTCAGTGAATAACCCTCTAGGAGTTAGAATCTTTCTAAAGATAATTTGGTCGGGAATATGTTTACATGATGATGTTAAGGATTGAGTATGTTTAGATTGTGGGGGTTTAGTACTCGAATATGAGGATTTCCCAATCTTTTACACTAGAATTTAATTGTAGGAGTCTTAGAGGTCGAAATGGGGCTTGTGGTTTATGCTAGAATCTTGGTCGCTCCTTGATTATATGTAGAAATAGAAGAACAACAGTGGATCCTGAATAGTGTGTTGATCATGGGTAGAATCTTTTTGATATAATAAATGAGAATGTGTGATGTGAATTTGAAGTTGATTATCCTTAACAGATTGAGGTGATGTGTTTGTGGGCGAAGTCCATGCTGAGGTGCATTAGAAATTATTTACCAAAGTAACTCCGTTGGTAGAGGAGTTGGCTAGAGAATGTTTGGTGGGGTCAGTAGAGTCTCTCTAAAAGAGGTGAATGACGTATTCGGTTTGAGCATCGCGTGAGGTTGCCAATTTAAGAGTAATGAGTTAGTGTGTGGTACAATGACTCGGAATCCCATGGTTTAAGGTAAGTTAAATTCTTAAAAGAAAGGATTGAGAAAAGAATGTTTCCTCGGGTAATAAAATGCTCTCTTGATTCTTGTTTGAGCTGCGTGTTTATGACAGAGGTCGTTTGCAATTTGAGTTGGCTTTATGTTCACATGTGTGATTCTTTCTGGTTTAGAAAAAAAGATTGATTTGTGCATCCGAGTGATTTCTCCTATGGCTTACGTGGTGTTATTTGCAAACTCCCTAATTGAAAAGTGGAAAAGTTTTCATGTTAAATCCATAGATTTTGGATTGGGCTCATCTGAAGGGAACATGGTTTTGAGTTGGTTGCATTATGACTCCTTTTTGATTGAGTTCTTCGGATAAGGAGTTGGTAGCGAGTTCTTTGTGCGTCCCTTGTTAAAGGAGATCTTTGCTTGCATAGGTAAAGTGATCGATCGAGAGTTGGAAATAGAGTTCCATGTGTTTTGTGCAGACGGTGTAATTCGGTACAAAGAAGTTTCACCAAAGGTGTGTTGGATAGGTCCCGATAGTTACTGGATTTGTAAGTTGGCGTTTTGCTAGGACCGTCTCGAGTCCATGCGAGAGTACGCAATTTCTTGTATGTTCCAAAGGCGGAGTGAGTACCTAAGAGGTCCAAAGCTTGAGTTTTTGTTAGAGCGCACAACAACGAGTAAGACCTTACCTTTGAGAGTTGTGTGTTGATTGTACTGTAAAGGTCGAGTCGAATGTTTGAGGTGTAAGACGTTGATATCCATCAAGGTGATGTGGTCCCCCAAGTCAGAGAGGAAAGCGACTTGTGAGTTGGAGTCTTGCATGCGAGAGCAATATCCGGAATTATTCACAGCAGGTCTGTGGTATTGTTGGTAAATTGGATGCTTCTTTGGCGTTAAGCGTGATTAGGATTCGGGGTCGAATTCCATTTAAGGGGGGTAGAATGTAATACCCCAAATTTAATTTGCTGAGAAGAAATAAATTAGAGAGAATGACCAATTAGCAAAGCGATTTAATAGAGGATTAGAGGATTTCGCAAAGGTAGACAACTGGTAGGGGCTTTTGGCCCACTTGATTTTGGCCCAAGGTGGGAGAGGAGCAGCCACTACAAGTGGGAGAGGACAAAACCCTAATCTGCACAGTACCTCACTTTGCTACAGTGCGCAGTCATCGCTACAGCACCCATGGTGCTCTGATAGCTACCCCTTGGCCCTTTTGCCATCTCCTCCGAGGCGCACCTGCTGTTCTTGTGTGCGCCCGCCAAGCAAGAAGAGGAGGAAGGTAGAGGAAGAAAGGGAGAAGAAGTGGGAGAAGGGAAGGAGAAAGATCTGGTGATGTTCATCGTGTTCTACAGCGGGTTCTCCAAAGGTAACCCCTGTTCATCGTTCGTTAAAGTCATAGATTTGTGTATCTTAGCAATGTCGGTTCTAGATTGCTTTCTGTCCAGAGATTTTGCTGGCAGTTTTCGTGTCCTTAGAGGCAGAATCTGGAGATCCCATCTCCTAGATATATTTAGATAATTCTGTTAGCTTTCAGTGGCCGCCAAGATCACCAGATTCCGACTTACGGATCAAAAGATATGAATTTTTTTAGTGTCGTTGTCCTGTTGATCTGTCAGTTTTTGGACAGTCTGTAGGAAACGGGATAAAACTATTAGTTAAAAACGAAATCAGAGGATCTAGATATAACAAAAAAATGTAGGTAATTTACATACCTTTTCATAGAGATAAAGAACGCAACATTTGGACTTTCGTAGCAAAAGTTATGGTGGTTTTAGTGTACTGTCCAGAGAACCCGACGTGAATTCTGATGTCTGATAGATTGGCTTGCTAGGGGCGGTAAATGGCAGAATCAAAAGGGCTCCCCAACTAAGTTTATTTAGGTAATTTAATTACCTTTTCAGAAAGTATAAGATCATCTTATTTGGACTCCTGAGCAGAAAGTTATGTATTTTATATGTTGACTGGCCGCAGTGGGCACCAAATTGATCGCTAGAAATTAGAAGATTAGAAAACGCTTAGGAGTTTATCGAGTTCAATTATGATGTTACTTATGTTTTTAGTCCAGTATGTTGTCCTTAGATTGGGGGTATCTTTATGTTCAGGTGGGAGCGTGATCCTAGGGGCAGCACCCTCTTCGCGTCCACCGTTCTCGCACAGTTGAGGCAAGTATTCGGGTTATTGCATATTTATGATTGTATGCTGAAATTGTGTTGTGTCCTGCTCGTAATAGCTATGCATAGATGTTAATGTGATGAGCTTCCATCTATCTTGATGAATGCAAGTATTCGGGTTATTGCATATTTATGATTGTATGCTGAAATTGTGTTGTGTCCTGCTCGTAATAGCTATGCATAGATGTTCATGTGATGAGCTTTCATCTATCTTGATGAATGCAAGTATTCGGGTTATTGCATATTTATGATTATATGCTGAAATTGTGTTGTGTCCTGCTCGTAATAGCTATGCATAGATGTTAATGTGATGAGCTTCCATCTATCTTGATGAATGCAAATATTCGGGTTATTGCATATTTATGATTGTATACTGAAATTGTGTTGTGTCCTGCTCGTAATAGTTATGCATAGAAGTTAATGTGATGAGCTTCCATCTATCTTGATGAATGCAAGTTATGGTTAAAGTTTCCTTCGTATGATGTTAATGCTTACATGTTATTGTGTACACGTTGAATTCGTATGTATGAAAGATGATGTCATAGTGCATATGCATGTTTTGTGCATGTTTGGGTCTTGGTCACGTGGTGACTAAGTATACTTTGTTGAGGTCCCCGTCATGCAATGACGGGCTTGAGGTCCCCCACATTCGCGGAATGTGGGCAAGTGAGAAAAGAGGTCCCCATCATTGAGATGATGGGCAAAGGTCCCTATACATGTGGTGTATAGGCTCTTGGTCCCTATGCCAGAGGGCACAGGCAAGGGTATACATCGACGGATGTATACCCCGTATTACCGGTAAAATGCGAAAAGAGATAAAGTTCAAAAGGTGCATTGCATTTGGTCACATTCCATAAGTATGAAAGCTTTGATTAATGTAATGATGTTGTGGAGTGTTGATGCTATAACTGTGATCTTTGCTTTAACCTTGTTGATACTTGTTGAGTCTTTGGGCTCACTCTTGCTTTTATATGTTTTAGGTACATCTGGCAGGAACAACATGCATGGGAGGGATTAGACGTTGGATGCACTCAATACCTCACAATCTTAAGGCGTTTGCCATTAGTTTTATTCCAATAATAAATGAACTGCTTGAGAATCACTTAAGGATGGTCTTGAGTTTCAGATTAATTGTAATGACGAGAATAGTAGGATTTGTTTATGTTATTTAGATTATCTTGCATGCTTGAATGAACTTGAATATGGAATTTATTGTTAATTGCTATGGTTAATTGTCGGAACCTCGGTATAGTTAACTATACAAGGGAGGCTCTGTCGAAAAATTTGTATTTGGTCTTAGTTCAAATTGGTTTAATGTAATTTTTTAGTAGCATTCCAGGGTCTTTGTGAGTTGGGGTGTTACAAGCACTCCGGTGGTAAAGCCATCGGTCCAGTTCATAAAAGGACATGAGAACCACATCACAGCAGAAGAAGCTCAGACTGTACCAGATATGTTCATTGGTACGTTCCTTATCAATTCAATACCAGCATCAGTTCTATTTGATTCAGGAGCTTTGCATTCTTTTATTTCAAATAAGTTTGTGAAAAATATGTGTTATCTATCTCTCCTTTAGTTAACCCTATGTTAATCCATTCTCTGGGCTCGGAAATGAGGACTAGTTCCTTATGCCCAAACCTTACCTTCAAAACATTAGGAATACCTTTCTTGGTAGACTTAGTAGTCTTGCAATCCTAAGGATTGGATGTGATTTTCAAAATGGATTGGCTAGCCAAGAACCAAGGCCAGATAGAATGTGCCAATAGGTCTATCACCCTCACAAATGAACAAGGAATCCAAGTAGAATTCAGACTCGAGACCTCTGTTAGAGAAAGTTCTATCCTTACCAATCTAAAGGAAGTGAAGTTAGAAGACATTCCAATGGTAAAAGAATACCCGGATGTATTTCTTGAAGAATTACTCGGTATGCCACCAAATAGGGACATTATGTTTCTAATTGACCTAGTCATTGGGATGGCTCCAATCTTAAAGATACCCTACAGAATGCCCGCTAATGAGTTAGCGGAATTGAAGAAGCAGATCGAAGAACTGCAAGACAAGAGTTATATTCAGCCAAGTTCATCACCTTGGGGAGCACCAGTACTATTTGTCAAAAAGAAGGACAACAGTATGAAGATGTGTGTGGATTACAAATCACTCAATGAGGTCACGATCAAGACCAAGTATCCTTTGCCCAGAATCGACGATCTCTTTGATCAGTTAAAAGGAGAAAGTGTCTTCTCCAAGATTGATTTAAAGTCTAGTTATAATCAATTGAAGATCAGACCAGAAGATATCCCTTAGACTGCTTTCACCACAAGATATGAACTGTACGAGTTCATAGTAATGTCATTCGAATTGACAAATGCACCAGCTTATTTCATGAATATGATGAATAAAGTATTTATGGAATTCTTAGATAAGTTTGTGGTCGTATTCATCGATGACATTCTCATCTACTTGAAGGATGAAGAAGAGCATAGGAAGCATCTCAGGGCAGTTTTAGAGAAGCTCAGAGAGCAACAGCTCTATGCCAAATTCAGTAAGAGTGAATTTTGGCTAAGCCAAGTAGCTTTTCTTGGTCATATCGTGTTGGTAGGAGGATTTGCAGTAGATCCCGCCAAAGTTGAAGTTGTAATGGATTAGAAGCAATCCAAGTCCATCACTGAAGTAAGGAGTTTCCTTGGTTTAGCTGGGGTATTACCGAATATTCATCGACGGTTTCTACAAAACCGCCAGACCTTTGACTCAACTTTTGAAGAAAGAGAAGAAGTTTGAATAGACAGATGCTTGTGAGCAAAGTTTTCAAGAGTTGAAGAAAAGACTAGTTTCTGCACCAATGTTAGTCTTACCTGACATCCATAAGGACTTTGAGGTTTTTTGTGACGCCTCTCGTTAGGGCCTTGGATGTGTACTAATGTAAGAAGGAAAAGTCGTGGCATATGCATCTCGCCAATTAAAGCCTCATGAAGGAAATTACCCGACGCATGATTTGGAATTAGCTGCAATTGTGCATGCCTTGCGAATTTGGCGGCATTATCTCATTGGTAATCACTGTGAGATTTTCACGTATCACAAAAGCTTGAAGTACATCTTCACTTAGTCAGAACTCAATCTCAGGCAAAGGAGATAGTTAGAACTAATAAAAGATTATGACCTTGGAATCCATTATTATCCAGGCAAAACAAATGTATTGGCCAATGCTTTGAGTCGAAAAGGGTATTGTAATACTATATTGCTTCAGGAGAGTCAGCCAAGATTGTATGAAGAGTTGAGGCATTTGAATTTGGAGATTGTTAACCATGGTTGTGTAAGCACCTTAGAAGTTCAACCGACTGTTGGGAGTCAAATCAGAGAAAATCAGAAAGAATATGAAGGCATTAAGGAAATCAAGAAGAACATGAAAAGAGGCAAAGCCCGAAGATTTTCTAAGGATGAGCAAGGTGCAGTATGGTTCAGTAACCGCATTTATGTACCTGAACACCAAGAAACAAAGAAGTTGATTCTGAAGGAAGCTCATGAATCACCTTACTCCATTCCTCCGGAAAGTACCAAGATGTACCAGGATCTAAAGGAAAAGTATTGGTGGGTTAGTATGAAGCGAGAGATTGCCAAGTTTGTTGCACACTGTGATGTATGCCAAAGAGTTAAGGTGGAACATCAGAGACCAGCTGGATTGTTGTAGCCCTTACCAATTCCCGAATGGAAGTGGGAACAAATCAGTATGGACTTTATCACTTGATTATCACTTGCATGCTTATTTATATTCCAGTAATTTAAATTCCTGTTTTAAATTACTAGTTAATCCCGTTACCATTGTACCGCCTATGTTGAAATTGAAATTGTCATTCCCTTGTCACCTTAGTAGAAAATCTGGTCGATACACTAGTATGACTAGAACGTGTTGAAAAAACAAGTATGCTTAGACAAAGCTTAGACCGAAAGTTTTTAATTTGGGGAGTTTAGCTAAAAGTTTAACTTTGATTTGAAAACGATTCTATGGTATTGTCCTCACCATAGAAATGCATAAAATGTTTTGACTTGTTAAGCAAAATAAAAATTAGTTTGGACTTGGGCTAATTGGATGTGTGCATGTTTTTGCATGTGCTTGATTCATTTCTATAATTGAGGCCTTGGGTTTTATTGGAAGTCGCCAAGTCAATTAAGGAGCGGTCTTGAGCCGCATCTTGCTAAGCCCTATCATACAACCACATGTCTGTGTGGGCGGGACACAGCTAAATAATTTGTATCATTTCACCGTGGTCGTGCCATCCGGTTGTGTGGGTGTCTTTACGTTCTACTTTCATATATTCCCACATGACGCAAGAGGGCTTAAGTCCTCTGAGGTTTCTATCCAAAGGAAGTGAAACCTTAGCAAGCGGGACTCTTGTGGGATGGTGCATTGTAAAGGCCTCGTGATAATCTCTTAGTCGCACACCTCGAAGTGTGTGGACATACAAGATAAGAGATTATCTCTTGTGGGTAAAGTTGTACAACCTCTACAAAGTCTTAACAATTATTCGAATAGCCGTGTCCACAGTCATGGACATCCTAGCAAAGCCACTCCAAGTTAGATTTTGGTTTTGTTTTCAAAAGACTTCATCAAATGATTATGGCTTTTTATCCAATCAAGAAATTGGTAGGCAACCTTGTGATAGGAGGCTATCCTTCACTACTCTTGTGTGAATATTATCTGACTATAAAACTTGAGTTTTAGAAAATGAATTTTAGCTATGGAATAGACTGCTTGGGACTTAGTACAAGTATTTGGAAAGAAGCATTGCTTTATGCACAATCAACTCTATAAGCCTTCCTTTCATATATCCCTACATGCATTATAATTCTGTTAATCGGGTATAACTTGCGGAGTACATTCATTTGTACTTACCTTGCTTAATAAATTATTGATCAGGAGAAGAGTTCTACAAGGAGATCGAGACCTTTGATGACTAGGCTGCACCCCCAGGCGATTGCCTGTGGTGAATCGTATGGTCTACCTTACTGCTCGACTTCTGTTGTATTTTGGTTTTGGCTTTATACCCCCTTTTGTAACAAACTTAAGTTATTTTGAATAAATGGCGGGCTATGGTTATGCTATCCACTTTTGTTCGAATGTGTACACTGAAGTAATACGGGTAGACTACGATAGCAACAATTCAAAATTTCTACCACGTAAGCCAGGATGCCAAGCAAGTAAATGATCACTGATCGTTACCACCAGACGCGCAGTGCAGCAGAAGAAGAGTCAGAGTAGCCTAGTCCAACGAAGACACGTCGATGTACTGGTCATAGTCAATCGTCCAGCGCCCTCGCGAGTCGATCGTTTCCTCCAGCAACCTCTGAAGTTCCTTGTGAAGATCGTGGATAGTCCTCAAGCACAACAGCAATCGCAGTAGCGCCTCTACGGTATCCACACGTCCAAGGAATGAACAATCGGACGCCGGTGTGCTAGCACCAAGTCGCACGGCGGGGCTCTCTGGGGAAGATGGCGATTAGGGTTTTGATTTAGTAACTCACATCTCTCGCATGTGCCCAAATAGCCTCAAGCATCTCCTTATATGGTGCCCATGACGAATCATATTCGAACATGTTTTGTTCCAACCCGTTAAGTGTGTGATCCGTTAGGTTTATGCGTAGTCGGTTGTGACTCGAAAACCTTTTCTGACCACGAGTCGTTAGCGGTTCCTAGCAGGACATAACGATTCCCAAATACATACAAATTATATCAGACGAACCTTAATGCAACATGATCTATGACCAGATCCTCATCACTTATGGCCAGCTTGTATCTTATCATGACCAGTCCGTATTTAGGTATGACCAGTTCGTAACTCCTTACGACCAGTTAGTACTTAAGTACGACCAATCTATGACCTGCTCGTATCTCCATACGACTAGTTTGTAACTGTGTACGACCAGTTCATATTTAGTCTCGACCAGTTCGTAACTCCTTACGACCAGGTTTCGACCACTCTGTGATTACGTTCGACCAGTCCACAACCAGCTCGTATCTCCACACGACTAGTCTGTAACTGATCGAACTAAGCAACCTACTCGTGTATTCTCCATTTTCCTCACGATACCTGGTTTGAACTCCATGTGAGATATTTGTCATCCAAGGACTATTCAATACTTTCTCGATCGAGTGTCGGATAACCTCATGTGGTCGAACTCTTCAACCACCAGTGGCATGGCTATGCACTTTCTTTATCCGACCACTTTGAGGGGCCTAGAGATATCTCTCCTATTATGTTAGGAGGGGAAAATCCCCTATCCAACCAATCACATCCGTCCACATATTTCATAGCATACTTGAAGGCTACCTTTATAACTACCCAATTACGAGTAGCGTTTGGCAACCCCTAAGAGTGTTATCACACATGTAGGGAACCATGCTAATCTCAAGTCTAAGGATTATACATCATCATTGCTTGAGACCAATTAATAACACATAGAATCATAACAATCTCAATAGTGTCTCAAGGTGAGTCTATCCAACCCTACGTTCTCTAACATGTATTCACATCATTGATTCGATATCTCTATATCTATGACCGGTGAAACATGATCATCAATCAATACATGAGCTGGTCGTAGGGTCACTGGTGTTCCGCCTAGTGACATCTGACCAAGGATACAATTTAGAACGACATCTTATAAGTTAAAGAGCTTCACCAACAAGTCACATACTTGCTAATCTTTATAACCAATAATTCATTCAAGGAACAGAATAACATTTATTCAATAACTCATAAAGCATAGACGTGATACAATAATCTCTATGATTGCCTCTAGGGCATATCACCAACATACACTAGCTGTTCCTGAATTAGTGTATGAAACACAGGAAATTCGGGATCCTTCACTCTCGGGTTCGACAACTCCCATCTCCGAGGAGTTGGGGTAAAGCCTTTCGACACAATTGCGAATGCCTGACTCAATGGGAGATATCTGGGTAAGTAAAGGGTATACATTTGCTGGGCTAGTGTAAGGATAGGACTAAATGATGTAAAGACTTCGACGCATGCTCTAGACTGCTTACCTACAGTAGTGAGTGATGGTATCGACGGATGCCAAACAAACTAGAGAATTTGTGTTATGTGGGTAAAGTTATACAACTCTGCAGAGTGTAAATATATTATAATAGCCGTGCTCACAGTTATGAGCGTGCTTAGTGTGGACGGTATGGGTTTAATCTTGATTTTCACAAAAACTACCTTATCGGGAAAGAATGGGAAATGGATTGTGAATTGTTGGATTAACAGTCGAGTTATGGCTGAACATGAATTTGTCTCACAGCCAAGGTGGATTGCGAGTTGTAGTTGTTATTATTGGTGATTCATTCAATTACTCATTATTGTCCTGTTATCTATTTGAAATGCTCTTTCAAAATTCCGTTGCAAAGTACTACTTATGAATATTGCAAATAAAATCCACTTAATGCAAAACAACCTATAGCATCGAGCCTTCTCTTTGATTAGCCTTGCATCTATTTAAACTTATGATACACTACAAGTCTTGTCGAGTACACAAGTACTCAATCTTTCTTATGTTGTTGTTTAAAGTATGAAGAAGAGCCAATACCAGATGACTCTTTCTTCGCACCCGAAACTGGAGGGTTCGGTGACGAGTCTGTCTAGGACCTTGTACCTTTTCAGGTTGCCTAAGGGTTGGATGGGCAAATTGTTGGGATTTTTTTTACTTTTGTCTTTACTTCCGCTCCTATCCTACTCTGTTAATACTTGTGTATATTTGGCCGATCGACCATTGATGTAATAAATGTACCGCTTAATTTAAATACCCCTTTTGCTTTACTTTACATGTGAATATATGGATGTGAATGCCAATTATTGTGAATGTGTTACTAGCCACTGATCATGGGACTAGTACGGTACATACATAAGGTCTTCGGGTATTCCTGATGAACCATGTGGAGGTGACCACATGTGTATGATGAGTAATTGATATTGGTTTAGGTAAGTCGAGTTTGGTTTAAGTGGTTCGGAGTCGAGTCGTTGCGTGGTGCAGTCGGGCTTGATCAGACTTGGTCAAACTTGGTCGTATGGGATTAGGATGCATATTCTGATAATTTCGACAGGTTTGGTCTTCGGCATGGTAGGTGATGTTATTTACACTTTCATGTATCGACCGGTGCTATTGTTTAATCATAATATTTAGTGCGGTGCTATGTAATGTGTTTTTTCTTGTCTGTGATGACTGCAGGACTTTGAGACAGAGTCGTGGCGAGACACAGGTGACCGGACTAGGCACGCGGCGGTCTGAGGTCGAACGGTCGGGGCGATGTCGGCGAGAACTCGAAGTAGTTGCGAGGCGTGCGCGGCAAGAAACGAGGAAGCTTCCAGGAAGGTGCAGGAGAGGCATTTTGGTAAATGCGCAAGGCTGCACAAAAGGAAGCGGATTGGGTTGAGAAAGAATGGGCAAAGTGGATTTTATTAGGAAATGATCCATTAGAGGAGTTGGTGTGACCTAATGGGTAAAGTGCTTGTAAACCCATTAGTGGAGGCTATAAATAGAGGTGCTCTCTGTTGGGAGCAGGACACTGGAGATAGAAAAAAAGAGAGAAATGGGTGTGAGTGTTAGGGCTTCCTAATGCTTGTGCTTTGAGAGAGAGTTGTGCTGAAAATAGGATTTTTTATTTCACTCCATATATGTGGGTGTTCTTGTTCTTGAGAGAGACATGGAAGAGTTGATGTAAACATTCCTCAATTATAATCATTCATCGCTCTTCGTCTCAGTATGAAGTTCTTGTGTTCTAGTTATTTATTCGCTGTTCTTTATTCTCTTGTTTTGGAGTTGTTCTGTTGATTGTTTAGCTGCATTTATCTGCTTTGAACTGGGAATCAATTCAAGGCGCTTTGGCCAACTTATTCCCGAAAGCAAACACTCTAATCCTAGTTGCTTCATTGAATCTTGCTCGTTGCTCTGTGTATGGGAATTTATCTCAAGATCTGTTGATCAGTTCATTCCCAAGAGCAAAATCAATGAGCAATCAATCATTAATCTGCAGCATGTTCTTCCTCAAGTTTTCGGCCAGCATCTTGTGCTTCTCTTCCTGTTAATTTCAGTTCTTGTATCTCCTGAGAAGCGCTGAAATTTGTCTTCATTTTGTTTGTTTGCAGTCTTGTCTCTCCTGCTGCAGTTCGATTCCTGTGCATCCTCTTTTTAGCAAGTTGTTTGACTGTTCTTTGCTGCAATTTGGGGCTTCCGGTTTCCAGTTTTCTTTAGCTGTCTTTGTGAAGTTTTTGCTCTCTCTGTTCTAGTGTGTTCGGCCAGCAGGAAGCTGTTTGTGCTTTTGGGTTCTGTGCTGCAGAAATCAGTTTGGGGCAGCAGGTTGTGGTTTCGGTTTCCTGCATGAGTTCTCCACTGCTTTTTGCTTTTGGCGTAAATCACACCGCAAGTTGGACAGCTGGTTGTCTTCTTTTTCAGCGCTTTAGGACAAGTAGCTTGCGTACTTCTCGCGATTTTCTGTGTAGTTTCGTCACTATTTTCTTTTATTTCTTTTGCTGATCTCCAACCTTTTGCATGCGATCCAGATGGTGTTATTTTCAGCTGAAATTTTCTTGGTTAATCTCGACTTATGCTGATTTTTTAGTGTCGCATGCGTTCCAATCTTTTACTCTTTTACATGCAGTCCAAAATTAATTTTCTGTGAGTGGCTTGTGTACGGATTTTTAAGAGAACGACATTCACCCCCCTCGTCGCCATTTCGGTCCTACAATTCCACACCCGAGGGTTCGACACGTTTAGATTAAGCATTTGAAATACTTGACTCTAAATATGTAGAAGAACTAAACATAAGCTTTTCAATTTCATCATTGGCAAGTTTTAAATTTTCATCACAAGAATCATGTACCAATCTTAGTTCATCAAGTTTAGCAGTTACATCCCTAAGTTGAATCAAGGTTGAACCATTAATTGTTCTAACAGTCACCAACTCAGAGTGTAAAACTTGACAAAACTCACAAGAATCATCATCAGGAATAGAAGTTCTAAGTCTATCAATTTCAGAATTTAAACTCTCAACAATAAGATCATGTTTTTAATTTTCTTTTATACCTTTTGAGCTCATCTCACAACCTAAGCACAACATGATATAAATATGTATAAGAAGGTTTTACTGCATTAGGATCACTGTAGAGATCAATATCATTGTTGAGCTCCTCACTGCTTGCCATTGCAACCTTGCTCTGATACCATTTGTAGGATCGTTAATGGCAATCAGAGGGGGGTGAATGATTGTAATCTATAACGGAAGCTTTTTAACAACACTATTGTTTTCTGGCCGTCCAAACCTGCCAACACAACAAGAATACAAAGAAAAAACAAGGAAACAATAACAGAGAATTACTTTTCTCTTTCCACTAGCTGATCTTTTATGCATACACCAAAGCAACGATGTTACTTTCAATCTACTATGCATGAAAGAAAAACAAAGCTTTGATGTGCTTGTCTTTCGTGCGATGACTGATGCAGAAAATTAACTTGCGCCACGAGCAAGATCCGATCGAGAAAAGTGATTCCGCGCCTAGAGCCCAAACCATGATCTTATCCCTAAGACCATGTGTTCCAATCCAATTCCAACAAATAAGGGACCTGATACCCTTCCTAATACACATGTTTTCCAATTTATCTCTGCTTCCCAATTTTGGATACCCTAAAATTGTTACGTGTTGTAGCCTCCGAACCGCACCCCTGTAGCTCTAACACGCATCACCCATCTTTGATCTCCACGCGCCACACGCCCCAACTCGAGCCCGACCGTCTCCTCTAGCATCCTTGACCCTCTGGGCCATGACTTCGCACCAAACCATCTCCTGATCCTCGTCGTAGACCACAATCGTCTCCGAGTTACCCTGCACATGCAAAGACCAAAATACCATCTTTTCCCGTCACAAGTTCTTCCCAACTTGAATGACATAAGTCTACACACACCACACACCTCAAATAACACCAATAAGCAACATTATCAATTATTCATCAACTAAATTATTCTAGACCTAGTCACATGGTCTAACACCAATACAGTTGACTTACTTATGTATGCCATGGTAGGTTCTCACCCCGATTTATCTCAATCATTGATTGTTGTTAGTAGATGCATAGTTAATCCTAACAAAGAGTATTGGAAATTAGTTCAATGGATTTTCAGATATTTGCGGGCACATTTGATGATTGTTTACAATTTTGGAAGACTAAAGATGGAATCGTTGGTTACGTGGACTCAGATTTTGCTGGAGATTTGGATAATAGAAGAGCTTTTACTAGTTATGTGTTCACTGTTGGATGATATGCTGTTAGTTGGAAAGCAATCCTGCGAGCTACTGTTGCCTTGACCACTATAGAAGCCGAGCATATTATTATTTCTAAAACTTGCAAAGAAGTCGTTTGACTAAGAGGTTTGTTTATTGAGCTTTTGTATAAATACGTCCTGCACTACAATATTCTACGATAGTCAAAGCACCATTTGCTTTACAAAGGATCAAATGTTTCATGAAAGAATGAAATATATTTACATTAGATATCATTACATTCGAGGTGGCATTCCTCAAGGTGACATTAAAGTCAGCAAGATAAGTACTCATGATAATCTAGCTGATATGATGACAAAGCTAGTCCTACCGCTAAGTTTAACTCAAATTTAGTTGGTATCATTCAGTAGTCCTATGGACGTTCGGCGCATAAGGTGTTTATGCTAATCTGTTTTGAGGAGATCACGTTTTATTTTGGCTACAGGAGGAATTCGTCTCAAGTTGGAGATTGTTGAGTTTCAGTATGATATAAATTTCATTTTCTACTTCAACTCATAGTTCTACTTTTACACAGAGTTTTTCATGCGCACTATAAATATATTATAGTAGTACATAGGGAAGAGCAAGAGTTTTATTGTAAACATCTCCTCATATAGTAACATTGCCTTCGTGTGCCCGTGGTTTTTTTGAAAGGGTTTTACATATAAAATTCGTATCTCCTGTTCCTATTTTTTTGTGCATTATTTACAACAATCATGAACCCATGGTTGTGTTTTATGCCAGCTAGAGCTTCTGTCGCTCTAAACAAATTCTGACAATGCACGAAAAACTTGAAGATTACCAATACAAAAGTTTGTGTTACAACTCATTTGTACAGTTTTCATTTGCATGACGTAAAGATTTATCAACAAAGACCAGTTCAATTATGTATTCTTCTAAGTGCTTTGACACTAACAACGCGCCTCTTAAAACACACCTACACCACATTGATAAGCATACATAAGAAGATATCGAGCAAGCAGTTCTTTCCCTTCATAATGTGATGATTATATACTAAAAAATGAGCAATCACATTCAGGTTGTTCTATTCCACAATTTCACAGAACTCTTGGTATTGAATTTCAGATGTTTACTGAAGCACAACATTGAAATTGTAAAGTACACCCCTAAGTTCCATATCTTGCAACCACATAGGAGTACATACAATGGATTCAATAATTGCAATGATCAATCTAGTCATAATCATAAGAAGTTTTATCGGCTACCGGCTGAAATGAAGTTGCTCTTTGTTGTGCCCGATCGAAGCCATAGACGTGGTCAGAGTCTCAGACAATTCGGAGAAGACGTGTAGCGCTCGCCGAGGAAGGCCGGAGTTGGACGCTGAACCTTCTCTTCCAGTGTGCCACTCACGGCCTCGGGAGGACACGCCGTCGTTGGTCACCGGGAAGCCACTGAACTGTTGGAAGTTGGGCTTAGCCCATAAACCAAAATCCCAAAGGTCCACTCATGCATGGTGGAAGTTTAGTACCATATTGCTAGTCTAGGGGGGAGGGCTCTAGTGCTCACTCTATATAAAGGAGTCCTCTCCTCTCAGATCTGTTAAGACAAAATGCAAAATAGAGTTAAGCTTTCATAATAGCCGGACTCAATTTTGCACTGTTGCCCAATTCCTTATTGTTGTGCTACTCAGCTACTCCATCCCTTCCTCGGCGTGCACCGACGTGGGGAGAGCAGTGTCTCCGAAGCTGGCGTCCCTTGCGATCCTGCACGGGTTGGGGCGAATCAGTTTTTGGAAGCGTTCGCACGCGCCATCGCTTCCTTCTCTGTGAGTCGTCTTCTTCGGATCAGACTCTACTGTGACCTTCGTTGGAGTGATCCTCTGTAAGTCACGGTGATAATATTTCTCTTGACTAGGCTTTGTTTTCCTAGAAATTATTTATATGATGATGTTGTTGCCTACTACTGTTAGTAGCATACTTGTTCTAGGATTTGCTTTGTTAGTGCATGTATATGAGATAGATATATTTGAATTGATGATCATGTTACTGTTCATAGTTTTAAATATGCCTAGTATATATGCTATTGTCGATTCAATTATTATTTTATGAATTATAACAATCACAAAAGTGCACACATATCTAACAATCCAAAAACCTGATCGTGAACTTGATAGGCACTTTGTGATGAAAATGTCTGGTTTTGCCGACGCAATGAAACCAGAGAAGTTCGGTGGAGTGAACTTCAAAAGATGGCACACAAGAGTCACTCTGTGGCACACGGCTCTGAATGTATTTTAGGTTGCCTCCGGGAAACCTGAGGGAGAATTCACTCCCGAACAGGAAAAGGAGTTTAAAGCAGCCACCACAATATTTGTGAGATGCGTTCTTAGCGTTGTTTCCGATCGTTTGTGCGATGTGTCCATGCACATGACAGACGCAAAGGAGCTGTGGGAGGCACTCGAACATAAGTTTGCTGCCTTGGATGCTGGCAGTGAGTTGTATACCATTGAGCAATATCATGACTACAAGATGGTTGAGAACTGTCCTGTAGTTGAGTAGGCTCATGAAATACAATTCATTACGAGGTAACTCGACGACCTCAAATGCACATTACCCGATAAATTTGTGGCTGGCGGTATCATTGCCAAACTACCCTCTTCATGGAGGAATTTTGCCACATCTCTGAAACACAAGAGAAAAAATATTTCCGTTGAGGATCTGATTGCGTCCCTTGATGTTGAAGAGAAAGCTCGGGCGAAGGATGTGCATCCTAAGGTGGACGAAGGACAGTCTAGCGCCAATGTCGTACAGCACCATGGTAACGGAAAGTTCAAGGGAAAGGCCAAGGTTGTACAGACAACCAAGTTTAAGAAGAACCGAAGCCAAACAAGAAAAAGGTGCTCGCTATGTGTGCGGTAAGGGCGCCATGGGCCAATAAATGTCCCGACCGTAAAGGCATAAAGAATGAGCATAAGCGGACTAAGTGCGTGAATGTGACCATTGGCGTCTGGAGCGGGGACATGCGGGTATGGTAATTTACCATCGTTCTTTGAGACGTCATTCCACCGACTGGTGGATTGACACAGGGGCTAATATTCACGTATGTGCTGATGTGTCCTTGTTTTCTTCTTATCAGGTCGCTCGGGCTTCCTCCGTGTTGATGGGAAACGGTTCGCATGCACCTGTTCTTGGTGTTGGTACGGTAGATCTAAAGTTTACTTCGGGAAAGATCGTGCAGTTGAAGAACGTGCAGCATGTCCCCTCAATAAATAAGAATCTCGTCAGCGGCTCCCTTCTGTGTAGAGATGGGTATAAGTTGGTGTTTGAGTCAAATAAAGTAGTCATTTCTAAATTTGGACTCTTTATTGGAAAAGGCTATGATTGCGGAGGCTTGTTCTGCTTTTCCCTTTCAGATTTCTGTAATAAGGTTGTGAACCATATTTGTGATCCAAATAATGGGGATGAGGCCAACGTTTGGCACTCACGTTTGTGTCACATAAATTTTGGTTGTATGTCTCGGCTACCTAGTCTAAATTTAATTAAAACTCTCTATAGTCAAAGGTTGAAATGCCAAACTTGTATGCAAGCAAAGCAACCTTGCAAACCTCATAAAGTTATGGAGGAAAGAAATTTGGCAACTTTAGAACTCATACATTCAGATGTCCGTGAAATGAATGGTGTGTTGACGAAAGGAGGAAAAGATATTTCATGACTCTAATTGATGATACTTCTAGATATTGTTATGTGTATCTATTGAAAACAAAAGATGAGGCTCTTGACTACTTTAAAACTTATAAGGCAGAAGTTGAGAATCAACTAGAAAGAAAAATCAAAAGACTTCGGTCGGATCGTGGTGGAGAGTATTTCTCAAATGAGTTCTCCCAATTCTGTGTTAAGCACGGAATTATCCATGAGAGTGAAGGGGTATGGGTAGGCTACGCTAGCAACAATTCAAAATTTCTACCACGTAAACCAGGATGCCAAGCAAAATAGATGATCACAGATCATTACCACCAGACGCGCAGTGCAGCGGAAGTAGAGTCGGAGCAGCCTAGTCCGACGATGAACGCGCCGATGTAGTGGTCGTAGATGATCGTCCAACGTCCTCGTAGTCGATCATCTCCTCCAGCAGCCTCCGCAGGTTCCTTGTGAAGATCACGGATCGTCTTCAGCGCAACAGCGTCCAGGGAAGGAACAACCGTACGCCGGTGTGCTAGCACCCAGTCGCACGGGAAGGCTCTCTCAAGAAGATGGCGGCTAGGGTTTCGGTGGAAACAACTCACGTCTTTCGTGTGTCTCGTATGTTGCCATCATCACTTCCCTTGGCCTCAAGCATCCCCTTATATAGTGCCCGTGACGGATCCTATTCGAACACGCTTGACGAATCGTATTCGTACTGGTTTATTCCAACCCATTAAGTGTGTGACCCGTTAGGTTTATGTGTAATCGGTTGTGACTCGGAAACCCTTTCCGACCACGAGTCGTAGCGGTCCCTAGCAGGACATAACGATTCCCGAATACACACAAATTATATCGGACGAACCTTAATGCAATATGATCTACGACTAGGTCCTCATCACTTATGACAAGGTCCTATCTTTATACGACCAGTTCACACTCGGTCACGACCAGTTCGTAACTCCTTACGACCAGGTTTCGACCACTCTGTAATTTCATTCGATCAGTCTATGACTTGCTCGTATCACCATACGACTTGTCTGGATCTGATTGAACTAAGCAACTTACTCTAGTATTTTCCCTTTGCCTCACGATATCTGGTTTGAACTTCAGGTGAGATAATGTGTCATCCATAGACTGTTCAATATTTTCTCGATCGAGTCGTTGGATAACCTTACGTGGTCGAACACTTCGACCACTAGTGGCATGGCCATGCACTTTCTTTATCCGACTACTTCGAGGGGCCCAGAGACATCTCTCCCGTTATGTTAGGAGGGGCAAATCTCATATCCGACCAGTCACATCCCTCCGCATGTTTCATAGCATACCCCAAAGCTACCTTTATAACTACCCGCCATTGAGTAACGTTTGGCAACCCCTAAGAGTGCTATTACACATGTAGGGAACCATGCGATCTCGTGTCTAAGGATTATACATCATCATTGCTTGAGACCAACTAATGACACACAGGATCATAACAATTTCAATAGTGTCTCAAGGTGGGTTAATCCAACCCCATATTTTCTAACATGTGTTGATTATTGATTCGATATCCTATATCCATGACCAGGTAAAACATGGTCATCAATCAATATATACTGGTCGTAAAGTCACCGTGTTCCGATCGGTGACATTCGACTAGGATACTTTTAGAATGACATCATACAAGTCGAAGAGTTTCACCAACAAGTCACATACTCGTTGATCTTCAGAACTAACGATTCATTCAAGGAACATAATAACATTTATTCAAGAACTCATAAACATAGACGTGATACAATCATCTCCATGATTGCCTCTAGGGCATATCACCAATAGAGAGGACACCTCCTATTCACCTCAATCCAATGGGGTTCTTTGAAAGAAAGAACCGCACGTTGAGTGACTTGGTTAATGCCATGTTAGATCTCGGGTTTATCTAAAGCATGGTGGGGGGAGGCTGTACTAACCTCGACTCATGTCCTGAACAGAGTTCCCACTAAGAATAGTGAGATTACTCCGTATGAAGGATGGAAAGGGAGAAAACCATCACTATCCTAGTTGCGCACTTGGGGGTGCTTGGCTAAAGTCAACGTACCGATAACTAAAAAGCGCAAACTTGGACCGAAAACTGTGGATTGTGTCTTTCTAGGATATGCTCATTGCAGTACTGCCTATAGGTTTTTAATAGTTAAATCTGAGGTATCTGACATACATGTCGATACAATAATGGAGTCTCGAGATGCTACATTTTTTGAGAATATATTCCCCATGAAGGATATGCATAACTCTATTAGTCAAGTGAATGATTTAACTCCTGAATCCATAATTCCCACTCAACATTCGAACACACACACGAACAAATCCTTGAGAAGGATGGCAGTGTTGTTCCTAGAAGGAACAAAAGACAAAGGATTGAAAAATCTTTTGGAGATGATTTCACTGTGTACCTTGTGGATGATGTTCCCAAATCCATTTTAGAGGCATATGCATCTCCCGATCTGAGAATCATGGAAGGATGCGGTCCATAGCGAAATGGATTCTATTCTCGCTAATGGGACTTGGGAAATCACCGATCGTCCATATGGTCGCAAGCCGCTTGGATGTAAGTGGGTGTTCAAGAAAAAGCTTAGGACCGATGGTACTATTGAAAATACAAGGCAAGGCTTGTGGCCAAAGGCTATACTCAAAAGAAGGAGAAGATTTCTTTGATACTTACTCACCCGTTGCTAGATTGACCACTATACGGGCACTACTATCCTTGGCTGCCTCACATGGTTTTATTGTCCATCAAATGGATGTTAAGACAGCTTTCCTCAATGGAGAGTTAGATGAGGAAATCTACATGGAACAACCTGATGGTTTTGTGGTAACCGGTCAAGAGGGCAAGGTTTGTAAGTTACTGAAATATCTGTATGATCTCAAACAAGCACCTAAGCAATGACACGAGAAGTTCGATAGAACTTTAACATCTGTAGGCTTTGCAGTAAACGAAGCCAATAGATGTGTTTACTACCGTTATGGTGGGGGTGAAGGAGTTATACTGTGTTTGTATGTTGATGACATACTTATCTTTAGAACAAGTCTTAACGTGATTATCGAGGTTAAGTCTTTTCTGTCCCAAAATTTTGATATGAAAGATCTGGGAGAAGCTGATGTAATCCTAAACATCAAGCTGATCAAGGGTGAGGATGGGATTACACTTCTGCAATCCCATTATGTGGAAAAGGTCTTGAGTCGTTTTGGCTATATGGATAGCAAGCCTTCTCCAACACCCTATGATCCTAGTCTGATACTTCGAAAGAATAAAAGACTAGGAAAGGATCAGCTGAGATATTCCCAGATTATTGGCTCACTCATGTACTTAGCTAGCGCTACCCGGCCTGACATCTCATTTGCTGTAAGCAAATTAAGCCGGTTTACCTCTAATCCGGGAGATGATCATTGGCGTGCACTCGAGCGAGTTATGCGCTACTTGAGAGGTACGATGAGTTATGGAATTCATTATACTGGGTACCCTGGTGTACTCGAAGGGTATAGTGATTCCAATTGGATTTACGTCTTGATGAGATTAAGGCTACGAGTGGATATGTTTTCACTCTAGGTGGTCTTCTTGTTTCATGGAGGTCTTGCAAATAGACCATTTTGACAAGGTCAACCATAGAAGCAGAACTCACGACATTAGATACAGCCACTGTTGAAGCAGAATGGCTGCGTGAACTCCTGATGGACTTGCCGGTGGTTGAAAAAATCGATTCCGGCTATCCTGATGTATTATGATAATCAAACGGTTCTCGTTAAAGTGAACAGTGCAAAGGATAACATGAAGTCCTCCAGGCATGTAAAAAACGATTAAAATATGTCAAAAACTTGAGAAATTCCAAAATAATAGCTGTGGATTATATCCCAACAGCTAAAAATCTGGCAGATCCCTTTACAAAGGGTTTATCACGGAATGTGATAGATCATGCATCCAAGGAGATGGTAATGAGATCCATATGAGTTACACCACAGTGGCAACCCAACCTATGTGATTGGAGATCCCATGAAGTAGGACCTGGGAAAAACAAACTGTTTGGTTAACTGAAGGAGAGTACATTCTATAGCCCACTCCACCAAGATACTGTACTCTCAAATCTGATGGTAGGATGACTTTGTCTTAATGTGTTCTGTGGCTTTAAATAGCAAAGATGTTATCCTCTGAGCATTCTTGAAAGAACACACCTATGTGAGCCCGACTGCTAGTCACGGTTTATGAGAAATGGGTACTCTCTAAGAAGCTCATGAATAGACACCGGAGTATGACTTATATGCTCCACCCGAGGAGTAACCAATCGGTGACCAAGTATCAGCAAAGATCTTAGGTGAAACTTGTCCGCACAAAACTGTCAACTCAAGGCCTAGTCCATTATGTAGTTGTGGGCAAGTTTAGCTTGAGGTTCTAGACCGGTCTCCACCGAAAAAACTGGTATATCAACAACATTTTGGAATTATGGACAAATTCGTGGTGCTTTTGGGATCTGGTGGGGGGTTGTTGGAAGTTGGGCTTAGCACATAAACCAAAATTCCAAAGGCCCACTCATGCATGGTGGAAGTTTAGTACCATATTGCTAGTCTAAGGGGGAGGGCTCTGGCGCTGACTCTATATAAAGGAGTCCTCTCCTCTCGTGATCCGTAAGACAGAATGCAAAATAGAGTTAAGTTTTCATAATAGCCGGACTCAGTTTTGCACTGTTGCTCAATTCCTTATTGTTGTGCTACTCGGCTACTCCATCCCTTCCTCGGCGTGCACCGACGTGGGGAGAGCAGTGTCTCCAAAGCCGGCGTCCCTTGCGATCCTGCACGGGTTGGGGCGAATCAGGTTTTTGGGAAGTGTTCGCGCGACTGCTCACTGCTTCCTTCTCTGCGAGTCGTCTTCTTCGGATCAGACTCTACTGCGACCTTCGTTGGAGTGATCATCTGCAAGTTGTGGTGATAATATTTCTCTTGACTAGGCTTTGTTTTCCTAGAAATTATTTATACGATGATGTTGTTGCCTACTCGTTAGTAGCATACTTGTTCTAGGATTTGCCTTGTTAGTACATGTATATGAGATAGATATATTTGAGTTGATGATTATGTTACTGTTCATAGTTTTAAATATACCTAGTATATATGTTATTGTCGATTTAATTATTATTTTAGGAATTATAATAATCACAAAAATACACACATATCTAACATGAACCTTCACGATGCTGTCTTCGGAAGTCGCTGAAGCCCTCATCTTCCTGCTGCTACCTTTTTCCCACACGAGCTCGGGAGTCGGGAGGGTCATGTGAGGCGCGCCACACTCGCGAAGAGAAACCGTAGTTAAGGCCAACGCCGTGCAGGAACTGGAGTAGGGGTTTAGAGAGGTTTGCTTTGAGATTGTGACAAGACACGTGTGGTGTGGAGGAACGAGGTCGTTCGGATGAGAAAGGGTCCAAGGTCCTGTATAATTTTTTCCCGCTATGAATACCTGCCGCCGCCTTTGTTCTTTTCACCGTATGCTATTTTTGATAATCAAGAGGCTCCCTTGTTTCTAGTTTCTACAGATAACAACACCCACTCCTATGTTCCAAAAGAAGTCATCAGAATTCAGAATTGCATTCTTCAAAAATAAATTTCAGAATTGCTTCCTCCGGAAAAACAGGACCTGGTTCAACATTCGCAGAGTTCAGTTTGTAATAGGAGAGAATAGAAATCTACAACGTACTGAAGATTCTCCATTATCCACATGAATGCTCTATGCTTCTACCGATCCATTATGTGAAAAACATCTTGCTCGATTTACTACTCCCTTCCCAAAGTAGCTCGACTACGTACGTACGCGTACTCCTCGCAAAAACAGCCGAAAAAATTCATGTAGAGCTCATGTACAGACAAACCAGATGCTCCAATTATGTTACTTCGTCCTCTTCTGAGCAAAATTTAGCCATCTATTTCTTGAGGGGAGATATCCGGTGCAAACTAGGAACCAAGCGCTACTCGATCAGTGGAGGGTGTCGTCGGACGTCTCACCCACCTTAACTCAAACCCGGGTGCCTATCTTCCCTCTTAAATTGCACTTAAGGCTTCTGAACTTACGAGATTGTGCCACTTAGCTCTCTAAACTTGAGTTAAGTGGCACAACCTCGTAAGTTCAAAGTTTTACCGTGCAATTTTCTCTTATTTTTTAAAGATATCTAGTGCAAACTGTTGGTTAGACGTAATCATGCAAACTATTTTAGTTTGAGCATAGTATCAATATAAATAATACTGAAAAATTTAGGAGATGGTATGTGCACTACTGCATCTTCCTTTAAAAAATCGCATTCAAGTTCAAGATTAGGAGAAATAAAAAAAAAACATATTTTGAATAGGAACTGTTGTCCTTTTCTTCGTTTTCCTTTTCCGTTTCCTAAAGTTTGTGACAAGGATGCAAATTCAGGGAAAGGACTCACGTCACTTGTCACCCATGGCCTATTACAGAATTTCAGGGTTAATGTGTTGACCCAACTAGATTCCATTGAACCCTTGCCTCAAAAACCAAAATGCTCCATGGGCCGGCCCATGTAGAGAGAAGCAATCGTGGGAAGCTAGTCCCAATAACATGCTGCACTATTGAGTTGGACTGTGAGAACTTAAGAAGAATTTTGAATGATTTATTCAATGTCCTCAAAGATTTATTTAAGCTGATCTCTCCGGTGTGTACCTTTCCTTGCTCTAAATGTCTTTCATCGTTCCTATTGTTGTCTTTCAACCAATAAAGAATGGGATGCATAAAGATACATGGAAAATTCCTCATACGCCACTGAAAGTTATCATGATCTCTTCTATGACATTAAAAAAGTTTGATCCCTTAGGGCGTGTTTGGTTCGCTTGTAACAGCCCTAACTTAGGGTTTGTATTTCAAATGTAAAATTTTGAGGAGAAATAAAAACTTTTGTTGTCTCTTCAAATCATTTGAAAGTTTCTACAATTTTCCCTAGCAATTTCCAATTTTTAGAATTTAATTCTTGTGATTGGAAATTGTTGTTATCAGATTCTTAGCTTTCAAACTTGTGATCATCCTCTGAAATTATTTTTCCTAGCATCTTGATCATCCTATCTACCTCCTGAATTATTTCACAATTTTTAGATTTTGTTTGCTATTTCAAATGGCCAAGTCAACTCTGTTTGAAATCTGGTCAAACTCCTCGACAGCAACTTGTGAATTTTCTAGAACCATGCAGTGCATAAAAGTTCTGGAAAAATTATACAAGGTTGTCCTCTGTCTCTAGTAGCTACCATACAAATTTCGAAATTTTGGAGCTCAGGAGCTACCTCTAAAAATTCCCAAACCTTCTCTGTCTTTTAAATCAAATTCTAAAAGTATCTTGTTCCTCTGCCCGAACCCAACCTCGTGCTCGAGTCCGACTCGCACACTTGACTCGGTCGCACCGCCTAGCTGCACTGCACTGCGAGCCCGATGGTCGTCCACCGTCCGATGCAAATCGAACGATCCGCATTGCGTATGCAACCGACTGTCCGAATGCATACACCAATCCCACCGCCCATTTGAGATCCAACGGTCGGTGTGTTGTCTTGATCAAATCAAACCACCGGTTCGCACCGCCGTCTGTCAGCCGACATATGGGTCCCACCGCCAGTTCTTCCTCGCCGACTCGCAGCGCCATCGGAGCTCGGGCGATCGCGCAAGATGCGTACACGCGTCGCTCGCCGCCGCCGCCGCGGACGCGTGTCCGCCTCCGGGGATCGCTGAAGTCCATCTACCTCATAGGTCGCCCATTCCTTCTCGCGACCATTCTTGCGCCTCTCCGCCCATTTCTTAGCTTCGCCGAGAAAACTCGAGCGTGGCGCCGTTTCGGAGCCGCCTGAGAGCCGATCGCACCATCGTGTTCCTCTTGCCTCGCCGCTCCATTTTGCCTATTCCGGTCCTTGGCGTCCGGTGGATCACCAAGGGCGGTATCGTCGTCCCCGCCTCGGCGATCTCGATCCGTGAGCTCGTTTGCGACTGGTGAGTTTCCACTCGCCACCTAGTCCTTTGGATCGCATTGATGCACCGAGTCTAACGGTGGGCTTGTTTCGCCTTTGTGCATCGTTGCGCGCGGCGACCAATTCTTCTCCAAGCTCGGTTTTCGCCGCGTGGAAATCCGGTCACCTCGGGCTTTCTTCGTGCGGCGTTATCGTGTGCTTCTTGCTCTCGTTGTTGAGGCGGTTAAGCACACCTTCCGAGTCTTCTAGAAGTCCGTGTCGCCTTCTCGCGTGGACCGTGCTTTCTTCTCCGCCTCCGGCCGCCGTGAGCTCAACTCCGGTGACCATCGGACCCGCTCGCCACCACCGGGTTCGCAAAGTCTCTGTGAACCCGAAGGTATCACTCACTCGCTTTGAAACTCACCGGTTTGCGTGATCCATCGCGCGCGCGCCGCCGCCGTCTTGCGCGCCGGTGAGCGCCGGTGGAGTTAGTTTAACTCTAATCATGTCTAGTTTGAGTCTCGACTTGTGGGCCTCATGGCTAATCACGTTTGGAGAATCTTTAATCCAACCGCTTTATTTCGCCTTGAGTCTGTCATGTGGGCACGGAATGTCGGTTAGGTCTGTAGTTTCCTTAATGCGCTTTCTCGATGGGAAGCGTATTTCGTGAGGGTATGTTAGGTCTGACTTTAGTAAGCGAAGACGTATTCTCGAATACGCCGACGTCGCTTTTGCCGTGGGCGAGTCGTAGCTCGATCGGCCGCCCTCGCGAGCCCGCATGTCGCTGGCGTGGGCTAGCTAGTGTGGTGCGAAATGAAATCGTGCATTTTAGATTTGGAAATGATTTAGCATTTCGGTTTATGTTTTCGTTGAACTGTTAATTCAATTAAACTTGTAAAATGCATAACTAATTCAATTTTTATCCAAATTGCATGAATCAGTGCTGTTTATTTTCATTTCAAATGTATTATTTACTAAAATTAGTTTCATCCATGTCTCTGTAGCAAAAATCTGTTAATTAATAAAATGATGTCTTATGTATCTTCTAGATTAGAAAATGCATATCTCTTTCAATATTTGTCCAAATCCAGTGAAACCAATTTTGTAATTTGTCATTTTAATGTACTAATTAATAGGATAGGTTTTATACACTGTTTCTGTTCATGAAAATTTGTTAAGTAATTAACTAGTGTTTTGATGTGTTTTTAGCTTAGGAAATTCATAGAAAATTCTTAATAACTTAAAGTGAATTCGTTCTCTGTTTACGAAATTTTGTTATATCAAGCTTTAGCTGCTGTGAAAAGTTTAGTGTGTTTTGTTGTTGTTGTATTGTTTGAGTTTTGTCGGTGTTTTCGTTCTTATTTGTTGTTATGTTCGATCGTTAGGCTTCGATATTTGCGGCAACCCTGAGGACGATCCTCCGCAACAACTTGAGCAACAACTGACCGAACAAGCGATTTGATCATGTTTAATCCCAGTATTTTAAAGATTAATATTTTGTTTCAATTGTATGTATGCATTGCTTAATTTGTGTTAAATTGATTAGTTAAATCAGAAATGCATATCCTGTAGACAAAATATTGATCTCTACTACCGAGCTTAGGTTATTTGCTGTGATTAGAGATCATTGGATGATCTCTTGTCACTTAGTAGATCCGGTCAACTTGCTTAGACATGCTTAGCTATCGGTGAATCAAGCGGTTATCGACTTTAGTCGGTAACCTTGATCACACAAAATCTACTATAACTTTTTGTTTCAAAGATTTTGCTAGGTTTAATTGCAAAATTAAAAATGAAAACAAAAATGATTTAGACTTGGGCACAATGGTAAGACTGGTGTGATCTGTTGGTGGTGATTGAAAGGTGCCCGAGCCGCTTAAGGACCGAGTTACTTGCGCCACCGCATCGAGCATTTTTGCGTGCTAACCACACTAGAGTATATGGGACCTCTCTTGACCTAGTACTTTGGCGTGTATTGGCTCCGGTCGCAGGAGGTCGCAGGAGGGATGGAGGTGGGAGCATGGTAGTTGTCCAAAAGCTTTATCCCGAGTGGGTAGTTGTCTTTCGGCTTTACCATGTAAGCGTATGGATTTCTATCCATACGAGCGGCTCGTAGTTAATACACAATATTGGAAACAGTCTCGTAGGACTTAGTCGTGCCGCATACCTTCTAAGTGTGCTTTGGCTTAAAGGCGATCTGAAGTGTGGGTACATTGGTACACCCGCAGGGTTAAAACTATTCGAATAGCCTCGCCCTAGGTTATGGACACGCCTGACACGCCCCAAGAACTAGACTACAACATTTAAATTAAAACTTGATGGGTGGTGCAGAACTGGGATTTAGTGTTATTGTGGTGGTGACTATTGGGATAGTCACTTCTAGGATGTTTCTACTTACTCTTTTGTTATTATTACTTTTATCGTATTTCAACATTAAAATGAATTGCAAACTTGCCTTTAAATCGTATTACATTATTGCAAATGAAAATTGGCTTTATGCAAATGAAACATATGGGCCCCACTAAACAAGCTCGCATGTAGCATATGAACAGTCCGCTAGTTCACACGCTGAGTCTTGCGGGTACAAAGACAATCTTTGTACTCGGTGCTTTGCTTAATGTTTTGTTGCGAGGAAGAAGGTGAGCCTCGTGGTCCTCACTACGTGAGTCGTGTTGCCGCTTCTTGGACGACTAGTCTTGGCGGTCCTCGCCGATGCCTTGTGGGTTGAAGGCACACCGATTGGCTTTGTTTATAGCCATCTTATGGCACTTTGCTTCATTGTCTCTCTTTTGTTATTTGTGTACCTTGTGGCCAGTCGGCCATTGTCTGTAATATCTTTACTATTTGGTTATCTTCCGTTTGTAGTGTGATGTTTGGACTCTATGTGTGGAATGGAGTTGATGTCTAATTTTGTACCGGGGTGTATCTCGCTCGGGAAGTATACATATCTCGAGGATCAGTTTATTTGATTTGTGATGTTAGGACCAGGTGGTTGGTTAAGCATTACAAACCAAATAAACTGGGGTCCTCACAAAGTTGGTATCAGAGCCATTCTGACCGTAGCAACCTAAGCATAGTCGTCTTTAGGATATTTTGAAAAAGCTTAATTTCAAAGTATAAAAAGGGTTTATGAAAACCTAGGCAGATTCTCAGATTTTACTCCTTACCTATCTTAGCCTTCTACTCTTATCTTACTCTAATTTGAGTTTGAAACTTGGTTTTCCTCTTCCTTTCAAAAGATAGTTGCTACTGGTAGAATCGGTCTTTGGGAGAACCATAGAGAATTAGTCTAATTAAAATTTGTGGGAGCATAAGGGTAAGATATGTATGAGTTGCTAAGTGTCTAATTTTTGTCAATTGGTTTTGTAACTTAAAAGTCTTGTGTTTGTTTTGTCTTTGTTAGTAAGTTATTTGCGAGTGGGTTATCGACTTCTTGTTTTCCGGCTATTGTTAACTTGTCTTAGTGAAACAGATGGCCGGAGAACGCGTGGTAGTCAAAGCAGGTGGTCATGATGAGGAGCTTCCTCCTCCGACCATGGTCGAGGTGCTCGCCGATCGAGCGAAACCGCATGGACCGACGCGCATCTTGGAGGTTATTGCTAGAATACCTCCACTCCTGCCGATGGTGGCGGCCACCGGACTCGCGGGGACTTGCAGAGTTCTTCCGCACGCAGCCACCGACTTTCTCCGCCTCGAGGACCCTCTCGATGCGGATGATCGGTCGCGCATGGTTGAGCGGAAACTCAACATAGCTCGGTGCCAGCGCAGGACAAGGCACTCTTCGCCCCACCGCCTTGAGGCGCGGCACTCTCATGGTGGGAGAATTATCTCGCCATGCAGCCCGCGCCATGTGGTCGCGTGGGAGGAGTTCAGTCGCTTTTCGTCGGGCCCACATCCCCGACGGCCGATGAAGTCAAGAAAAAGAGTTCCTCGCGCTCAAGCAAGGGCGCAACTGTGACTGAGTATTGCATGCAGTTCAATCATCCGTTCGTTATGCTCGGGGAGGTGGCCTCGAGATGAGGCTAGCAGAGAAATTTATGGATGGCTTGTCCGAGGAGCTGCAGGACAAGCTATCCATTGTGGACTTCTCACTTTCGTGCCTTGGTAGATAAGGCCATTGTTGCAGAGCATAAGGCAAAGGCGTGGGCGAGTCCCCAAGCGCAAATGGGAGGCGACGCCTACTCACACCAGCCTCGTTCGTCCCTGGCCGGGCCAGCACCAAAGGGGCCTGTTCTTTTTGCTCCACCGCGCCGAGGCCATCTCGCACCAGCTCGCCCACCGCAGGCCGTGAGCCAGCCACGTGCGCCGCGATCAGCAAAGCAGAGCGGCCTCGCAATCCGGCGCCGAGGTGACTTGTTTCGCCGCCACAACAAGGGCCATTATGCGAATGCTCGCCTCGAGTGTTCAGCGTCCTCGCCCTAATGGAGGACGCGGCAAGGGAGCGGTCACCCACCGACTGTAAGATTATTGAAGACCTGTGGTGCGAGCGGTCGGGTGAACCACCTTTCAGCTGAGGAGGCTCAGGAGGCGCCAGATGTCGTGATGGGTACACTTCTTGTTAATTTCGCCCCGCCGCAGATTATTTGATTCTGGAGCATCGCATTCTTTTATTTCAAGATCATTTGCTGCTGCTAGTGGTCTTCACTGTGTTCCTTTGGGGATTCCTTTACTCATTCGCTCTCCGGGTTCGGAAATGAGAGCTGATATGGAATGCCGCGGTGTTCCTATTGAGGTCAAAGGGGTAGGATTTTTGGCAAATCTTATTCTGCTCAGTTCAGCAAGTCTGGATGTGATTCTTGGCATGGATTGGTTGTCCCAACACTTGGGGCAGATCGATTGTGCCAGGAAGATAGTTTATCTCACCAGCCCTTCAGGCGAGCAGGTCGGATTTTCGCCGCAGCTTCAGGGGCCACATCTATGTGCATTAGAGACAAAGCCAGCCTTGCAGATTCAGGATGTTCCCATAGTATCTGACTTTGAGGATGTTTTTCCTGATGATTTGCCCGGGATGCCTCCGGTTCGAGACCTGGAGTTTGTCATCGAGTTGCTGCCCGGTACCGCCCCAATTTCGAAGGCGCCGTATCGGATGCCTCCCAATGAGCTAGAAGAATTGAAGAAGCAGCTTGGCGAGCTCCAAGCAAAGGGTTTCATCCGTCCCAGTTCATCTCCTTGGGGTTGTCCGGTGATCTTTGTGAAGAAGAAGGACAAGACTTTGCGCATGTGTGTTGACTACCGTCCTCTCAATGAAGTGACGGTGAAGAACAAATATCCTCTGCCCCGCATTGATGATCTTTTGACCGCTTGTCCGGAGCTCGTGTGTTCTCCAAGATTGATCTGAGATCGGGCTATCATCAAGTCCGAATCGAGTCGAGGATATTCGAAGACGGCCACTACTCGTTATGGTCTTACGAGTACACCGTCATGTCTTTCGTTTGACCAATGCTCCAGCTTTGTTCATGAACCTTATGAATTCCGTATTCATGGAATATTTGGACAAATTTGTGGTGGTTTTTATTGATGACATTCTTATCTATTCCAAGATCAAGTAGAGCATGCCGAGCATCCAAGATTGTTTTGGGCAAGTTGCGGAGCATCACCGATGCGGTTCAAGAAATGTGAGTTCGTTGAAGGAAGTGGCATTTTGGGCCATGTTCTTTCAATTGGAGGAATATCTGTAGATCCCGCAAAGTCGCGATGTTCTATCTTGGGGCCACCCAAGTCAATCCATCGATGTGCGGAGTTTTCTTGGTTTAGCGGGCTACTATCGCCGCTTTATCGAGAACTTCTCCAAGATCGCGGCCGATGACTGAATTGCTTAAGAAGGACAAGAAGTTTGTATGGTCCTCTCGCTTGTGATGAGAGCTTTGTGAGCTCAAACAACATTGACTTCACTCAGTCCCTACTCTTCCGTATATCCACAAGAGCTTCGATATTTATTGCGATGCCTCTCGTCGGGGCTTGGGTGTGTTCTTATGCAAGAAGGCAAGGCGGTTGCCTATGCATCCAGCGATTGAGACCTCACGAGCTCAACTATCCCACCCATGATTTAGAGCTTGTCGGTGGTTCATGCGCTCAAGATTTGGCGGCATTATTTGATCGAGAATCACTGTGAGGTGTATTCCGATCATAAGAGTTTGAAATACTTATTTACTCACCCAGATCCGAACCTCGTGCAAAGGAGATGGCTAGAATTAATCAAAGATTATGACATGGGTATTCAGATCATTCTGCAAGGCCAATGTGGTTGCCGATGCACTTAGTCGAAAGGTGTATTGCAATACTTTGATGATCCAAGAGCAAGAACCGCGCTTCTTGCACTCCAGCGTCTCAACTTGGGTTTGGTTGAGCATGGTTCCCTTGTGCCTTGGTTGTGCAACCAACCTTGGTGGATCAAATCAAGGCAGCACAAGAATCGATGATGGCGTGAGTAAAATCAAGCGTAACATTAAGAATGGTTCACCAAGTGTTTCACGTAAGATGAACACGGTGTTGTATGGTTTGGGCAGCGGCTTGTGGTCCCAAAGGTCCCGAGTTGTGGATTTGATTCTCCATGAGGCCCATGATTCGCCTTTATCCATCCATCCCGGCCACCAAAATGTACCAAGATCTGCGCCGAGATTCTCGTGGACTCGCATGAAGCGAGATTGCCGTGTTCGTGGGCCGATGTGACATATGTTGTCGCGTCAAGGCGAGCATCGGCCCAGCCAGGTCTCCTTCACCTTGCCTATACCGTAATGGAAGTGGGATTCGTGGGCATGGATTTTATCACCGGTCCGCCTCGCCATCCAAGGGGGAAGGATGCATTATGGGTTATAATTGATCGATTAACTAAGGTGGCCCATTTCCTTCCAAAGGCGATCGAAGATTGATGTGGAATCTCTAGCCGATCTTTACATATCCCGCATTGTGAGCTTGCATGGTGTGCCCAAGACGATAGTGTCGATCGTGGCTCTCTTTTCACTTCTCGATTTTGGCACACCGCAGGAGGCCATGGGTACTCGTCTTTCCTTCAATTTCGACCTATCATCCTCGGATCGATGGTCGACGGAGCAAGTCAACCAAGTTCTAGAAGATATGCTCCGTGCTTGTGTTCTTTCCTACGGAAAGAGTTGGGAGAAGTGCCTACCGCTTGCCGAATTCTCCTACAACAACAGCTTTCGAGCTAGTCTCTGTGATGGCACCGCTTGAGGCTTTGTATGGGAGGCGCTGAACCCCGTTGAACCGGTCCAAACTGGGAGAGAGAGCAGTTCTTTGGCCCGCATTCCATCAATGAGGCCGAAAGTCAAGTGCGCTTGATTCGTGAGCACTTGCGCGTAGCTCACCCAGCAAATGAGCTATGCAGACGGCCGCCGTCGAGAGTGAGTTTCCACCAATGACTTTGTGTACCTCAAAGTCTCACCCTTGAAGGGACATCGCCGCTTCGGTGTCAAGGGCAACCTAGCTCCTCGATATGCCGGACCGTATCGCATCATCAAGAAAGTGGGAGCCGTTGCATACAAGTTAGAATTGCGGCTACACTTGAAGGAGTGCATGATGTTTTCCATGTGTCGCAATTGAAGAAGTGCCTCCGTGTTCCGGCTGAGGAAACACCATTGGAAAATATCGATGTGCGGGAAAATCTGCCCTATCGTGAGCGCCCGCTCGTATCCTCGAAGAAGTGAACGCAGAACAAGGAACCGTGTGATCAAGTTCCTTAAGGTTCAGTGGTCGAACCACTCCGAGGATGAAGCCACTTGGGAGCGGAAGATCGCCTCCGAGCGCATTACCCATCCTTCTTCTCTCATGATCGTAATCTCTAAGAGATTCCTGTAAGGGGGAGATTTGTAACAGCCCTAACTTAGGGTTTGTATTTCAAATGTAAAATTTTGAGGAGAAATAAAACTTTTGTTGTCTCTTCAAATCATTTGAAAGTTTTCTACAATTTTCCTAGCAATTTCCAATTTTTAGAATTTAATTCTTGTGATTGGAAATTGTTGTCAACAAAATTCTTAGCTTTCAAACTTGTGATCATCCTCTGAAATTATTTTTCCTAGCATCTTGATCATCCTATCTACCTCCTGAATTATTTCACAATTTTTAGATTTTGTTTGCTATTTCAAATGGCCAAGTCAACTCAGTTTGAAATCTGGTCAAACTCTTAGTGCAGCAGCTTGTGAATTTTTCTCTAGAACCATGCAGTCCATAAAAGTTCTGGAAAATTATACAAGGTTGTCCTATGTCTCTAGTAGCTACCATACAAATTTCAGAATTTTTGGAGCTCGAGAGCTACCTCTAAAATTCCCAAACCTTCTCAGTCTTTTAAATCAAATTCGGTTACCGTTTGTCGCTCAAACCCAACTTGAGTTCGAGTCCGACTCGCCACTTGACCGCACCAACCAGCCGCCGCCGCCTCGAGCCCAATCGCTCGTGACCGTCCGATGTGCATCACACGATCCGCATTGCGCATGCAACCGACCGTCCAATGCATACGACCAATCTCGCCGTCCATCTAAGATCCAACGATCACTCATGTTGGCGATCAAATCAAACCACCGGACTTCGCACCGCTTTGTCACCGCCGACATATGGGTCCCACTGTCGAGATCTTCCTCGCCGACTCCACGCTCACCGGAGCTCGCGCCGATCGCGCATGCGCGCCACGCACTGCCGCCGCCACCTTTTGCCCGCGTGTCCGCCGGGAGGATCGCTGAAGTCCATCTAATCTCATAGGCTCACCCATTCCTTCTCGCTTTGCCATTCTTGCGCCTTCGCCCATTTCTGCTTCGCCGAGAAAAGCCGAAGGTAGCGCCGCCATGTTGGTGCCACCTCGAGCCCGGACCGCACCATCGTGATCCTGCCCATCGCCGCCTCCATTTTGCCTATTCCCGGTCCTTGGCGTCCCGTGGATCACCAAGGGCGTGTCGCCGCCTCCGCCTCCGGCGATCTCGCCCGTGAGCTGCTTGGCGACTGGTGAGTTTCTAGCCGCCACCTAGTCCTTAGGATCGCATTGGTCCACCGAGTCTAACGGTGGGCTATTTCATCTTTGTGCATCGTTGAGGGCGTGCGACCAATTCTTCTCCAAGCTCGGTGTTCCGCGCGGAAATTCCGCCGCCTCGGGCTTTCTTCGTCGGCGTTATCGTGTGCTTATTGCTCCCGGTGTCGAGGCGGCTTAAGGTGCACCTTCCGGGTCTTCTAGAAGCCCGTAGCGCCTTCTCGCGTGGAGTCGTGCTTTCTTCTCCTTCTCCGCCTCCGTGAGCTCAACTCCGTGACCATCGGACTCGAGGTCCCGGTCACCATCGAAGTTCGCAAAGTCTCGCGTGAACGGAAGGTATAACCTACTCGTTTTGAAACTCGCTGCTTTGCGTGATCCGCGCGCGCCGCGCTGCCCCGTGGTCGCCGGTGAGCGCGGGAGTTAGCTTTAACCTCCCTTTAGTTCATGTCGCCGTTTGAGATCTCGACATGTGGGCCTCTGTTGGCTAATCACGTTTGGAGAATCTTTAATCCAACCGCTTTATTTATTCTTGAGTCTCTGTCATGTGGGCCTGGAATGTCCGCTAAGGTTTGCGTAGTTTGATACTACGCTTTCTCGATGGGAAGCGTATTTCTGAGGTATGTTAGGATTGCACTTTGATAAGCCAAACACGTATTCTCGAATACGCCGACGCCGTAATAGCCTCGTCACGCCGCTGGCCCGCATGTCGATGGCGGGGCTAGCTCAAGTTTGAATGCGTGCATTTTAGATTTCGCGAAATGATTTAGCATTTCGTTTATGTTTTCTGTGGCATTAATTCAATTAAACTTGTAAAATGCATAACTAATTCAATTTTTATCCAAATTGCATGAATGCTTTATTTTCATTTCAAATGTATTAACTAAAATTATTTTCTGTAGCACTGTTTTAATTCATTTATGTAACTTAGAAAATTCATAACTAATTCAATTTTGATCCAAATCAAGTGAATCCAATTTTGTAATTTGTTTTTTAGTGTTCTATTTAATAGGATAGGTTTTATAAATGTTTCTGTTCACAATTTTTGTTAAGTAATTAAATAATGTTTTTATGTATGTTTAACTTAGAAAATCTAGAAAATTCATTATAACTCCAAATAAATTGTTCTCTGTTTCTAAAATTTTGTTAATTCATGTTCTAGCTGCTGTGTGAATTTTGTGCTCATTAGAAAGTTTTGAGTTTTGAGTTTTGTCGGTGTTATTGTTCTTATTCGTTGTTTTTACTCGATCGATAGATTGCAACGATTCCGTGTATTTGAGAGTGAACCTCGAACGAGTTGATCAGAACAACGAGCAACAGCACGAAAAGCAGATTTGATCATGTTTATCCCAAGATTTTAAAGTCTAATATTTTGTTTCAAATTGTATGTATGCATTGCTTAATTTGTGTTAAATTGATTAGTTAAATCCGTAGCTGCATATCCTGTAGGTGAAATATTGATCTCTACTACCTGAGCCTAGGTTACTTGCTGTGATTATAGTTCGTTGGATGAACTCTTATCACTTAGTAGATTACGAGTTCAGTTGCTTAGCCATGCTTAGCTTCCGGTAGAATTGGGTGATCATCGACTTAGTCGATGACCTTGATCACTTAAAATTATTATTGTTCTTATGTTCCAGCTTGTGCTATGTCTAATTGCAAAAACTAAAAATGAAAACAAAAATGATTTAGACTTGGGCACAATGGTAAGTTTTGGTGTGATCTGTTGGGTGTGACTGGAAAGGTGCCCGAGTCAACAAGGACCGAACATCTTGTTACACTAAACCAAGCATTTTAGCGTGCTAACCACACTAGAGTATATGGGACCTCTCTTGACCTAGTACTTTGGCGTGTATTGGCTCCGGGTCGCAGGAGGTCGCAGGAGGGACGGTGTTGGGAGCATGGTAGTTGTCCAAAAGCTTTACCCGATAAAGGTAGTTGTCTTTTCGGCTTTACCATATAAGCGTATGGATTTCTATCCATACGAGCGGCTCGTAGTTAATACACAATATTGGAAAAAGTCTCGTAGGACTTAGTTGTGCCAGCATACCTTTGGAAGTGTGCTTTGGCTTAAAGGCGGTCTGAAGTGTGGGTACAGTGGTACACCCCTGCAGGGTTAAAACTATTCGAATTGCCTCGTCCTAGGTTATGGACACGCTTGGCAAGGTCTTCCAAGAGTTAGACTACAACCTTTTAAATTAAAACTTGACGAGTGGTACGAATGGGGTTCGACTATGTTGTGGTGGCTATTGGGATAGTCACTTCTAGGATGTGGTTACTTGTATCTATCTTTATTTCATCTGTTATTTCAACACTAAAAATGAATTGCAAATTTTCCTTCAAATCAGATTACATTATTGCAAATAAATTTGGCTTTGTGCAAATGAAACATATGGCCTCCACCAAATAAGCTCGCATGTAGCATATGAACAGTGCGCTAGTTCACACGTCAATCTTGCGAGTACAAAAATAATCTTTGTACTCGGTGCGCTTGCTTAATGTTTTTGTTGCAGAGGAAGAAGGTGAGCCCCAAGGGCCTCACTTCGTGAGTTGTGTTGTCGCTTGTCCGACGACTAGGCTTGGCGGTCCGGTCAGATGCCTTGTGGGTTGAAGGCACGCTGATTGGCTTTGTTTATAGCCATCTTATGGCACTTTTGCTTCCGTTGTCTATCTTCAGTTATTTGTGTATCTTTTGGCCGGTCGGCCCTGGTCTGTAATAATCTACTGTTGTTTACCTTCTGCTTAGTAGTGTAATGTTTGGACTCTATGTTTGGAATGGAGTTGATGCATAATTTTGTGGCGAGGTGTGTATACTGCATTCTGGGAAGTATACATATCTCGAGGCTCGGTTTATTTGATTTGTGATGCTAGGGCCAGGTGGTTGGTTAAGCATTACAAGCCAAATAAATTGGGGTCCTCACATACGCTGCATAATGTGAGATGGGTTCCCTTGAGACCAAGCTATAAGAATGTGCTTTCTTTCCGGATTGGGTGAAACATGTTAATACGCCTGTCTTAAATTACGATGTCATGTTGTATTCTTTTAAGGGACTTTGTTTGTCCACGTTGTTGATGATTTGTTTATAGGTTTCCTAATATTGAAGGAAAAGATAGTGTTTTTTGTGGACGTTATGTGATTATGTAGTAGTGAATTAAGCTAAGTATTCCCTCTCTTATTATTTTGTTTGTACTTGTGGTTTTCATCCGCCGCTTCTTCTTTTCGCTCGTAGGTGTTGGTGATGGAGCTGAACAGCCACATGATCTACATTTTCTTCATTTGCTTGAGGTAATGTTTAGGAGAAGTGGTTCCATGCCACCACAAAGTTCTATACTTAGAGAAATGTTTTGTAGGATCTCTCGTGAGAAATTTGCCGTAGATTTGGATGGGAGAACTAGCATGTTAATGCAAATACATAAGGGGTAATCATATATGTGCGAATAGGTGAGATCCTGCCAAAACATATGTGTGAAAATCTTATCCCGACATGAGTAGTGTTAGGAACCCCATAAAGCTTGGTAGCATTATTGACATTATTCGAAACACTTTAGCCACCGATGTACTACGAATGGAAGCTTAAGGACAATCATTCTACCATATATCTTTCTTCCAAGTTTTGTCACCATTCTTTGATCCTCCAAATGTCATATTCTTCTTCTTTTTTCTTTTCTTCTTTTGAAAAGGGGATGTCATAATGTTCGATGATTAGTCGTAAACTCATGATCATGAAGGGGTCTTACTATAGATGAGGGCACTTATCCACAACCATCACAAAACTTTGGTTGCACTCGCATTCGATTGAGCTCTCTTTTTCAAAGAAATTGTTCAATAGTTCGCAACAATTTTCCATAATTGTCCTCGATGTGTTACAAGTGCAAGAAAATTGGTCATATGGCATCGGGTTGTACTGAGGAAAACTTAACAATGGTCTAAAGTTATGTGGATTTGGAATCCCAGGCAAGGTTTCTACTATTTGCAAATGTTAGGCCTACAAGTACCCGAGCAACAGGAAGTTGCAGGGATATTGAGCATTCTGGAAGGGGTGGCATCTGTTAGCAAGATTGAAGCAGAATTGAAGCATTTAATCCAAGATAAATGGGATTGGAAAGTTAAGAAATTGTCAGAGTCTGAATTCTGGGTGGTTTTTCCTTCAAAAGAGATGTTAAATACTTGGTCCAAGGCTAGAAGTGTAGAATTAGCTTTGCATTCCATCAAATCTAAGATTGATAAATCAAATCTGGACCTGGAGGCTTCTTCTATCCTTTCTGAAGCCTGGATCAAGGTGTCAGGGATTCCCTACTATGCCAAATCAGTGGATGCTGTTAAGGAAATAGTCAATACTGTGGGAGAACCTGTAGAGGTAGATGAGATAAGTTTGATGAGAGCGGATGCTGTGAGGGTGAAAGTCCGCAGTAGAGACCCTTCTAGTATAAATTGCTTTGTTGAAATCTTTATAAAGTCTATGGGTTATGAAATTAGATTTGAGGCTAAAGGGGGTGTTAGTAAGAAGAAAGGTGGCCCGGTTTATGATCACTTTCACAAAAGACATGTCCATAAGAGAGACGATGATGATGAGGATGAGGATGAAGAGGAGTCAGATAGAAATGGTCATAAAACGGAATGGGAAAAGTTGCAGGAGGAATTTGGGGGTGATTCTCACCAATCTTCTATCGAGAAGAGTGCAAGTGGTAATGATAAAACTAGAGAAAAACAACAGATAGTAGTTGATTCTGTTGAAAAAGAAGCTTGTGTTGACTCAGAAGAGATTCTGCCCCAAGATCAAGTGTTGGCAATTGTGCCTATCTCTTTTAGTCTACCTGCTCACCTTGAAAAAGTTAACATGGAGTCTCAGGATAGTTTTGTTGAACAGGAAGATACGAGGGATGGAGATGAACATCTCTTACAAAGAGACGAGATGATATCAGAAAAAGTTGAGGGAAGTCCTAGTATTCCTAAAGATGCCATTGTGGTTTATACTTCAGAAGGAGTTTCTTTGTTGTCGTTGGTGCTTTGGCGTTGTCTTAAATATCCAGAAAGTAAACTCAGTTCTGGGGTGATTCATCAGGCAGATTCTCAAGAGGAATCACTAATTCAGTCGATAAAGGAAAACCATAAAAGCCTGGGGCGAAAGGTTCTGGCGGATGACTTGGTCAACAAAGGGAGTGGAAAGGAGATCAGTGAGGAAGTTAGAGCGCAGTCTAGCAGTACTTCTAAAGGGGGGTTCATACTAGCAATCGTGTGGAGAGAATCCAAAAATGCAGAATGGACTTCTTACAAGAGAAGAGGGAGGAAAATCAATTTCAAAGATCCTGTGATGGCAACAAGAAAGAGCACTAGAATTCAAGATCAAGGAATGCCTATTCAGGAGAAGGCTTCTTTGCTAAAGTCTATTCATAATATGGATAACTGGACAACAAAGGTATGATCTCTAACAACTCTTTTACTATTCTAAATGATTCTTCTATTCCATATCTCAAGAAGTTGTACATTTGCTATGTATTAGTTTAGGAGGCCAGGAGAAAGATGCTTCTATTGTGATAACAGCCATGCAGGCTCAGGAAAGAGCAAGGGCAGCTATTACAAAAGCTGAGTTTGAAACTCAGAAGGCTGATGTGCAAAGCCAAGATAAAGCAGTTGGGGGAACTACTAGTGTGGTTGAAACTGGTTGTAACAAAGAGAGTTCCAAGTTAAGGGGTAAAGGTGGTAGTAGAGGGGTGAACAGAAACAAAAATGGGGCGCTAATGGATATTGTTGCTTCTAAATCAGTTTGATCCATGAGGTTTCCTTTTTGGAATATAAGAGGCTTGGGTAAACCTGCTAGGAAAAGGTAGCTTAAAGAGTTAATCTTTAAGGAGAAATTTGAGGTCATGGGGTGCAAGAAACTTTTAAGAAAGATTTTTCTGACAATGAGTAGAAGGATTTAGCAGGGAGTTTTGATTTTTAATTGCACTGGGTACCTATTCAAGGACATTCTGGAGGTATGCTTCTAGGGGTGAGAACTGATTTGTTGGAGGTAGAAGGAAGAGACCAAGGGAGATTTTTTGTGAGCATGACCGTGAGACACAGGATTTATAATTTCAGATGGGAACTGATTAATGTCTATGGTCCTACCCAACATAAATGGACATAGGAGTTTCTGAAGGAGTTATCTTTTAAATGTGGTAATTCAGGGCTTCCTTTGGTTATGGGGGGTTTTTAATTTGATTAGGAAAGCTGAGGATAAGAATTCTGACAGAATTAATCATTATCTGATTGATCAGTTCAATGATTTTATTGCTATCAATAGGTTGATGGAGATTAAGAGGGGTGGTCCCAAATATACTTGGACTAATAAACAACTATGTCCAATCATGGTGGAGTTGGATAGAATTCTTGTAACTGCTGATTGGGAAGCAAGGTTCTCCCTATGTTCAGCTTGCAGCTTAATTAGGGTGGGATTAGATCATAGGCCCACAGTGTTGAATGTAGGGGACAAGGAGAGGAGGGTCCACAGGAGATTTCATTTTGAGAAAAACTGGTTTGCACAAGAAAACTTCAGAGATTTAATTTCTAACCAATGGGCTATGCTTAGTATTAAATGGCCTGATCAGGCTTATTCTATGGACAAATGGACTGGAACTTTGGCTTCTCTAAGGCAGTTCCTTAGAGGCTGGGTGCTAATATTAATGGAGATATTAACAATAGGAAAAAGGATCTGTTGGAGGGTATTAGGAAGCTGGATGTGAAGGAGGAGCAGGGTGGGTTGAATAAAGAACAGTGGATTGATAGATATAAAATTGAGAGCAAATTGGAAGAGATTTATGACTTTGAAGAAAGACATTGGCAGCAGAGAGGTCATGAAAAATGGATAATTCAGGGGGATTCTAATACAAGATTCTTTCATAGCTGTGCGAATGGTAGGAGAAGAAAAAAAATCTCATTATTAGCTTGGATAATGATGGGGTGTGTCTAACTGATGAGAATGATATTAAGACTCACATCTACCAGTTTTATAAAGACATGTTTGGGTTTGAAGCTAATCAAGATATCACATTGAAGGATAATTTCTAGATGGGGAAAATACAAGTGACGTATGGATAATATGAGTTTGACTAAAGAGTTCATCGAGAAGGAAGTTTGGGAGTTCATTAATGATCTTTCACCGGTCACTCCAGACTGATGGCTTCCTCACCGCTTTTATAAAGCTTTTTGGGGTGTTGAAAGGTGTCTTTATGGAGATGGTTCAGGACTATTATGGTGGTGCCTAGATCTAAAAGATTGAACTATGGGGTGATTACTTTGATACCTAAAATTAAAGTGCTAATTCGATTAAACAGTTTAGACCTATATGTTTGGTTAATGTCAGCTTCAAGATAATTACCAAGCTTTTGGTTGTCAAATTGGGTAGCATAGCAAATTCTGTGATTAGTGAAAGTCAAACTGCCTTCATAAAGGGGAGAAATATTTTGGATGGAGTGTTGTCTCTTCATGAGATTTTGCATGAGATGAGAATCTCAAAGAAGAGGGGTGTTATTCTGAAACTTGACTTTGAGAAGGCATATGACAAAGTCCAATGGAGCTTCTTAGAGAAGGTTATGAGAGGTAAAGGATTTTCTGATCTTTGGATTAAATGGGTAATGAGGTCTGTTGAAGGAGGCAAAGTAAGCATTAACATTAATGGGGAGGTAGACCCTTACTTTACAACTCATAGGGGTCTTAGGCAAGGAGACCCTCTTTCTCCTTCGCTCTTCAATTTGGTAGCTGATGCCTTGGCAGCATTGATTGAAAATGCTCAAGATGCTGGGTTGATAAAAGGGTTAGTGTCACATTTGATTCCAGGGGAGTTCCTCTCCTACAATATGCGGATGATACAGTCTTTATGATTGAATGTGAGGAGGTTTATATTCTTCATCTCAAATTCCTGCTATACTGCTTTGAATGGTTATCTGGCTTAAAAATTAATTATCACAAGAGTGAGGTTTATGTGTTGGGGGTGGAAAAGGAGGAAGCTGTTAGAGTTTCTCACATGTTTAACTACAAGCTGGGGCAATTGCCTTTGACTTATTTGGGGACTGAGATTGGTGATAGGAAGGTGCACAAGAAAGCTGCTGAAAAGGTGCTTAGTAAAATGAATAATAGGTTGGACAATTGGAGAAATAATCTTCTTTCTACAGGGGGAAGACTAATTTTCGTGAACAGCTAGCCTTCCTATGTATACTATGGGGTTCTACCGTTTGAGTGAGGAGATTCATAATAAGATGGACTCTATTCGTGCTAGATTTTTTTTGGAGAGGGGCAAGTGATAATTTCAAATATCATATGGTGAAATGGATGGCTGTGTGCAGACCAAAAGACTATGGGGGTTTAGGGGTTTTGAATACTCGATTGATGAATGACTACTTTTTGAGCAAATGGTTCTAGAAAATATCTTTGGCCAAAGATGAGATCTGGTTTAGACTTCTTAAAGCTAAATATTTCCCAAGAGGATTATGAGTAGTAGGGTCATTATGGTTCTCGCCTGAAGACTCTTGAGAAAGTGAAACCTCTCTTCCAAAAGGTAGTATTCATAAAATTGGGGATGGGAAAAGTACTCTTTTTTTAAAAGATGTTTGGGTTGACAATTGTCGTCTCAAGATTAGCTATGCTAACTTGTTTAACATTTTCTCTAATCCTGATATTAGTGTGGCTGATTGTTTGGTTGATAATGAATGGAATATTGACTTCATTAGACAGTTTGGTAATAAGGAGGCTGAGTCTTGGCTGTTGTTGAAGAAGGATATGAAGGATGTGAGCTTGAATGGCGATACTGACAAGGTGATCTAGGGGTTAGAGAAGTCTGGCATTTTCTCAGTAAAATCGTTATATAGACATATTTCTTTTGGTGGAAGGACTTTTAGTCAGACTCAGAAGTTATGGAAGAGCAAAGTCCCTTTAAAGGTGAAATTTTTTGTCTGATTACTTTATCAGGATAGATTATAGACGGCAACTAATCTCAAGATGGGAATGTGGAAAGGCAATGAAAATTGTATTCTTTGTGGGGTGAGGGAGGATTCAAATCCTATCTTCTTTAGTTGTGTTTTAGCTACTTTTGTTTGGACTTGTGTTAAGGGGTGCTTTAACTGGAAGAGGATTTCGACATCTTTAGATGACTTCCAGCAATTCTGGTTAGATGATAGGGGTGCTAACACTTATCAAATTTCTCTATTCAGTTTTGCGACTCTTGTATGGACGCCTGAAAGTCTGCAACAAAATGGCTATTGAGAAGACTTTTCCTAAGCAACCAATCACTGTTTTTTTCAAATCATTATCTTGTTTGCAGAGGTGGAAAGTTCTGCTCAAGGAGAAGGACCGTCAGGAGCATGATGCTGTGATTACTCGGGGCGAAGACTGGCGGAAGACTTTTGTAGGCTAAATTTGTTCCTTTTTCTAGTCTTACTTTATGGCTGGCTAGTTTGGGTAACTTCTGGTATGTTAGGTTTCTTTGCCCCTAGTAAGTGGATAGGGTAATATTTTGCTCCTTTTGGTTGCTAGTGACCTCAGCTTGGTGATCTTGTAAACCTTTGGGTACTCTGATATTAGCTTTATAAAAGCTGGGATGTTTCTGTTCAAAACAATTTTCCATAATTTGTATGAAACTTTCTCAGAGCAAGGAGTGCTAGAACCGGTAACTAGTTAGGCACACACCCACTCGCACTGACCACATAGGTTATAATAGTATGGCACTATGGCCTATATACTCCAGCTCTTCTTGAACAAGGAACACTTGCATGGTTCTCAGGATTGGGATCTTGAATCTAATTTGAGATGCTCTGACAGGATTGCATCAGCAGAAGGCGTTTATGGTAGTCCAAAAATTCATAGTTTTTAGTATTGGTTTAATATCATCATGCCACACCTAAATTTGGAGATTCAGGCATATAATTAAATTGAGCTAGTTGATTTCGGCAACTATCCAACTTTCATGCATGCAATATTTCAGAATCAGCTTGTCTGATGCTATCATTTGTCTGTTCTTAAACTCGATGATACTATTTGTTTGGCAGGTGTCATCATCAGCTGCTGCTTGGCAAGTGATGCGAAGAAGAGGGTGGGGGTGGGGGTGGGGGCGGAGAACCAAGTTGCATGCCAGTGTTCACTACTACAAAACAAGCTATAGTAGACACCCCATCACAGACGGGTTCATTTGAAACCGTCTGTGTTGGGTCTGTTGGGACGCGGCCTTTGTATTGCTGACCTATCACAGACGGTTCTTATTAGTAATCGTCTGTGATAGGCATATATCACAGACGGTTCATTAATAGAACCGTCTGTGAAATATCACAGCCGGTTCTATTAATAAACCGTCTGTGATAATCATCCGTATCACAGACGGTTTATAAATAGAACCGTATGTGAAATATCACGGACGGTTCTCTTTAAAAACCGTCGGTGATACGGGAGATTATCACATACGGTTTTTGAAAAGAACCGTATGTGAAATATCACGGACGGTTCTAGTTAAAAACCGTTTGTGATATTTAAATATCATGAGCAGTTCATATTTTGAACCGTCTGCGATATCTCTCGCTTATAAATACCGAGTACCCCGCCCATTCCCATTTGAGCGCCACCCAAATAAAAACACATCACACACTGACGGAGAGAGAGAGGGGAGGAGAAGGAGAGGAGAAAGGGAGGGAGAAGGAGAGAAATCTCAAGAGATTTGGTATTTTTGTCGTGAGCTCCGAGGGTAACAATTTATAACCCTTTAGAGCATCTGTAATTTACGTGCTTAATTAGTCGGTTCAAATAGCTAGATTTGATGCTAGGAGCCGATTCCACACGTGGAAGCTGCCTATTCCGAAGCAAAACTCTAGGAATCGATGCAAACTTTTGCATTCGGATGCAAGGGAATAGAATAATATTTTTCATTGGGTGGTTGGCATATGCATTAAAATTCTGTGAGGGGGAAGGAAATAGAGAGAGCGGTTGAGAGAGATTTTATTAATCTAATTTGACACTATATATTTTGTTACATCTGTAGCGTAGATGGACCGAGACTGGATGTATGTTATGAACCGTGTGAGTCAAGAGTACATTAATGGCGTGGTTGCTTTTAGAAGAGCCGCCGAGCAGGATATGTTGAAGAAGGGGATAAAATTTATGTACTGTCCATGCATTGATTGCGGTAATTTGAAGATGTTTACCAACCCAACGCAGATAGAAGCACACTTGATTCGAAGGGGTTTCAAAAAAGGGTATACATGTTGGACCAGTCACGGTGAAGAGTAGATTACACAGGAAGTTAGTAATAACGACATCGCCGAGGAAGTCAACGATATGCCGGATGTAGGCTGTGCTTTTGATGAGGATAGGTCATACGATGACAATCTGGATCGGATGCTACGCGATGCAGAAGAGAACTACAGTGCAAGGTCGGAATACACAAGGTTATCAACTGTGATTGAACTGCTTAAATTAAAGGCAAGCAATGGTTGGTCCGATAAGAGTTTCACGGCGTTGTTAGGTCTCCTAGCGGACATTCTTCCGAAGGGAAACGTGTTGCCCAACACCACCTACCAAGCAAAGAGGAACCATGTGATATACCTTGATTCCCTAATCCGCAACAACCACAACTTCAGCATTCTGGGAGGAATACTCGGCAGGTATGCTTATTTCCTTCATACATAACTCTATTTTAGTCTTCATTAGTTTGAAATGGTCGAGGATAACTTTTTGGAATCATGTAGGTCGTTCATCGACTATGTTGCCAACAAAGGAATATACGATGGAAAGAGCGCCGAACTAACACACAGGACAAAATTTTTGGTACGCGTTACAATACGATAATCCTATATCATACTTCATAATAACGCATCTCGAACTGATATATGTAATTCTATTTTTGTAGTGCCGCTAGCAAAAAAAATGATGAGTTATGTGCAATCTACGTTTGCCATCATATGGAGCAAATCATTAGAGCTAGGAAGAAGGATCCCGAGGTTTGTGAATCTCGAAATGATTATTTCGTAATTATAAATTTAGATATATATGCTTAATATTTTACTCTTACTAGCGACAGGCCTTGAATATAGAATTAGATGGACTCTTTGAGAATGAGATCAAGGACATTCGAGGGAAGCTCTGCAGCTTTATCATATCAGAGATAATTAAGGACACCGGAGAATTTCACTCCGCTGCCGACCCAGCGCATCACCCTACCGACACTTCTCAACCACCTGCAAACAATTGACTCAATTGTAATCAAATTTATTTTGTAACAATACTTGAACAAATGTGATCTTTTGTAATTTATTTTGAGTAATGATCAGATTGAGTTTGTCGACAATTGATCTGTGATGTATCTGTTTCTGCATGCTTTGTTTTCAGAGGGCATGGCTAGCAATTCCTGAGGCTAGCCAAAAATCAGTGAAAATGTAGTTAGTGTAATGAACTATCACAGACGGTTCTGTGTAAAAACCATCTGTGAATTCAGTATCACAGACGGTTCTATACACGAAACGTCTGTGAAGTCAGCATATCACAGACGGTGCTATGTAAAAACCGTTTGTGATACTCTGTCTTCACAGACGGTTTTTACATAGAACTGTCTGTGATACTCTAACTTCACGCAGACGTTCGCTTACGTAACCGTGCGCGAAGACAGAGTATCGCGCAGCGGCTACGTAAAAACCGTCTTTGATACTCTGTTTTCACAACGGTTACGTACGAAACGTCGTGAAGGCGAGTATCACGCAGCGGTTCTAGATAGAACCGTGCGTGATACTCGACTTCACGACGTTTCGTATAGAACCGCCTCGTGATCTTGGCATTCGCGAGCGGTTTTAGATAAAACCGTCGTGATATTCATATCATGCATCGTTTGCGACCGCCTGTGATAACCACCGTTATCATAGACCAACTTTCGAGACGGTTCAAAACCGGATGACGGTTTGGCCAACCGCCTCGTGATCGCTGTTTCTGTAGTAGTGGTTCGTGAGTCAGAAGTGTTGTCTTGCCTGTATTAGTGCTTCGGATTTTGTCGACCGTGTTGTGGAATATGAACTTGTACATTCTTTGAGAAACCTCTATAATGTACCTACTTGTAATTCCGTACCATCGTGTGCATAGCCTGTAGAAGCTATGGAAGTTTGTAATTCCGTACTATCGTTTGCACTAAAACTAGTGTCCTTCTGACAAATTTTGTCTTTACATCTGAAAAAATTAAAATTTCAATTCAAAAATTCGTCCGAAATTTACCAAAATATCCGGTGACCAGCTGTTATAGGGTCTATCGGTGGGGTCCGATAAAATTTCCAAAATGATATAATTTTTCAAGTGGGAGTGTACACCCACAACTCGCACCAACTGAGCTAGACTCAATTCCTAAAAATTCGCTGAGCACTGATATGACTAACTTGGTTCCAGAAGGCTGATTGACAACTTTACAAACACATTTGTGTGTTGCTGGTTTGGTAACAGAGATACTAGAACAAAAGATACAGCTAGTTAGTCGATGATCGATATTCGGTCGGGAACCTTGACATGAGCGCTGCCACACGTCCTTCGTCTGCTTGCACTGCACTTGCATTGGGCTGCGAATGAAGTAAGAAAATTTGTTTGATTGGAATGAAATATTCAGGTGTTAGAATCCAGATCCCACCGTTGGGAGGAGATTGGTGGAGCGTGGCCCAAAAATAGGGGGTGGGCAGTGTTAGATGTATATTATTGGCTGTGTATTTTTCTCATTGTATAAGGGGTTACCTGCATATATGTCACACATGTACTTGTATATATATTGGTCTATTGACCTCATGATAAATACAAGCGATAATAACATGGTATCGAGCAATACCTAGGGTTTCGATAAGTTGCCCCGCCGCGCTGGCTTTGCTAGATCCTCGGCGTCTTTATTCGTCGCCTAGATCCTCTTCGATCTACCACCCGTCTTCGCCGAGCTCATCGCCCGCCGGCTTGTCACTAGTTGCCCGCTCGTCACCCTGTCGTCGCCGCTACCAATTCGTCTTCGTCGTCGTCGTCCGGATTCATCTCGGGGAAGAGAAGATCGGGGACAGGCTTCGGGGAATCGGCTTCTCTCCCGTGAGTCGATCGAAGCTCCGCCTCGTCGCCGCCGGGAACACCGGGGAGCTGTTGCCGCCGAAACCAAGGTGCCTCCGTCCCGGGCTAGGGCAACCAAGCCACCGCCGTCTGAAGCTGTCGCACGAGCCGCCGCCGCCGCCACCGCTATTGCTCGCCGCCGCTGCTAATGGGGAACCTTGTTGCCCTATGCGCGTGCGCATTTTCTTGGACCTCAGGCCAAGTTGGGCAGGCTACGGATGTTTTAAGTGAGTCGGCCTGGCAAAGAAAAAGCTGGCCTGATATAAAAAACAAAAAAAGTACATCGTTCTAGCCGTCGCGCTGTCTAACGCCGCCTGTTAGACTTTGTTGTCTTGGTCGCCGCGTCGTCCAGCGCTGCCTACCAATGAACACTATTTATGTTCCTCACTGCCTGGTGATTTTCAATGGTCTCAATTATTGGGACTGGTTTCAGCACATGCGTCTTCACATACGTGGTCAGCTCCTTTGGGAGTTTCTTACCAGCGAGTTGCCTTGTCCGTCTCGCCCTGCTCCACCTGCTGAGCCTGTGCTCCCAAAGACTACTTCCGAAGATGCTTGTAAGGAGGCATCTAATACTTTTGAGGATGCTATGGAGACTTTTCAGACTCTGTATGCTGCCTGCAAGACATGGATTGATGAGTATGCCTGTGCCTCTACTATTCTGGTTACTAGCATGGAGGTTCAATTCACTAGGGATGTGGTTGGTTTGGCTTCAGCACAGTTGATGTGGACACATCTGCACAACCGCTACGAGCCATCTGGTGATTCCTTGTATCTTTGTGTTGTGCGTCAATAGCAGTCGCTGTAGCAGGAAGATGCCACTGTGGACGAGTTCTATGCCCAATTGTCTGAGGTATGGCATCAGATTGACTCTTTGGGACTGGATGTTTGCCACACATGGTAGTGCTGTCAGCGTCAGTAGTCTCACCTGCAACTTCGTCGTATCTACGACTTCATGACCCGTTTTCGGGCTGAGTATGAGCAGACTCGTGCTCAATTGCTGGCATGCCACCCTCGTGTGACTCTGTTGAAGGCCCTTGCATCTGTTCGTGCTGAGGAGATTTGTCTTTGTGCTGTGGGTCTGCTGTCGTCACCGCCGTTTTCTTCGATTCTGGCAGCTTCTACACCCGATACGTCTCTAGCTACTCCTTCACCAGTGGTGCCTTCACCAATGACAACAGCTATTGGTAGGGGACTACACTGCACTTACTGCAACAAGGATGGACATGTACAGGAGACCTGCTACAAGAAGAAGGATTTACCCCGTGGTGGTCGTCCTCCACAGGGAACTGGTGGTTCCTCCTCTTAGAGGAGCTCTGGTGCTTCTGATTCTCAGGAGATTCTCACACTGTTGCGTCGCATGGCTACTATTGTACCGTCTGGTTCTGTTGGTTCTGCTACACAGTCTTCTAGTGAGAGACCACCTTCTACTTCTTCCTCAGGTATATCACCTTGGATTCTTGACTCTAGTGCTTCCTTTCATATGACATCTGATTCCACCAGTCTCACTTTCATTCATCATTTACCTGCTCCTATCATTGTTCAAACAGCAGATGGTACCTCTCTTTCTGTCGCAGGACGAGGCACTCTTTCGAATTCCTCTTTTCATATTCCTACTGTTTCTCATGTTCCCAAACTAACCATGCAGCTCATATCTGTCGATCAGCTCAATGATCATGGTTATCGTGTTATTCTCGATTCTGATTCTTATTGTGTTCAGGATCAACACACGGGGACTCTAGTTGATACTGGCCCTCGTCGCCATGACTCACAGCGTCTCTAGGAGCTTGACTGGCTTCATCTTCCTTCTGCTACCCCTGCCAGTCTTGTCGCCTCCACCACCGCCGTCGCTTTTGCTGCATCCTCCACTGCGTCTTTTGCTTAGTAGCATCATCATTTGGGACATCTTTGCAGGCCGCGTCTATCTTTTTTACTTCATCGTGGTCTTTAAGGGTCTGTATCTGGTGATGCTTATCTCAATTGTCAAGGTTGTATGCTTTGTAAACAGCTTCAACTTCCATACCCTTCTAGTGAGTCAGTGTCACATCGTCCTTTTGATCTTGTTCATTCTGATGTATGGGATCCAGATCCTTTCATTTCGAAAGGAGGACATCGATATTATATATTTTTATTGATGATTTTTCTCGGCACACGTGGATATATTTTATGTCATCTCGTAGTGAGGTTCTATCTATCTACAAGACCTTTGCCACTATGATCCGTACTTAATTTGACTCTCCTATTTGTGTTTTTCATGCTGACTCTACTGGAAAATACTTATCAGGAGTCCTTCGTGGTTTTCTTGCTAAGCAGGGCACTCTCTCTCAGTTTTCTTGCCCTGGTGCTCATGCCCAAAATGGTGTGGCTGAACAAAAGTATCGTCATCTTCTTGAGACAGCTCGTGCTCTTATGCTTGTTTCTGCTGTCCCACCACACTTCTGGGCTGAAGCTGTTTCTACTGCCACTTTCCTAATTAATATTCAGCCTTCTTCTGCTCTTCAGGGTGCGATCCCAGTTAAGCGTCTATGTGGCAAGACTTCTGATTACTCTAGTCTTCGCTTCTTTGGGTGTGTGTGTGTGTGTGCTATGTTCTTCTTGCACCTCGTGAGCACACCAAGCTGACCGCTCAGTTTGTGAAGTGTGTTTTTTTGGGCTATAGCTCTGAGCATAAGGGATATCATTGTTGGGATCCTGTTGGCCGACAGATGCAGTTTCCCGAGATGTTATTTTCGATGAGTTTCGTCTTTTCTACCCTCGTCATTCTCCTTCCACCACTCCAGCATCTCTTCTTGAGCCACTTTCTTTCCCCACTTTTTCTGCCACCCCCATAGTCACCACACCTCCATCACAGCCTTTGACCTCTCTGGTTCCTCCTTCCTCGTCTCCTTCGCCATCACCACCCTCTCCAGAGGCTCCTCCCGGCCTTTGTTCTTCTTATCCTCTCTACTACACTCGTGGTCCGCGAGTTAAGGATTCTTCTGATGCGCCATCTTCTTCTGATGGTTCATCTTCTTCGGCCTCTCCTCGATATGCTCTTCGTTCTCGCTAGTCTATTCGACCTCCTGCGCGCTTTTATTTAGCGGCTCTTGCCGAACCGACTTCTTATCGTAATGCAGCTGCTCATCAGGAGTGGCAGCATGTGATGGCAGAGGAGATTGCTGCCCTTGAGTGTACTGGCATTTGGGATCTTGTCCCTCTTCCCACACGTGTTACTCCTATCATGTGCAAGTGGATCTACAAGGTTAGGACCCACTCTGATGGTTCTCTTGAGCGCTACAAGGCTCGTCTTGTGACGCGTGATTTTCAGCAAGAGCATGCTTGTGTATGATGAGACATTTGCTCTTGTGGCTCACATGACCACCGTCGCACTCTACTTCATCGTGGCATCTGTTCGGCATGGTCCATCTCTCAGCTTGATGTCAAGGATGCATTTCTCAATAGTGAGCTATGTGAAGATGTTTATATGTAGCCATCACCGGGGTACTCTGTTCCTGAGGGTATGGTTTGTTGCCTTCACCGATCTCTTTACGGCCTCAAGCAAACTCCTCGTGCCTAGTTTGATCGTTTCTCTTCTGTTGTCACTGCAACTGGTTTCTCTGCCAGTGCTCATGATCCTGCTCTCTTTATTCACACTTCGCCTCGTGGTCGGACGCTTCTCCTTTTGTATGTTGATGATATGATTGTTACTGGAGATGATTATCAGTACATCACCTTTGTGAACGAGCGTCTTAATGAGTAGTTTGTCATATCTGATCTGGGTCCTCTTCGCTACTTTCTTGGGGTTGAGGTTATTTTTACACCTGAGGGCTTCTATCTGTCCCAAGAAAAGTATATTCAGGATCTTCTTGATCGTGCTTCTCTTACTGATCAGCACACCGCTGAGACTCCTATGGAGCTTAATGTTCATCTTCGACCCACTGATGGTGAGCCTCTTGCTGATTCTACTCGCTATCGTCACCTTGTTGGGAGTCTTATTTATCTAGGTGTCACTCGTCCTGATATTTCATACCCTGTACATATCTTGAGTGAGTTTGTTTCTGCTCCCACTCAGCTCCACTATAGTCATCTTCTTCATGTTCTATGATATCTTCGTGGAACCATCACTCGTCATCTATTTTTTCCTTGCTCTAACTCTTTATAGCTCCAAGCATATTTTGATACCACCTGGGCTATTGATCACTCTGATCGCCGGTCTCCCTCTACTTATTGTGTTTTTCTTAGTAGTTCTCTCATTGCTTGGAAGACTAAGAAGCAGACAACAGTTTCTCGTTCGAGTGCTGAGGCTGAGTTGCGAGCTATGGCTTTGTTGACTGCGGAGGCTACTTGGCTACAGTAGTTTCTTGAGGATTTTGGTGTTTCTATTTCAGCACCCACTCCTCTTTTGTTTGACAGTATAGAGGCTATTAGCATTGCTACAAATCCAGTGAAGCATGGGCTTACTAAGCATATTGGTGTTGATGCTTCCTATATGCGGACACAGTGCGAGACTGCATTGTTGCTCTTCAAGATATGCCTTGAAATTTGAGTTCAGAACTTCTTCACAAAGACGCAGACCAGAGCCCAACACAGCTTCTATCTCTCTAAACTTCATATTGTTGATCCACCGTAAGTTTAAGGGTGGTGTTAGATGTATATTATTGGTTGTGTATTTTTCTCATTGTATAGGGGTTACCTGCATATATGTCACACCTGTACTTGTATATATATTGGTCTATTGGCCTCATGATAAATACAAGCGATATTCATACGTGCAGTAGCAACTGCTAATAAACATCATCTTCCATTGCCAGATAATGAAGCCAATTGCATGCTTAATCGAAATGTTAAAGGAGGAAGCAAAACTGAAAGAAGCAACAAAAGTAGAAAAAAATTCTAATCGGAGAACTATAGGGATGTGAGCAACAAAAGAGCTTTGACCTGGCCACTGATCTACAACAATTAGTCATTGCATCCTATTCTACTTGGGAGCTTCAAGCTCTCAAGATCAGGGTTCACAATTTCGGTATTTTTCGTTCATTTCGTTCAAGCTCTCAAGAAAATTATCTTGGTAAAAAAAATTCGGTGTGGTTTGAATTTTAAAGATTAACAAAACTCAAATCCTCGTGCCTAGATTACGAAAGCCACTAGCCCAGTGGTAACGCGAGCCCAGCGCTTCTGTGATCGAATCCAAGGAAGGCCTCCAATATTTTGGAATTTTTCTATGATAAGTGGGTTCCACATTCATAAAATCAGAAAAAAAAATGAAAATTGCAAGGCCTCCAATATATTTGTATTTTTCTATCTATGACATGTGGGTCCCATATCCATAAAAGCAGAAAAAATTGGAATCCACAAGGCCTCCAATATTTTTGTATTTTCATATCTATGACATGCGGGTCCCACATCCATAAAAAGCAGAAAAAATAAAAATTGCCAACAGGGGTTCGAAGTTCGAACCCATGACTGACGCATGCATTTGTACCATCTTGCCACTACGCAAGCTGAATAATCGAGCTACACAGCAGTTGACACATCTTTTATTCTAAACTTTTAAGTTTAAAATTCAAATTTGATTCATATAGTTTGAACGAAATTGTTCCAAAATTAACAAAATTTCAGTGATTTCGGTCCTTTCGCCAAACTTTTTTATTATTTAATCTTTTTTAAATTTTTATTTTAAAGTTAACCTCTCGCAAACTTTATTTCTAATTCTAATCCTTTTGGTCACACCACCACTCGTGGTGTGACAAAACAACACTGTCACGCCACAGGATAAACCCCTAAAATCGCACTTTTTGTCACGCCACTGGTGGTGGCGTGACCAAACAACACTGTCACGCCACCACCAGTGGCGTGACAAGACTTTGATCAGAAATGCGCTAGCGTGACAGTGTTGTTTTGTCACGCCACAGGTGGTAGCGTGACCAAAGGGGTCAGAATTGGAAATAAAGTTCGCGATAGGTTAACTTTAAAATAAAATTTAAAAAAGAATTAAATAAAAAAATTCCCTTTCGCCACCCAACGAAAAAATATCCAAACCAAACTAGCTTCGCCTGCAAAGACACAGTGCTACACAACGATCGGGAAAAAGTAAGCAATGAGAAAGGGCGGTGAGAATTCCGTTTTCTGGTAGGGGGAAGCAGCTCCAATCTATTGACCTTCCTTGACTGAAATCAATGGATATATGGGGTTGGGCAATTTAGGGAGAGAACATGAGCACACTCCATATATAGGCAAAAGCTTCGAGAGGAAAAGAAATGAAGGCTTTCTTTCAAAAAGAAGAAACAATGAAATGAAGGTTGTAACGGCAAATAAACTTGGAAGTCTACGTATCTATTATGGATCCAAGCCGGCCAAGCCCTAGTATGGTCTCCATGACGCTACGCCGTTGGTTGGGCCTTATGAAAAAAAAAGGAATTTAATATTTGTGCAGCTCGCTATTTGAGAGAGCATAGAATTGTTAGAATAATTAGCACTTTAATGATTACATAATTCTACAAATAAATCATAGCTGCAAAAATAATATGAGAACTAAACATGTCTAGAAGATGAACTATGACGATAGGCCATATGAACAACATAACGTATATGACGATAAACAATATGAACAATAGAACTTATATGAACAATAGAAGTAAGTGCGGAGTACTAGATATTACTAATGCGAAGCGAAGAGTGTCGCAGAGACGAAGGAGAGAACGTCGCCCATGATGAAGAAGCCGATGAGACGATGCAAGGAACGACGAGCAGTCGCGGAGTGGATTCCCAAAAACCTGATTTGCCCTCTCCCATACAGGATCGCAAGGACGACGGTTCCGAAGACCTGCTCTCCCCACCACCGATGCACGTCGGGCGGAGGGACGGAGTAACGCTTAGTAGTATAGCGCTCGGGAACAATCTCACACAGATGTGTTTTTGCGATCAGAGAGAAGACGGACAGTGTTTTCCCCTTTTAAAGATCGTAGAAGAAAACCGTGCTCAGATTCGGAAATTGCGCTCAGATTTTTCAGAGACGGAAGACTCATTAATCGCAATTGATTCACAGTTAAAGCCGCAAAATCAGAGCGTTTCTTTCCATCCTGACATGATTGGAGTAATCAGAGAATTTCTTTCTGTCCTGACATGATTGGCGTAATCAGAGTATTTTTTTTTTCATCCTGACACGATTGCATGGCAAAACAAAATTACAAAAGAAAGCAGTGCCTGGACCCACAGCCGAACCCGGAACGACCGCACCATTCACGTGCACGTCGCGCGGCCGCAAAGCCGAGCGTGGCGTGGTGTGGCGAGGCGAGCGAGCGTGCACGTGTGGTCCTACTTTCTCCTCCTTTCTCTTGCTTTACCAAGGCTAGACATGCTCCACCTTATAAGGTGGTGTCTCTTCACATTGGCTAGCAATATGGGATTAAAGTATCCCATATGCCACTATGCATGAGTGGGCCTTTGGGATTTTCCTAGCTAGCAATATGAGACTAAAGTATCTCATATGCCACCATGCTGGAGTGGGCCTTTAGGATTTTCCAAGGAATTATTGATAAAGAATGGGCCAAAGCCCACTTAATTCCAACAATCCCCTACCAGATCTCAGGGGCTCACAAAGTTTACCTGCTATTCTAAAGCACTGTTAATATACTAGTTTTTCAATTGAGATCTGTTAGGGTTGAACATCCACCTAGAGCTTTAAGCTATATTCATTCACAACTACACAATGGACTAAGTCTTGAATTAGCAGTTTTGTGTGAATGAGTTTTACCTAAAGTCTTAACTGATACTAGGCTGCCAATAGGCTACCCCTTGGGTGGAGCATATAAGTCACACTCCGGTGTCGCTTCATGAGCTTCTTAGATAGTACCCATTTCTCACAGACTGTGACTAGCAGTCGGACTCACATAGGTGTGTTCTTTCAAAAATGCTCTGTAGGATAGCATCTTTGCTATTTAAAGCCACATAACATATTAAGACAAAATCATCCTACCATACAGATTTGAGAGTATGACATCTTCAGTGGAGTGGGTTATAGAATGTACTCTCCTTCAGTTAACCAAACAGTTTATTTTTCCTAGGTCCTGCTTCACAGGATCTCCGATCACATAGGTTGGGTTGCCACTGTGGTTTAACTTCACATAGGTCTCATTTCCATCTCCTTCGATGCATAATCTATCACATTCCGTGATAAACCCTTTGTAAAGGGATCTGACAGATTCTTAGCTATTGGAATATAATCCACAGCTATTATTCTAGAATTTCTCAATTTTCTGACAGATTTCAATCATCTTTTTACATACCTGGAGGACTTCATGTTATCCTTTACACTGTTCACTTTAATGAGAGTCGTTTGATTATCATATTACATCAGGATGGCTCGAATCGATTTTTCAACCACCGGCAAATCCATTAGGAGTTCACGTAGCCATTCTGCTTCTACAGTGGTTGTGTCCAATGCCGTGAGTTCTGCTTCCATAGTTGACCTCGTCAAAATGGTCTGTCTGCAAGACCTCCATGAAATAGCAGCATCGCCTAGAGTGAAAACATATCCACTCATAGCTTTAATCTCACCAGCATCAGATATCAAATTGGAATCACTATATCCTTTGAGTACGCCAGGGTACCCAGTATAATGAATTCCATAACTCATCGTACCTCTCAAGTAGTGCATAACTCGCTCGAGTGCACGCCAATGATCATCTCCTGGATTAGAGGTAAACCGGCTTAATTTGCTTACAGCAAATGAGATGTCAGGCCGAGTAGTGCTAGCTAAGTACATGAGTGAACCAATAATTTGGGAATATCTCAACTGATCATTTTCTAGTCTTTTATTCTTTCGAAGTATTATACTAGGATCATAAGGTTTTGGAGAAGGCTTGCTATCCATATAGCCAAAACGACTCAAGACCTTTTCCACATAATAGGATTGCAGAAGTGTAATCCCATCCTCTCCTTTAATTAGCTTGATGTTTAGAATTACATTAGCTTCTTCCAGATCTTTCATGTCAAAACTTTGGGATAGAAAAGACTTAACCTCGATAATCACGTTAAGACTTGTTCCAAAGATAAGTATGTCATCAACATACAAACACAGTATAACTCCTTCACCCCCACCATAACGGTAGTAAACACATTTATCAGCCTCGTTTACTGCAAAGCCCGCAGATGTTAAAGTTCTATCGAATTTCTCATGCCATTTCTTAGGTGCTTGCTTGAGACCATATAGAGATTTCCATAACTTACAAACCTTGCACTCTTGACCGGTTACTACAAAACCATCAAGTTGTTCCATGTAGATTTCCTTATCTAACTCTCCATTGAGAAAAGTTGTCTTAACATCCATTTGATGGACAATAAGACCATGTGAGGCAGCCAAGGATAGTAGTACATGTATAGGTCAATCTAGCAATGGGTGAGTAAGTATCAAAGAAATATTCACCTTCTTTTTTAGTATAGCCCTTGGCCACAAGCCTTGTTTTGTACTTTTTAATAGTATCATCAGGCCTAAGCTTTCTCTTGAACACCCACTTACATCCAACTAGCTTACAGCCATATGGACGATCTGTGATTTCCCAAGTCCCATTAGCGAGAATGGAATCCATTTCACTCTGATCGTATCCTTCTAGTACTTCGCATCAGGAGATGCATATGCCTCTAAAATGGATTTGAAAACATCATCCGTAAGGTACACAGTGAAATCATCTCCAAAGGATTTTTCAATCCTTTGTCTTTTGCTCCGTCTAGGAACAATAATGTCATCCTTCTCAAGGATTTGTTCGTGTGTGTGTTCGGAATGCTCAATGGGAATTATGGATTCAGGAGTTAAATCATTTGCTTGACTAGTAGAGTTATGCATATCCTTCATGGAGAATATATTCTCAAATAATGTAACATCTCGAGACTCCATTATTGTATCGACATGTATGTCAAATACCTCAAATTTAACTACTATAAACCTATAGGCAGTACTGCAATGAGCATACCCTAGAAAGACACAATCCACAGTTTTCGGTCCAAGTTTGCGCTTTTTAGTTATCAGTACGTTGACTTTTGCCAAGCACCCCCAAGTACGCAAGTAGGATAATGATAGTTTTCTCCCTTTTCATCCTTCATACGGAGTAATCTCACTATTCTTAGTGGAAACTCTGTTCAGGACATGAGTCGAGGTTAGTACAGCCTCCCCTCACCATGCCTTAGATAAACCCATAGTGTCTAACATGGCATTAACCAAGTCACTCAATGTACGGTTCTTTCTTTCGGCAACCCTATTGGATTGAGGCGAATAGGGAGGTATCCTCTCATGAATAATTCCATGCTCTACACAGAATTGGGAGAACTCATTTGAGAAATACTCTCCACCATGATCTGACTAAAGTCTTTTGATTTTTCTTTCTAGTTGATTCTCAACTTTAACCTTATAAGTTTTAAAGTAGTCTAGAGCCTCATCTTTTGTTTTTAACAGATACACATAACAATATCTAGAAGCATCATCAATTAGAGTCATGAAATATCTTTTCCCTCCTTTTGTCAACACACCATTCATTTCATAGAGATCTGAATGTATGAGTTCTAAAGGTGCCAAATTTCTTTCCTCTAAATTTCTTTCCTTCACAACTTTATGAGGTTTGCAAGGTTGCTTTGCTTGCACACAAGTTTGGCATTTAGAAGCTTTGACTATAGAGAGTTTTAAAATTAAATTTAGACTAGATAGCCGAGACATACAACCAAAATTTATGTGACACAAACATGAGTGACAAACGCTAGCCTCATCCCCATTAATTAGATCACAAACATGGTTCACAACCTTATTACAGAAATCTAAAAGGGAAAAACGGAACAAACCTCTGCAATCATAGCTTTTCCAATAAAGAGTCAAAATTTAGAAATGACAACTTTATTTGACTCAAACACCAACCTATACCCATCTCTACACAGAAGGGAGCCGCTGACAAGATTCTTATTTATTGAGGGGACATGCTGCACGTTCTTCAGCTACACGATCTTTCCCTAAGTAAGCTTCAGATCTACCGTACCAACACCAAGAGCAGAGGCATGTGAACCGTTTCCCATCAACATGGAGGAAGCCCGAGCAACTTGATAAGAAGAAAACAAGAACACATCAGCACATACGTGAATATTAGCCCCTGTGTCAATTCACCAGCCGATGGCATGACAAACCAACAGAATAGTAGGTAGATTATCATACCCAGATGTCACTGCTCTGGTATCGCCAATAGTCACATTCACAAACTTGGTCTATCTATGCTCATGCTTTATGCTTTTATGGTTAGGACATTTATTGGCCGAGTGGCCGCCCTTACCATAAACATAGCAGACACCTTTTTCCTTGTTTGACTTATTGTTCTTCTTAAAGTTGGTGGTCTATACGATCTTGGCCTTTTCCTTGAACTTTTCATTACCATGGTGTTGTACGACATTGGCGCTGGACTGTCCTTTGTCCACCTTAGGATGCACATCCTTCACCCGAGCTTTCTCTTCAACATCAAGGGATGCAATCAGATCCTCAACGAAAATATTTTGTCTCTTGTGTTTCAGAGATGTGGCAAAATTCCTCCATGAAGAGGGTAGTTTGGCAATGATGCCACCGGCCACAAACTTATCGGGTAATATGCATTTGAGGTGGTCGAGTTCCCTCGCAATGAATTGTATTTCATGAGCTTGCTTAACTACAGAATGGTTCTCAACCATCTTATAGTCATGATGTTGCTCAATGATATATAACTCATCACAAAGATCCGAGGTAGTGAACTTATGTTTGAGTGCCTCCACGCCCCTTTGCGTCTGTCATGTGCACATACACATCGCACAAATGATCAAAAAGAACGCTAAGAACGCATCCCACAAAAATTGTGGTGGCTGTTTTAAACTAATTTTCCTATTCGGGAGTGAATTCTCCCTCGGGTCTCCCAGAGGCAACCCAAAATACGTTCAGAGTCGTGAGCCACAAAGTGACTCTTGTCTGCCATCTTTTGAAGTTTACTCCACTGAACATCTCTGGTTTCATTACCTCGACAAAACCAGCCATTTTCATCACATAGTGTCTGATGAGGACATCCCGCCGATTGGACCGATTACACGAGCACGAGCTAAAAAGATTAACCAATAGGTGAACTTGCTCCTATTCCTAGGTTAGATGATATGCTAGATGAACTTAGTGGTGCTATTATATCCTCCAAAATTGATTTAATGAGTGGATACCATCAGATTAGGATGAAACTTGGCGATGAATGGAAGACTGCTTTTAAGACTAAATTTGGATTGTATGAGTGGTTAGTCATACCATTTGGTTTATCTAATGCACCTAGTACATTTATGCAATTGATGAATCATGTTTTAAGATCATTCATTGGTAAATTTGTTGTGGTATACTTTGATGATATTTTGATCTATAGCAAAACGATGGATGAACACATTGATCATACTAGACAAGTGTTAGAAGTGCTTAGAAATGAAAAACTGTATGCCAATCTTGACAAATGCACTTTTTGTACTGATAAAGTTGTATTCTTAGGCTATGTTCTTTCTGGACAAGGAATTGAGGTAGATGAATCTAAAACTGAAGCAATTAAGAACTGGCCTACCCTTGTGAATGTTAGTCAAATCAGAAGCTTTCATGGTCTTGCTAGTTTTTATCGTCGTTTTGTTAAAGATTTTAGCACCATTGCTGCCCCATTAAATGAGTTTACTAAAAAGGGTGTTGTGTTTGAATGGGGTGCACCACAAGAAAAAGCTTTTCAAGAGCTAAAGAAACGTTTAATTGAAGCACCATTGCTTGTTTTGCCTAATTTCACTAAGACTTTTGAAATTAAATGTGATGCTAGTGGAATAGGTATTGGTGGTGTTTTGATGCAAGAAGGGAAACCTGTAGCATACTTTAGTGAGAAACTAGGAGGTGCTCAATTGAACTATCTTGTGTATGATAAAGAATTGTATGCTTTGGTACGTGTGCTCGAAACTTGGCAACATTATCTTTGGCCTAGAGAATTTGTTATCCACTCTGATCATGAAGCTTTGAAATATTTGAAAAGCTAAGCTAAACTGAACCGTAGACATGCTAAGTGGGTAGAATTCATTGAAACTTTTCCATATGTTGTTAAGTACAAAAAAGGAAAAGAGAATGTGGTAGCTGACGCTTTATCTAGAAAGAATGTGCTTTTAACTCAATTGGAAGTAAAAATTCCTGGATTGGAGAATTTGAAAGATTTATATGCTTCCGATAGTGAATTTTCAGAACCATATTCTAAATGCAAAGATGAGAAAGGATGGGACAAGTTTCATGTTCATGATGGGTTCTTGTTTCGTGCTAACAAATTATGTGTTCCAGATTCGTCCGTGCATTTGCTCTTATTGCAGGAATCTCATGCAGGTGGATTAATGGGACACTTTGGGAAAGAAAAGACCTTCATGATACTAAGCGATCACTTTTATTGGCGTAAAATGAGACATGATGTAGAAAGGTTTGTACAGCGATGTGTGACATCCCACAAAGTGAAATCTAAACTTAATCCATATGGTTTATATACCCCACTTCCAGTTCTTAATGTACCTTGGGAGGATATTAGTATGAACATTGTTTTAGGACTGCCTAGGACTACGAGGGGGAGGGATTCAGTTTTTGTAGTTGTGGATAGGTTATCAAAAATGGCACATTTTATTCCCTATCACAAAAGCGACGATGCGTCGCATGTAACTGACTTGTTTTTCAGGGAAATTGTAAGATTGCATGGTATGCCAAAGACGATTGTTTCAGATCGTGACGTCAAGTTCATAAGCTACTTTTGAAAGACTTTGTGGGCCAAGCTTGGGACAAAGTTGTTATTCTCTACAACTTGTCACCCACAAACGGATGGACAAACGGAGGTGGTGAATAGAACACTTTCAATGCTACTACGAACGATGACCAAGAAGAATCTAAAAGAGTGGGAAGATTGTTTGCCGCATGTGGAATTTGCTTACAATAGGTCGGTACATTCTACTACTCAATTGTGCCCGTTCGAGGTGGTGTATGGTTTTAAACCAATCACACCACTTGATTTGCTGCCACTGCCGCTACATGAACGTGCTAATATGGAGGCGTCAAAGCGTGCTGAATATGTGAAGCAAATTCATGCCAAGACTAAAGAAGAAATTGAAAAGAAGACGCGCTATTGTGTTGAGAAGGCGAACAAGTCAAGAAAGAAGATGCTATTTGAACCAGGTGACTTGGTTTGGGTGCATCTACGCAAAGAACGCTTTCCGAATAAGCGTAAGTCCAAGTTGATGCCTCGAGGAGATGGTCCATTCAGAGTACTTGAGAAGATCAATTACAATGCATATAAGATAAAGCTTCTGGGTGATGATTATGATGCGAGTTCTACATTCAATGTTGCTGATTTGTCACCATTCTTTGGATCAGAAGAATCAGAGTCGATGACGACTTCTTTTCAAGAGGGGGAGGATGATGAGGACATCCCGCCGATTGGACTGATTACACGAGCATGAGCTAAAAAGATTAATCAACAGGTGAACTTGCTCCTAGTTGATTTTGGTTTTAATTTACATAAGAATTGGTTACTACCTAATGCTAGTACTCTAATTATTCTCAGGTTTATGCGTGTGGACGACAGGGACGCCAAAAGAAAATAATGCATGAGTTGAAAGGAAATAAAGAAGTGCATGGGCCGAAGGGATCAATATATGTTGCTGCATTGCACCTTGTTTTTATGTGGCTTGGAGTTAGATTGCATGGAATCAATACGTGTCCATGTGTGTGTGCATGAGGAGCACTTAATGCATGCATGCATGTGTGTGTGCGTGAGGAGCTCTGGTCCAGCATGTATGAGGAGCTTTGGACCAGAAGTCAAGCCCAAGCCGAGCCAAAGTATGGCCGAACATCATTGGACCGAGCAAAAGTCCGGCCGAGAGCCAGTAAATCCGGTGATTCTGGCCTTGTAATCAATTAGGATTTGAGTCCGTTTTCTTTTTTTGTTCGACTGAACTAGAGTTGTTTCGGACTTGGCTGCGCACGATTTGCCGACTATAAATGTCGAGGGCTGTGCCGCCACGAAGAGGGACGGCATTTTTTTAGATATCAATATATTCTTGATTTTAGGGTTTGAGCAATATTGCCCCCACTAGAATAGGAAGTTTCAATCTGTTTTGTCGTTCTGTTGTTCTTGTGATTCCTTGTGTTTTGTAGGAGCAGCGACACGTCTACTTTGTGTGATTGGCTAGACGGGATCATAAGTGTGTGGTTGGGCGAATTCTTTTGTCGCAGGTTGCTGTTTTGACAATGGTTGGCCCCATCGGTTCGTTAGGTTGCATGGATCCAAAGTTATCATCGGTTCTACATCGTGAAGATCGGGCATTCCCCCGTATCAGTGTCTATCAAATTTATCATCAGGTTTTTGGATTGTTAGAATATTTAGCACTTTAGTGATTACATAATTCCACAAATAAATCATGACTACAGAAATAATATGAGAACTACACATGTCCAGAAGAGGAACTATGACGATAAGCAATATGGAAAATAGAACGTATATGACGATAAACAATATAAACAACAGGATGTATATGGACAATAGAAGTAAGTGCGGAGTACTAGATGTTAACAATACGAAGCAAAGAGTGTCGCGGAGACGAAGGAGAGAACGTCGCCGATGATGAATAAGCTGATGTAGACGATGCAAGGAACGGCAAGCAGTCTCGAAGTCGCTTCCCAAAAACCTGATTCGCCCTCTCCCATACAGGATCACAAGGACGACGGTTCCGGAGACCTGCTCTCCCCACCACCGGTGCACGCCGGGCGTAGGTACGGAGTAACGCTTAGCAGCACAGTGCTCGGGAACAATCTCACACAGATGTGTTTTCGCGATCAGAGAGAAGACAGGCAGTGTTTTCCCCTTTTAAAAACCGTAGAATGAAACCACACTCAGATTAGGAAATCGTGCTCCGATTTTTCAGAGACGGAAGGCTCATTAATCACAATTGATTCACAGTCAAAGCCGCGTAATCAGAGTGTTTCTTTCCATCCTAACATAATTGGTGTAATCAGAGTGTTTCTTTCCGTCCTAAAATGATTGGCGTAATCAGAGTGTTTCTTTCCATCCTGGCACGATTGCATGGCAAAACAAAATTGCAAAAGAAAGCTGTGTCTGGACCTGCGGTCGAACCCGGAATGATCGCACCATTCACGCGCACATCGCGCGACCGCGATGCCTAACCTGGCCTGGCAAGGCGAGGTGAGCGAGCACGTGCGTGTGGTCCTACTTTCTCCTCCTTTCTCTTGCTTTACCAATGTTAGATATACCCCACCTTATAAGGTGTTGTCGCTCCACCTTGGCTAGCAATATAAGACTAAAATATCCTACATGTCATCATGTATGAGTGGGTCTTTGAGATTTTCGTAGGAATTATTGATAAAGAATGGGCCAAAGCCCACTTAATTCCAACAAGAATCACCTTGTCATCCATGACTTTCTTGTCAATATAATGTCCAACAAAGTCGACACGAGCTCAGGAAGAGCACGAGTGAGTGAGGAGGCGAGCGGCCCGAGTGTCGGGGAAGCAAGCTCAGGGGTGGCGAGAGGAGAGCCGAGGGCCCGGGAGTTCGCGGGCGGCGTCAGGGCTGGGGCGGCTGCGACAGGCGTGTTGGGGGAGGCGTCGAGCAGCGCGTGGGGGCGACGGCGGGCGGCTCGTCGAGGCGACGACTTCAGGGCAACGTATCGAGGGGCAGAGGAGCGCATCGGGGCGGTGGTCAGGCGGCGGCGGTGACAGTGAATAGTGGACTATGGGCTGTGGGCTAGAGTTTTTGGGAGAGCCCTGGCTGTGATACCATATTGGAATAAACTCTCATTATTCCAAAGGACCTAAAGGCAAATATATACAAGTTACAAATGTATAAAATATGCAAAGAACACCCTATACAAGTTATATCTAACTGGTAGTCTTCTATCGTCTTATTACCTTGCGCAACAGGCGTCACTCTGACCTTTGACCTTTTTCTCCGACCTGACTGAAAAAGGGAAGAGGTATGCTTTGTGCAGGACATGGGGGAAATTTTACACTGTAATTACAACAAGATCATCATATGCAAGATACCGTGAAGAAAAAAAAAAACAACAACAGTAGAGTATGGTCGAACACTTATTACTGCACTGACTAATGATAAGCAGGCCCCATTTGAAACAACGTTAAAAATTCCACAAACTTGGAAAGGACTGACTCTTAACAGTCATGATAGCCCTTTTAGCAACTTTAAGCAATGAACAGTATATGCACACACACTGGTTGTAGAGCATTTGGCTGACAAAGTATGATTATAGATCAAACCATTTAGAATAAAACTGTGAAACTTATCTGGTGAACTATTCTTACTCGAAGATGTTAACGCTCCATTTGTAGACGCCGATGCTTTTGCCTTGATCTTGTCATATCGAAAATCTTCAATGCCAGAACAATACCAACCTGCATGTGGAATTTATTTTTGAAATAATATATTTTTAAAAAATATTTACAAAACTAGGTCACCGCTCCTAAAAATTGCAAAAATAGGTTTCTGTTGCCAGTTCATCTGGCGACACGTTCCTATCGCCGATTGAATCATGCACAGAACCCTATACAACGAGGCGAGTTCTGCCGCGGTTCAATCAAGACAGGAATCTATGAATTTTTAAATATAGCAAATAAACTCTAACAATTACAAAAAAAAAAAAATTGGAGCATCCTGATAGAGTGTTCTTGCTTGTGTCATTTTTTCATAATTTTATCCATTATACATTTGTCTCTAACATTCATTTAAGTATACTATTGGTAGAATTTTTAAATATACCAAATGAGATCCAAAAATTATGAATTTTTTTGTGAACGCTCCTTACATAGTGTAATTGTTTCTGTTATTTTTGTCAGAATTTTATATGCTCTGAAATTATCTCTAAAATTCTGAATTTAGGTTTCTGATACAGTGTATTTGGTTGTATACCCTTATTTTTTAGAGACAATTTGAGAGCATATAAAATTCTAAAAAAATTACATAAACAATTAAACTACGTAAGGAGCGTTCAAAAAACAATTCATAATTTTTGGACCTCCGCTGGTATATTTAAAAATTCTACAAATAGTATACTTAAATAAATTTTAGAGACAAATGTATAATGGATAAAATTATGAAAAAATTACACAAGGAAGAACACACTATCAGGATGCTCCACAAAAACATTTATAATTTTTAGAGTTTATTTGCTATATTTAAAAATTCATAGATTCATGTCGCCAGTTGAACTGGCGACAGGAACCTACCCCCGCTGTACAGGGTTCATGTCGTCAGTTCAACTGGCGATAGGAACCTATCGCCAGATGAACTGGCGACAGGAACCTATTTTTGCAATTTTTTGAGATGATAACCTAGTTTTGTAATTTGTTTTAAAAAATATATTATTTCAAAAAAAAATTCCCTGCATGTGTGCAAAATATTTTCTTGAATGGGACCTGAATTGAACCAAACCAACAGAAGAAATGGGAGCAAATAATATGACATGCATTCAAAGAGAGAAAGCGTATTTACATCACAGAATAACTGAACTCCTAAGAGAGCAGGAATTAAATCAAGGATACGGAAAGTCCAGAAAGAAAAATAGAAATGCATGCTGCTTCCTTTTTTTCAATATGAAGGCACTGTAGTTAGTCAGCAGGCACCTGCTTCTTAGGATGCTCCCCGTTTACGTCAAGCACCCGTTTCACCCTTTTCCTCTTCACAGAAGTATTCATTTCAGACTTGGATATGTCAAAAGAAACACTGGATTCACGCTTCACTTCTCTTACACCTGAAAAGGCATGAAATCCATGCTTTCTTGACAAAAAGAAGAATAATACTATACTTGCTTTGGGAAAAAAAACATATAAATATCATCAGTCATAGATGACTTAAAATGGTAGGTAGATTAAGTCAGCAGTTGAAGTGGACGTATACTTTTAAAGTTGACCTGAAAACTATTAGTGGCTATACCTTCAGGAACATTACAACAAGCAAATTATGGGAGCACTGAACATTGCCATGGCACTACTACAGCCTCAAATTCATAACAAGTTAAGCACTGGAACAGGGTAGAATTAGCTCCGATGTAATCCTAGGGAGCTTGATGAATCAAACTAACCAAACAAAAGCCATCAACTGTAACCATGTTAATTTTTATCATCAAACTACAGTGATAGTCCAAATATCCTCTACCAGTTGAAAGCAGGCAGCCAACACAAATCTAGCCCTAGCAGAGTGAGAAAGAAATATTCACAGTATCTACAATCAGAGCATTGATATATCGATTACTAAAACCACAATAAAAGCTTATTTTCCACCACCAATATGGGGGAGTGGGGGGTGGGGGAATGCGTGAGATAATACTTCTTATGTTGTGGCTAGAGTTACTGCATAGGAAGTATTGTGGTTTATGGCCGGCCGTGGACGTCTCCGGCGAGTTGGTGTCGTGGTGGAGGAAGAAAGGTAGCGGGGTAGGATCAAGGGTGGAACTAGAACGAAAATGACCGAGGTTCACCACTTCATCATACATATAACAACATATATAGTTTTCAAGTAACACTATACTAAATAATAATTTATGTGGTAAATATTGGCAAAATGCATCATCTAGCTTCAATGACCAATAAAAAGAGAACAAAATGACTTAAAATTCTGAAGTAAAAATAGTACAATGACAAAATAAAAATAAATACGTTACCTTTTGGTATTTACGTTCTTTCAAGTTCATGGAGCGACGAACCACAACATTAGTAGCACTATCTGACCATTTCCTTTTTAGAAATTTTTTCATAAATTTACCTACCACTTGCCGATTATTCAAAAACTTTTCCATAAAATATTGGAATCTTGTTATGTTCAACAGTTGAAGAACAATATATTAGAAATATACGGCTAGGAGTAGGAACATACTTACTTGCCATTATAATAAAAAAAAACTCTTAAGTTGAATCCAAAGCATGGTCCAATATGAGCACATTGATGATGGATATCACTTTTTGCCTCTGATTTGCAATGAACTAGGCCGATATTCCAAAACCCAAATTCAAACCATAAGTATTAACCCTACATTCGACAAAATCAACCAACAATCATCACATTAAAACAATAATCGACAAATTTAACCTCTTCACTTGAAAGAAATTGGAAGAACTAAAGATGTGGGACATACCCCATGCCGATTCTGCGATTCGTGACTTAATTCTTCTGACGAGCGACTAGGCGAGGGATGCCGCGGCCGGTGTAGGTGGTGGCCGAGGCATCCCTCCAGAATCCGCACCGACGGCTACAGCCACCGTCCACCGACCAGGCGAGACGAGGAAAATTGTGAACCATGGGGGCCGATAGGGAGAAGAACAGATGCAGACTCCACAACCACGCGACACACTCACGCGATACATGATTGGGAATCACGCGTGCGATTGCTAGTGTTGGGCTGCTAGCTTTGATGCGTGCAGACATGCGGGTGCTATTGGGTTGTGCTGACTGCTCATTTCAACTGGGCCGCACTACTGCGTCACTTATTCATCCTAGCCTAGCCGCAGCCAGTGGGAGTGGAGCAACGAGACTGGAAGAGACTAGAGGTTCGATTGAACTGGGGTGCATAGCTTTTGGGCTAGGGGTGCGCACATAGTATATATAGGCTAATATCTGCTATTTTTTTTGGACCCGGTGGGCCCATTGGGCTCCGCCCCTGGGTAGGATTAGAGAATCGAGAGGGACAGAAATAGTATAATAGAAAGAGGAAGTTTATTTCTTGCTATCTGATTGAATACATTGGACTCAAATATATAGACTAGATTATCTTGCCATCTAATACAAGGACTACTTAGTCTCAAACTCGGACTGGAACTCGTTACGCCTGCTGTACGCCTAGGACTTCTTTGAGAATTGGGGAAAACTCTTCATGTGTATTCAGTTGTAACTGAGCCTATTAATAGGCAAATGCAATACGCAGGGAATGGCCATGTGTTAGATACACAGAAGAGGGAAACAACCCTAAGAGCCTCCACCTGAACTGGACTCCCATTGAGGACGTGCGCAAGTGGAGGCGAGCTGGCCGCTATCTAAAGACGTTAGCCTAAGAAGTAGCGCCAGGGTTGGAAGCAGTTGCACTATTCACGGTTCAGCAAATATGATTTCATTGACAGGCCCCCTTAGTTTGCACGTCTGCTGCAAGGACATGAAGACTGCTTCGGAACTCATTGAACAGAGATGCCGGAAGACCTTTGGTGAAGACATCAGCATACTGTGAAGTGTATGGAACATGAAGAACTTTCACCTCGCCAAGACAAACCTTATCACGAACAAAATGTAAATTGATTTCCACATGCTTTGTACGCTGATGTTACACAGGATTTGTAGACAGGTACGTGGCGCTCACATTGTCGCAGAAGACAATAGTAGCACGATCAGGAGGTCGGTGCAGTTCTTGGAGTAGATGACATAACCAACACGATTCAGCAACAACGTTGGCAACGCCGCGATACTCGGCCTGCGCTACTGCCGAGAGCATTTCTTCTTTGTTTGGAGGACTAGGTGACCAAGTTGCAGCCGTAGAAGACACAATAACCCGAAGTGGATCGTCGTGTGTCAGGGAATCTAGCCCAGTCGGCGTCGGAGTAGGCAACAAGATCAGTCGACGAGGAACGGAAGAGTTGAAGACCGAAGTCGAGGGTGCCACGCACGTAACGAAGGATGCATTTTACCAGCTGCAGATGTGGTTTGCGTGGAGCATGCATGAATAGATAGGCTTGCTGGACTACGTAGGCTATGTCGGGGTGTGTCATGGTTAAGTATTGGAAGCCGCCGGCAAGACTACGGTAGAAAGTGGCGTTGGAAATCGGAGCGCCGCTTGAAGCTGATAGTTTGGAGCGTGTGTCAATGGGCGTGGTGCAAGGGTTGCATCCAGCCATGTGAGCACGATCCAGTGATTCTAAGGCATATTGTTTCTGGCTAAGGAAGAGACCAGAGGTGTTGCTGTGCACAGAAATGCCAAGAAAATGACGAAGCAGACCAAGATCTGTCATGGCAAATTCATGGCGCAGCGAGTCAATGACATGGCCAAGGAGAGAAGTGCTGGTGGCAGTTAGGATAATGTCATCGACATAGAGTAGGAAGTAGGTTGTGGAAGAACCTCGACGATAAATGAAGAGGGATGTGTCTGACTTGGAAGCAACAAAACCAAGAGAGGCTAAGAAGCGAGCAAATCGTAGGAACCATGTGCGTGGAGCTTGCTTAAGACCATAGAGGGACTTATTAAGGCGGCATACATGCGAGGAGCAACTAGCATCGACAAAGCCAGAAGGTTGTTGAGCATAGACTGTTTCAAAAAGATTTCCGTGAAGGAAGGCATTTTTGACATCAAGTTGGTGTATAGGCCATGAATTGGATGTGGCGATGCTCAAGACGACATGAATAGTCGCGGGCTTGACGACAGGTCATAACGTTTCATCATAGTCTATGCCGGCCTGTTGGGTGAATCTGCGAACCACCCATCGAGCTTTGTAGCGGGAGAGAGAGCCATCTGGATGCAGCTCATGTCGAAAAATCCATTTCTCAGTCACCACATTAACACCTGTAGGACAAGGCACAAGACTCCAAGTATTGTTAGTCATCAAAGCCCTATACTCATCTATCATAGCATTGTACCAGTTCGGATCTCTGAGAGCTTGTTTGTATGATGTGGGAATGGGAGAGATATGTGGATGAGTGGAAGTTGCAGAAAGATTAAGAATTTGTTTGGGAATAGTGATGATTTGGAGCGTGTTTGCATCAGATGGGAGGTGGACAGTGCAGTCATATGACGCAGAGGAGCCGGAGGCACAAATGACGCGGGAGATGGCAGGGCTGCGGCATTTGAGTGAGGTGTGGCTGAGGACGGACGGGGCTGTAGCGAGCCAGGCGGCAATGGCGTGGATTGTGTCGGGGGAATCGGATCATCGTGGAGTGGAACGATATCCAGGGAGGTATCTGGTGGTGTGGCGGTGGCGGTGGCACCAGAATGTGCGGGACTGGATGAGTATGATGAAGTGGCAAAGAAAAATAGACTCATCAAATATAACGTGACGAGATATGATGATCTTACGAGTCCAAGGTTAAAGCGATATCCTTTGTGCTCGGTGGGATAGCCAAGGAACACACAAGGAGTGGACCGAGGGAGAGCTTGTAAGGGAGGTAGCGAGGTTGGGAAAACACAGGCACCCAAAGACTCGGAGATGATCATATGATGGTGGTTGGTTGCAGAGTGCTTGGTATGGGGTAAGAAGTTGCAGAGGTTGTGTAGGACGACGGTTTAGGAGATAGGTAGCAGTGTGGAGAGCCTCAACCCAATAGGTAGAGGGCATGTGAGCTTGAAACAAGAGAGTTCGTAGGATGTCGTTGACAGACCAAATGTTGCGTTCGGACTTGCCATTCTGTGGAGACGTGTGTGGGCAGGAGAGTCATAACGTAATGCCACGAGAGGAGAGAAATGTGTGAAGAGAGGTGTTGTCAAACTCACGGTCATTATCACATTGTATGCACTAGATGGAATAATGAAATTGATTTAAAATGAGATGATAAAAATTCTGAAGAACAGAGAAAGCATCAGACTTTTGGCGCAAGGGAAAAGTCCATGTATAATGTGTGAAATCATCTAAGATCAGAAGATAGTATTTATAACCAGAAGGACTAACAATAGGAGATGTCCACATGTCGCAATGTATTATTTGAAATGGAAAATATGTGTATGACAAATGAGAGAGAAAGGTAATCGAGGATGACGACCGAGTTGTGAGCCTCACAAACATGAGACGGTTGGGTCGTATTATGACAATCAAGAGAACTAGAAGAAGCCAAATGCGGCATGGTGTGCGGCAGAGATGTCCAAGTCGACGGTGCACACATCAACCATCAACGGGAAGGTAGCGCCACTGCTAGACTTGTGGATGAACTAACACCAAGGAATGGGTACAAGTCGTCTGAGCTATTGGACCTCATAATTACGTTCTTGGTTAGAAGATCCTTCACAGAGAAACTGGCGGGGACAAACTCAATAGAGCAAGCATTATCATTGGTAAATTTGCACACTAATATAAGATTCTTAACCAGGTTAGGGGTATGAAGAACATGATTCAAGGAAAAAGAAGCATTGGGAGTGCACAAGGTAGATGAACCAGTGCAAGAATAGAGAGATGGGATCCATTCACCGACAATAACATGTGATGAATTTGGCAATGATGAAGAACAATACTTAGAGAGATTATCACTGCGCGGTCATGTGGGAGGTGGCGCGGTGTCGAGGAACCAGTCAGTGGAGCCGTTCGGTTGATGCAGTGAGGAAGCATGTAGTACGTGGAGAAGCCCACTGGTGTCCCAAGTGGCGGCGCGAGATGGAGCCATGGAGGTGACCGGTTGGAGCATGACGGATAGGCCGGCTGTGGGCACTGGAAGGCGTTGCCCAAGATGCCGGGCCGTGCACCGATCCATGGAGACCGCCATTTCTTTGGCCCATGGAGTACCCACGGAGCATATACGGCAGCCATGGACGGAGCTGTCATGACCACCGTTGCGGCCGCCGCCGCGCCACCGCCACGCCACGGCCACGCGCCCTTGTAGCGCGGTCACCGCCATTGTTACCGGAGTGGCCAATGGAGCGTTCGCTGCCGCTATGGTTGGTGTTCGCGTGGTCGCCACGGTCACCGCGAGCTTAGCGTCGAGAACCGCCATGGCCGTCGAGGAGGTGTTGTGGGCGCCGACCACTAGAAGAGCTGCGGCAGCCGCATCCCGTCTGATGGTAGCCTAGGATGTTTCCTCGAGCAGCATGTACCCATGTGCTTGGAGAAATGTGGAAACGATTGCTGCATAGGCGGGATGGTCTTCAATGTGGCAAATTTGGGATTGAGGCGTGGATGAGCTGGAGAATGAGGGCCTTGTTGGTGACGCGATCGTAGTTGGCAAGTGCATACGCAAGCGTCTTTAGATGATGGCGATGGCGGAAGTGGGAAGATCACCTTGCATAAGACTGCTGAACACAGCGGCGAGATGAACAACATGACTATTCTTATTGTCGCGAAAAAGTTGCTCGGCGTGCTCCAAACACCGAAAGCGGTGTTGTCGTCGACATTGCGATGTCGAGTAATTCCTCGAGATGGTGGCATAGAGCCATCCAAGCACATGCAGGTCAACCTTGACCCGTCGAGTCATCGTGCTCGGTTGGTTCCATTGACATGGCAGAGAGGTTGAACTCGCCGAGGGCGAGCATCATTAGATGCGCCATTTAGTGTAATTGTTGGCTTGGACATCAAGTGTATATGGGACTAGAGTTTTGATGTTTCTGAATGCATGCCGGGAGGATGGAGGACACTGCGGAAGAGAGGAGCGGCGTCAAGGTAGGAGCAGAGCAGTAGCTCTAGCGATGCCATCACTTAAAGCGGGGAAGAGTGGTGAGGCGGCGTATGGTGGAGCTCATGTCATAGGCGAGGAAAGGGTGGAGGGCGTGAGAAGAAAGGCTAGTTGATAGCAGAGCTCGATACCAAGAGAATTGGGGAAAACTCTTCACGTATATTTAGTTATGGCGAGCCTATTAATAGGCAAATACAATCAGAGAATGGCCATGCGCTAGTTACAGAAGAGGGAAGCTGTTGAGGAACCGTCATTGGCGAGTCGATCAAGCGATTACCTCGTGAACAAGCGTGAGAATCGTAAGAACAATGCATGAACACAAGAACAAAATAAGAGATATAAACAGAGATGTAGGGGACTTCTTGCTTCTCTTTATTCCTTCATCCATCGATCAATCCTTTACAATGAATAGCACCCCTATTTATAGGCTACGACCTGCTAGGGTTTGGGATGGGCGCCCACTAATGGGCCGACCGAGGTCGAGCCCATAGTTTCCCAACACTCCCCTTGGGCACCCATCCTTCATGTCTATGTCTCGTCAAAACTCCATAAAAACCAAATGGGAAAAATTTGGAGAAAGAGTACATGAATCATGTTACTCGCTATCTTTGCCAGTGCCTCATTAAAAACCTTAGCCAGAAACTTGGGAGAAAACTCGTCGAGGAAAAGAGTACAATCCACCCAATTTCATTTAATCTCGAGGATTTACCTTTTGGGTACTCGATCTTCATGATCAAGCTTTAGTAATGAGTTTGTGAAGATTCTCCCCACAGATCTGTACTTCTCTAAGTCTCATCATTCCAATTCCACATATGCATCTTTCAAATTAGGTATTTGGAAGTGACTTCTTGAATAAATCGCAAGATTCTCACATGACCTAGTATCGATACTTTGATTACGTTCATCTTTTGCAATTCATGAGCATAGAAGAACTTGGGGTTGATATGCTTTGTGAGAGGATTCTTCACAATAACCCATCGCACTTGTGCAACACAAGCTGCATTATCTTCATTGATAATAGTGGGGTTGGTGCGGTATTCAATCCACATAAGCTAGCTGGATGTAGTGAATCATCCGCGAAGCCAAGTACATTCTCGTGAGGCCTCGTATAATGCTATTGTTTCAGTGGTTCGTGAAGTCGGTACAAGACTCGCTAGACGATTTTCATGGAATTGCAGTTCCACCACATAGGAGTTCATAGCTGTTTTGCGATTTGGTGTATCGGGTCCTACAAGTACCCGTTTTTGCATTGCCATTCATAGTTAAGTCTTTGTTCTTTCTGTAGAACAGACCAAGTTCTTTGCTTCCTTAGAGGTATCGGAAGATATCCTTTATTCCCGCCAATGCCTTTGGTAGGTTACGCACTA